>OY728137.1:238609729-239859729 GCA_963277665.1 Viscum album
TTGACCATCTGAAGGAAGTAAGTTGGTTCGGAAAGATTGATTTTTATTTAGTATATCATCAAATATGGGGGAAGGATAAGGTTATTTAGAAGACTTCATTCTATTGTCATCATGTGAATTATGAGTTTTTTGTGATGTCGTTCAGTATGACGAATGCTCTAGCTATGTTCATGGGATTTGTGAACACAATTTTTACAGAGTTCTAGTAAAAGTTTTTAGTAGTTTTCATTGACTACATCCTTGTGGACTCCACATATAAGGAGGAGTATACAAGGAATATGCTTTCCATTTTGGGAGTTCTTCCTTTTGAGAAGTTTTTTGGATGTTTTTTGAAGTGTTATTTATAGGATCAGGATGTCTGTTTCTTGGGGAATGTGGTATCTTAGTAGGGAGTAGTTGTAGATCCTTTGAAGATATAGGTAGTTGTTTCTTGGGAAACTCCAAAGATATTGTAATAGGTACACAATTTCCTTGGAATTTCTGAAAATTACATGAGGATTGTAGCTAACTTATATTAGTTTGATACTCCTCTAACAGTTATATAAAGAAAGGATCTGACATTATTATAGACTGACCAATGTCAGGAATCTTTTGAGTACCTAAAGGAGAAATTTGTCAGTGCTCCAGTTCTATATTTTCTAGTAGAGGGAGTTCAGTTGAAGTTTTTTGTGCTGCTTTTCATCTTGAATTGGGATGCATTCTGATGTAACACAAATCAGATGTTTCTTATGGGACATGGAAATTATATCCCCATGAGCGTAAACATACAACCCAAGATCTTGATTTAGTGGAAATGATGTTTTCTTTGATTTTTTAGTGAAATTACCACATCGATGTGCGTTTGTTTCTTTTACTAACTATAAGATGATGAGGTATGTCTTCACCTAGCATGAATTCAACCTACACCATCAGCGATGGTTGAAATTATTACATTATTATGACTTGGATATTTCATATATTCCAAAAATGGTAATGTATTGTCTATTTCACTGAGAAGGAAGTCACGAGGTGATGTCATGCGTAAATTTGGTGATTCTTAGAGAGTTAAAGAGGAACTATCAATAATGCATCTTGAAATGGGATAGGTTAGAGGAAAAGGTTGACTTTTACAGATGACAATGTAATTTCCTTTTGCAAAAAAAGTGGATTAATCCCAGTTGAGGTATTCTGAGGTGGCGTTCTGGATAAAACGAGTTGTTTTCGATTATTCTGCAGATGGTTGGTTAGAGTATAGACAACACCGGGTGTTGTTTTAGGGAAGGAATTTCATTCCTTCGATGATGCATGATTTGATTATTTGGGAGTTTTGTATTTTTCTTTTAGAACTAAATTATAGTGTGAAAATGATGTAATAAGATCAGATATGTTAGTTTTGGTGGCCTGGGTTGAAGTGAGCAATTGCAGAGTTTGTTTCTTGATGTTTAGTCTGCCTAAAGGTGAAAGTCGAACACCATGTTCCCCATGGTTAAATACAGCCATTATATGTTCCCCAGTGTAAGTGGGAGAACATCTCAATAGACTTTGTTACTGTTTTACATCGAGGTTAAGTATTCTATGATTATATATGGTTGATAGTTGAATGTTTGATGAAATGTTCCCACTTTATAGTGATTAGGGAGTTGAGATCAATGGAAATTTTCCGAGGTTGTATCTAAAGGTGGTGTTGTAACTCAACAAAGTCCTATGTTTGATCAATTCTAATCGAGATCCTCATTTTACCTTTAGGGTGTGGAGAGGTATCCAACATGATTTTGGTTTTTTTTATGCCTTAACATTTATTTTTATCCATAGACAACTGTTCATATATATCATACCATCCAGATACTTAAAGTCATGTTGTGCAATTATGGCCTTGATACTAGAGGTTTTTTGATGATGAATCTTGCCATAGTAGATTTTTCTTATATCAATAGTTTCTACACCACAATTGGAATGACACAATTTGAAAATTTGTATGGTTTACCTTGTTAATCTATTTTTTTCCCAACTGGGGTCAGAGAGGTTGAAATTCTTAGGCCGAAACTTGTATGTAATACAACAGAGATGGTTCAGGTAATTCATGATAGGATGAACGAATCTCAAGGTCATCATAAATTCAATAATGATAATTGGAGGAGAATTATGGGGTTTGAATTAGATATCACATGTTCATGAAGGTGACTCATCATTATGGGAAATGAAGGTTTGGTCATGGGAGTAAGCTTTCTCTCTGGTTTGTTGGTCCTTTCAAGGTGTTGGCTCATGTTGAATCTGTGGAGGGGGTAGTCAGCCATCCATATTCCAATCAAGATATTGGGGAAAACACCCTCTAATTGTCCACATGGTGTCAGTTTACCTAGATGACATGGGTGTGATAGAATATGAAATAAAAAATATATATAAATGATATAATATATCACATAACCACACTATAGGTATAATCTAGCCTTAAACTCAACTAAAACTAACATTTCTTAGACTCCAGACTCCCAATTTTATTACAAGAAATCCTATATGAAAAAACATTTAAAAGTTCTATATAGAAAACATAACTATCATTCATAACAACATAAGTAACTATGAAGAGAATAGAGAGGTTCAGAGGGGGTAGTCGGCCATCCATATTCCTATCAAGATATTGGGTAAAACACCCTCCCATTGTCCACCTGGTGTCAGTTTACCTAGCTAACATGGGTGTAATAGAATATGAAATAAAAAAAATATAAATGATATAATATATCTCATAACCACACTATGGGTATAATCTAGCCTTAAACTCAACTACAAATAACATTTCTTAGACTCTAGACTCCCACTTTTAATATAAGATATCCTATATGAAAAAAAACATTTAAAAGTTATATATTATATAATTATATCCTTTTTTGCCTTTTTAGATGTATTAATTAATTCATTATTCATTAATTAACCATTAACATTATTCCAATTTACATTACATTGAATTACATTAATCATTAGAGTAAAGTCCATGCCTTCCTGGAATAATCCAAACCATGTCCATGGTTTAACAAGATTAACAAATTTTATGTATTTTTATTTCATCATCAAACAATCCCATGGGTTAAAAATTATTTAATTAATTATTATGATAATACAATATCTAGGTACTCTAGGAAAACCATCCAAAGCTACCACAAAGAGGAAACATGAAACTGAGCACATCTAGCTGCCTCAAGAAACAAGGAAAGGAATGCAGATAAAACAAGAAACTCAGACATCAACTATTAAATAAGCGATCATACCAACTCTCAGCATCTCATCATTGGTTAATCCCAACATTAACTCATTTCCTCACTTTTGGTTCCATCCCCGACACCCACATGCATATACTGATGCATCTCGACATGATAGGCATCAACTGATGCCACATAATCTGAGGCTCCCTGCCCACATATCAGGTCAGCCATCCTAGGATCATCCATACCAGGGTCACATAACATTTGGTTCTCCCCATCCTATATCAACCATCCATGGCTCACTAGTATTGGGATCATATCAAAAGGCTCATATCCAAAGTACATTGCAAAATTAGTATGAACAAAAATGAAATCAATAGGGAAACTGAAGTTCCCAATCAGGATCCAAGTATCACTGAGAGGGGGAGGGGGTGAATCAGTGATATCTTTTTCTTTTTAAGTTTCCCCTTTTTGAAACAACCTTCGCCTCCTGTTAAAGAGTTTCTTCCCTGCTGAACACACACATCCACAGGAACACAAGATTTACAAGGTTCACTACTCAACAAGAGTAGCTACGTCCTTGGTATGGTACGGAAATAATCCAGTACCACACAATCCACTAGAAAACAATCCTTTGATGTGGAATACAACGAGTAGGATATACCCTTAAACTCGTGCAGCACTTTGAAAACAATCCAATAGTGCGTGTGCTCCCTCTTAGCACAAATAGGATAACACAATGTTTCAGTGCTTCTTTACAATTAAACAGATGTATTCTCTGAAGTACAAATCTTCACTTTCTTACCCATAAGCCGGTAAGAACTCTCTTATGCACAACTGAATACGTGCGAAGACCCCAGATATTTCGCGCAGCCTTTAGGGTTCCTTGCGCGCAATTCAAATGACTTGCGCGTAAAATCCCCTTTTGGCGCGAAAAACGTTTTCGCGCAACTTTCCTTTTACGCGCAACTTTCCTCTTTTCGCGCAACTCACTTAGCGTATAATTTACGCGCACCAGAGCTCGGGATTTCTTCTAAGTGTCGAGAATTAACAACTAACAAGGGTTAGCCTCATATTTATAGGCATTTTTGAACCCGCGTGAAAAACACTAATCCGCGCGTAAAACCTCCTCCATGCGCGTAGAAACTCTTCTATGCAACTTCATATTTCGCGCCATGCTTCAATATTCCGCGCACCTCATGCCTTTGCCATCTTTCATAGTTCTAAGCATGAAGCACCAATTGCGCGCAAAATTCCGCACCACGTTCCACATTGCGTGCAAAACCAATCTTTCCTGCAACATCAGATTTCGCGCACTGCTCCAATATTTCGCGCATTTTATGCCTTTGCCAATTTTTGATCATCTGATCTCTAACCATCATTTGCGCGAAAACTTCATTCCTCAATTTCGCGCACCATGCCAATATTTCACGCATCCCGCTGATTTTTCGCGCAACCCGCTACTATTTCGCGCATCCCGCAGATATTGCACGCACAACTTTATTTTTGCACGAAACGTGCCTAAATTTCCGCGCACTCCATGCCTTTGTCATTTTTCATAGTTATGCCCTTGAATAAATCTTTTGCACGTATAAACCATCTTCAATCTTATGCGCAACATCCATTGCCAAGCACATTTCTTCATCTCCCGATTTTCAGGCCCTACAATTTGGCAAACACTGGAAAACGGCGCCACCTTAAACTGTGCTTTTCTGCCATCCCCAGATTGTCTATTGCTTTGCCATTTTATCTCTTTACTGCTTCCTTTTATCTCTTTACTGCTTCCCATAACCATTCTTCTGCTCTTATCACGAATCCCACTATCATTATATTTATCCTTTGATAGATCAGCTTAAGCATCGTCAGAGTTGCAATGGGAACTGAATCTTTCCTATCTTCCAGCAGCATCATTCCTTCCAATCATAACATTATATGACTGGCATCATCGTTTCTCCCCCTTTCCTTCATAAGGCTTGCATCACAAGTTCTCCTAACTCATGATTTGTGTGAAATACATACCAGCAAAGCATCGTCTGATTTATGATCCTTCTACAAAGTGAATTGATTTATCACCTTTGACAACAAAATACAACACTCTGCAAAAGCTAACTCTTCAAACTTTCATCTTCATTCAACCTGGTCCCAACAGAAACTAGGCTCTCAAAACAAGGAACTCAACCTTCTCTTGAAAACAATATCTCACGGATCCAAAACAAGGTGGTCGACCTTTTTAAGAAAGCAAGAAACTCCAGACCTAGGAAATCAAAATCATCACAAAACTAGTTCTTATTCAATCTTGAATTAGATGATTCATTATTTACAGGTTCCAACTATGGGAAACCTAAGGCATCAAGCTATAACAAACAATCAAATGAAAAACACATAGAATTTATTTCTTGTTTCAAAAAACAAGAAAAGGACCATTATAAATTAACATGCCTTTCAGTTATTATCATCACTCATAAACATGCTTCTCATCATTTATAAATTCCATTGATCACATGTATGATCAATTTCAATTAAACATGTGCATTGTATCAATTTGATTATCATCAAATTACATTAACCACTTGACTAAAAACGTGTTTATTATTTAATTTATGAAGAAAAATAATAATTATTTAATTCCATATTTACGTTCTTTATCAATTTTAACAAGCTACTCCACAAATAATAACATGATATCAAAGAATACAACATAGATATTACACTATCTAGGAAATCATGAGGCAAACCGCTAACACGGTGTAAAGAAACAACATCATCAACATGAGGTATCTATATAATTGTTTAATCCAGTTTAATAATTATTAGGTTAATTTTATTTCCATACAAATGGATAAATAATAATTAATATACTATTTCATGTAAAAAAGATAAGTAACAAATCCCCTAACTCAAAATCCATCAATGCTCTTTTCACGAGAACATATCGACACCACGAATCTCCAACCACCTCTCTTGGAAGGAACTACAATTATCCAAGGATTCCACTATAACACCCTAATATTTTACAGTATGTCTTTTATTAATTAAATTCAATTTCTTCTATAGCTTACGTTACATGCAACACTGAGCTTAAACAAACCATGATATATTATTAAATATTATTATTTTAACACAACCATTAAAACTAGAAATTAAATTACTGGGTGTGAATAAGATTAACTATATTATGAAATATATATTAACTTCATATTTATTAATTCTTAGTAAATAATCATTTAATTTTTAAAGTCATTTATTCTTCCAAAATATGTTTTCTTTAAAATGATTTTCTTATTTTTTTATGAGTAAATATTATAATCAATTTATAGAAATTTTATAAAATATATTTTATAAGCATAATATTGTTTTTAAAATCATAATATTAAAATTACATTTTTTTTAATTTTTGGGAAATTTTTGAAAAGTTTGATTTTCTAGTGAATAGTGAAAAATGTCATTTTTTATAAAACTATTATTTTATTTACATTAAAAAGTCCCTTTATGATTTGAATTTTATTTAATGTAAAATAAGTAATATTTATTTATATATAATATATTTATTTACTTTTTAATCATTCTTATACCTTATTTTGATTTAAGTACATTTTTGGGCTTAAAAATGCATTTTTTCAAGAAAACTGTTTTTCATTGGGTTTTGCTGAATTAATTTTAAAATAAATTTGGATAATTATGTATTTTAAATTTTTAAAAATGGTTGATATATTTGAAGTCATAAGGTCCAAAGTTAGTAAATAATTCCCTTTTATTTTTTCTCTAAATGAATAGTAACTGTTCTAAAATTTATCTCCTCTATAAATGGTAAATTTTATTAATTTATGTTAAATATAAGTTCTAAGGTTATAATTATTCAATATAATTCTTATTAGATGAATATAATTATACCATTATCACCAATGATCTAATTTGGGTTATTTAATGGGAACCTTTCCATGAAAATGACTTATATATTATTTAAATCAAAGATAGTTACAAAGTGGCTGTCTCATTGTTTTTAATATCTTTTATGTGTCCACATGGGAAAAAAGTAAAATATGAATGAAAATAAATTTATATTTTAAGATTAATGAAATTATTATCACCAGATAAATTTATTTTTAATTTTTATAAATTATTTGATTACCTTAAATTCTTCTACGACTGCTAAAACAATATTTAATTAATAAATAAAAAAACAAAATAATTAATTTTACAAATATTAATTCTGATATATTTTTGATTATTTAATGTTTCTAATATATTTTATATATCTATAAGATATATTATATCTATTTTAAATCATTATATTCTAATTTCCCTTTTTGATGTATTTGAGGTCAAATTAAATGAATAGAGTCAAAATTGACATTAATGATAATTTATCAAAATAATAAAACTATTATATTTTTCCATTTAAAAAAGTATATTTGAATAAATTATAAATGGTCCATTTATGAGTTGTTTTTTATTTATAGTAAGAATATTAACCCTTTATAATTAAAATAATGTTTATCATTGTTAAGATAAAAAATAATATACCAAGGGGTTAATAAAAAGACCAGGATTAAAATGAAACCTAAAAATATTTAAATTATATTTTTTTATGATATTATAACCCTATAATATCTTATATTCGAATCCATTTCCATTTGGATTCATTTGTAATGATAAATAAATTTATTATAATTTAATCTTTTGTGAAATTCCAAAAGTGCCCCTCAATTCAATTATAATAGGGAACCTCTACCTTTACATATTTACACCACTTCGATCCATTATGATTCACCAAAATCTTATCATTTATCTTCTTAGAAAACTTAGTTAAGTTTTATAATTTATGGCCCTTCCAAAATACATACCTAGGTCCCTTAAGAGAAGTTAGAAAGGAACCTCTTTATAGAAGAGTTAATCATATTTACCGACTATTTTAAAAAAATTTCTTCCTATACTTCATCTTCATGTGTTTTTTAATAATAAATTAATA
Source organism: Viscum album (assembly GCA_963277665.1). Lineage (NCBI taxonomy): Eukaryota > Viridiplantae > Streptophyta > Magnoliopsida > Santalales > Viscaceae > Viscum > Viscum album. The sequence continues at coordinate 238,617,875 of OY728137.1, forward strand.
AATTCAATATCATATATATAAAAAGATTTTATTATGATTATGAAACAACTATATTCACCTTTTATCTATCGTATGAAAAAATACCACATGTGCGTGTGTATGACTTACTGTCTCCACACAGTGGTGTAATTTTTGTCATCACCACTTTACAAAGATGGTTATAATGATGTATATAGTGGATATATATATATATGGTAATAATGAAATGATATTTATTTATTATAATTAATATACCACCATCTTTTTTATCGTTTCACCCATTAATGGAATGATGTTGTCACTCATGCGTACGTACGACCTACCATCTCCACGATGCGATGTGACTCATTTTCCATGTTCAACATTATAGAATGGTTTTAAAAATATATTAAATGATTAAATATTATATTTATAAAATTAAAATCATTATCAAGATTATGGATATATATCCCATGAAAAAGGAACCATGAAATTTATGATAAAATATATATGATAAAATAAGGCAATTAATACTTGAAACATTGAAAATGATGAAATATTATTAATGAATGGATACTAAGATGTTATAAAAGGATAATATAAGTAATTATAAATATAAATATGGTTATTGAATAAATCAAAAAAATTATTTAAACTATTATAAAGTAGGTTAAAGTATGCACCACTAAAGGGAAGTGTGAGGTAAGGTATTTCTTAACTCATTTTCTATTCACTGGGTTAAACTTTTACATCATGGATTATGCCTTTCCTAGATTATGTGTGAAATGAATTTTTATTATATTTTCTTATTTACACTATTATTATGTGGATTTAAAATGGATACACATAATCAATTTATTCTATTAATGACCACTTAAATGATATGATCTTTATAAGGGACTTCATCTCAATTTCATTTAATTGAGGCCAATTTTAATATTATCTACCAAATTTATTTTCTAGGGTGTATATATTTCTTATTTGATTTATTTATGATCATAATTCATTTAAAATTTAATTTCTCTTAAATATACATCATGAATATGATTATTACCTAAGTTTAATTCCACATATATATATATAATGATTACTTTAAAAGTGATTTGATTTACTAGGAAACAATGTTAAATATATATATATTACTCAATATAGAAATTTTTTGATGAAGAATATTGATTCATTAATTAAATAGATTTTTTTATATATGTGGAATGTTTTATACATGCATGAATAGGTTGGAACCATATATTGAAAATTCCCTCAATGCATTGGTAGTCTCAGGAGACGGATAAATTTCCCAAATTAAATTTGGTTTTAACCATAAATATCATATTTTATTTTAAAAGGTCTTAATGGTAAATGTATCATGTTCCTAGGAAACATGACATCCAATAGTTACGAAATTTACATCATTAAGAATTCATTTATTTTTATCCATGAGACATTCACTATGATATTATCCATATATTTAGATTGTGAACAAGTAATTGATTAAATGGAATTTGTTTCCAATTATTTACATTTCCATAATGATTATGCCTCATACTATCCTGATAGAAATGCTATTGATAAATTGACATGGGTTTTTAGTTATTTTACCTTGACATATTTATCATGAATTATATATTTAATATAGCTTCTGCTATATGTAACTCTTACTGGACATATGAGATCACCCTTTTATTGGTTTTTTACTAATATATGAAGATGAAATGATTGAATGAGTAAAAGGATGGAAATTAATTTTCTTTGATACAATTTATTTTTAATTACCAATGTAATAAGTGTACCATGTTTGTTTCTAGTTCTTCAAGACTACTTAACTGATCTATCACTTCATAGGTGATCACTTGTACCTAGTTATAATGTAAAAATGTAACCACTGAATCCAGATTACTGGAGTTAGGGTTGTTACAATTGGAATCTGAGAAATTTTAGTAGAAAAATTTGAAACTGTATTTTAAAATAAACAAAACCAACATGTGAACTATGATAATCTCTTATAGTATCTTAATATTTTACCATTAGAGGGACTTTAATTTATGGTTTAATATTAATGATGATTTTTATCTCACGAATTATGTTCCATTATTTTGTAATGAAGTCTAATGGAAAAGATAAAATCAATACTCATGGTTAATGTAGGGATTTTTCTACTGATTAAGCCATTATAGTTAGCATTGGAGGTGAAAAAATCATGCCTATACTGGGGAATAAGACACAAGTTTTGTCTAATAACATTGAACATATAGAGAAATGTGATGTTCTATGATATGATACACCTATATTGGATCATTTAATGAGACAAAATCCACTATCTTTTAGTGGAACTACAAATCCAGGGGTAGATGAGCAATGAATCAAGTCTCTTGAAAAGATATTTATAGCATTGAGATGTGATGAAAAGGAAAAAATAGTACTGGTAGTATATTATCTAAAGGAAAATGATTATCAATGTTGGTCATTGATCTACAATACTATTGATGAAGATGAAATAGAACATAAGGAATTGAGAGATTTTAAAGAAACATTATTTGAAAAACATATCCCTCATGATCAAAAAATTGAAATAAATAGAAAATTACTTAGAATATAGTAAAAGGAAGAAGAGAGTGTTATGGTATTAGAGGCTACATCTATAATATTATATAGTTATGCTATAGATTATATACGTAAATTGAAAATAAAATATTGATAATTTATTTTAAGGTCTTAATCAGAGTCTTTAAAAGGCACTGACCTCTAGTAATTTTTCATCATATGATGAAATAGTATTACGTTCCATCATAATAGAGAAGGAATTATATAGATCGTATAACTTCAAGGTAAATTAAGAGAATATGATTTCAGTTGAGAACTATTAGAAAGGAAAAGAACTAAATAAGAATAAGGGGATAAAGATATTACAATCTTTTGAAATTTGTGGGAAGAAAGATCTTGGGAAATTATTAAAGGGAACCAAGGTGTGTTAAAAGTGTGGAGACAAGGTTCATCTATCTCATGAATGTAAGGGGAAGAAAAAACCCAATGGTATTCAATGATTCGACTAAAAATAAATTGGTAATTAGTTAAATAATGTCACAATCATTAGGGGAATCTACCGCAGAATAGGCCAAGAAGAGAAGATCATGATTATATTCTAACAACAACAGAGGTAGAAGTTTATAAATATGTAGTGGTTGGTACCTTAATTGTATCTTAAAATTTAGCTAATGTTTTTTTTGATTTTGGATCCTCACAATCTTTTATATCAAACAAGTTTTCCATGAAAATTAGATATTTCCATTTTAATTTAAATTATTATTTTTCAGTCAATACTTTTAAGGGAAGTCTCATTGTAAAAAGGATGTGTCGGGAAGTCCCCATTATTACACATAAACATGATTTACTTGGTGACTATATTATAAAAAAACCATGGTTTAAATTGATATAATCTTTGGTATAAAGTGGATTTAAAATTATAATTCAAAAAGTTATTTCAAAGAGAATGAAGTTACGATTATTGATGAAGATATAAAATTAAATATTTTAGAGTGGAGACTTTATCACCTGATTCATCCATAAACCCACCCCTTGTAGATTTATTAAATATGATTCATAGTGAATATGAAAAAGGTAATATCAAAAATTGAGTATTTAAAAATTTTACAGGAATAAATTGATTCATTTCATAAGGAATTACCAGGAAATACACAAGAGCATGATGTAGAATTTTCCATTAATTTAATCCATAATTAAAAACCCGTATAGAAAATTCCCTATGGAATATTCACTATGAAATTAGTATATTTAAATAAATAAATGAATGGTTTGTGTGATAATGGATTTATACAACCTAGTGTATCACTATTAGGATTCCCCATTCTATTCTTTAAAAAGAAAGATATATCCATTAAGTTGTGCATTGATTATAGGGAAATCAATGCTATTACAACAAAAAATAAGTATCCTCTCCCTCAGAATGATGATTCATTTCATCAACTTTACAGAGCTCAATATTGTTCAAATATTGACCTTCATTCTAGATATCATCAATTATGAGTAAATTAGGAATATATTCCAAAGATTAAATTTCAGATATGATATGGATATTATGAGTTTATAGTAATGGCACTTGGACTCACTAATACAACCTCTATTTTCATAAATATAATGAATAGAGTATTCAAGGAATATAATGATAATTTTTTTGTAGTATTTATTGATGATATCTTGGTGTATTTTAAAATCTATGAGGACCATGGTAATCACTTACAAATCATTCTTGAGACTCTTAGAAGAAATTAGTTATATAGTAATTTTATCAAGTGTAAATTCTGGATTTATGAAAGATCTTTTCATGGCCATATTTTCTTTAAGGATGTAATCTCAGTTGATCATATAATGAAAAGGGTAGTCCAAAAATGTTTTACACCAATGAATATAAATGACTTACATAGTTTCATTTGTTTATCAGGTTACTATCTTCAATTCATTCATAAATTTTCATGATTGGCTAACTTGTTAACCGAGAACTCATATAAAGGGGTTATGATTGTATGTAAAAACTAATGTCAATAATTTTTTCAAGAGACAATAAGAAAGATAAATATTATCTAGGATCATATTAAATCATCTCAATGTAGGAAAAAGAGTTATGTTGACAACTGGAGAAAGGATTTGGAATTTCAAGTGAGTGATCATGTCTTTCTAAAAGTATCTCCAAGGAAGGGTGTCATAAGGTTTGGTAATAAAGAAAAATTGAGCACCAAGTTAATCATATTATTCGAAATTATAGAAATAATTAGATCTGTAACTTACTGATTAATAATGACACCATGTCTCTCTAATGTTTAGGATGTGTTCTACATATCAATTTTAAGGAAGTAATTTCTAGACCCAACACATTTAATCACCTATGAAAAAATATTACATAAACCTAATATTTCTTACTGTGAAGAGAATATCGATATTCTTTACATTAGAGTTCATGTGTTATGAAATCAGATGACTCTAGTGGTAAATGTTCTTTGGAGAAACCATAAAATGGAAGAAGCAGCGTGGGAATATGAGGATGTTATGAAGAAGAACCACCCCCATATATTTAGAAGGTAATATTCATTAAAAAATTTAGGAATTTATTTTTTTAAGGATAAATTAATATAACACCCAAACATTTTACAGTATGTATCTTCTTAAATGAATTCAATTTCTTCAATAGTTTACATTGCACGCAACACCGAGCTTAAACGAACCACAGTATAATATTTAATACTATTATTTTAACATGAACATTATAAACTATCCATTAAATTAACAAGTTTAAATATGATTAAATATATTATGAAATATATATTAAGTTCATATTTATTAATTCTTACTATATAAGCAATTAATTTTAATGTCATTTATTTTTTAAAAATAATTTTTCTTCAAATTGGTTCTCTTATTTTTATGATAAAATATTATAATAAATTAGATGAAATTATATAAAATATATTTTATAATAGTAATGTATTTTCTTAAAATCAGCATATAAAAATTATCTTGTGGTTATTTTTTGGAAATTTTTTAAAAAGATCGATTTTCTAATGAATAGTGAAAATATCGATTTTTATAAAACTATTATTTTATTTATATTAAAAATACCTTTATGATTATAATTTAACCTTAAAGTAAAATAAGTACTATTTATTTAAATATAATCGAATTATTTACATATTAGTCATTATTATACCTGATTTTTTTATAAGTATATTTTTAGCCTTAAAAATGCATTTTTTTCAAGAAAACTATTTTTCTTTGTGTTTTTTCATGATTAATTTTAAATTAAATTATAAAAATTATATGTTTTAAATTTTTAAAAATTAATTCCATATTTTTATTCAAAAGATCCAAATTTGGTAAGTATTTTCCTTTATTATTGGTTAAAATGAATAATAACAATAGTAAAATTTATCACCACGATAAATTTTAAATTAGATTAATTTAGGTAAAATCTAAGTGATAAGTTCATAATTATTCATACTAATTCTTATTGTATGAATTTTATTCTACACCTATCACCTAAGGATCTAGTTTGATTTATTTAATGGACACTTTTCCATGAGAATGAATTATATATTATTTAAATTAAAGATAAATATAAAATGTCACTCTCTTTGTTTTTAAAGTATTTTATGTGTCCACATGAGGAAAAAGTAAAATATGAATAAAAAATGTTTATTTTTTTATTAATGAAATTAATGTTATCATATATAATTATTTATATTATTTATATTAATTAAAAATTATATAATTACATTAAATTCTTTTATAATACTAAAATATTATTTATTTAATTAACAAAAAAATATTTGATTTTAAAAATATTAATTTTGATATATTTTAGAAGAGTTAATGTGTATAAATAATTATATAGATCTATAGAATATGTTATATATTTTCTAAAGTATTATATTTTAATTCCCCCTTTTTATTGATGTATTTGATTCCAAATTAAATGCATAGTGACAAAATTGACATGAATGATAATTTATCAAAATAATAATTTATTAAATTATTTAAAATTCATAAAAATATTATCATTGGAAATGTGAATGGAATGTAGTTTAAATAATTATAAATTATTCATTTATGTGTTTTTTTCCATTGATTGTAACATCATCAATCCTTTATAATTAAAATAATTGTGACCATGGTTAAGGTAAAAAATAATTAATCAAGGGGTTAATAAAAAATATACGATTTTAGATGACACATAAACTTATTTAAATTATATTGGTTGAGGATATTAAAACCCTATAATATTTTATCTTATAATACCTTCCCATTTGGAAGAATTATTCATGATATATTAATTTATTATAATTTAATATTTTGAGAAATTCCAAAAGTGTCCCCTTACCTCAATTATAAAAGGGATCCTCATCCTTTAATTCTTTACACCACTTTGATCCATCCATCATGACCATAATTTGCCCATTTATCTTATAAAAATACTTACTTATGTTTTGGATGTTTTTTCCTTCCAAAATACATATACCAGGTCCTTTAGAGAATTTATAAAGTAGTACCTTCATAGAAGAGGTAATCGTCTTTACCAACTCTTTCAAAATTATTTCTTCTTATATAACCTATTTGTGTGTTGTTTCCATTAAAAACTAATAAATCAAGTATAATATATATAATTGTATGTTATAATGATTATGAAACAACTATATTTTATATTTTATCCATCCAATGAAAGACCAAAGCACCATGTGTGTTTACGTACGGTTTTCCGTCTCCACACAGTGGTGTAATTAGTTTTTCATCACCAAATTACAAGGATGGTTATAATGATGGATATAGTGGATATATGTTACTTATGACATGATATTTTTCTGGATAATTATTTTATGACCCTATTCTTTACCGTTTCACCCATTAATGGAATGATATGGTCGTTCGTGCGTACATACGACCTACCGTCTCCATAATGTGATGTGATTCATTTTCCATGTTCAAAATTATATAATGGTTATAAAACTATATTTAATGATTAAATATTATATTTATAACATTAAAATAATTATGAAGATGATGGATATGTATCCTATGCAAAGGAATCGGGACAATCATAAAAAATATATGTACGGTAAAACTGGGCAATTAACATCCGAAACAATGAAAATGATGAAATATTATTAATGAAAAGGTGATAAGATGATATAAAAGGACCATATAAGGTATTATAAATATTAAAATGGTTCTATAATAAATTAATAACATTATTTAACCATTATATATTAGGTTAAAGTATGCACCACTGAAGGGAAGTATGAGGTAAGAAATTTCGTAACTCAATTTTCATTCATTGAGTAAATCATTGATTATTCCATGATAAGATTATGTGTGAAAGGAATTTTGATTATATTTTTTTGTATTTATAGTAATTTTTGTTTCATTATAGTAGATACTCACAATAAATTCATTTTATTAATTCCCACTTCAATGATATGATCTTTGTAAGGGACTTCGTCTTAATTTCACTACATTGTGATATATTTTAATACTATGGACCTAATTTATTTTCCGTGGTCTATATACAATACCATTGATTTATTTATGATAATAATTCATTTATAATTTCATGTCTTTTAAATATACATCATGTAAATGTTTATTTCATATAAGTTATAGCACTTTTATATACAGTGTTTACATTGAAATTGATTTGATTAATTAGGAAATAAAGTTAAATCCATATCTTTTAATCAATATAGATATTTTATGATAAGGAATATTGATTCATGAATTAAATTTATTATTTAATATATGAGTAATTCTGTGAAAATGAAATAATGGGTGAGTACTGTATATTGAAAATCCCCTTGTTGTATCAGTAGTCTTGTGAGATGAATACATTGGCCAAATTAAATGTAGTTTTACCCATAAACATTATACTACCTCATGAAAGGTCTTGATGGTAAATGTATCATGTTCTTGGGAAACATGACACCTCATAGTTAAGCATTCTCTTCATTAATAATTAAATCATTTTTATCCATGATATTTTTAAGATGATATTATTCATAGATTCATGCACAAGTTTTCATTAAATGGAATTTGTTTCCAATTATTTATATTATCACAATGTTTATACCTTATCCGCTAATGATATAAATGATATTGATCAAATTTAATGTGTTTTTTGTTATTTTAACTTTCCATATTGATTATTCATTATTGATTTAAGATTGATTCTACTATATGTTACTCTTATTGGGCATCTGAGCTCACCCTTTAATTGGCTATTTTTTTCCAAGATTTGAAGATGAAATGTTTTAATGAGTTTAAGGAAGAAAATATATTTCCCTTGTTATGTTTTATTTTTAATTATCATTGTAATAAGGGTGGAAATTATGTAACTAGTTATTCAATACTACTAAACTGATCAATCCTTAGTGATGTGATTCCTTATACCTAGTTCTAATGTAATAAAGTAAACACTGAATCTGAGTTACTGGAGTCGGGGTTGTTATAATCTTGACACAACCACACAAAAAACAACCAAGAGAAAACCCTTATAAACAATGAATATCAAATTACACAATATGATGAGAAAATACCAACAAAACATGATCAAAGTGTGAGAAACCACTATAAAATGAAAGAAGAAAGCACCTTGGATCACTACATATCGAAGACATAATTCATGAATTGATCCCATGTTGAAAGGATCTCAAAAACAGGAGAAGGGACCACTGTATTTCTTGGAGTTTAGATATGGACATAGGTTTTGGAGAAAACCCGAATGAATGAAACATTTAAATATGTGATTCATAGGGCATTGACAAGGCATGTAATCTATTTACACATCATGTAAATGTTAGGTGCTATTTTTCTCCAAACAAAACATCACCATTTATTATTTAACCTCGATTATTTAAACTTTTTGAATCACCCTATGAACCATCCTTAACAAGTCATGGACCTCATTGAAATGACATGTAAAATTCATGTTCTAATGTTTTCAACATCCAACACCTCTAGGCTACTTCCATGCTTCCTCCAAGCACCACAAGCCTCTAAAACATGAAAAGGTTCAGCCCACATATATCCGGCCCCTTACAGGAATGTTACTAAATGAACCTAGAAACAAAAGGTATGAAATTATGGCTAGTATGGGCATGATTAACATAGGAATACAAGAATGGTTCAAATAAAGAGTGAAAAATATATTTTTTTTCTCTAGATGCATAAACTCTTTCTAGGAAGGAGAGATATTAGTTTTCAACTTCTTGAACGATGGAAAGGTTCTAGATGTGTATTCCTTAAATATAAATAATATCATGTCAATTACTGATTTAACGTTAAAGGGTTTGAAATGACATTACTATCATGTTTTGGTGCAAGATCTAATTCCTATATATTTACAATGAATATTGATCAGGAATATATATCATAATTAAACAATATTTATTTCCTTTTCAAAGATATATGAAGAAAAGTTATAGACCTAATGAATTAAAAACTATGGAAAAGGAAATTTATATCATATTATGTGAATTGGAGATGTTCTTACCACCAACATTCTTAGATATGATGGTTCATTTGATGGTTCACTTGGTAAAAGACATTTGACAATGTGGTCCTGTACATTATAGATGGATGTACCCCATCGAATGATATATGAATATTTTGAAAGGGTATTACCAAAATCAAAGTTGGAAAGAAGGTTGAATTACAGAGCGATATGTTTTTGAAGAATCTATTGAATTCTGTACAGACTACCTATCTGATATAGAAAGCACTGGTCTACCAAAATATCATCACACTATGTGACTAGTGGGTGAAGGAATTTCTCAAATAGTTGTTGTCACAATTACTATTACAGATTTAGAGTAGGCCCAGATTTATATTTCTCATAATAGTTTATAGTTTACCACAAATTTTGAAACCCAAAAAGTAATTATTAGTCATCTGAATCCTTGAATAGATGAAATATGGATATCAAATGAAAATAATCAATAGTTTATATAATGGCTTCAAGACAGTATTTTTTAGGATTAAACTAAAAACCTAGATTCAATTTTAGAACAAATTCTATATATATCCATATGACCAAGTGTGCATGCATTATCTTATAATAATTTTGTAATTAATTATTATACATTCTATATAAATGAAAATGATGAATGTAGTACCATTAAAAATAGTGGAGTTACACTTGTGGATAAAGTGATGCATGTATCTTTGACTAATAATAGAAATACAAATTATATTAATATTCCATGCTTTGGAATCATTAAACAAATATGGGAGTTATATTATAGAACATTCCAAGTGCATATTTTTCAATGTATGTGGGATGATAACAAGTGTGATGTTAAAATAAATGAATTTGGATTTGTGAAAGTGAATTTACATAAAAAGGGAATAAAGATGACCCATTTATAATGTAATCACATGAAATACAAGTATTTTATGATCTAGATCCCACAAAATGAAAGTATTCAACTGTTTTATTATCAACCAAAATAACTGAAGGTTCAGATTTCAATTCAACTATGGATGACCCTTTCATTCTGATGTTTCACTCATTTCACAATGGTCTCAATGTAGACGGGGTATTTTATGTAATAGGAGAATATAATGAATGGATTTGGGTACTCATTAGAGGGATAAAATCCTCTAAACCTTTGAAAAAAGTTCTCAATAACCAGGTTATATTTTTTGTCATATACATTGTTATAACTCATATTACTATCAGTTCACTATTGGATTTATGTAATCTAAATTAAAATTTCATACAATTATTTAGACAATCATTTCTATACATGTTAATGCTCCCAATCCTGAGGAGAAATAGGTTTCTCAATATGCTAGTGCTCCCAATGCATAGGAACAATAACATTCTACACATGCTAACACTACCAATATAGAGGAACAACATTTTTATGACACTAAATCAAAAGAAATGGTAGATGGTGAATAGATTGTGTCCCAAAAAAATAGGTTCCTCATAGGATGATGATCATAAAAAATGTTATTAAGGTGATAAACACACACATAAAATTCTAATTCGGGTGGAATGAACACAACCAGCCTATTAACTATAATAAGTCCATGTTCATTAGTAACATTGGGCCCACCAATCACATGATAATGTCAATTGATGTAGATTTTTGGAACAATGTTGTACCTATGCTTAAGAAACTAATTTGGTAAAATATTAGAGAAACGTTATGATATACATTCTTTATTTAACTAAAAAAATAATGAAATGTTTATGTACTCTTCATTATCCCTCATAGAGCTCATTTATAATAGATTAATCCTGAATGAAATTTATATTAATTATCACTAGAAAGGATCATAGAGGCATTTTCACAATTCCTAAGAAGTATCATCTCAATGATTCTGAAGGGAAAATAAACCCACAATCACCACAGATGCAAGGACACCTAACAAACTAACAAGTGCGGTATGGGTTTATTGGTTAACACAAAGAGACATATTTTCAAGTACATTGTGACTGGTAATACATTGCTTTACAATACATGTATTAATTAGTTTGATTGACAATTGTTAATTTATAAAACAAAAACTGAGTGTTGAAAATAAGAAATGAGTTGAAAAATCAACATACCCCTACCATAAATAAATAATGGAGTATAATTTTCTTGGCAAATGGTGTGTATTTTAAACCTACTATAATACTTTTATGTGACATGAAACAACAACATAATTATATTCCCACTTAATAAAAAAATATCTATTTTAAAAATAAAAAAATGGATTGTGGTGATTACTTATTTTCCTATGTTCTAATCATATTTAGACAAAATAATCACCATAAACTACATCTGATGAACAACTACTATCATTGGCCTTGAATAATCCAAAATAGTATAGTCACATCTGAGGTGAGGGTTTTGGGTTTTCACCCTGAACATATTTTGAGAAACGAAATTCATATGGGGGTAAATATATGAAAATGGAAGAGTTGTAAGCATGATTAGATACTCTATAATAAATACATAATTAAAAGTCAGTGTTGTTATAAATTTTTTTGGTAAGGAATAAAAGAGAAGAAACAACACCCGAACAATAACTATGTGAAGATCTCCCACCCCACTAGCTTTGTGGCGATCTATTCCCATAAAATATATTTCTTAGAAGAGATAATCAATATTTTCATAATTTTTTCTACTAAATTTGATCTAAAAAATACACTAATATGATTCCTATACAAATATTCTATAGGGTGAAAAATATTGTGATTTATATCTATCAATACCCACCTATCTCCTTATTGTGAGGGGTACCATGTACAATATCAAAGGAGATATTATACACAAGAAAAATTTGCTAATAGGTCATGTGAGAGTGGTTAATCATGTATCTCATGGTCCAATAGTCAAGCTATCTATTTCACTTGGTGATGCAAAGATTCATATGAACAAGAAACCTATTGAAAATTCCATATCATGGTTCTTATATCATGTAAAGATACATGTCAATAAGGAGGTATTCATTTCTAGTTTAATTTTGATGATTTTTTTAACAATTAATAAAGAAATGCTTGTGCCGAGGAATGTTATTACAGACAGACAATTGGAAGGGGGTGAAACTGACGGTCAAATCAAAATTATCTAAAGGATCAACCAAACAATCAAAAAGATCTTCAAAAAGTACTTTTACCCTTCCTATTCAACTTCTGTATTTACTAACATTAAAGGTAAATGTAGATACAATGTTTGTAAGTGGTGATATGACCACAATTGATTTTAAAGAATAGATATATGGAGAGTATATTATATAGTATATTGGTCTTGAGAATTTAAATAAATTTTTCATGCATGAATGGCTAGGAGTCATAGTTGTAAATATATACAAGAGGTGTGTTTTCATGATTTTTTCCAATAGGTGATCTACTACATTAATTATGACGAAATACTATTCATAATTTTGGAAGGCGTATATATCAATATTATTTGCAGTGGAAACCCATTGAATTGAAATTTGGTCTAATTAGTCCTCACATCACTTCTATATAATAATTCTCATTAGAACAAAAGAAATATAAAGTAATGGTGAAAAAATTAACCATAATGTTTGAAAGAAAACTTACTAAATATAGAAACATATTAATACTCATTATGTAGGGATAAAACTCTACAATTTAATAATATCAAATATATTTTCATTTAATTCATTAATTATTCTTTTTTATTTTTTATGTAATATTGGTTACTCATTGTAGTCAATTTGGATACTCTATAGATTTATTTTCTGGATTCAATGCAAAAATTCCCAAAAAACAGACCACAAGTGATAATGTTTATCAAATTGTAATACACTAGATGCAATTTTTTTCAAATAAAATTAAAGTTATATATTTTAAACTATGTTTTAATGAAAATTATATTATTATATGTGGTGTTTAAATATCACCCAAATAAAGTCCAGAGGGTAATCTAGTAGTTGTATCACCAATGGTATGTTTTCAGTGTCCCAAATTGTTTTACCCTAATGAGTATAGTACCAGTAAGGGGTCGATCCACAGGGAAAAGAAGTTATTTATGTCTTTCTTATCTAGTTTGTATTTGATGTAGTGATGTGTACTAAATTCAGAGTCAATTTTTAATGTTTTGAAGAAGAAGTGATTGAATTGTAATATCTTAACAAAATAATTTAAGGTTAAAGAAAAACACTGACATTTTTTTGATGTAAATATGGAGGTAAATGTGTAGGGGATGTGTATTTTTAAGAGGTTGTTTATTAAATCAAATTGCTTAGGAAGTTGTTTTGTTCATGATAACTCAACACTCTGGATTTCAATTGTAACAAGGTTTCCTTGGTCAGTTAAACTTATGTATAGAGCTGAGGAAACTGACTCATTGGTCTGGTAGTTAGTGTTTAATAGTTCTTTATTTAGATTAGTCCATTTTTTAGTCAGTACATACTCCCAATGATCATGAAAGTATTCTTCATTATTCTTATTTTGAGTCCCTGAAAATTTTTTCCCTCGATCTGGCTCAGAATTTTCAGTGATAAAATGATGTGACTAAAGAAGAATAAGTAGAGGTAAAACACAAAAAAAACACATTCATAACAAATAAGCCAAATTGAAACTATTTCATCACACACAACCCCAACACACTGGGTGTTTAGTTACACATAGTAGAAAATATGAAAACATGACCATCGATACCTGATGTGGTCATCGCAGAATCTTCGAGGAGAGATAAGTTCTATGGTAGAATGGTGGAATGACAGCGTAGTGGAATGATAGTAGAATGGTATCAGGGCAGCAGAATAGTGAAACCACTTTCCTTCAAATCTCCACTACTTTTTTTGAACCTGAGGCTAAGGTCTCCATTTATAGAAAATAAAAGTACACGACATTAGGCCAAATTACATTCCAAGAAGTCCTTTCAATGAAGTTTTGTCACCGTTTTCTCTACTGGTGGGTGGCCTAACACGTCGTCTTTGACTTGGAACACGATGCCTCCTGGTAGGTAAAGATACAAAGCATGTAGAGCTTCCATACATGGAGTGTAATCTCTTTCATCGGCCACCAAATGATTTTATAAGGGGAGACATGACGTATAGATGATGTACACAGCTTGTAAACGTCAGGTGGCCACATGGGCATGTAGATTTCTTCTCAGCCACCAACCACTTCTAGAAGACTATACATGGTGTGTATCCTCTATACGCGACATGTACATGCTTCTGGTAACTTGGGCATATACTTGTCCTAGCCAAACCATGTCTGAGTCTGAATGTACACGGCGTGTATATATGTACACACCGTGTAGTTGGAAATTTTTCTCAGTTTTCCCCCAGTTTGTGTGTTTGGCTAGAAATCACTTGAAAATAAACAACATCACCAAAATAAAAGTTTTTTTCAACAAATTAGTTTTTATTTTCTGAAAACATGTTCTTAATTTCAATAAAGTATGTGGAAATGTATACACAAATCAGGTACATCAAACTCCCCCATACTTAGTCATTTTCTTGTCCTCAAGCAAAATCTCAACATCTAATCAATAGTATCCATATTCCAAAAAGGGAAGCATGCAACGTAAATTATACTTATAAATACTATAGGCATATAAAATGATTTTATAAATGCACAAAAACATATTTCAATTTTAAATATTATTCAGATCATGCCTCCTTTATAGTTTAATTTATGAAAATTCCATTCCCTTTTTAGGCATATCATTCAACATTTCAGAATTACACATGAGACTTGATAATTTATCTCACCAAAAAATAATACTCTCATTACTCAAGATAATTTTATCATATTTCTGCTCAATATTAAGTATATTCACTCTATCCATTGGTTTTCAAGTGTTCTTATTCTCTACTTTAGAAATTTTAAATCACACAAATCATTAGGGCTTTCATCAAGGTTAAATGGTTTCTAAGGCTAAGGGTTGGTATGTAGTAATGTGAAGAATAGTCTCAGAGGCTTGAAAAAGGGATGCTAAATTCATATACAACAATGAATGTTATTCAAATATTAGAGCTCAATGTAAAATTATTTTCAACAAGCTCTGTCAAATGCTCTCATCACCACCATCTCCCTTAGTTAGGTAGGGTTCACAAACAAACAAGTGAGTATAAGTTCCCCTTGTCTGTAAAAATTTCTTTAAACAGAATAATGGGGACCACATAGAAATTCCAAAAATAGGGGTTTGGAACCCTTTCCTTCCCAAATGAACATGAGAAACTCCCCCACACTTAATTTCATGATCATTCACAAAAATGTGCCACGTACTGCCAATTCTTTCTTTAAAGATCAAGTGAATAATCATGAAAAGAAAAAAAAATTAGGGAATGAAGGGATATAGGCTTGTAATAGGGCTTTCTATCAAGGATTTTCATGGTTTATAGGGGCTTCATGAAGATCATATGTAGGGTAGGTCTCAAGATAAAATGGGTTGAAACAATCTAATGCCTCAATCATTTTAATGTAATTCAAAAATTCATCATGTTTCGAAAATAAAAGATAAAAATTATAGTAGTCATGTATATCCTATGAATCTATCAAGAAAGAGGTTATATGAGAAACAAATCTTTCAAAAAGGTTTATAATACCTCTTGGGAATGAGTAAAAAGATAAAGGGTTAATTAAGTCATGGAATAAATAAAAATGAATAGTTTAATAAATGTAGATAGCCAAGAATTTAAGTTGTTAAATCAACCATATCAACTATCATTTTAAAATAATTTATCAAAATTTTAAATAAGCATTTATCTTATAAAATTTTCAACTATACCTTTATTATTTACAATTATAATTAATTGAAAATTTTCCATAGTTTAAAATATTTCATCTATTAATGATGTCTCCTAGATAAGTTTGAGGGAAAAAGCGCAGTGTAGGTTAGGGAAGCTCCCCCACACGAAATTGGTCACATGGTCCCCCAAGTGCCAAAAAAAGGTGGAGAAGTTAATGTGGGGATGCAACAGTGGACCAGGACAAGGGGAGGTAATTGAAGAAGTAAAATGTGAAAGAAAAAAGAAAATAGTGAAAAAATGAAAAACAATACTCCCCTCATGTCTAGGTAAAGAAATATGGGAAGTGGCAGAGACGTACAGACCATAGCGTGCTAGAGTACCTGTGACAGTCGTGGAGAGAGAAAAATAAAAGTATACACAATACAGTATAGGAATAAGATATCACAAAAATATAAATAAATAATGGAAGAAATGTGTCAAAAAACCAGTCAGGGGGGGTCGCCTCAGAAGAGGAATCATCCTATACAGAAGAAGCCAACATAAAAGGATCAGTAGCCATAGAAGCAGGAGGTTCAGAAGCAAAATTCAGAAGAGAAGTTGTAGTAGCTGAAGCCGCAGGAGATGGACTCAGGATAGAAGGATCGACAACGATATTTGAACTGAGAAGAGTATTAGGAGAAGTTGGGCCAGTAGTAGAGAGGAGAACTGAATCCGTAGCCAGAGTGGTAAACGGTCGTGGAGCTGCCGAAGAAGGTCCAAGAGCCGAAGGAGGAGCAGGAGCTGGAGGTAGTGGGATACCATGATGGTGAAGAATAATCCCCAACATCTTCTCGAGTTGACGAATAGTATGATCAGTAGTATCCTAGTGGAGCTCCATCTCGGATAGGTGGAGGGTAAAGGAGAGATCAACCAAGGGTGCATAGGGAGGTCAGGAGGTAAAAGGAATGGAAGAATAAGGGATGGTGGAAGAAGAAGGATGGTCAGAAGAATGGGGGTGGGCTAGGGAAAGAGGGTTATGGGGTTCCTCAGGGGTAGGAGGGTTAGAAGGGGGTGGTGGTGGGGCCTGGGCAAAGATGTAGGTGCCCTCTGCTTCCGGACCAATCCCATGTGAATAAGCATGATAAAGTCTATCTAAATGGGAGAACCTAATCAATCTTGAAGAATGGAAGGCTCAAAAACGCAGTGGTGGTGAGAAAGGAGAGTGGTATAAAACCCACCATTCCAGTTTCCCTGATGGCTAGTGAACATGGCGTGGAAATAAGAGGAGACAAGGTAAAGAAGGTCTGGGTAGTCCTACCGGATGACATAAGTGAGGAGCTCCATTTCATGGCCAGTCACAACCCCCATATCCTCATGGCGGGGGAAAAGGATGGAGCTAAATCACCAGTGGGTGAAGAGGAGGATAGGGTTAGCGATGAGGGTACTCTTTTGGGAAGTGGGGGTGTAGCGGTGGTCAGGACCAGAAATATCCCACCACATGGCAATGAGCTTAGAATGCTCGGGATGAGTCAGGGTGGAGATAGGTGGTGGGGTGATGGGACGATGATTTAAATCTCACCCTCAGTCAAACTCGGTCATAGTAAGGGAGAAAGGTCGACCGCCTAGCCGAAATCAGACCACTGGGACTGCATCTCCAGGAATCTCCTGGTACTCGGGCCCGTCAAACTCAAAGGAAGCAGTAAACTCCAAAAATAAATCTTTGAAAATAGGAGTGTTGACCTATAAGATTGTGAGTAATGGTGTGTGTTTGAGGAGATCCTCTAACTCTCCCCAGATACATAGTTGTCGAGGAACGCTGCAGTCAGGATAATGACTTCTCAATGGGATTGGGTGGTGAGAGAAGTGTCGGTCTCTGTCATGCACCAGGTCTTCAAATGAGAACACCATGAATGGAAAAAAGAATACCCGCAGGGGCCAGCCCAGGTGGTACAGCAGTAGGGGCTGGCTCTGGGGGCGAAGTGGCTGCTGTAGACGAAGGCCCACTAGATGGGGTGGTCGATGGAGAAGAAATTATGGTACTTGGAGGCTCCATGTGAGATTTTGGAGGTGTGGCATTGGGACTAGCTTCTACCGAGGTGGTGGGTGGTGGAAGTATGGACAACGGAAGAGGCTGGTACACCGGAAAGTCCGAAGCTGGTGTCGTCGTGGGCCGGAGTCATATCTAGTGAAAAGTGTGCCTCTCACCCTCAGCAGTGGAGGTGGGTCGCTTCCCATGAGATGGGTCTCCGTTAGCCATATCCTAAAAAATAAAGGAAAAGAAAAAAAAGAAAAAAGAAAAGAAAAAGAAAACGAAGAAAATGTGAGAAAATAGAAAAGTAAAAAGTATATGGCGTGTATATCTAGTACACATGACCTGTAGTGGAAGTGGATTATCATCCCGTGTTCTCTAGATAGACACACTGAGTAGGCATGGAAAATATTAGGGAAGGATACAAGGTGTGTAGAAAATAGACACTCTGTCTATAGGCTAATGGTTTCCTGGATGTTTGGAGGCTGGACACGGGCTGGCCTAGAGAAATGGTATGCACCACATGTACCGAACGTACATGTCATGTATGTAATCATGGTTTTCCTAGACATGTGGATGAGGTACCCAGGTAAGAGGATTGATGGTAAACAGTGTGTACCGAACATACACACTGTGTAGTTTCAGATTTCAGATGAGCCAGTGTGTGGCCGTGTACAGGAGTACACGATGTTTGTTCTTGGTATCATGCCCATGTACCACAAAATCCAAATGGTCGACCGATACATAAATCACCCTAAACGCCTATGAAATCTGGAAATAAAAGGGTGTATGAGGGAATACCTGGATCGAGGAACACAATGCAGTAGAAATCAGAAGATAAAATGCAATAAATCCACATATTTGGAAGTTTGCAGGCTGAACAGTGTGCAGGAGAATAAATGGGGGGGGGGGTCACGTGACACGGGATCAAGATAGGTGGGGCGCGACCTTTATATCCATGGTACATGGCGTGTATCAGTGGTATACATGTCGTTTAACACTATATATATATATATATATAATTATTATAGTAAACTATATAATAATTAATATTAACAATTAAAATATAAGAAATATATATATATATACATAATTTATCAAAAATTAAACTATACATGTAATGTATCAGAAATAAATGTTGTGTGTTCTAGAAATGGAAAAAGAGAAGTACAACCTTTGGTTCGGTGCTTTAGACGAGGTTTGAACCGATGATCAGCCATTTCGAAATGAATCCCTCAACCACTAGAGAAAAAGTTATACTGTTGCTTCTATCTATTAATTATATATATTTAATGCACAAGGCCTATAATACATGATAGGAAGGAAATTCATGGTGTGTGGTTTTTAATTATACAAAAAGAGATTATGTAGGGAGATTAGACGAGTTCGAACCTGTGTCTTTTGGATCCAGGGCCGAGACTCTTCCAATCTGCCATCTTCACTTTCATGTATTTCTTTTTTTAGAAAATCGTTTCTGTTTATTAATGAAAACATGGAGAACAAGATGTATATTGAAAGACACACCATTTTGTTTTATTAAAAAGAAAAATGCTGGAAATGGGGTGGTTGTTAGGATTCAAACCTGGGTCTTTTGAAACCGGGTTACGACCCTGGCCAACTGATTCATCCCCATAATGGGTTTTCTTATAAGAAAAAATATATATAATATAAAAAACCACACATGTCGTGCAAGAAAACACTAAAATAAAAAGGAGTAACCTCATACTGAAGGTAGGTCAGGAGGGATTTGAACCAGTGACGGCTTGGATAAACACAAGTGACCATACCATCGACACTGACATCATCCTTATTAATTACTTAGTTAATCTATATATTTATAATAGTTTAGAAGATAAAAGAAAAATAAAAAGTACATGCCGTGTATATAGGTGGTACAGGGTATGTATCTTTTGGGTTGCCTCCTAGAAAATTCCTTTTTTTAGGTCATTGGATCGACTGAATTACCTCTTCTTACCTGAGATGTATGGTGGACTACGTTCCCACCATGTCTTCCATGTGATGGTAAGTATTCATCTGTTGTCCGTTCACTTTGAATAGTTGACCATCCTCTCTAGAAATTTTCACCACTCCATTATGGAATACTCGTATGACTTAGAATAGTCCCGACCATATTGTCTTTAACTTCCTTGGGAATAATCAAAGACGAGAGTTAAAAATAGGTACCTGATCACCGGGTTGGAAAGATTTTAGTGAAATCATCCAGTCATGATTTTTTCTCATCTTCTCCTTGTACAGTTTGGCATTTTCATACGTCTTTAATCGGATTTCATCATGTTTCGACAATAGTAAATTATGCTTCTGTTTAGCTACATTCAGATCAAAATTTAGGGCCTTGACGGCCCAATAGGCTTTGTTCTTCAACTCTACTGGCATATGGCATGGATTTCCAAAGATGAAGAGGAACGGGGACATCCCTAGTGGTATTTTGAAAGTGATCCAATATACCCACAAAGAATCTTCTTGCTTCTTAGACCAATCTTTCTTCGATGTGTTCACTATTTTCTCTAGAATCTTCTTGATCTCACAGTTATAGAGCTCAACTTTTCCAATGGAATAGGGATGATATGTCATCCCCACATGATGCTTCACTCCGTACTTTGACATTACTCTTTTCATCAATGCATTGTTGAAGTGGGTCCCTCTATCACTGATCAGTACACGGGGAACGCCGAACCTGCTAAAAATATGTTTCTTTAAAAAGACCACGACTACCTTGGTCATGTCGTGTGCTGTAACAGTAGCTTCTACCCATTTGGAGATGTTGTTGATGCAGACTAGGATGTAAGTGTTCTCGAAATATGGGGGAAATGGTCCCATGAAATATATTCCTCAGACGTCGAAGATCTCATCCTCCAAGATAGCATGCCGGGGCATCTCATCTCTATGTCCCACATTTCTGGTTCTTTGGAAACGATCGTAATGGGAAACAAAGTTTAGGGAATCTCTATGCATGGTGGGATAGAAAAACCCTGACTATAGGATCTTTGATATAGTAAGATCTATCCCATGATACCCCCCCAACTGGAAAGGCATGACAGAATTCTAGGACTCCATAAACATCAGTTTCTGCGATTCAACATTGGATCACCCCATCTCCATAGGATCTAAACAGAAGAGGATCCTCCCAGAAGTGCCTCTTGACATCAGATAGAAACCTCTTCCTCTATTGGAAGGAGACGTTGGTGTAGAGGGAAACTGTAACTAGAAAATTAACAATATCAACATACCAGGGTCTAGGTGTTTCTTTGACTAAAAGAGGTTCTCATCAAGGAAATCATCCTTGATCTCTTGATCTTCCTTCCTTCTCAAAATGACGTAGCTCTTGGTGGGAGAGATGATCAACAACAACGTTTTCTCTCCCTTTATTATCACAGATTTCCAAATCAAATTCTTGTAGGAGGACTACCAATTAGATCATTCGTGGTTTCACAGCTTTCTTGTTCAATAG
The DNA here is from genome assembly GCA_963277665.1 of Viscum album. Classification (NCBI taxonomy): domain Eukaryota; kingdom Viridiplantae; phylum Streptophyta; class Magnoliopsida; order Santalales; family Viscaceae; genus Viscum; species Viscum album. The sequence goes on from OY728137.1 coordinate 238,640,038, forward strand.
GTACTTTAGTGTTGTATGGTCAGTATAAACAATAACTTTAGATCGCACTAAGTAAGAAAAAAACCTGTCAAAAGTGAACACCACTACCAATATCTCCTTTTATGTGGTGGTGTAGTTCATATGTTCCTTTTTGAGTGTCCGGAAAGCATAATATATGGGTTGGAAAATTTGGTCAAACCACTAGCACAAGACTACTAGCATTGTAGGGCATCACACATCACTTCAAACTGTTCCTCCCAGTTGGTTTCAATCATCATTGGGGCTTCAACCAAGAGATTATTTGGGTTCTCAAAAGATGTTGTTCATGTCTCATAAAACAAAAAAATAGAATCCCTGTCCAAAAGGTTGGTGAGGGGCTGTGATATCTTTGAGAAGTCATGGAAGAGCTGCCTGTGGAAACCTGCATTCCCAGAAAGCTGTAGATGGCTCTAACGAAAGTCAGAATAGGAAGTCATGAAATGACTTATATCTTTTTTAGGTCCAACACTATCCATTTTGATGAGATTATGTGGCCAAGGATGTTGCTACTATACATCATGAAATGAATCTTTTCCTTATTCAAAACCAAGTTAGTGTTCTCGCATCTTTCCAGAACCAACTCCAGGTGTTGCAAGCAAGTGGTGAATGATTTGTCGTAAACGCAAAAATCCTACATGAATACCTCCCAGATCTGTTCTTCCATGTCATGGAAGATAGCCAACATGCATCACTGAAAATTGGAGGGATCATTGCCCATGCCAAAGGAAATACTTTGGTAATAAAATGTACCAGTGGGGAATGTAAATTTTCTCTTATCTTGATCCTCTCGAGCAATAGAAATCTGATTGTAGCCAGAATAGCCATCAAGGAAGTAGTAAAAGTTGTTCCCCACAAGTCTCTCTAGCATCTGATCCCTGAAGGGAAGGGGGAAATGATCTTTCCTCATGGCGTCATTCAACTTCCTATAGTCCACACAAACTCTCTAGCACATGATAGTGCATGTGGGGATGAGCTCATTCTTGTCATTTGAAATCACAGTGATACCCCCCTTTTTGGGTACCACTTACAGGGGACTCACCCACAGACTATATAAGATGGGGTAAATAATTCCTACATCCTGCAACTTGATTACCAATTTCTTCACAACATCCTTTGCAAGGGGGTTCAAGTGTCACTGTGGTTTCCGAGATTTCTTCAAACCTTATTCGAGAATCACCCTGTGAGTGTAAATGGTAGGGTATATGCCCTATAAATCTGAAACTGTCTACTCAATAGAGTGATTCCGATGTTTCAAAACCAACAGAAGTGCATCCTCCTGCTCTTATGACAGTGCTGCACTAAGTATGACATGAAATGTTTGATGGTTTCCCAAATACCCATACTGTATAGAAGATGGAAGAGGCATCAGTTATAGTTTAGGATCCTTTGGAATCGATGGTACAAGTGGTTGAACCTTTTCTAACACTAGAATATCTGGTATAATAGCACATTTCCAGTAGTGGCTGCCCTGGCCTTCTAAGAATTTTAGGTCCTCTGGTACTTCATCAACTAGAATTTCTGGACAAACCAAGTCATTTAAGGGGAATGAACATACCATATAACCCCTTTCTCTACTCAATTGATCATCCACAGTGGTCACTACATAACATCCCCCATGCTCTGACAATGATTTTTGGTTGATGGATTTGAGGACATTGTAGGAGACTCTTTCATCTCATACTTTGAAAATAAACTCCCCTGGTGTACGTTGATTATTACCTTCCCAGTGGCTAGGAAAAGCCTCCCGAGAATGAGTGGTGCCTTCTAGTATTCTTCCATATCTAGGATGATGAAATATGTGGGGAGGATTATCCTTCTCACCTTGAACAATACATCCTCTAGTAGCCCCGTTAGATATTTGATGGATCGGTCAGCAAGCTGAAGGGCTCCTCATGTAGGATTTGGGTCATTGATCCCTAGATTATTAAAAACTCAAATGGGAATGGGGTTTACACTAGACCCTAAGTCACAAGAGTCCTTCTCAAACTCACATGGTCTAATAGTTCATGGGATAGTGAAGCAACATGGATCCCAGAGTTTGGGAGAAATCGAATGTTGTACGACTGCTGAGCACTCCTTGGTTAGGGAAATGGTGCTCAGATCCTCCATCGTTCTTTTTTTGGAGAGGATATCCTTCATGAATTTTACATACATGGGCATCTGTGTTAGTGCCTCTACCAAAGGAATGATGATGTGAAACTTCTTAAATACTTCCATAAACTTGTTGAACTGGTGGTCCAGCTTTCTCTACTCCATTATCTCCAGGAAGGGTCAGGCAGGCTCGAAGGGTTGGACCACCTCCTTTCCTTTACTATATGAAGACTCTTTCAATGGGCCCTTGGATGAGGAGGGATCTGTAACTGTACCTTCTTCATCAACAGTGTGTGTATGTGCACCTGGTGGTGCTGGTTTTTTATATTTTATCTCCTTTCCACTCCATAGTGTGGCGGCATGGGCATCCTCCCTCAGGTTCTTCTAAGTGTTACTTAGTAGTATATCGGGATTACTTTTTGAGAGTTGGTTTTCTAGCTGGCCAATTTGGTTCTCCAGCCCTCGAATTGAAGCCTCTTGATTCTTGAATCTGGTCTTAGTAGTATATATAAACTTTTTCATGAGATTCTCTAACCTTGAGGTGTTCTATTTTTGAGGTGGTTGTGCAGCTGGTGGAGGTGGTGGCTGTTGAGGCAGTTATGGGAGAGGGTTTGGATACCCTTTCTACTGATAAGAGCCCTGTTGGGGCTGCTGTTTCCTCAAGTACTGGTTCTAATACTGAGGTTTACCATAGTCGGGCATCCGCTGGGGTGGAGGATTATTCGGATGTTGGCCCTAGCATGGGTTCTAGTGATCATGCCATGAAGGGTTCTAGTACTTCTAGTACTATTTTGGACCTCAATTTTGAGCAACATATCTCACTTTGTTCATCAAAGGGCCTCCTGAAGGTCCCAAACATTCTCCCATGATGTGCTTATCACCAGAATTATTGCACGCCATATGGTTTGACGCATGTACTTGGGATGCGCCATTTAGATTTTTCACGTCGATCTTTTTGGATACAACATCCAACTTGGAAACTAGCATAGTAGTGTAATTGATATTATGCATACCTCATTTCTGTGTGCCCCGCTCAGAATGCCACTGGAAGTTGTTGGTAAACATGTCTTCCAGTAGTTTGAAAAGCTCTTCTGGGGACTTCCTCATAATTATACCCCTAACAGCATCATCTAACATAGACTTTGTATTCATTGTCTATCCTCCATAGAAGGTTTTGACCTGCATCTAAAGTGGGAGTTCGTGGTGTGGGAATTTGTGCAGCATCTCTTTGAAGCATCCCATGACTCGTACAACGACTCTTAGTCGTGCCACTAGAAGTTGTTTATTTTTTTCCGCAAAGTCATCGTCTTCGAGGGTGGGAAGAATTTTTACTGTAACACCTAAGATAAATCCTCCTAGGTGAGGATATATCACTATAGAAAACCATTAATCTAGTATTTACCCTTATACCTTAGAGAGAAGGGGAAGAGGAGAAGAAAAATGGAGTCCGTGGACACTCAGTGGTAGTGGAACATGTCACAGACCTCTATAAAATTGGAGAGATGGGCATTGGGGTCCTTGCTGGGAAGGTTGCTGAACTGAATGGTGTTTTGGATCAACTGCATAACTGTAGGATTGATCTCAAAGTTTTGGGACTCCACTTGTGGAATGATTATGCATATGTCAGCTCCATGAATAGACGACAGTCGGTACTAAATTAGAGTACGATGTAGAGGTGGCTACTGAGGGAGTGGAGGTGGCATGTATTGCTTTTTCTGAGGGGTGAAGTATGGCCCCTGACCTGGCTGTAAAAATGGCATCTGATCAGGTTGGAACTTTTGGAGCTACTACAGGACATACCCTGGAGAAAGTGGAGCTTGGTGGTGCCAGCTGTCATCCGGACCAAACGGCTATCCATCTCCATGGATATCAGTTAGATGTCCTTCTTTTTTCGGCACCATGGGATTGTTTTTGTTGTGCTCTTCCATGATTTCTCATCATCGCCTCAAAAGAGTCCGTTCGATTTATGGGTCAATTCAGAGAAACCCCAATGACTCAGCATTCTTGGAATGAGTGAGGTAGCCGCTCATAAACCTATGGACCTTCACAATACTAAACACACCAAGCGTAAATGAGGAAGATGAAAGATAAACGGAAATGAAATTAGAAAAGATATTTTTGGGAATTTATGTTTTTTATTTCCATTAAAATTTGATACAAACTTAATTAAACAAATAATAATTTAACTATTTATTTCCCCGACAACGGCACCAAAATTTGTTAGTCGTTTCACCGATGTTATGTTATCGGTGTCCCAAATTGTTTTACCCTAATGAGTATAGTACTAGTAAGGGGTCGATTTAGAGTAAAAATAAGTTATTTTTGTCTTTCTTATCTAGTTTGTATTTGAATTAGTGAAGTGTACTGAATTTAGATTTGATTTTTAATGTTTTGATGAAGAAGTTATTGGATTTTAATTTCTTAACAAAATAATATTTGGATAAATAAAAACAAAAAAAATTGGTTTTGATGTAAATATGGAGGAAAATGTGTTGGGGCTCTGCATTTTTAAGAGTTTGTTTATTAAATCAAATTTCTTATGAGGTTGTTTTGTTCATGATAACCCAACACTCTGGGTTTCAATTGTAATAAGGTTTCCTTCATCTGGTAAACTTATGTCTAGGGATAAGGAAACTGACTCCTTGGTCCAGTAGTCAGTGTTTCACAGTTCTTTATTTAGATTAGTCCATTTTCTTGAGTTAGTGAATACTCCCAATGATCATGAAAGTATTCATAATTATTATTTATTTGAGTCCCTGAAAATTCTACCATTGATCTGACTCAGAATTATCAGTGGTAAAATGAAGTGATTAAAAAATAATAAGAAGATGTAAAAAGAAAAAACACATTCATAACAAATAATCCAAATTAAAACTCTTTCATCTCCCATAACCCCAACACACTGGTTGTTTAGTTACACATAGTAGAACAGATTAAAACCAGACCCTCGATACCTGATGTGGTCATCACATAAACTTCTAGGAGAGATGAGTTCTGTGGTAGAATGGTGGAATGGTGGAGTAGTGGAATGATGGTAGCATGGTAGCAGGGTAGCAGAACCTATTTCCTTCGGATCTTCACTACTCTTTTCTTGAACTGGGGGTCAAGGCCTCTATTTATTGAAAATAAATGTACACGGCATGTGGAAAAAGTACATGCCTTTTAGACTTGTTAATTCACTTTTGTTATCTTTTTTTTTCGTCGATGGGTGTCCAAACACGCCGTCTTTGAATTGGAACATGGGCCCACCTAGTAGGTGGAGATACATAGTGTGTAGTACCATAATACATGTCTTTTACTCTCTTTTATTGACCACTAACCACTTCTAGAAGGGTCGACACGACGTATAGATGATGTACACGGTGTGTAAACGTCAGCCAACCACATGGGCGTGCAGACTTCTTCTCAGTCACCAACCTCTTCTAGAAGACTATAAACAAAGTGTATCCTCTGTACACAGTGTGTACATTCTTCTGGTAACTTGGGCATGTACTTGTACTAGCCAAATCGTGTTTGAGTCTGAATGTAAACGGCATGTATATATGTACACACCGTGTAGTTGGAAATTCTGCTCAGTTTTCCCCCGGTTTGTGTGGTTGGCCATAAATCACCTAAAAATATACAAGATCACCAAAATAAAAGTTTTTTTCCACAAAGTAGTAGGAATTTTCTGAAACATGTTCTTATTTTCTATAAAGTATGTGTAAATGTATACACAAATCAGGTACATCATAATCCATGGGCACGGGGATCCTATCGACTTCTAAAAGTGGATATGTATTAGAGTATATACAATAATATTTCACTATCAAAAAAGATATAAAAAGAAATTCATTTTTTTATCAATGTTTATATAGTGTTTGAAACAAACTCATGAAAAATATTGTGATTATTATATTTTAAAATTTAAGAAGTATCTCATATACAATCAACAAATTAGCATCACCAAAGAGGTATTTTTAAGATAATTACAATTTTGATTCAAATATTTATCAATCCTTTATTTATTAATATTTTCCATTACTACCAGAGCTGTTGAGATACCTAATATTTGGAAGTGGAAATATATATTTTTTAAAAATAAATGGGATACATACCTGGTTTTAATATTTATACAGTCATCATGTAGAGGTGACTCCCTACTACTTATTTAGATGATTTTATCATCATTTTATCTACTTTTTTAATAATTTACTTATTATTTTTATCTAAAAAATTAGGACATTATCCTATAAGTCATTTTTGACATACATGAATCAATCAAACCTCAATTAGATACACGATGTGTCTGATATGACTGAAAGTGTGTGTTTTTAGTTTAAAATTTACATTTTAGTTTAAAACACACATCACAAACATAAACCTGATAAAAAACATTCAGATTATTTTGATAATTTATAAAAATGATCTAAAAATAATTTTATCCATGTGGGGATTAGACATACCTCAATCTGATACGCGGTGTGTCCTAAATGACTCAAAGTGTCTATTATTAGTTTAAAATTGACAATTTAGTTAAAAACACATGTCACTCCCTAAAAACTGATCAAACACACATGGATTGTCTTGATAATTTATAATGACGATTCATATGACATTTTTATGTGTAGGAATTACTCTCAATTTAAATTGATACACAATGTGACTGATATGACTCAGTGTGTGTGTTTTTAGTTTAAATTGATATTTTCGTAAAAAAGACACTTGACATACTCAAAACCAAGAAAAACATTTAGATTGTTTTTATACTTTAGTAAACCGATTCATAAGTCATTTTTGACATGTAAGAATAAACCACATTCCAATCTGACACCTGGTATGACTGGTATGAGTCAATGTGAGTGTTTTAAGTTTAAAATGACATTTTAGTAAAAACCAAAAGTGACATACTCAAAATAAAGAAAAAAACTATTATTATTTTCATACATTATGAAAATGACCCATTATTCATTTGTGATGTATATCATACCATAGTTGTATAATATGAGGAATCATAATGACTCCCCTCTTATTATATTTCTGTCTAAGACACCATCTTTTCCACAAGACCTTATCTTGTTTAAACCTCATGATATATCTATAGTATAAACAGGATAACCTAAACTGGATCCCTTGATGAAAACGATCCTCAAAATGTCTCACCTTTGCCTCCCCATTTGGAAATAGTTCTAAATAATATCATAGGAGGGTCCTGAAATGGTTCCCAAAATCCATCATGCTGGAACTGCCATATCAAAGGGTAAGTAGCTCCAAGAGACAAGTTGTATTTATGGTCAAAGAATGAAACTCTATTAGAAATTTTTCTTGAAACTAATATGATAATACATTCCACGCCTCATGATCCCCAAGGAATAAGAACCACTATTTCCTGTATTACCCATGAAATATCATCATTTATAACAAGCATATGGCTCCATACAATCATTGATTGAACTAAAGGTTATCCCCACCTCCTCCAACCCAGCCTTTATCATTGATTCTGAAATAGAGCCATCAAAATTATACAAACTCCGGTGTTGAAATTATTAGAGTGTCCTCCCCTAAGATACTTCTTCAAAGACTTTAACTCATCAAAGATCTGTTGCCACATCCTACAAATATCATTAGAAGGACCTTGATGTGGACATCGACATGGAGCCATACCTACAAAATAGTAATTATTTGGGGACTCCTAAACCTTTCATATGAAATATTTATAATTAATTAATTATTTTATGTTTAACCAAATCCCAAGGGTTTCCCATTTAAAATAATGCAAAGAAAAAAATTATGATCCTTACCTAGGTCTCTACCCCATAACTAGCATCACTTCAATTAGTAGGCTCCAGAAACTTAAAGTTTCATCAAATATATCACATGGGGCCCTAAATAACCATGTACTAGCCAGTATATATTGTTTACCTTATTTAATAATTTTATCTAATATATTTTTCCTACTAACCCATGTATTCATTAGTAGTTCCTTCAACCTCCATCACATCTCTCAACTTGAACCTTTGATACCACACTGTCATGATCAGCTCCCCCAAAAGGCACCACTCTTGGGTTAGAAATGAGAAAAGGGAGGCAACAAAGCTCGAAGAAATATTACCATGGTCCACAGGTTATAGAAAATCACCAAGGGTATTTTATACACATCGATAAAAGGTATTACCCACAAATGAGAACACAAGGAATGAGAGATAAGATGAAACCTGCAAACAACATTTACTAAAGATAAAATAAAAGATCAAAAGTTCATGAATGTAATTTCATACAATTGAGAGGCTATAAAAAACTAGAAGTACCAAAATAAAACCTTGGTAGTGATGTTGAAGGAAAATATTATCCATAAAAACTCTATGAGATAGTAAAGTCTTTCCCAATCTCTAATGAGCTCATATGATATATAAAAAAAGTGTATAAACATAAGGTTAGTATAAAATGAATACTAGATAGGTTCCTCCTTGAAGCCTCTCATGAAAAATGTAAAGTAAATTTACTAAATATTAATGAAAAAAATTTAAACTAACTCATCACCTAATCAGGTATGCTGTGTTCCTGGACTTACAATAGCTCCTTCACCAAGTATCATATAAAAGTGATCATATAATATAATATCAAAATAAGGCACCCTGATTCCACTTAGCCAATTGGTTTCCACATTGATCCAACATCACATGTCATGTTCCATATCTCACTAAAAGTAATCCATCATGAAGACACATGGGATATAGTATCATATTATTCACCTCATGCATCACATAATCTCATCATCAAGTATTGTGCACCCCATGCTTACATAATGTTATTATACCATGCCACGTCTCTATATAGTACACTATTAGTTTTTGGGAGCCACCACAAGTTGTATATAAAGTGTTATACCTAAATACGTCATAGTATATACATTTAATACCTATAATAATCCATAGCTTGTGTTTCGAGTATTAACTGAGGTAACTGTTTTTTACTAATTTTACCATTCATTATGGAAAAAAATTAAGTTGATCTTATTATATAATATTAATTATTCTAATTAAAAATATTTAATCCATTTTATAAAATTAAGTTCATATAATTGGAATAATTTAATATAAAATTAAACCCACAATACACAATGAAAAATGGTTTTTTAGAAAAATGCAATTTTAAACCAAAAAAAAGTACTTATATGAAAATCAGATGTAAAGATGATTCAATTATAATTAAAAAGAATGTATCTAACAAAATAAAACATATGTAAATTTTAAATAAAATTAAAATAATAATGGGGGAATACTTTATTTAATGAAAATAATGATAATTTTACAAAAATGGATATTTTTTACTATTCATAGATAAATCAATATTTTCAAAAAAATTAAAAAAAAATCACCTTAATAAAAATTTTAAAATATTATTTCAAGAATCATATTTTTTTATAAAATTCTATTTTTAAAATTTTTATAAATTAATTACATAATTTCCTCTAAAAATCTAATAAAAATAATTTTTTGATAAAACATATTTTTGAAGCATTAAATTTATTTACTGAAAATTAGAATGATTATTTATTAAGAATTTATAAAAATATTTTTATTTCATCATTACTTTATGTATATATAATAATTTATTGAATCATATTTATACACATTAATTTAATTCCTAGGTTATAATTGTCATATTCAAATGATAAAAATTCATGGTTCTTTTAGGATCAATGTTGTGTGTCATATATGCTATCTAACATGGTTTTATTATTTTGAAACCCAGGGTGTTACATTATTTACCAATTAATAATTGTGTCCATTGAAATTTCATATTAAATACTAAGGTGAAAACAAGTGAGGGAACTTCTTCTTCATGGCTTTCTGGAGTTCCCTTTTTGTCTCTTCAAATTTATGCTTCTTCTATAGTACTTTGACTAATTGAGTTTTCTTTTTGTGTGGAAATTTATCTACATTTCCCATAATTTTCACTTGATACTCGCAAGAGATATCATTTTCCAGTTTTATCACCTCTTAATTCAGTCCATGCGAGAGATCTAGTATGTAATTTCTCAATAGGGATAAATTAAATACATTCTATACTTGAGAAAAGATTGGTGGGAGTGCTAGTAGATAATAAAAAAACACTTATGGAATTGATAATATAAAAGGGGTTGATATACCTAGGTTTTAGCTTTCCCTACTTCTTAAATCTCATTATTTCTATTCCATGGATATATGTGCTGAAACACTTAATCCACGACCTCAAACTCTAGGTATCATAAATTATTTTTATCATAGCTCTTATGTCCACTATCTTTATTACTTATATGTTAACAATTGTAAAAATAGTTCATTGTGATGGGATAATTTCAACGGATGATATTCACAACACAAATAGTCCGAAATTATAGATATTTGTGAGGGAATATTTTTTCCATCACAAATAACTCGTATTGGTTATGTGTAAATAAGGTCTGTCGCAAATATGTTTTCCACCACTATGGCCCGACCCATTGGAATGTTTATTATTATAGGTATTAGTGATGGATAATTAGACCCATTCTAATTATTTAATCTAAAAAAACCTTTTGCGATGGGAACTATTGTCCTTCCCAGAAGGTTTGTACGGAAATGGTTAATTACGAAAGATTTAAATCTACCATTACTAAACTATTGAGAATAATCTTAAATTTAAAAACATGTGACCCATTTTTTCCTCCCCACTCATTTCAAATCCTTAGTCCCCTACACCGCAAATAACAACCCAATGGCTGGACCCCCTTTGAAAACCTCTGCTAGAGTTTGTTTTTTACAAATATGGATCAGAATAATCTTGGTACGGACTCCTCTTGTCTCTGATTTCATTCTTTTTTAGGTTTTCAATTAATCATACATGATTTAGTTTGGGAAACGCCTAGGTTAAAAAAATTACTTTGTTTTTATTCTTTATTTTTATTTATGGTTGCTACAAATTCATTAGTCTCTATTTGACAGTTCATCATGTTCGAACGATTTATTTTAAATGATTTGAGGTGTTTTTCTCATTGTCTAATATTTATAATTAATATATTGTTTTATTATTTTATGTTAAAATAAGTATATTATTTTATATTAATATTTGAAATATTTTTATTATAAAAATTGTTTAGGAATATCTAATATTGGAAGAATTTTTTTAAATCTATTTGATTGGTCAATTGTATTGCATGTTTATACTGATTTGATTTTTTGATAAATTGTGATAATACTTTTATTGTGGCAGTGATGATAAACCATGTTTTATTGTTATATTTTGATTGAACTTCATTTTTTAAAATTCATGTCAATATGGTTTTGTAAACAATTGGATATATGTATATATAAATATATATTAACATGTGAATATCCATATATAAATGTTTTAAAAAAACCTGGAAAATTTTCAAGATATGTATTAATGTATGTATTTATTTATTTATGTATATATGTATTTATTTATTTATTTATGTATATATGTATGTATGTATGTATTTAATTATTTATTTATTTGTTTTTTATTTTTTGCTTTTTATTTATGTATGTATGTGTGTGTGTGTTTATATGTGGGTATATATAGATTTAATATGTATATTTGTTTAAAAAAGTTTCATAATATAATTGATGTATTTATATTTATTAATAAATTACGTAATATATATATTACCTTGTGAATAAAAATATATAAACATCTTAGAAAAAAACATGTAAGGTTTTAAATATATATATATATACTTATTTATATTTAAAAACATGTAAGGTTTGTAATAAATATATTATATATATGTATCCATGTATATTGACATGTGAATATACATATATGAAAAGAAAATGTGTATGTTTTTTGATATATATATATATATGTATGTATATTTTTGTGTGTGTACATTAACATGTAAATATTCAAATACATATATTTAAAAATTGTATATGGTTTTTGATATATATATATATATATAGATTTTATAAGTGTATTTTTTTAAAATAATGTGTAACAATATATTTTGATTAAGAAATTTTGTAACATATTTATATATTCATTTTAATATTTATATTTAAACTTTTAAAAAATATGTATGGTTTTTTTATATATATGTATGTATTTATGTATGTATGTATGCATGTTTTTATGTATGTATCTATGTATATAAATAGATTTTTTATGTATATTTTCTTTAAAAACATGTAAAAATAAATTTCATGTAAATATATTTGATGGAGGAAGTATGAAATATATATATGTGTGTGTCTGTGTGTCTGTGTGTGTGTGTAACATATGAAATAAATGGGAAATGAGTGTTTTATGAAAATTATGAGAAAAATAATTTAAATAAAACATTTTAACAAAAAGTAATTTATAAGAAATTTTCTTGATAAAAACTTTATAAAAATTATTTTAATAAAAAAATAATAACAATTAACAATAAATAATATTTATTAAAAAAATACCTTATAAAATTTAGTAAAACATTGTAATACCCTGTAAAAAATTTATAAAATACAAAAAAATATTAAAAAATTAAAAATTGGTAATTAATAAAAAAGTAGTAGTAATTTAAATAATTAGTGAAAACATTATATAATTTAAAATATCTAATAATTAATTAGTCAATATTTTTACGAAATATTAAATATTAGTGTTAATTAAAATCATCAGTAATGATTTTCAAAAAATAAAAAAAAATGTCGCATGTGATTTTTGATATGATACACCATAATAGAGATACTTCAATATTTTGTAAAAACTCATAGGAAAAATATTAAATGAATTACTCTTGTGTTTGATGCTACAAAACACATGAACTACACAAATGTTATGTCGTGCATTGGGTAAACCTTTCATCCCAGACCTAATGGTAGTCTCACATTTCTCATATGAGACACTGTTTGGAAGATATTCTATTATTTTTGGAAAATTGCATGTATGTGATATAATATATTTAATATTTTTATTCTATTTGTGTAGAGCTACTATGATCCCTTGAATGTTGTGCTAACTCAGCACCGTACTGTAGCTATATTACGTAGAATATCCTATGGTGTTAAATAATATAATAGTTTTTTATTTTTTACAACGAGTAATAAATAATGTTATTTGTATCATTTTTTAGAAAAATATGGACTCAGAAAGTATTCATTAGTTTCTATTATTAAATCTTGATTGGAAAAATCATTACAAAAATCCCAATGCATCAAATATAAATCTTATCTACATTGAGGGTATTGAAAAATATATATCATTTTCTTCATAAAATTCAGAATTTGTTCTGAAGAAACAATTAAATGGACATTAAATAAATGTGATCTTATGAGATTAAAAACATTTGACAATATTGGAAATCAACTATTTTATTTTGGTATTATGAAATATTAAATTATATAGTATTGATTTGGTAAACAGAATTCCGTAGAAAATAAAAAAATCATTTTAGATCCATCATTTTTTAATTTAGTACATGAGGTTTTGGTCCATATATTCAAGAAAAAAAAACACAAAATGATATTCTAAATCCAGAATTAAAACCTTTTCATGTTTACAATTTGTTGAAATCTGTTGAGTAGGCCTTATATCTAAAATTACTTATGAGAAAACATGCATCAACTATAAAATTTATGGCTATTAAATTATATTTTAGAAATTAAAATAGTAAATTTTATCAGATATTATAATTGGTTAAAACATTGTTAACTAATAGAAATACATTCCTTGTATGTTTCTATGGAAGTAAGTGGTTAGTCCATAATTTGGGTCTTAGTTATCAGAATATTGATACATGTTCAAATAATTTCATCATATATTATGGTGATTAAGAATCATTATATAATTTTCTATTCTGTGGAGAATTTAGTTATAAATAGAAAAAATAAGAAAATTTTACATTTCCTGTGAAAGAGTTGAGGTATTTTCTAACTACACCTCATTGACAGCATTTATTTATGTCGCGCAACATAACTTGATTGATGACATCACATAAATCAAATAATTATTTCTATAAAATCTTAAATCATCCATTTGATGGTGATTTAGGGAAAAAATTTGATCAAATAAAACCTTCTTTTGGTTTATAACCTCATAATATACAGTTGGGTATTTCTACTGATGTATTTTGTCTATTTGGATCTTACAATAGTCAATATTATTTCTAGCCTATTTTCATTACTTTGTACAACTTACCTCCTTGTATGTTGATGAAGGAACCATATATATATTTGGTTCTATTAATTCTAGGACATCCAAATAAGAATATTAATGTTTATTTGAAGCCACTAATTGGTGAGTTAATTTCATTATGAAATAATAGTGTGGCTACATGTGATATGGTCGCATATCATAATTTTACCTCAAAGGTTTTGATAATATGGGTGATTAGTGAATTTCCATCATATGGTATGTTTTTTGATGGATTATACATGTTCTAAAATAATTTATACATTACATGGATGAGAACAAATAATTTTTGCTTGGTAATTGGAGAAAGACTGGTTATTTTTACTTCCATCAGAGATTTATTCCTATGGATCAACCTTTTTAAAAGAATAATTTTTTCATAAAATGTAAAATTGAAAGAGAAGAATCTCTAATAGTGATCTCAGGTATTCAGTTAAAATCTATCATCTTTACATTACCTTATATTAATTTTATAATAACCATAAATGAACAAAAAATACATGGTTTGGGGATATATCATAATAGAATAAAGAGGATTATTTTTTCAAGACCTTCTATATTGGTCTGATTTTTTTGATTCATAACAAGGTAGATTCAATTCATATTGAGAATAATTTTTTTGATAATAGATTTTATACAATGTCGGAAAAACCCAATAATATAAAACATAATGTAAATTCATGAATAGATAATCCCAAAATTTGTAGATTTCTAGAACGTGAATTATTTTATGATGAAATATCACACAATTTAATAAAGGAAAAATTAAATAATACAATTTTTAAAGAAATTATTTAATTATTATATCAATGGATTTGACATTTGAGGTTACCATATGGTTATTCTTGTAATTGTTCTCATTGTGTCAGAAATTTTTATATTAGCAGTTTAAAAATTCAAGACTTCGATGCCATAATAAAAATATTATTGTCTGCTGGTCTTAGAGGGTTTTTTAAATCTTAAAATTTTTATGTGTTGACTGAAATATCATATTTTTTCTGAGATATCTGTGCAGAAATATCAGATTATTATGTATTGAGTATACTAAAAAGGGATGTTTTTTTAATTTTATGTAAATAGGAAAAAACATTCCCATCAGGATTTTTTTACTCAATGGAATATTTAATATTGTATTTTATGTATGAAGAAAAATGTGAAGATATGGTACAATTATGATGGAGGTACCCATTTGAGATATGTATAAAAAGTTAAAGAAGAAAATATGTAACAAAGAATCAGTTCAAGGGTTAATTGAATAATAGTACTTACAATTATAAATTTTATATTTCTGGTCATATAATTTTCAATTGGAATATCTTTTAAAACATAACTAGATGGGTTGCAATGAAAAAAATGCTGATGATTTTATAGACCATTAGTTTTCTATTTTTAATCATCTCAATCTTGTTTTCAGTGGTTACCATGAATAATGGATTGTATATAAAGAATTACATAGAGCTCATACATATGCTTATCTAAATTGTGAATAAATGAAATTATTTTTGTAGTATGTACTAATTTTTTTAATTTGTTGAATTTTTATAATGATACCCTTATTTACATTAATTTTTTTATAGATTATATGATGACCGTATCAAAAAAATTATAAACATTACATCTACTTATCTTGAGAAACTTCATCAAAAAAATTTCATATTGGTTTCAAAGACTGGTAAGTCATGTTTCACTTATGAAATAGTAAATAATTCTTGTAATGATAACAATTCACTACTGGAAATTTGGGCTATAGCCACGGTTCTAAACCGTTTCTATAGGCCCTCAAACCGTGGCTATAGGTAATATCCACGGTTCCTCGAACCGTGGATAAGTTTGGCGTGGCTATAGGCCTAGACCTATATCCACGGTTCCAAACCGTGGCTTTAAATCTATAGCCACGGTTGAAACCATGGCTATACTAAATGTCGGACAGAATATATTGCCATGGTTTTAAACCGTGGCATTATGTCTATAGCCACGGTTAAAAACCGTGGCAATAAACCAATATCCATGGTTTAGAACCATGGCTATAGGGTGTCCAAATCCATAAAAAAAATACCCCCTGGACACCCCCTGGACACCCCCCTGGACACCCCCTGGACACCCCCTAGACACGCCCTGGACACGCCCCTGGACACCCCCTGGACACCCCCTGGACACACCCGGGACACCCCCTGGACACACCCTGGACACCCCCTGGACACCCCCTGGACACCTCCTGGACACACCCTGGACACCCCCCAGACACCCCCCCTAGACACGTCCTACAGACCCCCCCCCCCCAATGAGTGCTACATGAGATGAGAGAATTATGGAAGGAATTTCATCTAAAACATCCAAAAGCAGACATTGAATTTCCATCACAACAGGCTGATCCGGTTCAGACAACATGTGCAGAGGATGAGGATGATCTGGTTCGGACAACATGTGAAGAGGATGAGGATAAAGAAGAATTATCGAACAAATATTATGTAATACATGTACAATAAAATATGCCAGACAATTCCAAACCAATGTTTTCAGTTGAATTGAGGCTTTGTACCACCTGCTATGCACGTTTTGTGGAAAGATAGATGAGAGGCAGTGCTGAGAGGAGATATAGTTTAGGAATGAGGAAATATAAAAAAATTATAGAGCTAACCATTCAATGTTTCTCTAAGGAGGAGTAACCGCCGCAGGGTGTCGTCCTGGAGCAGGGCCAAATCACGGCGTGACCGCGGAGTGACCACGGCGTGACCCGCCGCAGGGTGTCGTCCTGGAGGAGTAACTGCTGCAGGGTGTCATCCTGGAGAAGGGCCAAATCACGGCGTGACCACGGCGTGACCATGGTAGGACTGCGGTGTGACCGCGTCGTGACCGCCGCAGGGTTTCGTCCTGGAGGAGTAACCACCGCAGGGTGTCGTCCTAGAGCAGGGCCAAATCACGACATGACTGCGGCGTGACCGCGGTGTGACCGCGGCGTGATCGCAGCATGACACCCCCTCCCCTCTACTGGACACCCCTCCCCCCTGCCGGACACCCCTCCCCCCTACCGGATAGCCCGTGACAGCCCGCCCCCCTGCCGGACAGCCCGCCCCCTGCCGGACAGCCCGCCCCCCTGCTGGACAGCCCCGCCCCCTGCCTGGACACCCCTCCCCCCTGCTGGACACCCCTCCCCCTGCTGGACAGCCCTCCCCCCCCCCCCCGACGTGGGGCTGCATGTTACTGACTGTTTCCGTGTGGCTGGAGAGGAGCTGGAGAGGAGCTGGTGAGGCGAGGCTGGAAGTCTTGTGCCTGGGCTACTAAGGGTCCTGGGATGCACCTATGTTAGGGGTCCTGGGGCTGGGTGCTGCTGGGTCAGGGTATGTAAAGGGGTGTGTCTAATAAACTACTAGGGGCAGTATGGTAACTTGTGTTAAATCGTTGTTAGCTGTCAGGGTTGTTAGGCGGTGTTAGGCGGTGGGTGGGGGTTATTAAATGGAGGGGATGCTATTGGTGGGGGGATACGAATTGTTTAGTATTTCTTTCAGCTATAGGAGCTGAATTGGATAAGATTTCCAAGGCTAGATGCAGCGAGCAGGTATAGAATCTTCTTCTAGAAATAGTGGATTCATTTTTTTATTGTGTGTACTACAAGGAATTCAAGGTTGTTCAATAATCAAGAACTAATTTTTCACCTCAGCATGACAGAGCTGCTTATGAATTGAGTCTGACTCAAAAATTTCTTCCAATACTTTTTAATCAAGAACATGGAATGCCCCATAGAGGTTTATTACTCATTGGATCGAATATCTCAAGAATATCACTCGACTCAATCTAGTTATTTCACCTGAAGAGGTGAATTTTACAAGCATTCTCAACTTTAGGAATCAAAGTGATAAATTGGGCATTGAAACCATGGGGATGCACCCCCTGAGGTGAAGAAAGAAGAGACCAGCTTACAAACTTCCATCACCCCCCCCCCACCACCCCCAACCCCAGCCCCCCCCCCCACCAGCCCCCCCCCCCCCCCCCTCAGCCCCCCCCCCCCACCCAACCCCAGCACCCCAGCCCCCAGCCCCCTGCCCCCCCACCAGCCCCCTGCCCCCCCACCAGCCCCCAGCTGCACCAGCACCCTGCCGCCCCCATCCCCCAGCCCCCCCGCAGCCCCCTGCCCCCCAGCCCCCAGCCCCCCACGAGCCCCCCTGCCACCCCCAGCCCACCTCCACCCCCCCCCCCCCCGCAGCCCACCTGCACCAGCCCCCAACCCCAACCCCTAGCTGCACCAGCCCCCAGCCCCCTGCCACCCCCCCAGCCCACCAGCACCCGTCCCCCCCCCCCCCCCCCCCCCCCAGCCCACCTGCACCAGCCCCCAACCCCAGCCCCCAGCTGCACCATCCCCCTGCCCCCTGCCCCCTAGCCCCCTGCCCCCCGCCAGCCCCTACCCAACCCCAGCCCCCAGCTGCACCATCCCCCCCAGCCCCCCCCCACCAGCCCCCAACCCCAGCCCCCCAACCCCAGCCCCCCCCCAGCCCCCATCCCCCCATCCCCCCACCATCCCCCCCCCCCACCAGCCCCCAGCCCCCCCCAGCCCACTACCCCCCCAACCCCAGCCCCCAGCCCCCCCCCCAGCCCCCTGCCCCCCCCCCCCCCTGCCCCCCTGCCCCCCAGCCCCCAGCCCCCCTGCCACCCCCAGCCCACCTCCACCCCCCCCCCCCCCCCCCGCATCCCACCTGCACCAGCCCCCAACCCCAACCCCTAGCTGCACCAGCCCCCCCCAGCCCCTGCCACCCCCCCAACCCACCCAGCACCATGATTAAAAATAGCATAAGATAACACATAACATTCTAAGTGCAGGAAAACCAAATTTTATATATCAAATGAACAAAGTGTACCACTCTTCGCTTGTATGCATGGAACTGTTCCACTAAATCAACAATAACTTCCTTCTTGAGACCCTACAGGAAAACACAAACATTACCAGTAGCTAAGCTAGAGATTGCCATTGAAAAATCAAAAAGCTTTTACACGTGAATAATTCATCAGTTTCAAATTCCAGAACTTTTTATCAGAAATGCAATCACACCTGCCCCCCACTGGACACCCCTGGACACCACCCACTGGACACCCATGGACACCACCACCTAGACCCCCACTGGACACCCTTATACACCACACCTAGACACCACCTGGACCCCCTAAACCGCGGGACACCCCCTGGACACCACCCCTGGACCCCCTCCCCCTGTTGGACAGCCCCCCCTGCTGGACAGCCCCCCCTTGCTGGACAGCCCCCCCTGCTGGACAGCCCCCCCTGTTGGCCCAATGAAATTTCCTCATTATTTTCATAGCAGAATAGAGTTTTATCATAGGTTGTAAGGTTACCTTCAGTGAAAACCTACTCATTAAGTGTCCATAATGGACCGGCTAGTGATGGAGGTATTAGAACTGGATAAAAGAGAGAGCTTATCCTTGTCAGGCTTATAGTGAGCTGGGAATTAGTTTTTGGGAAATGTGGATGTAAACAAAATAGTAGGGACGGTTCAAGAACTTTTCTAAATTTTGTGTTCTTTGAGGACATGAAACCCGACTTGCAATCTGTTGTGTTCGACACCTTGGCGGTGGGTGGGGGTTATTAAATGGAGGGGCTGATGTTGTTGGGGGGATACGAATTGTTTATTATTGATTTCAGCTATAGGATCTAAATTGAATAAGGTTTCTATTAAATTTATGACAATAACGGGGTCGAAGATTAGTTACTAATTAGAAGATTATTCGACTCAAATAACTTATTTAGGTGGATATTTTTGGATAGAAGGTGGTCATGGTTTCATTTGGCGGGTTGGTGCCCATTTCCTTATATTTGCATGTGTGATATCTAAGAGTTTCCAACACAAATTTGTTCTTGGTGTAGGTTAATCTTCTTATACTTGATTTTCTTGACCCTTGGAGGATCATGGGACTGAGTATTATTTCTACACAACATCAGGATCTGTTGGGAGAATAGTAGGGTGATTCAGCAATTCAAATGTTTTTTCATGAGCTCAGTGGACTATTTTTTAAGACACCCAACTATTAAACTTCTACTATTTTTATAACAATTTTTCCCACTTTCCTTCATCCGAGTCAATGGTGGAAACATATAAATCATGTGGTGGTGGCAGTCCCAGCATCACATTCCTAGAATCTATCACCCTATACATGAAAAATTTGAAGAAGAAACACTCTTGAATGTTGTGTCATAGTATCCATTGGAAGAGATAATATTATGGTCAGTCATCAAGACTTGCATCATCATCCCTGTTCAGCATTGGTAGGTGAATAAAGTTATAATTCATAGTGTCTAAAAAGTATCAATAGACATGATCTTATCATAATTAGTAGATTTTCTTCCTTTTATCCTTTAATTGATTTCTTTTGGATCACCTCTTCTAGTCGTGTCAATGAAGAGGATGTTTTTGACATCTAGGGGGACCTGCACTATTCGGTGTAGGGCATGGAGTTCCTGCTAGTGCAGGGGGTATATTAAGCATAACAGAAGCTATTTCATCTCTTCCCACTATTTTTTCTTGGGGCTGATGGAGTTTCCCTGGACTTGAGATTAGTACTTTTCAAGGAATCCTCTATTCGTTGGGAAATGGTAGAGAAATATCGTTCCCCACCTGTATACATCAACAAGAAGAATTGTGTTGACATCTCGTCATGGGGATTGTTGATGCACTTGGAAAAAAATAGAATGCATGTTTCTAGAACAAAAGAAATTTAAAAAAAAAACAGAATAAAAAAAACAGAATGCAATAGAACAAACAAAAATAATAACTAATCAAAAACAGAATGCAAAAACAGAATGCAATAGAACAAACAAAATAATGAAAACAGAATGCATGTTTGGACACCCCCACCCCTGTAATGAAAGATTTTTTCAAGATGATGAAGAATTGAAAAGAGTTTATGTAAAAACTTTTTGAAAATGTTGTTAAAAAAGTGATCCATGCTTTGGAGAAATTTCATAAAGTATCCATGAATTTCAGTGATGCTCAGTTGGAAGTGAAGATTAAAAAAATAAAAGATTTTAATGACTCTTTATTTGAGAGATGCCAAATGCGAGGATCACCCCCCCCCCCCTTCCACCCCCCCCCCCTGTATAGATTCCCTTTCACCCCCTGCACATCCCCCCTTGCACCCCCCTGCACATCCCCCCTTGCACCCCCTGCACATCCCCCCTTCCCCCTAGACAACCCCCATGGACACCCCTCCCTCCCCCTAGAAACCCCCCTGGACACCCCTCCCTCCCCCCTAGACACCCCCATGGACCCCCCCCCCCCCCCCCCAGACACCCCTCCCTCACCCGCCTAGACCCCCTGATAAGTGCAGAATTGTACAAAAATTCTGAATTCCATCCTCTATTAATACTTCGTTGAAAGATTCTCTGAAAGGGAAAATATTAATACCAAACACTGTGTTAGAAAAAAATACAAAGAAGGTTAAAAAGAGGTCACCTGGGATAACAATTCTGCTACTAGTAAATCCTAGGAAGACTTAGTAGAGGAATAAGAATCCCAACGATGTGTTCATGCTGAAACTGGTAACTCTAATGGTGCAGAAATACTGAGTGATTTCTCTAAAGAATCCTTAATTTTCCAAGAGGCATCGGATTATATTCTCTCTTTTTCTTTAAATCTGCAGTCTAAATCCCTCTTTTTGAGTTCATTACCTCATAATTATTAAAAACAATTGATATGGATGATAGACTTGCAGCTGGATTTTCTCAGGCTGCTCTCTCTATGAAATTGTCAGAGCACACACCTCCTCAACATATAAACATCAGTATAAAAGATTCATACCCTATAATGAAAGGATTAAAAACCAGGGAAGATTATTTTAGGTTGGGGATCCAGCTCACTATAAAGCAAGTTTATTCTACCAACCATTCCAACAAGAGAGAGTTGAGAAGCTCCTATTAAAAAAGTGAAACTGAGAAATAACAGAAAGGGGGACTTTCCCCCATTTAGAAACAATGATGTGTATCCTCTTCTAGAATTTCCAGGGGCTAGCCAACCCTAGAACATTCTGTTGCCTTAGGCTTCTTGTGAGTAAACGGAAACCTGATTTCATTGGAATCTCTGAGCTAAAATCTTATAACATCAATTCTGGTTCTTTTTTTTCCCAAAATGGTAATTCTTTTCTATGTTTTGTGAAAGATATCACTAGTATTGAAATAATTTTCTTGGTTTTCCATCATAATGTTACCAATCCTTCCATTTTTTTATTAGACAACCAAATTATCACTTGCACCGTCCTTAACGAGGGTCAGATCTCTTTTTGTTAAATGGTTTATGCTTTCTACTATTACATCAGTCGAAGAACTCATTGGAAACACATGAATGAGATTTCAAGAGTTATATTAGATCCCTCGGTTATAATGGGAGATTCCAATGCTATTTTACATGCAGATGACAAGATTAGACATGTTTCCAATGCTACCACAATGAGATATTCCAGAGCTTGTAATGAGGAATTAAAACTTATTGAAACCAATCTTATTGGTGCCAAATACACTTGGTATAGGAGGAATCTAAATGGAAGTAGGGCCTGTAGGGTTGACCGTGCCTTTGGTAATCACTCTCTTCATGGAAGTTGGAAAACCATCTCTTGTGTCACTCTAGTAAAGCACAATTCTGATAACCATCTAATTCTTAAAACCTTCATTGCTAAGGGGGCAAGCTAACAATTCCTTATATGTTTAATAATTCTTGGACCATCCAATTCTTACAACCTTCATATGCTTTCCCTGAAATTTGGAATTAACTCAACCACTCCATGATTACCTCCTTATATATTATCCACCAAGGAAAGGAGTAAAATTAAGGATACACTGCAACCACATACTGAAGTGGTTGAACCCCTTACACATGAGGAAGGATTTTCTCAATAGGTAGAAGATTTGAAATAATTGAGAAGAATCAATGAATAACTTCTCTGAGGTAGCGTTCCTGCTGGATATATTCTATAAGAAGATCCTCAACTCGTACTCCCAACTTGAGCACCTTATCAAAGAGGGTTCTCTACCGCAACTAGAATTAAGATGAAACATCCTATCAACATGGGGTACCAACAACCAACATACACGAATCAAGAAATAGAAAATAGAGAGTTCCCAACATTTTTTACACAACCAAAACATGTCTAGGAGCATCATTACAGACCTCACCCTATAGTTTACACAGGACATATACTAATAGGGCTGCCACATTTTACTCTACCTGTTGTTGCACCTATTCATGCTCCTTCTCATCTAGACATTCCTCAAGGGCTCATAAAAACTATTGATTCTCTAATGGATTGATTAGAATCCATAGAGGTATAGTGGGAATTGGTACAACTATAAAACAAGCCTTACCCTAAAGGGGGTGATCTGAATTTTCCCCACTAAATTTGGGAAACACTGCATTTCCAATTTTCAATGGTTTAGGGGACCCAAAGAAGAATTTGACCCATTTTGTGTCTCTTTGTGATTCCATGATGGGGACCCCTAAAAAATAAGTAGTGAAACCCAAGGTCTTTATAAAGAAATTATAGGGGCCAACATTTGTAGGGTACACCGGTTCATCGACTCAATCAATTACAGGGTGGGAAGATCTCTATTGGATGTTTCTGTTTTAATTCAGCTTGATTCTATAGAAGAAAACCATACTAAATCTCTCAAACTACAAATGGTAGGATAATGAGAGGGTTTTATATTTCATTTCTTGGTGAAAGGAGTTGACATACTCCTTAAGCCAACATTTTCCTCAATAATATTTTTTGTTCATCTGTATATAGAATCTTCATGATGATTTTCACATACCACTCACCCCTGTTAAATATATAGGAGTGTTTTGGGATCTGGCCACAATTTCATAAATAAGGGAAGAATTCATAGCATGAACCAAGTCTAAGTCCTATTTAATTCCCCCTATTGGACACCCCTCCCCCCCCTACTGTACATCCCCTCCGCCTGCCTGGACACCCGTCCCCCCTGCTGGACAGCCCCTCCCCCTGCCTGGAAACCCCCCCTGCTGGACACCCCTCCCCCCTGCTGGACACCCCTCCCCCCTGCTGGACAGCCCTCCCCCCTGCTGGACACCCCTCCCCCCTTGCTGGATAGCCCATCCCCCCTGCTGGACAGCCCATCCCCCTGCCTGGACACCCCTCCCTCCCTGCTGGACAGCCCCTCCCCCTGCCTGGACACCCCTCCCCCCTGCTGGATACCCCTCCCCCCTGCTGGATAGCCCTCCCCCTACTGAACAGCCCTCCCCCCTGTTGTACATCCCTCCCCCCTGCTGGACAGCCCTCCCCCCTGCTGGACACCCCTCCCCCCTGCCGGACAGCCCTCCCCCCTGTCGGACAACCCCTCCCCCCGTACACCCCTGCCCCCTGCCCCACTCCACCATGCCCCCTGCACCCCACCACCCCACCACCTGCCCCCCTCCACCCAGCCCCTATCATACTTCAATACATCCCGAAGATATTATCAAAAACACTTCAAGACATAAAATGACTATTTTCAACAAATATAACAAAAGACCAAAATATATGATGCAAGAACCACAAATCAAAGACCCCTCTAAACATACATGAGGTAGTATGGTAAAAAGAAATAAATGAACTTACCAACATGTTACCATCATACAAAATGGTTCCTTAAGAGTACTTTGGGTGCATATTTCTTTTTCACCCTAAGCCTATATTTTACCTATAAGAAATTAAGAAAAAAAGATCAAAATAAATCAGAAGTAATTATGTAGAGAATAAATAATTGATAAGAAATATATTTTTGTTTATGTGCCTGAATACAAACATGTATCCTGCAAAAATAGTAGATGCAAGAACCAAAAATCAAAGCTTACTTGAGAGGAAAATGTTTTGTTTTGAAAAGTTACTATTATAAATTAGAGCTTCAAAAATTTCATCACCAGTTGCACCCTATCTTCATCAAACTGTAAAAGTTTTATGGAAGAAAGAAGGTGATACAATCATATCGAGCACAACAATTGAGTACCGTAGAATTTAGCTCATAAAAAATATTTTAGAATTGCAAACATAAAACTATGATTAAATTTTTATTTTATGTTTGTAAAACTACATGTGAACAAAATAATATGTTAATATCACTCTAATCAAAACCAATAACTGAGAAGTGAAGTTCACATGGATGCCTATTACCAAGAATGGATGTTCCCCCTTTCTTGTCGGTTGCATGCCAATGTTCCTGCATTAGAACCAACACCAACCACCTCGTCCTATGGTAGAAATGATTAATTAGATATATGCATCAATTTGTAACAATAATGGATTTTTTTTATCTAATTACAAACAAAGCATATAACTAATATATTAAAAAAAAGAAATGAAGAACATAGAGTTAAAAAAATCACACAAAATGCATGAATGATACCCACTAGTTACTATATTAACAACTTCAACACATATTCATGGGTTTTAAAGTAGATGCATGTTAACATTTGAAGTTCAAAAATGATTTTTAGTAAAACATTAAAATAAGCATACACACCAGAATTTCAATACACAAAGGTAGTAAAAAAGGAAGCAACAACCAATAGATTTAAAAATATGATTTCAGCATACAAAATTTATTAAAAGGAAACTTCCAACCATTTATTTCAACTAAAAAAAGAAGTGAATTTTCAAGTTTAAGTAGAAAAATCACAGAATTTAAACTATTACTCCCATGGTGTAGTTGCTCTATTCATTTGAGATCATTGGAAAAAATTTCCCTTCTTTTCTTGTTGACTAAATACCTTTGGTTTCCAAAATTTCATCTCCTATAAGTGTAAACATATACATTAATTTATAAAATTTAAAGTTCAAAACAGAAAAAATTTGGTGCTTTAATTTAGAGATTTGGTAGTGTCTGTGGATCATGGTCAGTGCATCCTATAATGGAGATGAAATTGGATTCGATAGAGTAGATGATGGAATGGTTTCTACAATAATTAGAACTCATGGAAATGAAGATAGATGAAGCGCTACAGCCATCCGAGTAGTATCGAGTGTAGGAAAAATTCTTGAAGGGGCTATCAAATAGAAGAATCGAAGAATTATTATCAATTAAACACTGTGACAAATAGAATAATCGAAGAATCTATCATTAACACACCTGTGCGATGAGGGCGCGGCGAGGAGGGCGCGGCGCGGAGGAGGAGTCGGCGAGGAGGCATCGGGGAGGAGGGTGTGGCAAGGAGGCGTCGGCGAGGAGGGCGCAGTGAGGAGGAGGGCACGGCGAGGAGGGTGTGGCGCGGAGGAGGCATCGGCGAGGAGGCTTTGGGGAGGATGAGGGCGCCACAAGGAGGAGGAATCGCGAGGGGGGGGGAGAAGTAACCCGATAGGTTTGGGGGAAAAACGGGGTTACTGCATATAGCCACAGATGAAGATATTAACTTGGAAGTATATAAGATATAGCCACAGACCTATAGAACCGTCGCTATAGGTCTGTGGCTATAGTTCAGATTTTTAGTGGTGTTTATTAAAAAATTTATTGTCTGTAGGAAACACAATAGGAAAATAAAATTAAAAATTGATCATGTGTGCTAAAAAATATTCAATCAAAATTTGTAAAATTGTATAATTGGTATGTGGTTAATGTATTTTGATTCCATAAATTCATATATGGAAACTCAAATAGATCAATGAATACTGGTGTTTGTTTGAAAGGATATCATCATAAAGAAAGTGATGCTGATTTTTATGGTATGTTGGATAAAATAATTGAGTTATGTGATCTGAGACCAAATTATGTAATAATGTTCAAATATCATTTGTTTGACACTAATTAATTCTTGTGAGTTCATCCATGACAAGGAGTCGGTGACATTAAATATAACAGTCTTCTAACATCAAATGAACTATTTATGTTGGCATATAATGACATCAATATTATTATACAAATTACTATGATGTTTTAACTGATTTTAATTACTAGTAGAGTGTAATAAAAATGAAATAACTTGAAAATCAGTTTACTAAAAATGAAAATGGTTATGTGTAAGTGAGACACATTGAAACTTTTCAAGAAATATCCCGCAATATATCTCACACCTACAGAGATATAAATATCAATGATGAAATCCCCCCAATTAAAGGACGATGATATTGATAATATTGCTGAAGTAATAAGGAATGATGAAACTAAAATTTGTATGGAAGTTGATGATATTAAAGATGAGGGTAAAGACATTATCCTCGATTAAAATTATGAAGATCATGATGATTGATTTTTTATATTCTTTTATTTATTAGTTTTTTATATTTTATATTTTTATGAACAATTATTTACAAGTAAGATTGTTTTTTAAGATGGATGGACATGATGATATATTTTGTTCTTTTTTATGAGAGTAATTATTAGTTTTTTATATTTCATATCCATATTAATATTTATTTATTATTACTAATTATATTTTTTTAGTGTATTTTTTATTTTTATATATTTTATATCCATATTATAAAATATTTACAAGTTAAAATATTATGTTCTGGAATTTATTTAAAAGAAATTATTATATTTTTTTATTGATTTGATTTTTAGATTTTATTTTTGTATTATAAATTTCTTATAGGTGAGATTAATATATTCAGTTGTTTATTAGTTTTATGTATTTGATATTTTTATTACAAGTTTCATACATGTAATATTAGTTGTTTTAGATGGTTAGAGATGCTCCTGATGATTTATTTCATTCCCTAACTGATATTGGAATTCTTGTTGATGATCCTAATTCATCTTATATGTGGTATGTTTTTCTTATTAGTAGGGTGTGAGGTCTTTCTTGATTGATAATTCCAGACAATTTTTTAGAGATACACCCATCTCTTGATTTTGTTCCTCATTTATGGAGGCATTTTTATTTTATATTAATTTTTTATATTAAATTTGGTAATAATATTTTGAATATTTTTTATTTTCACAATTTTTTACATTTAACTGTTGGGAACGTTGTTTCAATTTTAAGAAATTATTTTTCTTGAGACATGGGTGTCCTAGGATTAGTTTTACTTAGTCTTTCATTGGTAGATGTTCGACCCCTCAATTGTACATTATTGAATAATATATAAATTTTAAAATTTATTTAGTTACTGTCATATTTGTTTAATTAACTTTTTGAATTTATGGTCTTTGATTGCTAATATTCTTAGAGATAATATCTGACAGGAACAACACATTTGTATGCATGAGAGTTTTCATCAGTTTGTACACAACCTTAGAAAGAGAAATATGGATATATCTTTTGAAACTATTTTTGAATAGTATTTCATCTCCCATCGACCTGACTATATTTCAGCACAGGTATGGGATGGATTGTGCTCCAACTAGACATGAGATACTTTTAGGTGGAGATCAACATCTGAACATTAGATCCTATGGACTCGAAATGTCACACATAGGTCTTGAAGTCATACATTTGGCATACATCAAGGACATATGGTAATTTATATTATTTCTTAATGTATATATACTTTAAATGTAAAATGTTTGTTATATTGTGAAGGCTTCTACTAACCCCTCTATTATAGAGTTTAAATTTTATAAGATAATTTATACGGGTCCCCATATAAATTATCTTATAAGAAACTGAGAATTCCATATTGTGGTTAATAATATTTTCAAAAAAATTACCATTATAAATTGTATTATTATTCAAATTTGAAGGAAACATATAAGAATAATACTTATCATTCATGAGATATTCATTCCAAGAGTGAAGTAGATTCCACTTGAGATTTTGGTATTGATGATGGGGCCTGGATACATATGAATTTTGATGGTGTCATGAAAGGTTTAGTGACTGGTATTAGTTCCCGAGTGACAACTATGATTTATTATGGCACTTTCGTGATGTCATCTATGAGATTGAATGGATCCTATAGAGTGTCTTCATCGATTTCATTGTCCTCTGCACAGGTGTGAGGAGAGGTTGAGAGAACAGGATGAGATGATACATTGGATATAGAGAGAGATTTAGGAGGATAGTGAGTAGCGACATAAGATAAATGAGCATATGTTGGAGTATATGAAATGGATTTCACAGAGAATTGGTATGGAGTTTTCTCCCCCAAATCCTTCAATTGATCCTTCTCCTCCTGATACCATTTGATGTTGTGTGATTTTTTATTATAGTTTTTCATATTTGGGTGATAAACATATTATGTTTAATATAATGTATTAATGTTCATTCTTATTTTATTTTTTTAAATAATTTTTAATATTTTGAAAAAATATTTTAATAAATATTTTTTTTTATTTTTTTAAATTTTTTATAACTAGTAATTGTGATAGATCATTGTATATGTCTCAATTAGTAATTTTCGATGATCCCATAATAATTAATTATTTAACATATTTGCAAAAATTATTTTCAAAGGATAATTTATCCATAAAAAATAATAAGTATTTACAATGGAAAGTCACAAAAGAACTCAATTTTGACATTATTTTTTATGATGTATCATTAGCAATGTACTCCCATCACATATGAATTTTTTCCAAGGGAGACTTTCATTAATGATTCATTACAAAAAAAATCTAGTTGTAGTTACTAAATTCTCTTAACCTTTTCCCCTATTTCCACAACCATTTCATGTACCAACACCTTGGGTTCACCAAATTCTTCCCAATATCCATGTCTTCTTTATCCTTTCCCATTAATATATTTATAAGGATCCATTTTAATT
This sequence comes from Viscum album, assembly GCA_963277665.1. NCBI lineage: Eukaryota > Viridiplantae > Streptophyta > Magnoliopsida > Santalales > Viscaceae > Viscum > Viscum album. The sequence goes on from OY728137.1 coordinate 238,669,969, forward strand.
CTTGATTGAAATATATTATTTTATTAAAATTTTACTAATTTTTTTTATCTCATCCTAAATTGAAGTATATCAAGATTTCTATAAATATGTATTTCGATTTATTAATAGTCCACTCATATTTTACATCAGTTTGGGGGTGATAAGTCATAATAATGTTTAACTTTGAATTTTGATCATGTTGGAGAATATTCAAGAACATAGAGCTAAATATCATATCTCAACAAGATACAATTAATAATGGTGTTCCATGTAGCCTCACCACTTAATTGATGTGTATCCTAGAAATTTTATTGAATGATAAATCATATCAAATTTTAATAAAGTGAGAAGTCTCTATAAGATGATTCACCACAACCCATATAGCATTATTTCTTCTTGATACCTTTTGAAGATTAGTGACATTGTCCATAGTGACGTTTTCCCATTTTTCTGTTGGAATGGGTAATGGTTGCATCATCCCCTTATACGTTTTCCTTTCTTCCTTCATTGGATGACATACCAAACACTTTGATATATATTTCATGATCTCACTTATCATATTTCCCAACTAATACTGTTGTCAAAGGCCTTGATATATCTTTGTGCTCCCTAGGTAGATGGAGAAGGTCAATATACGTGCATCATTCAACAGATCTTTTTTCTTCAGAATTGTTTGGTACACATAGTATTGACCACAATATTACAACTCATTCTTCATCAATTTTTATCATTAAGGATTTACCATTTTATATAGATTATACCTTCTTTAAAATTTCCACATCATCTTTTTGCGGTTCCTTTAACTTCTCCAGAAGGGATGGTTGAGTAATCATTTGAGAAAGGAATAATTATTTTTCTTCCTTTATGATTATAATAGTCATCCTCTTCAAGTATAAGAAGTTTTGATCCTTCTGAATTCTAGTCATTGATGAAGTATTTGGATCCTTTCTATATAGAACATCTTCCACTTTGTTTTATTTCCTAATATAGTAATGGATTGAGTAGTCATAGTCCTTGATCAAATCTAATCATATTAAATGGTTAAAATTAAGATCCTTCTATGTGAATATATATTTTAAGTTCATATAATCTATATATATTTAACACTTCTCCCTATAGAGATAATTTCTCTAGATTTTCAATGTAAAGATCACTATAGACAACTCTAGATCATGTGTTGGATAGTTATACTAATAAAATTTCAACTTCCTTGAGGATTAAGCTGTCAATTTTTTAATGTTTCATTATTAAATATCATAAACACTTCTTTTATGTATTAGTTTATACCATGAAAATTTCACCACTAGAATAAAGCATAAGGAATGGTGTAGTGAACAACCTCTTTTTCGACTCCTTAACACTCTCTTATCATTAACTAGTCCAGAAAAACATTTCCCCCTTCCAAGTTAAATTGATTAGATGGTTTTAAAATAATCAAAAGTTTCTAAATAATTATTTATAATATCCCAATAGTCCTGGGAAACAAAAAATCTCTATTAAAAATGTTTTTATAGGCCACTTTTCAATTGCCTTTGTTTTATAAGTGTCTATACAAATCCCATTTATAGTGAAAACATACCCCATGAATGATACTTCCTTCATACATAAATGGCATTTACTATACGTTTCATACAGATTATCCTTTAAAAAAGTATTTAACATAATATAAAAATTATCCTCATGGTTCTCTTTCCTCCTGGAGTACATCATAATATCATTTATAAATACTACCATAAATTTGTTGAGATAATCTCGAAAGACTCTATTAATTAAGTCCATAAATATGTTTTGAACATTAGTGATTCTAAAAGGCATTAGTATGAACTCATATTGTCCATACGTTGTTTGAATGATAGTTTTTGGAATATATTCCTTCTTCACACTTAATCAGGGATATCATAACCAAAGGTCCATCTTAGATAAATACTAGGCCCCTTATAATTGATCAAACAAATTTTATATCTATAGAAAGGGATATTTCTTCTTTATCATGATTTTTTTCATGATAATTGATACAGAGGTGCATGGACCAATTGTTATTCTAGATGAAGAGGACCAGTTCACCCCATGGTGAAGCACTCAAGCATGTAAAACCATTTTTTATATTTTCTAGTAACGACGTTTTCATCGCTTTCAAATCAGTTGTGGTTATTTTGTAAGGAGACTTCTATATGGGAAGAGATATAGGTATAAGTTTGATTGATAACTAATACTCTCAGTCAGAAGGAAGACCATACAACTATTTAATTAATATATTAATATAATACATCATAATAGGGATTTTATCAAGAATGATTCTCTATTTTCTCTCAATCACTTAGGCTATATATTATTTCCCATAAGGAAATAATATCCAAGAATTGGTAGATGATTCTAAGGGATATTCATCCACCTCCTTACACTTTTATATATTTAACGGATGAATTTGTAAGTGAATAATGATCTCCCTATTCCAAAAATTGATGTTGAATTTACATTAGGATAGTCAATACTTGCCCAATATAGCATATGACTCTACTAAAGGAAGTAAGATAATATTTTCTAGAACATTTAGACCAAAAAAAATATCAGGGTAGTAGTTATATACTTGGGATAAAATAGTTTCATATTTAATATTATCACATATAGCTTAACCTCATGTTTTGATGTGGTGTTTGAATACTTATACTAAACTGGAATATATGAACGAATAGACATAACCAAAATAAAAAAAGAAAATTTTTTATTCATAAATGAATAACTAGAAAACCTATGACCACATTGTTTTTTGGATCCACCTGAACATTAGTGATAACATATGACCTTACTTTCTCTCTAAGCCTTTTAGGTTGCTGTCTTCGATTATCTCTAATATCCCTTGGCTTTGGAAATTGGATTTCATAATTCATGTGTTATTTATTGGTGAAAGACTATATAATAGGATAAGTGTTGATCTAAACCTTCTTTTTTGTTTACACATTAGTATAATTATTCATTTACCTTTGACACTGATTATCCCGATGCCTTGATTATTGAAATTTGAAACATATCTCGGTCACCTTCAAGTAGTTTTGGTATGCTTCATCCCACACTTTTAATACATGGGTTTTTTGGGATTTATCGCTTCTAATAAATTTATCAGTTGATTCTCCTAAATAAAACTTCATTTTATTCTTTTTATCTCTAGTCTATAAGGCTACTGAGAGTTAATAATTTCTATATTAACTTTAAAGAAACAACAAAAAATATATTCATAACTATCAAAGATCCAAATTTCTAAAGATTTATGTAGACTCATATTTGACCAACTAAATAAATGGACCACCTTACTTTTTGTGTTGATGACAATACCAGAGGAATTATATGAGGTCTATGATAATTTTTCCTCATTCTTCCTAATAGGATTATCATTCATTTTATTTAGTCTAAGGAACTCCCTCTCCATTTTAAGGTGAATAATTCTGGAAAATAATTTATTGAATTTTATTTAATTCATCCCATTCCATGAAATCAATATCCACTTTGGACTATGTGTTCTTGATCATCATCCACCACTCATCATTTTACCCCTCTATACAATAATTGTCTAGCACAACTTTCTCATGTTATGATCATTGGAGGATAGAAAATATATTCTAAATGATATTACTCCATTATTCCACAATGAGTAAATCATAATAACCACTAAATGTGGGATTATATTATTTCATAAAATACTTTTGTGAAACCTGATCTTTATTAAGATAATGAGGGTGTTCTACATGATTCATGTTTTAATTCATAACTTGGGTCAATTGAGTGAATACTTCCATGATTTTCTCATCTCCTAATCCCATATGGCTAGGCCTGAAATTAGGGAGATCTTCACATTTCTTACCACATTTTTTGTTAGTATATCTTCTCCTATTTTCCACCATTATTTGAAAAATAAAAAAATAAGATAACTTATTAATTAATAAATAGGAAAATAGAAAATATAAAAACAATAATTTTTTTTAAAAAAATGATAATTATATCCTATCTTGTAAGTCTACCAATTTAAATACAGGTTATACGTTGTAATTTTTTATTAACTTTTCTAACCTAGAAATATTTTCAATACCTTTATAATGGTTCTTAAGTATTTGGTGAATTTAATAAATAATATCCCCTAGGAGTGTCGAACTAATTGTGTAGAATGGACTCTTTGAAATTCAACTTGTGATGAACGATTCAAAATCCAACATTCCCTTTTCAAATTTATTACCCCTAGGTACAATTATTAGAGGTACGCATCCACTTTTACTGTCCAAAAATTGAATTAATTTTTTGAAAACCACTCTCTTTATATACTTCACCAAAATTCAAAGATATTTTACTATAATTAGAAATATACCTAAGGTTGTAACTAAAGTATTCAATTCTAAATCCCTAAAAATAACTAGACCATCCTTTAATACCAAATATAATGAACCAAGTATTTTTAAAATTATTATCACATGATTTGTAACACAAACATACATTAATACAAAACAAGGATCGAAAAATACTAGTGTCTTTGGAAGATTAGGTTCATAATATATAAAAGGAAACTAAAAGAAAAGAAATTTATTTTGATAACCATAATGAGAACCAAAATTACTTTTATATGTTAAAATTTCATGGGATAAAATGGGGAATAAATAGAAAAAAGGACTGATCTAAGAATCTCAGTAAGGGAATAAACATGATAAGAAAACATAATAATTGAGTCAAAGTTATAACATGATATCCTAAAAAAATTCTCTTCAGTAATCAAATAGTAAAATAACATAAATAAAATGGTATTATAAGAACATGGAAACATAAGTGATGCATACGAAATACATATTATTAAATAATCATAAGTAAAGGATAACTACTAAGACAACATCACATGGTGGACAGAGTCCTATAGTGTATTTGGTTTACTCAATAATCTAATACATAATGTCTCATGAGAAAAAAATTATTACCCAAAAAATTGGAGTTCTATATAGGTTCATCCATCATCAAATTTTCATTATTACATGTCCCACAAAAATTAAATCAATAATAAAGTATAAACATAATAATTACCCTTGTAAATAAAAAGGGTTTCTTAATCTCGCATCATATCATAATAAAAAGAGATCTCTAAAAAAGGAATTTGAGAAATGATCATAAGGAATGTATTAACCAATAGAAGGAAAAGATAATAATCTAGGTTTATATGTGAGATACATATATATAATTTAAAATAATTACATAACTTTAAATATACATATAATGTGATCTAGACAGATAAGTTTCATAACCTTGGGAAAAGGGTGGTTTAGATAGATCCTTTACCTCGATCATGACTTGTCACATGCATTCCCAATAATCATGAATAATAAAATTATGGTAATTATTTAAATTATTTATAATCATCTAATATTTTATTATTAATTTTATTATTAATTTTATTTTATTTATTTCCAGGTCACATTCAATTACTTAATCAATTAGTTTCATGTCGAACATTTTGTTGATAATCAGATCATTTGTCTATAACAGATTTAGTGGGTTAACTATGGTCAATGATGTCATTATTATATCATATCTAGAATAATAATAATGAATTAATTATAATCTTTTAAATAAATTATACTTTTAAAATCAACCATGAAATATTTTTATGAAAATTAAAGTATGTTACAATTATGGAGATGATAGGTCGTATGTATGCACAAGTAACATTTCAATTTTTCAAAAATCATTATTTAAAGAAGGTAAGTGTTATTTTATATTTAAATAATGATAATTATATAATAAATATCATATTATTCTTTTAAATACACTTTTCTATAACATCCATTATATGTGATAATGAAAAATGAATTACTTCACCTTGTAAAGGTGATAATCGCCACATACGCACGAATGACGTTATCATTTTTAAATAAGGAAATGGTAATAGAATATATGATATATTAATTTTAAATATTTATTAATATTTTAAAAATATCATATATATTCATTGAATCCATAAATATATAAATCTATTAGAGGTGGCGATGGAAGAATAATTTTATCATCTTGTGAGGCGATAATATGTCGTACACAGAGACAATGGATTTGTTTCATATTGGATGCAAGAGGATGTGGATATAGATTCCTCATTTAAAATAATAAAATATAATTATATTTAAAATAAAAATTTTATTATTTTTTATGGTTGAATAATATTATAATGAAGTGGAAGAATAAATAAAATGAAAATGCATCGTTAAGAATTATGTATCTTCTTTGGACAACCTCTTGAGGTTTATACCTAATTCCTTACAGGGATGGTTTTATGGTCAATAAAGATACTCTAAGTCATTTGTTGGGGGTGTAAAAAAATTATTTTGTTAGTTATTGTATGAATTAAAAGGATCTTGAGGTGTGGATCTAATATGAGAAAGGGTGTCCTTTTAAAAGTGGGAGAGAGGACACACTTGAAAATTTTAAGTTGAATAAAATATATAATTGTATTATTCACTAAATATTAATCCAAAAAAGAAAATACATGAATATTAAATGATATAGGGTATTTATATTTCTATAAAATACAAATTTTAAAAGTTTTTGGGTTATTTTAACCCTTATGTCTTTAGTTTAACCTCTCTCTAACCCTATTTCAACCTTAACCATGGTAATAGATTTCTCTTATTTTTACTATTAATTATAGAAAAAATAAGTTAAACTTGTTAGATAATATTAATTATACTTATTATATATATATGGATTCAATTTTTTCAAATTCAATTCTTGGAAGACAAATAATTTAATTTAAAATTAATCGCATAAAACGACACAAAACGGGTTTTCAGAAAAAATGTGTTTTAAACCCAACAAGTACTTATACCAAAATCATATATAAAGATGATTAAATTGTAATTTGTTATTTTATATATGAATATAAAATAATTATTATATTTTTAAATAAAATTCAATTCATAATGATAATTTTAAATTACATTATTTAATAAAAACAAATGACTGTTTTTTCACTAAAAATCAATCTTTTCAAAAAAAATTTAAAAAAATATAAAAAATATCTAATGATTAAATAGTTTATATCCTTTTTAAAAAATAATATGTCTAAAATTTTTATAAATTAATCATATTATTTTCTCTCAAATATAAAAAAATAATTTTTTTTAAGAAAACGTATTTTTTAAGCATAAAATGTTATTACTGAAAAATTGAGAGATTATTTAAAAATAACGTATTAGTAAATTTTTATTGAATAATAAATTTACATATATTTTATAAATTTTTTATCCTATTCAAAACTTCCATTTAGATGGATTGGTTATAATGGTTATTTTTAAATAATAATATTTTGTGTTTCGTTTAGGCTAAGTGTTGTGTGTCATATATGCTTTCAAATATAGTTTTTATTTTTAAGAACAAGGTATAATACATGATAATATCAGGAAATAGGATCCTTTCATGCATCTAAAGGTGTTAAAAATTTTATAGGACCTTGGGCACCAATATGTATGAGACGTTTTAAGAGTTCATGGTGTGCCATCATCTATCATCTCTTACAGAGACTCTCGCTTCATATATCAGTTATGAAGTGGATTACAAATAGTGATCAGTTATGAGTTGACTTTGGGACTATATTTTTATCAACAAGTATATTTTCTTGTATAGTGATCTATATAGATTGTTTAAGACATGATTCATTCATGTGTTCCTGACTTCAATGAATCTTGGGTGAAACATTTACTCTAAATGAAATTTTCCTATAATAATTGTTATCATGATTTGATATATATGGAACCATTTTATAAATTGTATTGGAGTACTTGAATATTATGTTATTGTTAATAAAATTTAGGATAATGGTCCTTGGTTGGACTGACTATCATTCTAGAGATGATGTATATCATGCAATTGATCAAGAAGAGGTTGGAGACAACTCAGATTCGTCATAAATCATGTATTGATTGGTATCTTCATCTGTTGGAGTTTGAGATAGGCCATCAGGTATTTCATTAAGTTTAAACATGTTTGGGACATAGAGTTTTGAGAAATAAGGTTAAGTTATCACGTTTTTTATGTTGGCCTATTTGAGATTATTGAGAAACTATAGAAGGTAGCTTATCATTTATACATACCTACTTGTTTGAATTTTATCCATGACGTGTTTCAAGGTTCCATTTAAAGAAATATCAAATGGATCCATCTATAGGTTCTAGTGGGAGGATTTTGAGTTATCACCAAAGATATTATTTGTTGAAATACCACTTTATATATTGGATAGACAATATATGGTGCTTCATGAAAAGATGATCCCATTAGTTTTAGTATGATTGAAATGTGGTAGATACAACCATGATACAAGGGATTAGAAGTCCTTAAAATGAAGAAATTTAATTATATATTATCATGTTTATGAACTTTATTCATTCTAGGGATATAAATATTTTATTGCGTGGACAATTCTCACACCCTAGTATAAGTAACCAAGTATAGATCTTAATTTTTTTCTTTTTATTTTTGAATTATGAGTTAATCATAGGCCAATAGATGAGATTTTGTTATTTGGTGGTAAAAAGAGGCCACTTGAAAGATGATAGAACGAACCAACTATCTAGTGTAGCCTAGAAGAACACAAGCATTGTTGTTGGTGCCACCAGTCAATAGGAAAGGTTCAATAGCTCAGTGGTGGTGGTGCAAGGTATTTGGTATAGTAAGGTTGAAAATATAATTTTCACCAAAAATAATGTTTTACCATCACTAATCTAACCCATATGATCCTAAATCAGTTTTTCAATGTTTAAGGGCTCTTTGGTTCCATTCTTAGCTCTCCTACTCTCCCTGGTGTTGATTATTTATGCCAATTGAAAGATTTTATCTTCATTGGGTGTAATCTAGTAAGTATACCCTTTGAAATCTATTTTATTCTCTTATTATCCAGAATTTTTATGTAAATTAAGACCATATATTTGGATTAGGCATGTATATAGAGAATTTTTTTCTTTAGATATAATTTCTCTATGATCTGATCTATTTCCCTCTTATCACTAGTAAAGCATGTAATATCCTATTTTTTCATTCTTATGGTAGGTGTATCTATATTATGGTTTATCCCTCAAATATCCTTGTATTTTTATGATGATTTAATTTGGTTTTGAATAATTATATTGGATTTAAACTTTTGGGGAAAAGGAATGGAAATTTAAAAACTATTTTTATTTTAAAACATGATTTCATGCACTTTATATCTTTAAAAAATTCCCTCATAGGTCATTTTAAAAAGTGAAATATTTTTTAAGCATAGAAAAAATGTGATATCACTATAAAAATTGTTCTATGAAAATGTGAGCATGATTTCTAAATGGATTATGTTTTAGAATTTTTTTTATGAATCCTAGTTTTTCTTTCCTTGAATATAATGTTGATGTGATAGAACATTTGGAGGCCATAGGGTATGGGGAAAAACTAAACATGGACTAACCCTAGTTAAGTGATATATCACTAGTAGAGGTTACCTTAATTCCATGGGGGCTATGTGATATCTTTTTTAAAGGGAAAATGTTCCTAGATTTTAGGAGCCACATAGGTCGGCTAGTGTTACTTTGTGTGTCTTAATGGTTTAGTTGTCTACACACTCATGTCATGGATTGCCTTTGATGCTTTAAGATTACATTACATGCATGGTATTTTGATATGATTATTTAACCAATTGATAATGATATGTATATTTATTCTTGAAATATTTTTATTAATCAATTTATTCCAATTGAAATGTGATATTTAATATTGATATGTTTATTTAATTACGACATTATTTTGAGATGAATTTAATTTTTTGAAAATAAAATGAAAGGATTATTTTTATATGGAAAATAATTTCTTTAATATTCTTTTAGAAATATATTTTAAGAAAATACTGGTGGATTCAAATGGATAGACAATTAAGATATTCTCTATTGGTATCGTACTGACTCGTAGTTCACACACTCCACTTTTTTCTTTCAGATTTTGTAGCCTTGGTTTTGGATGATATGGGTAAAGGGATGAGAATCATGTATAGGTTGGATCTTCTAGTTTTTGTTTATTTTTATTGGGTTGTGATAGTGGTAAAATATGGTCATGAGTATATTGACCATTGGGTTAATTCACATTCCATGTTTATAATATTTCTTTTGTTTTTTATACCTTATTATCCCATGTTGGATGTGACATTTTTGAATTGTTGTTTTGACATATGATATATTATTGATATATAGTGTGATAATCTAATTGTATTTATCTTATCATATATCTATTAGAGGGTGAAATTATTCCCATTTTTCTTTGTATGATACCATATTTCTTTCCACTTTTTGTGGTAATTGGAAATGTGATTCGGGAATTATAGTGGTCCAATATTGGTGAAATTGTGGTATGACTCAGGTTATCTTGTTACATTTCCTAAGCCCATATTTTGATTTCCTATCCATGATTATACCTTTTCTATATCCCTCTTTTTTATGTAAAAAAAACATGAAGATTCATGTATAAGATTCAATACTAATATTTTTTATGTAAAAGTGTGAAAGTATCATGCTTTACAACTTTGGTTAACAATGGGATTAACCAAAAAAATATAGTAAACCGGAAAATTAAACTGAAAAAATGTAATAAATATAAAGAATTATCACATGTAGTGAGTATTATTATTTCATAATATGTAAATTAATGAAATGAATCTGGAATTAGGATTTTGTGATCACATGTGATTTATGGATTTATGTTGGATTACACTTGATTTACTAGATATTTTTCTATCTATTTGGTGTAGTAGTTGTGGTTTAAGAATGATACTTTTTTTGGAAACTAATAAAAAATGTTAATATAGAATTATGATTTTATGTTTAATGAAAGGGGCATGTAAATTGATTACCATTAATCCTAAAAAATGTGGAAATATGTAACTTATGATTTAAAAATGTTAATGGTGTGTTCCTAGTTATTGATAATTATTCAGTAGAGGTTGATTTTGGTGGTTGAACTTGTGCATAATGAACTATTTAATTCAAATATGGAAACAAACTTTTTTTTCATAAGATAAATTTTTAGGGATAAGTAATCCCATCCTTTTTTGATAAAGGATTATGTACCTTAGATCAATGGCCTTAGTTTCCCCTTAAATTTGTGTGATGAAAATATATTTTCACCATTTATGATTTCTATAAGATGTTAGAGCCTTGATTTGATATGTTGATAACTAGGTATGGTTGGTAAAATAGGTAAATAAAGGCCTAGTTTTCTCAAGGTTCTATAAATGGTTTAGTTTCTAGAGGTGGAGTAGAATGGGATGTGTGTAATGGTGTTAGGGATGAAACTATAGAGGTTGGGATAAGTTGACATATAGGTTTATCATTAATTCCTTCATGATATTTTCTTTTAAATGGATTGTTTTTCATATATTTTTTTTATGATTTCCAAATTCTAGAAGTAGTTTTTCCCAATGCACAACAAGTGAATCATCACTTGTGATAGCTTAAGATGAGTCCTTGAGTAATCAGAATATATGGAATGGTAAAATAGACTAATAAATGAACATATGAGATGTGGTTTTGTTTATGGAAATTGTGATATAGGATATAAAGAAATGTGAAACCATAAAGTAGTTAGAAATAATTGTCTATGAGTACAGATGTTGAATCTAGATTTTATTATGATTATTAAATCATGTTATATTTTAATGAACCAAAATGGTTGAAATGAATTAATTATGGTCGAATAAATAATGATCAATTGAGATTTGTTAAATTAATGAATACTAATTTTATAAATTACATGGTGAAGATTATTAAATATGTTACTCATAATTCTTGTGTGTATGTTTAAGATCTATACCTTAGTGGTGGAAGTCAGGTGTATTGTGAGACAATACCATTAGATGAGTTTAATGATATGTAGTTTCCCTTTATGTGGTTGTGTGTGATATATATTGATATACTCTAATTTTATATTCTTTTCCACATAGGTTTGTCTGGAAACCGACACCCAAATGTTTTGGGGGGTATTTTTTCCAATATCCAATTAGGTGAGGAAATTGATGAATGAATTATCCCTCTCCCCTCTCTACCTTAAACTATAGTATATTACGTAAGAACACCTGAGATATTATAGCTTAAGGTATAGGTTATGGTCTAAAGAGGGATATTATGGCTCTCATTTTACTATAGATTTATGTGTGGGATGTGACGCCTTAAGGGTAGAGAACATAATTGTATATGATCTGGGGGCATAATATCCTATGGGAGTACATGCATGAGATGTGATGGATTGAGGAATAATGCATGATGCATGGGTTGAAGTGAATTGTGGAATTACCCTTGGTTATAGAAATAGATTATGATGACGATGAGGTTATATTGGGATACACAAGATGTATAATGGTTAGGATACAATTGATTGGTATTGGAATTGGTTGATTTATGGTAGGGGTGATCACAAGATGTGAGTCATTGGGGTGTGAGAGAAGCTAAACTGTGGGGAATTAGAAGTGGGATAACTTCATTTTCAAATATGTTCTTATATGAATATTCTTATCTATATTCATTACCAGTGATCAATTAATAGTAATAATTTTATATTGTTTTGACGACATAGTTTATGAGTAGGTTTCATTTATTATTCACTAGGATTTTATATTCTTTAATAACAATTTATATGTGATGTTTTGGGAAGGATCCTACTAAGTATTCATGTTATCCTAAACTCATGTATATATATATATATTGTTTATTATGTCTTTTAGACTAGACTGGTTATCTAGTAGGGTGTTACTAGCTTGAAAAGTTATTATAGTGTTTTTGAGATCATTATAACTACCTAGGTATTCCTTTTGTCATTTCAGTTTTCTATATTATGTATGAAAAATCATTCATGTATTTGGGTTATTTATTTATTTATGCATGTAGTTGGTCGGTGTGTGTCATCATATATCTTATTCTACAATTTATATAAAGTGGTAAATGCCTCCTATTTGTGAATATAACCCTTGGTGTTGGATGCCAACTTGTGGATTACTAGAGGTTTTCTTCAAGAGTCATAAACTTCTCTTCACTTCCAACCAAGGATGGGTACAGGCAGAGGGGGTGATATATGTATAGTTACCTGATCTAATGAGCCTCATAGATAAATATTTTTAGATCCTCTTACCTATAATTTGGTTCAATACTTTAATTAATTCATTAGATAAATAACTTTTAAACATATTCGTAATTAAATTTAAGACTTGTCTATGTTATCTATATGTTATGAAAAAAATTTACATTGAAAACTATGGTGATTCCACTAACCTCTTATATTAATAGGGATTAAATTCATTCTTAATAAGGCAAGAATCTCTTATGGATTCGTCAAAAAAAAATTCCATTATATGTAAGCTTATTTCAACCCATAAATGGATCTCTAAAACTTGAATACATTATTTTATCAATTGGTTTCAAAATCTATTCTAATTATTTCATATATACATATTCTATAAGTTTTCCATTAAGTAAAGGGGTATTTACATCCATTTTAAATTTTTTATAATCATGGAATGTTTTTATGGGGAGTATAATGTAAATATATTTTAGTACGTTGAATGGTGAAGAGGTTTTTTCATAGTCAATACCATAAAGCTACTAAAAAATTTCACACCCAGTTGTGTCTTATAGACACTAATTTTCCATCAACATCTAGTTTATTCTAGAATTTCCACCGACAATATTTACACTAATTAGAGAAAATTCCTAGATATAAAGTTTAATTTTGGTACATGGAATCTATTTATAACTTCATACTAAATTTCAAATTTTATCTTATTTGTATTTACTTATTCATTGTAAGATTAGTATTTTTTTTATTCATAGTGAATAATATATATCACCTTACATGGTTATTATAAAACCAAATAACTTCATTTTTATCACTCTCATGTTGTATGTATCTCGAGAAAGAATCCCCCACTAAGTATTGTGAAGTTGATGTTCTTATTCTAACTCATTTGCATCTAGAGATTCAATTTAAAATAGTATAGATTTGCCTCAATGTCTAAAAACTTAATGCACTTATCTATTAGAGAAATACATTCTTTCAACTATATAATACTTATCTATTTATGGATATTTATATCCTTAGTAACCTATAGGGTAGAAAAATGTGTTTCACTTTATGTTTACTTAATTCATGTTCATTTTTACAGAAATCTTTTACAAACAGATTTCATCTAGACACATAAATCAATGATAAAATGGATTTCTTTTATATTATTACTTAAATTATATACATTATTCATTATATATAGAACATGATTAAATGTTTAATAGTGATATTTTCATATAATGTCTCAAAATGGGTAATAGAATACATGAAATTCTTATAATACTCATCATTGATCCTCTTTTTACTAAAATCCTCACTTTTAAATTAAGAAGGTAATATTAGTTTTTTAATAACTCTACATCACATTTGATGATCAAAAAATTCCTGGATAATATTTTCTCCAACTAACCAACTTGGACCATTTTATATTTTACCAAAAATATTATCTATTTCACTTTTACATTCCATAAATCTATTTAATGGAATCTCATGGATTAAATGAATATACCTCTACCTTCTTCTTATAGTGGTTCACATGTATCCTACTGAACTGATTTAATAATATTTGTAGAAATATTACCTATTTAATTTAAATGGGTTTATTTTATTAAAACATTATATGTAATCAATTAAAGTACCTAAGAGTCTTATATCTAAATAGTAAAAACACCCTTCTAGATAGATCCTCTATATTTACATAGGACTCAACTTGACCAAGAATAAAACTTCCAAAACTAGTTATTATTTTTAGTTTTATATTTTATATTCATAATTAATTACCAATATTTAATATATATGATTAAATTATCATAAAACTCTTAATTAATTTTTTTATACCACGAAAACACTCTCTCAAAACATTAAGTAATTTCTAATTCTGTCCAAAACTAGACATTGAGAAAAATGTTTTGGTACCACCCTATACAAAACAATAGTTATATGAAAATAAATCTACGTGGAAGCCTCAAAGTTATGATATTCTAAAGAAAATGTAAGAGTCAATACCTAAAATTTAATTTCTTGGGTTTTTTTATCCTTTCTTTTTTATTTCAAGGGTGTCTGGTGGTATGGGAGATCTTTTATAAATAATTTTTAAAATTTTTTTAACATGTTTAAATGTAATTTTAAAGTGATTTATATATTTTACAAGTTAATTGGCTTTTGTAAAATAACAATAAATTTTATCCTTTATTAGTTAATGTTTTATTTAATTAAAATTTAAAAATTCATAAAAATATTATTACCCTTATGTAGCTATTCCAAGGCTATGGAGGTAGGTTTTTTAAACAACATCATAGTAGATATAAATTATCTTTTAAGGGTAGATTCTTAATCTTTGTAATGATATGTTAAAATTCCTTAATTTTGTGTTTCTTTATTACCTATTACCTTTATGAGAGTATCGTTGCATCTGGGTATATTAATCTATGTAAAAGTCTTCTGGGAGTTGTGTCAGGGTAAGCTCGCATGTAGGTCACATGTAGGGGTAGTCAGCTACTTACAAAATTAAAAATTTGGGCTTTTAAGAATTTTGGGGAGGATAAATCCATAATGACTAAAATTAATTTAAAATATATCATGATTGAATATAGGTAGCTTCATTCACTGTGAAAGATGGTAGAGTGTCGCACATATAAGTCATTCCAAAACATACATTATGTAAAGGTAAACAAGTTTATTATGAGGGACCAGATTCCCAATGAACCTTCATTTCAGTTTTATAAGAATTGGTGGTGATGGGATAGATATTTGAGGTGTTTTAGAGAGTAGATATGTGTTTTCTCGTTCAAAGGGTCACCACACCCATGATTATGGGTGTGGTTTTTTTTTGTTTCATCCCCAGGTGAGCCCCTCATAAAAAATGGCTAAGAAAAATGATCAGGATAGGGAGTGGCCTCAAGAGATTATTTTTGGGGGAGATCCTATAAGCCACATCCATATCTAACTCACCATTCCCATGGTGGATTCCTTGGTGAACGAAAATAGACCGATTCTTAGAAACATGCCCTAGAATATTCCATTTCAGACTAGCAGATTCAAGTAAACACGGTCATGGTGGAGTCTTTGGTGATAGTTAGGATACAATTTTAATATAAAAAATTTCTTCTATACATCATGGATATTGAATGGTTAAAATGGGAAAACATGTGATATGTTATAAGGGTCTTGAATGTGAATTTAATTCATTTTTTCTCTATTAATCAATACACAATCGTATTCTAGAATGTTCTATAAATTTCTAGATTATATAGACCAATCTCGAGCATGGTAAGGTTGTTTTCTAACATTGAGGATCCATTATTATATTTTTTTGGTAATTTTTAGTTCTAACACTGTGGAACCCTTGATATTTATAACCCCTAGATTGCTAAGTATTGAGTACTCTTGATTTTAGGTACCTTCCCCAATCCGTCCTCCTTTCATTATACATTTTTCCTGGATGTTATATGAGCCAAACCCAATGTTTTGGGTTGATATTTGAGCATGGTTGATGTTGGATTTATGATTTTAGGTTCTGCAGAATAATACATCAATTTTTATGGTGGTTTAACCTCGACCATCTATTCATTATTGATAAATTTTTAATATATAAATCGAGGTAGGGGATTCATTACTTGTCTTTTTTTTGTGAAATCATAATTTTATCATGTTTTACCTCTTTGGGTAATGATGGTATAATCATTAATAAATATTAAGCCAGAAATAAAGAAATATTTAGTTTTGGTTGTAGAAATTTCATTTGTTTATTTTGTGTTAATGGTTCAACTCTTATTTTTATAGATAGTTCACTGTCTATTATTTATTCTACAAATTATCATGTTTTTTATGTTTGGATTGGATAAAATTTTAAATATGGTAATTATTATTGGTGAAATATTAAAGATAAAATTTTAATTTTTAACATTCTTATTGTAATTAACATAAGAATAAGTTATGTTAGAATCATGTTTAATTAATAATAACTTAGCTATTGATAGTTGATGTCTTAGGTTTCCTATGGTTATAACTTGTGATGAATGGTTGAGTTAATTCTAGATGGTAAAAAATTGGTTTTTTGTTAAAAATAATTTTTTTGGTCCAAGAATGATCATTTTTTTGAAGAATAGATTCCATGGTTCTAGAACTAGTTCATTTGTTGAATATTTATTATATTCCTACTTCCTTGTTTGATTTCTTTAGATGATAAGCCTTGATATTAAATGTGATGTGGGCTGGGGATGGATGATATTTTTATGAGAATGGGAAGGGATTCCCTATTTTGTGGCTTTATTAGGCGCATATGATGTCAGGATGGATGGTGATATGCATTGTAGTTTCAAAGATGGAATCAGAACTAATGGAGATGGTTGAAGATGGGATTTCCATTTTTTATTGTGTTGAAAGATAGTATGTTTTCTAGTTGATGAATATTATCCATATTCTAAATGTTCAATTTTATTATTTTTATGTTCCTTTCCCCATTGTTTGATGAAACTGGTTGTGTATGGTTTTTAATCATTTTTTAGCATCTCAGGATGAGTCCTAGAGTACCTAGACTTATGGAATGGTAATGAATGTTGAATAATTTAAACCATTGGGTTAATGTCTTTGAATAATTTTATGTGATGATAATTCTTTAGGAACCTTGGAAGAGGTTGAATTATTCCTAGTCAGGATGGAATTGGATGGTAATTAGGGTAATTTTGAAATGTCTAATATTTATTCTCTTTAAATATTTGTGTGATTATAGGATATCTTATCCTTAGAAATGGAATCATGGTGTCTAATACCTAATAGTTGTAGTTGCGGATAAGGCTAGGTATTTTCCCTTAGTGTCTTTTGAGAGTTATATATATATATATATTCGTATGTTATGTGATTTGATACGCTACCCCACCCATGTCGGCATGGTGACCAACACCATTGAAATCTCAAGGGTGTTCTTCCTAACATTCAGGTTGAAAAAAATATGGATGAATACACACTATTCTCCCACTCTCTTCTCCTAGTATAATTGTGTGTTGTTATGAATATTTTTTACCTTTACAATATATGGTTGTAGAGTGCTATAATGGATTGTGGTTATTTTCAGCAACATGTATATCTGAATATTGCATCCTAAGGATTATTATATATTTGTTGTGTATATGATGAGATTACTTGTGGTATAATACATTATGGATGGATTGTGATAGATTCTAGAAACTACTTGGTTACTATCTATAGATGGGGTTTTTTATGATGAGAAGGCGTGATTCACGGTGTGATTTTTATTTTATAGTTTCCTAGTTGTTTCTGGGAAGGATTGTTTTTTTGAGAGAGATGGGTCAGGATATAGGGCATTGGGTAAGAGTGTAAAATCAGTGAGGAATTTGTTGTTGGGATATTTCATTTGATATTACATTGGATATTTTGTTATAAAGTTAAGAGTTACTTGGTGAGAGACCATGGTGAGACTGGGAATCTAGCATACCTATTTTGGTGATGAGTTGGTTTCACTTTGTTTATTAATTCATATTTAGCATGATTTCTTTATATCTTTAACAATAGGATCTAAGTAGGATCCCCCTAAGAATGTCACAACCCATCCCTCGGGGCCCATGCCGTGACAACCCCAAGCCCACCTTCCATAGGCTAGGGGTTGGTGACTTGCACCAAAAGGCATAACCCAAAAAAATGGGAAGGCATTGCCTTTAAAACTACAAACAAAAAGTCCAATAATACAACGACCACAAATCACGTTGTAAAACTATTGTAGTAAAAAGATAGATTACTGAAATTGAAAAAGGTGAGTATTGTAAGTAAAGGGGTCGGAATACAAGCCCAACTCAAAAGTACAACAACAACAGAAAAACAACTCCTGGAATCATCCGCCAAGGTTCCCACCCGATGGGTAGGTACAACTCATTGTCTGTAATCACTATGGAACATCAAGTCTAAAGGTCCACCTCTGAGAACCGTCCAGTCCTTGTTCCCAAACATCGGTCACAGTTGTCTTTCATCTGTACAAGACACGACAAGGTTCAAGTAAAGTCCATGTAGTGGTGAGTATAAAAATACCCAGTAGGGACCCTGAGACCCCAAAAGGTTTCTCAAAATTCCCCAAAAGAAAACCAAAAAGCATGATCTCAATCAAAAATCACAAAGAAAAAGTCTGAACATAAACAAGGTATAACTTAATTATAGAAGTATAGATGATTAGTCATAAATCTAGATCGTCTTATTCTATCAAGGGTTCTACTGCTGATTTACACAGGATTGCTCGGTGATGATCCACACATGATCGCTAAGTGTTGATCCACACAGGATCGCTAGGTACTGATTCACACAGGATCTCTAGGTGTTGATCCACATAAGATCGCTAGGTGCTGATCCACACAGGGTCTCTATGATGTTGATCCACATAGAGTTTTTATTCAATTGACAGTCAGCCATAGGATTCTTGCTCATAGCATGCTTGATTTTATGAGAACTGATCCTCAATCCATCAGTCATATTTCAACCGATACGAAGTCCTGCAAAAATCATACCCAAGGGACCGCCCTGTCAGAGGGGTCCCAACGTGACAGACATCGCATCGATCGAACGCTCGGTCTGTGAGCTATGAGAAATTTTGTAAAAAGGGATTATTTGGATTCAAGTTTGATCCAACCCAAGTTCCATACCAAACTCTGTCAAAACTCACTTATAGTATCTCCAAAGGACCACCTTGTCAAAAGGGTCCTTATTCCATAGACAACGTGTCGATCGGATGCCCGGTCTGTTAGTGACATCCCTTTCAATGAAACAGGGGTGATCCCACCTCGGTCTGGCCCAACTCGGTCTAGCTCGCCGGAATATTCCAAAGGGACTACTTCCCAAAAGGGTTCCCAATTCCACTGACGGTGTTTCAAACAGACACTTGGTTTTTCAGTTACGAATGTTTATTTATTCGGGGGCTGGTTAAGTCTGGGCCCAGTTCGACTCGGTCTGCCCGGCTCGACACAACGATTCTTTGGGTCTACCTGAACCTACCCAGATCTGGCCCATAAAAGGTTGGCCCGGTTCATTGGGTCCGGCCTATCGGGTTCATCCCAATGGTAAGTGGGCCCGAGTCGCAGTTGACCCAGCCCGTCGGGTGGGGTTTGGCGTACCCGCACGGGCCCGCGTCCAGCCTGATCCGCCTGAAGGTGGAACACCTTCTCCACCAGCCTCTCAGTTGCAAGGTTGGTTCGCACAACCCGTGGGGTGTTGCCCCCTGCATGAAATGTTTGGTCGTTTGGCCGAACGGCTTCTTCCAACACGCAGAGGCTCGAGGCCGCGCCGCACCCTTTTGTCACGGCCTACTGGCCGCAGATGTTGCCACTAGGGGTGCCTGAAGGCACTGCCCATGTCCAACACAGTCGGCTTGGGCTGGCCGCCTATGTCTATCGTAGTGCGCCGCTTCCCACCACCTACGGTGGGTCTTCACGGGTCTCCTCCGGCCACCGCCGGCTTCTGCCAACATGGTGTGCCAGCAATTTCTTCTATGGGCCACCAGGCGCGCTCCGATGGTCCGTTTTTTGTTTCATTAGAACCTACAAGGCTCTCGGGTCACCATCGCCACTGTGTGTCCTCCGGTTTCATCCTACCACTCTGTTTGGAAAACCGTTCTAGAAAAATGAGACAAATACCGAAGAGGCAAATGATTCGGGCCTTGTTCGTTTGGCCTGCGCCCTCCGTATTAGTATTGTATCAGGTGGTCCACAAGTTATCTCAAAAATATGAACTTTACAACAACCCCCCCCTACTTGGATAAGACATCCACTAATGAAGATCGATAGAAATTCCTTTGTTGTTGTCATCAGTTAGTGATTCATTGGAACTCGTCACCGCTCTCTGAAACCAGTCTCGTCCTCCAAGTGGTTGGAGTTGTGGTACTTTTCCAGATCTTTGTCGTTTGGTGAAGTCGTTCCAAAACCCCACTCCAAGATCAATATACACAGGAGGGGTAATAGGTGGGTAAAGCTCTAAATAATTTATGAGGTTCATTTAATTAATGGACCACCCAGATTCCCAATGGTGCGGTTACACGTAAAGGATAGTAAGTTAATTTAATGGCTTGACATGTCGTTGGTCCTACCACCTCTGCTCGTCCATTGGAAGAATAGAAAAAAGAGAAATAAAATAACATTTTTATTTTATTATTATTTTAAATGTCCAAAAATTATCTTTTTCTACCGACCTTCTGTAGTCGAAGTGAATCCTCCCATAAGCTAATCATTGCGCTACGAATTCAATGGTTCCCTTGTATTATTAAACTGAGAACTAGTTCAAAAGATAGAAAATGTCACCAATGAGTTTACTGAATGTACCTTAAAAAAAGTTTAGAAATTCATTTCGGGCACACCGAGCCTCAAAATCATGCACCATCAATTTTCATTGACTCATAATAATTTTATTTAATTAAAAAAATTACATGAAAAATCCAGGTCTTTACATTCTCCCCACTTTAGTTCTTTTCATCCCCAAAAGCCATAACATAGACTATGAAAACAAATAGGGGTACTGAGCACGAATATGAGGTTTCCACTCCCATGTGCACTCTTAGAGGTTCTTATGATACCAGTGAACGTGAAATAAAGTCATCGATCGTCCACAAAGGACCTTCTCCAGTCGATCCTCAATATCCACTATAACCTCCGTAAATCTCACTCCATCGTCAATGTCCAGCTCACCCCATTCAATAACATGTGATGGATCATGCACGTACTTCCTCAGCTACAACACGTGGAAAACATCATGCACTTGATGCATCTGTGGGGGAAGAGCTAGGTGATACACCACCTCGCCAACTCTACTGAGAACCTAAAAGGGTTTGATGAACCTCATATTTATCTTGCCACCCCAGCCAAATCTCCACAAACCTCGTTGATGTGAGAACCGTAAGAAGACATGGTCTCCCTCCTCAAACTCCAAAGGTCTTCATATCCTATTAGCATAAGACTTATGTCTACTTTGTGCAGTCTTCATCCGCTCCTGGATGATCTGTACCTTCTCAGTGGTATCCAATACTAACTCTGGACCCATAAGTTCTGACTCCTCCAGGTCTATCCAGCATAGTGGGGATCTGCATGGTTGCCTATACAAGGCCTAAAACTGTACCATACAGATCTTGGAGTGATAGCTATTGTTGTATGATAACTCCACCAAGAATAAGTTATCCTCCCAACAGCGGCCAAAATCTAGAATGCAAACATGAAGCATGTCCTCTAATGTCTGAATGGTCCTCTATATTTGACCATCCATCTGTGGATGAAAGGCGGTGCTCAAATGTAGCTAAGTCCCAAATTCCTTCTACAATACCCTCCACAATTGGGATGTAAAACATGTGTCACGGTCAGATATGATTGTCAATGGGACCCCATGAAGCCATAAAATCTTCTATACATAGAGGCGTCCCAAGACCTCTACTGATCCCTTCTCTTAGATGGGTAGGAAGTGGTATGACTTGGTGAGTCGGTCAATGATCACCTAGATGGAATCATTGCCCCTAGACATACATGGTAACCCTGTCACGAAATCCTTGGAAATACTATCTCACTTCCACTATGGTACCTCTAATGGATGTGTTAAGCCTACTAAAACCTGATGTTCGGCCTTCACTTGCTGACAAGTGGGGAATCATAAAACAAACTCTCACACTACTTTCTTTACCCTTGGACACCAGTGCTGATGCCAGAGGTCTGTGTACATCTTCACCACACCAAGATGTACCACTAGTGGGGACATATGGAACTCCCTTAACAACTCCTCCTATAGAACCACTGGTACCATGGTGCATCCTCTAAGGAAACTGGTGTGCTCCCCACCTTAAGAAAATCAATCAGGTGCATGTCCTGAGGATATCTAAGAACATCGAGACTCATAGTCAATGTCCCCTGGTTGTGCCTCCTGAACTCGCTGAAAAAGTGGGGGAGTGACAGCCATAGACAAGAGGTAAGCTGCTCCTTCTCTATCCAAAAAGGATATCTGCAATGAGGTTATCTGCTCTGTCACCTCACTCAGCAACTATAGACCAGACCTCCTACTGAGTGCATCAACTACCATGTTTCCCTTCCCAATAGTATAGACTATCTCAAAGCCATAGTACTGAAGGAACTCTATCCATAACCACTGTCTCAAGTTCATATCCTTTTATGAGAAGATATACTTGAGGCTCTTATGATCACAGTAGACTGTAAAATCTTCACCCATCAAGTAGTGTCGCCACATCTTCAAGGCGAATACCACTGCTACTAAATCCATGTCATGGGTAGCGTAGTTCTACTCATGTTTTCTCAGTTGTCGTGAACAATAAGCGATCACTACTCACTCCTGAATCAAGACACATCCAATTCTTGTCTCTGATGTATCACAGTAGACTACATACCCAATGCCCTCTTCTGGTAGCCTCAATATGGGGACACTGGTCACTCTCTACCTCAGCTCCTAAAAACTCTACCAGCAACTCTCCATCCACACGAAGGGATTATCCTTCTTCGTCAATTCCAGAAAGGGTTCCACAACTCTGGAAAAGTCAGGTACAAATCTATGGTAGTACCCATCCAACCCTAGGAAACTTCTCACCTTGATCACACTCTCGGGTGGCTCTCAAGTTAGCACAGACTCTATCTTTTCTGAATCCACTATAACTCCAGCCTCTAAGATAATGTGTCTTAGAAGGTTGACCTCCCATATCTAGAACTACCCCTTCAAGATCCTACCATAAAGTTGGAGCTCTAAGAGTGTATCCAGAACTATCTGCAGATGATAGGAATGCTCCTCCTCCAATGACAAGTATATCAAGATGTCATTGATGAATACCACCACAAATCGATCGAGGTATGGTTGAAAGATCACGTTCATGAGTTCAATGAACACTTCAAGGGAATTGGTCATGCTGAATGGCATAACTAAGAACTCATAGTGTCCATACTGATATCTTAGGGTTGTATTTTGAACATCCTCATCTAGTGCCCTGAGCTGATGATAGCTTGATATGAGGTCTATCTTCGAAAACCAATGATCTCCCTTCATCTGATCAAAGAGATCATATATACTTGGAAGCGGATACTTATTCTTCATAGTCATCTATTTTAGGTGCCGATAATACACACAAATCCTCAAACTCCCATCTTCCTTCTTGGCGAACAAAATCAGGGTTTCCCATGGAGAAACACTAGGCCTTATGAGATTCTTCCTCAACAATTCCTCTAGATGTACCCATAACTCACAAAGCTACTTAGGGAACATCCGATGTGCTGGTGTATATTTCAGTGTCATCCTAGGGTATAGGTCGATGTAGAAGTCCACCTCTCTACGAGGAGGTAGTCCCAAAACATCATCAAGAAAGAAATAAGCATACTGGTCCACCACTATAGGATATCTCAGAATCTCAACATCAACTTCTCTAAAGGTAAGGCTAGCCAACTGATGTGTGATCAGCTGCACCCTCCTCTGAGTAAGTCCAGCATGTGCTGCAAAGGTTCCCTTCTCATTGATAAAGGATAACATGGTCCCATCCTTCTAGACACACCACACTTTGTGCCTAATGAAGTCAATCTGAGAATGGACTATAGATAACTAGTTCATACCCAATATGATGTTATAAGGCCTCGATGCCGCAACTAGAAGATCCCAGCCGAAGATCTCGCCTCCTAGAGAAAAATGAAACTACCAGAACCAATGTGTAATCATTGAATCTTCTCCCATAGGAGTCTCTAATCGCAAGGATTGAGCCAACGGTTCTTCCAGAATCTCTGAGATCTGAACAAGATTTGTGGAAATGAAAGAGTGACTAGAACCTGTGTTTATAAGTACTGAAACTAAGGTGTAGTTGACAGAGATCGTACCTCGAATAATCTCTAGAGAATTGTGGTTTTCGGCCTCATCTATCTAGAGCAGAGTTCATCCATGTCCACCTGCTCCCTATGGTCAGGGTGGACTGCCTGGAGGTGGTGGTAGTATAACCTCGAACTGTCATCCACCACCTGTTGCATGACCTTATCCTCTACCACATCTTCTTCCCTATGGACCTCCTTACTCGAATCTATGCCTCTTCCTTGGTGGTCCCTTGATAGTGTGTTGGTCGTCTATGTGGATAGTTAGGTAGTCGCGAGTCATGTGACCCTTTCCACCACACGTGAAGCACAATATGCTTCTCTGCTATTCTGTTGTTCCTTATGAGCCTCGCACCTCCGACCCTACATCCCGGGGTCTTCCACCAGAAGGTGTGGTCTTCTTGGACCTATGTGTCATCTACCTACTACCAGCTGCAGATGACTCTTCTACATGTTGCCCAATGGTGGCTCTCGTTGTTGGTGTCTTATCAGCATGGAAACTCTCCACCAAGAGTTTTCTCTCTAGCACTCTAGCATGTGTCAGGATGCTGAGAGATACCATCAAAGATATGATATCCCATCGGAGTCCCTGATCGATGGTCTGGGCCACAGTTAAGCTACCCTGTTATAGGAGTAGAGGCTCTTGTATACACATAGAGTGTAGAGTCGCTAGAATGAACTCTTCCCTGAAGAGGCCCTCAAAATCTGCCCAAGTGAGGGTGCCCTTATCATGTGTCTAGAGCGTTAGGATCCACTATCTCCCTAATTTTCCCTAGAAAAGACTAGAATATGGGATCACCATCTGGTCGGCTGGTGTCCCAACGAGGCAAAAAACTCTAGCCACAGCCTCCAACCAGTCCTTAGCCCCCTGCGGATCCGTCTCACCACAGAACCTCGGTGACCTCCTCCATTGAAACTCATGCAATGCACTCCATCGACATGCACCATTTACTGGGGGGTTGGTGTAAATGGCTACCCAATGGGTAGTGGTGCTTCTGGTACACCACCTGATGGTACTATCACCATAAGAGGCCCCAACACTGAAGCCTCATCGCTTGGTGGGCTGTCATTGAAAACTGTCACTTGAATCCAGGATGGTTGTCGATGTAGCAGAATCCTGAAATAAAACAGGTGTCCCATGGTCAATAAGATATACCTAGTGAGCTGACTCGATAAGATCAAAAATAAAACACTTCCAAAACACCCTTCAGTCAAAAATTAGAATTCAGTGCCTGAGTTTATGGATACATCGACCACCACACCAGCACTGGATGCCCAAAACTGAAAACCAAAATCAAAACACTTAACACTATTGTTCTATTAAAACATTAGATTCTTAGTTATTCGGTAAAAACAACTTCTCTGATACCACTTTGTCATGACTAGTCCCCCGGGGCATGGGTTGTGACTACCCCAAGCTCGCCTCTCATAGGCCAGAGGTTGGTGACTATAACCGAAAGGCATATCCCTAAAGAACATGATGAATTTTCCTTTAAACCTGAAAACACACATTCCAAGAATACAATGAGCACAAATAATGTAGTAAAACTTCAGTTGTATAAATATATAGTATTGAAAGTGAAAAAGTTTATTTCTATAAGTAAAGGGGATGGAATACAATCCCAACTGAAAAGTAAAACAGCAATAGAAAAACAGCTCCTGGAATCATCTGCCAAGGTTCCTACCTAAAGGTTAGGAACATCTCATGGTCATTCGTCACTAAAGAACGTCGCGTCTAAAGGTCCACCTCTGAGCATCATCTAGCCCTAGCTCCCAAACCTTAGTCATAGTTGTCTGTGTTCTTCACAAGACACAACAATGTGCGGGCGAATCCCATGGAGGTTTGAGTATAACAATACCCAGTAGGGAACCTGAGACCCCCAAAGGTCTCTCAGAATTCCACAAAAGAAAACTAAAAATCTTGATATCAATCACAAAGGACAAAGAAAAAGATTCATCTCAAACTAGGTATAACTTAAGTACTAGAGTACATATGATTAGTCAAAAAGCTAGATCATTTTATTATGTCAAGGGTTCTGCTGCTGATCTGCATAGGATCGCTCGGTGTTGATCCACACAGGATCGCTAGGTGCTGATACACACAAGATCTCTAAGTGTAGATCCACATAGGATCTCTAGGTGATTATCAATAGAAGATCACTATGTGATGATCCACACAAGATCTCTAGGTGCTGATCTACACAAGGTCACTATGATGTGGATCCACACAGGGTCGCTCTTCAATTGATAGCCATCCATAGGATTCCCTCTCATAGCACGCTTGATTCTGTGAGAACAGATCCTCAAGCCATCAGTCATATTTTAAATGGTACAAAGTCCCAAAAGAGCATACCCAAGATACCACCCCGTCCTAGGGGTCCCAACGTGATAGACGGCGAGTCGATCGGATGCCCGGTCTGTGATATATGGGCACTTTTGTAAAAAGTGTCTGGTTGGATTCAAGTTTGATCCATCCCAAGTAACACGTCAAAATTCGTCAAAACTCACTTAGAGTAACATTAAAGGACCTCCTTGTCACAAGGGTCTTTATTCAATAGACAATTCATCAATCTGACGCCTGGTCTGTTAGTCACATCCCTTTCCGTGAAATAGGGGAGATCGCACCTCGGTCCGGCTCGACTTGGTCAGGCCCACTGGAATATACCAAAGGGACCGCTTCCCAAAAGGGGTCCCAATGCCACTGACATCATGTCAAATTGACACCTAGTTTGTCAGTTACAGGCATTTATTTATTCAGGGGCCGGTTGGGTATGGGCCTAGTCTGACTCGGTCTGACCAGCCCAACACAACGGTTCCTAGGGTCTACCTGACACCATCAGGGTCTGGCCCGTAAAGGGTCGGCCCGGTTCACTGGGATCGGCCCATAAGGGAAATCCCATTCGTTCAGAAGCCCGGGTCGTGGTTGGTCTGGCCCACTAGGTGGGGCTCAGCCCACCCGCAATGTTCTGCTGGGCTGCGGGTCAAGCCCGTTCTTCCAAAAGGTAGAACGGCTTCTCCGTGGGCCCTGTAGTTGCGGGAGCAGTTCCTCCAGCCGGTGGGGCGCTACCCCATAGCATGAAACAGTTGGTTGTTTGGCCAACCGAATTCCGCCAACATGGCACAACATGGGGCCTCATCGCACCCTCCTTCCCCGACCTGCTGGTCGTGGCTGCTGGCATCGGCGACGCCTACGGGTGTCGTCCTTGTACCACGTAGCCGACTCGGGCCGTCCCCCGTGGTTCACGATGGCACATCGCTTCCCAAACCTACATCCGGTCACCACGAGTCTCCTCTGCACACCACAAGCCGTGGATGACATGGTGCACCGGCAGTTTCTACAGTGGGACACCGAATGCACTCAGGTGGTTTGTTTTTGGTTTCGTCAGCACCTACGAGGCTCTCGGGTCACATTCGCTACTGTGTGTCCTTTGGTTTCATCCTACCGCTCCATTTAAAAAACCATTCTAGAAAAATGAGACAAATACCGATGATGAAAAGTGTCCGGACCTTGTTCATTTAGACCACGCGCTCCACGTTAGTATCGTATCAGGCTACCAACAAGCTATCTCATAATGATGAATGTTACAACAATCCCCCTACCTAGATAAGACGTCTGTTGATGACGATCGAAGGAACTTCCTTCATCATTGTCATCAGTTCAATATTCAGTGACGCTCGCCACCGCTAGCTGAAATCAGTCTTTTCCTCCAAGTGGTTGGTGTTGTGGTACTTTTCCAGATCTTCGTTGCATAGTGAAGTCTTTCCAACACCCCACCTAAAGCTCCATATAAATAAGAGGGGTAAGAGGTGGTTTACGCTCTGAAGAATTTATGAGGTTCATTTAATTAACGAACCACCCAAATTTCCAATAGTGTGGTTACATGTAAAGGATATTTAATCCATTTAATGTTTTGGAAATTCGTCGATCCCTCCATCACCGTTCATCTATTGGGGGAAAGGAAAATGTGAAATAAAATAACATTCTTATTTTATTATTCTTTAAAATTCCCAAAATCTAACATTTTCTCCTAACCTTCTGCGGTCAAAGTGAAGCCTCCCTTAAGTGAATCCTAGAGATATTGATTCAATGGTTCCCCTAGATTTTTAATCTAAGCACCATTTCAAAATATAGAAAACACCACCAGCGTGTTTACTAAACGTACCTAAAAAAAGATCAGAAATTCATTTCGGACACACCGAGCATTGGAATCACGCATCGTCAATTTTTGAAAACTCGTAATAATTCTATTTAATTAAAAACAATTACTTGGAAAAATCCATTTCTTTACCAATTATACCTTTTATACACAACCTACATCTATATAAACTATTTTTTAGGTATATGTGAGTTTTTTAGTCATTAGGCTAGACATTACTAGATCGTGGGATTGTTTTGGAGTCATTTGGTCTTCAAGGCCGTTATTGATGATTTAATTTTGGTACTTGTGGTTTATTTTTAAATTGTTCATTTGAATGAAATTGGATTTATGTTTTGGGATATTTAATTATTTTATGAACAATAGTTTTATGTGTTCTTATCTTATCTTTTGTTCCTCATTCTTCTTACATGGAAATGCCTCGCATTTGTGTATATGAGATAACCTTCTCTCTTGGTTCAAACCCATGGCCTATTATTGGTATACTTTGGGTGTCATTATCTCTCTTACCACATTTTTGGTCCATGAGATGTTCCTTTTTGGGGACACTACTGCAAAATAGTCCTTTAATAATGAAAAAATGACCTTTATCAGTTTTAGAGAAGTGATGACTACAGAAGTGAGGTTAAATGCCTTAGTCATTTATTTAGTGTCGATAAAGGGGAAATTTATAGGCACTTATAGAAGCACTGATAAAGGGTTCTTTTATCAGTGTATGTAAAAATTCTAATAAAGGACCCATTTATCGGTGTTTTAAGGATGTAATAAAGGAGACATTTATCATCTCTTTTAAAAGCACTGATAAATGGGCATATTGTAGTGTGTTGTAATAGCACAATGTTACACCAATGTGTTGTTCTATAAAATCACACTAAATCAAAAAAAAAATCCATCAGATATCAAAAAAATCAAACACTAATAAATAATTTAAATGAAATGAAATTTACAACACAAAAACAAGAAAAACACTATATTATAGACATTTCAAACATTGGTTTATACAATTACATAAGTAAAAATTATTACATACATTCAAAAACATCAATTTTCCTTTTTATTTTGATCCCAACCCTAACTAATGATTTTTTTTGAACAAACCACCCATACTTGACCTAAAGAATTCACCTTTATAAGAAAAAAATTCTTATGTTTGTAATAATATAAAGAAATAAATTAATAGAAAGTGTTAATTTTAAACTAAAAATTATTTCATACTAGGAACACTATGTCTCATATTGATTTGTGGTTGATTATTACATGTCATAACATTTCTTTTTTGTATTCAAGCATTATATCCATGAAAATTAATCAAATAAGTATAATATAAATCCTTATTTCTTGTTCGTATTCAGTTGTCCACTTTACTAAAATTGATTTCAATTTTAAGTAAAAATACAAACTTGGAGTCAAATAGGTAACACAGTGTATCAGATAGAGGTTTGGATGATTCTTACATGTCTCAAATGACATATGGATCATTTTACTAAATTATTAAAACAATATAAAAGTGTTTTTCTCCATTTTGAGTATGTCACTTGTCTTTTTTACTAAAATGTCATTTTAAAATTTAAACATGTACTTTGACTCATACCAATCACATTGTGTATCAATTTGAAGTTATATTGATTTATACATATCCTTAATGACTTTTGAATTTTTTCCAAAAGTATTAATAAAATCTGAGTGTGTTTTCTCTATTTTTAGTGAGTGACACTTTTTGAACTAAAATGTCAATTCTAAAACGATAATGGACACTTTGAGTCATACTGGGAACATAAAGTATCATATTGAGGTTGTATGATTCGTACACATCACAAATTACTTATGAATAATTTTCCTAAATTATTGAAACAATACGAATTAATTTTCTTGGTTTTTTTTAGTTCAGTTGTCCTTTTTACTAAAATTGATGTTAATTTTAAATAAAAAGATGCACTTTGAGTCATATCAGTCACACTGTGTGTTGTATTAAGGTTTCTCTGATTCATAAATGTCTAAAATGACTTATGGATGTTTTTTCTAAAGTATTAAAACAATCCAAATTCATTTTCTTAATTTTTAGTATGTCGCATTTCTTTTGTAATAAAATATCATTTTAAAATGGAACATGCAATTTGAATCATACAAATTACATCATGTATCAATATTATATGAGAATAATTCCTATGTGTCATAAATTAATTATGAATATTTTTAATAAATTATAAAGAAAATAAAAGTGTCTTTTCTTGGTTTTCAATGAGTGACACTTTTTGAACTAAAATGTTATTTTTAAACTGATAAAAGACACTTTGATTCATACTAGGAACATCAAGTATCAAATTGAGAGTCTGCTGATTTATAAATATCAAAAATGACTTATAAATCATTTCCTTAAAGTATAAAATCAATATGAATGTATTTTCATGGTTTTGAGTAGATCAGTTTTCCTTTTTACTAAAATTGATGTCAATTTTAAGTAAAAAATGCACTTTGAGTCATACCAGTCACACTGTGCATCAGATTAAGGTGGTGTTGATTCCTACACATCCTAAATGACTTATGGATCATTTTACTAAAGTTTTAAAACAATATTAATGTGTTTTATTAGTTTTGAGTATGTCGCTTTCCTTTTTTATTAAAATATCATTTTAAACAGGAAACACACTCTTTGACTCATACCAATCACATCATATAACGGTTTTATATGAGACTAATTCCAAAATGTCACAAATGATTTATAAATTAGTTTCTTAAATTATCAAGAAAATGAAATAATGTATTCTCTATTTTTAATGAGTTACACTTTATGAACTAAAATATCTATTTTAAATATCGAAAAATTGGATTCTGGTCGAGCATATCATGTATCGAATTGAGGCGTGGATATTTCATACAATCCACAAATGACTTATGGATCATTGTATTAAAGTATCAAAATTGTAAGAATATATTTTCTTAGTTTTGAATATGTCAGTTGTCCTTTTTACTAAAATTAATGTCAATTTTAAATAGAAAGAATCACTTGGAGTCATACCAGTCACCTCATGTTTCGGATTGAGGTGTGGTTGATTCCAACATGTCAAAAAAGTCTCAAAAAATACTAAATTTCAAAGTTACCATGATTTATATTTTATTTATTATTCAAAAATCAAACACTGTATATTGACTTGATATTCTTATCTGAAAAACCTTTCTCATTTTTAAAACCCAGAAGAGTAGAGGAAACTCATGTGGCTATTATATCATAAGAAGTAAACATAATGGGTTTATGAGCATCCTCTAAACTTTTGGATTTCAAATAGAAATGTTTTTTAGAAAAGCACATTGGGTTAATATGAAATGTTGTTAGTTCGATAATAAAATACAATAGAAATCATTATAACATTGGTAGAAATGAACATTTTTTCTCTTTTTTGGATTGTTGTAGATAGTTGAAAGAAAAATATAATTTCCTAAAAGATCTATGAACAAAACTAAATATTTATTAGATAAAAATGATATGGAAATTATCTTACAAATAATAGATAAAATGATAACAAAATTAATTAAATAAGTAGTTGAAATTCAAATTTTAATAATGGTTGTATTCATTCTTGATGCATTTACTTATTGTCATTACATCAGTTGCTAGCTCAAAGTGTAATATCTCATGAGAATGATCATCTTCAAACAAACCAACCCAACATGAAAAAGATTATCCCCCTATATGATAAAAAAATTATTTGATTAATACTAAATATAAATAAGTTAAACATAAATATGAAATAATACATTAATTATATGGAAAATAATTATTGTGTGGGAACATCAATATTACCTATGTGATTTAGTGGTGGATGGAACATGAAGTAAAGTGATAAATTCCAACACTTTAGGGGTGAAAAGGTTTTGAGGGAGAATAAATCATTGGATGTTTTGGTTTAGAAAGGTATGAAAGATGAACAGACCACCCAAACTCAAGAAAAAAAGAATCCACCTATATAAGAAAATAATTCATATGTGAGTAATAATGAAAATAAATAAAACATAAAGGTTTTTTGGATTTAGTTCCTCTATAGATAATCCAAATCCCCTCTTTCTGGTACCCTCTAATGTACAATTTATTTTATATACTGGGAAGGGCATGAACTGATTAAGATTTCCCAATGAAAGGGACATTCTAAATTAAATTTTCATTTAACTCAAAATTTGTTTAATCTATTGTATGAAAATCGACCAATTCTTGTTTTTTGGATCTGATATATAAAATACTTTCATTGCATGTGATGTCATTATGAATGGATTGTCTTTTCCCCTTCCACATTAAAATTCACCTTCACGAACCCCATTTCACCAACCTTCAATGCACTCATATTGTCTACCCATTTTCAAAGGTAAATCAACACATGAAATGTTTTATAATCTAACTCGTATCTTGATTTGATAATTCCAAAATATGACATATTTTTATAAATTTTATATCTATACTTGGAACAATATATGTGCTTTGATTCCTCGACAAGCATAACACCGATTTTTTGCATCTTACTAAAATCATTGTTTCATTCTATATTGAACATACAACCATTGATTACAAAACTAGTTTAAGATACAAAATTTTCATTGGGTCCCCTAACTATCCATTAAAGACATAAATTAATTGAATTAATATCTTCAGATAACTCTTTATAAATTTGATCTCTCAACCATTTATACACTGTTGATTATGTGTATTTTATATCCATCCTTTAGCCCTTGATGGATTCAAATATCTAATAATTTCTTTATGGGAATAAATGTATGGATCAAAATCTTCACTATTAATTAATAAGTAAAGGTTTGATTTCTATGACTCTATTAAGGTAATTGTAACAAAATCTCATTAGGAGATCCCTTTTACTATAAGGCGTCTACTATGACAAGACTTTGGGAGACTGATGATGTCAACATCTGATAGGTAATCAGTACATAATTCAATATCCTATTCAACTATATATAGTTCTACAGTATAACCTTATTTCCTACTACTATTCTTGAGATACCCTTTTAAAATATTTATATATCATTTAATTGGGTACATGCCTCTATAATGGATAGGACCTCATAGTTGAACCTATCTAAGTAAGTGAACCATTTAGTGGACCAATATATCAAAGAATGTTGGTGGAAGAACATCTCTAATTCACAAAATATAACTGTAACCTCTTTATTCATATTGGAAACTTCATCATGTCTATAACATTACTACATATGGCTTTGAAAAATACGTAGATACTAGTTAATGTATTTCATAAATTTTGAGGTAGAATGAAAGAGAAAGAAACATAAATCAAATATTTCATAAAAACATGACATTCATGTGATTTTATTCCTTGTAGCCTAAAATTAGTCATTCATACAGCATTATTTATATTTGATGAACACACCTCTAGAAATTTTACACTATTAAGGAAAAGAAAAAATTCAAATTTTTCTATCAAGCTAGTGTATAAGCTTCTAGAGGAATAAAATTTCACCATTTACACTTCATTGGTACAAACTCTTCCCTTATCCACATGTTAATCATGTCTGACCTATCCTTGATTCCATATTTAATTTTTTCACAAACACATAGTAACATTCCAATAACACTATCAACTATATTTTTTATGCATGTCATCAAGAAAATATATGACATATAAAAAATTCCAATATGGTAATTCATAGAAAATTGATCTCTTCTTCCAACATGATTTCATATGTCCTAAAAACACAATCTTCAATGAATGTTTCAACCAATTTGAGTGTCTGTATTTTTCAAAAATGGGACACCCCAAAATTTCTTTAATGTTATAACCTAATAAATTCAATAAGTGGGGAACTTGTTTCTACTCCCATAAAACAAGTTCCTCAATGTGAATTATTCACTTCTATGAGCATCACACATTTTAACATATGTATCCCACGTCAATTTCATATCTTTGATCAATGGATCCAAATACACATCAATATCATTACTGGGTTGCTTTGGTCCAAATATTAGTAGAGACAACATAATATATTTATGCTTCATGCATAACCACGGTGGAAAGTTATAATTTACCAACACGATGGGTCATGAACTTTGAGTAATACTCTATACACCAAAAGGGTTTATTCTATATATAGATAATGTTAGATGAATGTTTCCTATATCATTTCCAAATTCAGGATACTCATGGTACATTTTATTCAACTAAAGAGAATTTGTTGGTTGATGTAGGTTACCATCTTTAATTATTGTATCTTCAAGACATGTTAATTGCCTCATGATTTCCTAATATCTATATAGTCTTCTAAACCATAGAATTATAGTAAATTACCATAAAAATTTTAAAGGACATGATTAGTTTTTCTTGTATCAATCTATAGCACACGAAAAAATTTTATGAGTGACTCATGGTCTTTTCAAAACAATATTCAATCATTTAGACAAGCATGTATTTTTTAGAGATCATTCCCATTGAATTTAGAATTTTTTTAGATTCATATTTTCAACATGGAAGTTCATTTTCTTCTGGTATCATGTCATTCAGGATACCAAGTTGTTTTGTAATGATGGGTTCCCTCTACCTACTTCTCGCTTTCAAATTATATAACTTCAATAAAGATGACAATGTCATTTATTTAGTACAACTGGTATACAATGGCCTCTTATCCCATCTATTTAACTTCTCAAATAACTTTGGACTATCATGAAGGTCATATTCAATTTCCATTGTCATTTATTCTATCTGATCTCCATCATCATTTACACTGGAATTCATATCAAATGATCCATAAACCGTAATATCATCCCAATCAGTGCACACATATAGTTTTTTCCCATATTTTTTCCATTATTTATAGCTCTCATATATTCTGTGATAAATCTAATGTTATTCCAAGTCTTCTGGACTAATTTTCCTTGAATAACACCAAAATAAAAACATACAAAATATTTGGGAAGGGTCGCATGCGTGCTATATTGAAAATTTTATGAACTATTTAAGTTCATATTCATAATATTTTATCAAATAATTAGTGTGTATCCATTTCTGATTCATATCCATCCCATTGGATTCATAAAATATTAATTTTGTGCTATAAATAAATAAATACGCATAAGATATTTATTATCAAAAGTGAAAGTTCTAGAAAATTCTAATAAGGGAAACACAACATCTGATTATTTTAAATAATTTTAGTATTCTTTGAAAAAAATGTGAAACTGAATTTATGAAAATAATTACTCCACTATGGTAGTTTTTATCCCCTGAATTAATTCAAAGGTGAAATTTATAGACAACTTTCATCCTTATCAGCTCATATCCTGAACATTTATCATTACATTTTTTGTTTGACACGCATCCTCTTTTTCTTATGGACATGAACCTATGTTTCTTTAAATATGTTAAACAGTAGTCATCCATGGGATGACGATTGATAATAGTAGTACAAGAAACATAAAATATATTGGAGATGAGTCTCAAGGAAACAAAATTCAATAATAACCATTCAGGATATGAAGTTGATGAGAATAACAATTGTACTGCATTGCATTCTCTAAAATGGGTAATGCCTCCCATTTGTGAGAATTGCACCCTTTGAACTAGTTATTAACTCATGGCCTTTTGAAGGTTGTACTTGGGGTGCATAAACATTCTTGTAGGTTATTTAAGGAGTCTCGTTGGGGAAATGTAATGATATATGAATCTTTGGGGCCTCTATGAATTATATATTTATATGATGGGGGATGAGTGTCAAGCAACAAATTATAATAATATATATTATTATAATATAATTATATAATATATTTATAGAGTATATTTTCATAATATATTGGAATAATATATTTGTATAATATATATTTATATAGTACAGTATATATTTGTATTTGTATAATATATATATTTTAATAATGTATTTGTAAAATATATATCAATATTATATATAGATATATATTTAAAATATAAATGTGTGTGTATGTATATATATATATATGTACAATATGTAAATATATAATATATAATAAAAATATATAACTGTATTTTTTATATATTTTTATTTTTTCAAATTTATACACATAAATATATAAATATGTAACATACTTATATATCTAATGTGCTAAATCCATTTAATACAAAAAAAATATAAACACAGACACACACACACACACACACATATATATATTAGACACACACACACAAACACACACAGATATATATATATATATATATATATTGACATACATAAATATAAATCTATTTCTAAACATGTGTGTGGGTATGTGTGTGTATGTAAATATAATTATATTATAAATTTATCATTATATTAGTATGTTCTTGGTGAGGTTGGAATGCACCTAGCTTTGAGTCCATAGACCCTATGGTTGAGTCTAATTGGAAGATAATTTATTGTTTGGTGTTGTCTGTGTGTAGAAGGGTGGCAGCGGTCGCCTGTGCTGGTAGGAGTGAGCACGTCAGGGGGGGAGGTGGGCATATGAAGGAGGGAACAGTGGAAATGATATTTCTTCTATTTTAAAATTATGAAAAACTTTAAGGGGTTAGAGATCTCATGAATTAGGATTAAGTGGCATTTGGGTGGTTGGGTTAAACAAAATCGGCAAGTAGTGCAGGTAGGGGAGTACAGGGAAGGATAGTTGTATCTCCTTTTAAACAAACAACCCCAATAAACATTGTGGACCACATGGATATGCAGACAGTATAGAAATAATGATGATAAAAAATGAAAATAGATCTCACCAAACAAGCAATCAATAAGTGAGGAGGATGACAAGAAAATAAGATGCCTTGGATTGAAATTTTGAATCATCTGAGAGAAAGTAGAGATATTGAAAAACTAGAAGATGTTCGAGCCTTGGGTTCATTTGACCCTTGAATAATTCAAGCCTTGGATTTGAGCCTTTAAATTCCTTGATCCAAGTCTTGACTCGAGCATTGATTCCCTAGGGATGAGCTCCTATAGAGGGTGGATTCTGCAGAATTCTTCAGATATCACGATGAGTTGGTGAATGGTTATGGTTATTTAAATAAATCGTGACACTTTTATCAGTGCTAATTAATTAAGCGATGAAAAAGGATTTATAATTATAATTATAAATAAAAAAATGTAAATGTATTTATAGAATTATATATATATATATATATATATAATAAATATAAATATAAATATAATAGATATATTCTTCATATAAATAATTTTATTTAAATCTTATAATTATTTAAAATTATAAGTTATTTATTTATAATTATATAAGTGCTTCAAAAATTATATATATTTATATCATTATATAATCTTATATTCTTATATATATATATATATATATAATATACATATAAATATTAAAAATATATGAATTATTTAAATAAATTTACAGTAATTTTATAATTATTTTAATATATATATATATTTATATTTAAATAAATTCATTTTAAAAAATAATATTTATTTATTTATAATTATAAATATATATATGTAAGAAAATATTAAATATATATTAATAAATATTTTTATTTATAAATATTTTTTTACAAATATTTTTTTAACATTATTATTGAATATTTAATCTTAAGTGCATGCATGTTAAAAATGAGTAAAATTGAATAATTAAAAATGAGTATGCTTTAACAAAATTGAAGAAATGGATAAGTTCTATTAATTAATTATTAGTTATTAAAAAAATGGATATATATTGAAATAAATATGGATACATATTGAAAATATTAAAACATAATAAATAAATATATAAAAAATAAAAAATAGAAATTGATTAAATTCCAAAAAAAAATATTGTTGTTCATGCGTTGTATATAGAAATGCATTAATTACATATATGTGAAATCAATATGACACACTTTAGAACTATGTTAAATTGAAAAATCAGACAAAATTCAATTTTTTCCATTAATCGATTCAATTTGTCAGTATTTTTAATTCATGTTAATTTCAAATTGAAAACCATTATTTGCTAAATATATTACTATTAAATATACAGAATAAATATTCTTTATTATATAAATATTATTTATATACATTCATATATATCTATATATTTAATATGTACTATTTATTAAGATAATCGATAATTATTTAATTAATAAAATGTTTAATATCTTTCAAATTACTTATTTTTAATTTTTATTTGTTTCATTTTCATTTTTCATATATCTATATATTTAATATATAATATTAATTAATATTTATAATTAATATATAGTATAATCAATTTATTCCTTTTTTATTTATAATTATTTAATTAATGAAAATTTTAATATTTTTTTAGTAAACTCATTTTTATTCTTATTTTTTAATTATTTCATTTTATTCGGACCTTTATCAAAGCTAAAAAAGCACTGATAAAGGATACCTTTATGGGAACTAAAAATAAATCACCGATAAAGGGTACAATTTATCAATACTAAAAATAAAGTACTGATAAAGAGAAGCCTTTATCAGCACTAAAAATTTAGCACTAATAAAAGGTTCAATTTAGCAGTGATTGTTTTAGCAGAGATAAAGGGAAACTTTATCTGCACTTTTTTATTGGGTTGATAAAGGTAAACACTATTAAATGCCTATTTTTTAATAGTGGGAGGGGGCCATAAAAATGTAATATACTGGGTTTAGGTTTTGGGATAAGATGGACATTGGAGGTAAGGAGAGTTGAGGAATACATGGGTTTGTAGGGAAATGGTGTTAGCTAAGATTAGTATGTGATGCAAAAAAATGATTCTATTAAGAAAACAAATATTTAGGTCCCCTTGGGAACATGCATGATTCTTTTTTGTGAATGTGTTTGAAATGTGTAGACCTTGGGGTTAGGTTGAACCTTAATTAATTAATCATAAATATCCCATATTCTAGTTTTAGGATTCCCTAACAATTGTTTTATTTTGTAATAATGGATTCAAATCCACATCCATGTCAGGTTCATGCTAAAGACGATCACCAGGATGTACCACCAGATCGATTTAGGGTTGATGTCAATGACAATGACATTTGGATTAGGATAATATGATATTTTTAGTCTCAGAGTCTATAGAAATATGAGGGAACTCTTTCATTTTCAAAGACAAAGTAATGGTTGTAGGAGGTTGTGACACCTTTTTTTTATCTATGCCCGGAATGAGAACTGGGTTTTTTAGTGGTGACAATAATGTGTCGGGAATAAAGGTTGTGGTGTTTCTTATTCGTCAAATATCGCGAGGATTTTTGTATTCCATGGGAAATTTTTGGAAATAATCTTAAATTCGAGTTTCATTCATCAACTATAAAGAATGATATCTTTCAAAACCTTCTTACCCTTTGATTGGGGACTTGTAGTGTATATGAATTTTGGTTGTAATTCAGGAACCTTGTTTGATATTCTTCAGACCTACTACTAGATGTGGAGGCAAAGGTGATATATTTAAAGGATACATTGCCTTAAGATATCTAGTTCTAGGTTACACCTTTTTTGTTTTCGACATATCATGAGGTAATGGCGAGGGAATAGGTTGTTGAGAGGACATTATATAGAATCATATCATCACAAGAGGGAAGTCTTTGAGATTCTTCACATAAAAGATCTATGGTCTAGGTTTCCCAATTTCTTGTACAAAAGGGTTTTTAGATAGCCATGGGTAGGTCCCATCACGTTTCATCTCATTTTTCTTGGTGTGGTGGATCTTAAACCCCTTCCAAGGTATTAGAAATTTATTTTTATTATGGAGGTCATGTTTATCAGTTGTAAGAGAGCCTGAAGATTTTTTGTAGATAGTATGTGGTTGGTGGTCCACTTCTAGTTCCATCATTGCAACAATATCATTCAAGGAAGTAGCAACAAGGTGCTCCAACCTTTGATTAGTAGATGTATATTTTGTAGAAATAAAATATCCATGTGATTCTCATCATCCTCTGAGAGCATAGTTAATCTATGAAGGTGGTATTCATCAAATTCATGGAGGTCATCAAACAAATATTGGTTAGCATCTTGTTCTAGAGTTGTCAATTTCAGGTTGGATGGATTTCATTCCTTGTACTATTTTCTTGTTTTCTACTTGGGTGCATGAATTGTTT
The DNA here is from genome assembly GCA_963277665.1 of Viscum album. Taxonomy (NCBI): domain Eukaryota; kingdom Viridiplantae; phylum Streptophyta; class Magnoliopsida; order Santalales; family Viscaceae; genus Viscum; species Viscum album. The sequence continues at coordinate 238,711,049 of OY728137.1, forward strand.
TATTTAATATTTGCACACTCCTTCATTTTCGATTCCCTAGTTTGTAATTTAGGACTTGATGAAGAGCATCTTCTATCTCACCTAACATTGACTACACAATTTGGTGGCCAAGATAATGTTTATCATGTATATAGATATATCAAGATATTATTGGGGAACAACCACTCCATGTGAGACTTCTTGTGTGTTGTGTTTTGTGGGTATAGAAATACAAAATCATTATTGATATGAATTGCTTGTACTTAGTGTTTTCTATCAAGAATTTGTTATAGAGGAGGACTTTTTTTATGATGTTGATATTGATTTTTTTTATTTATTGGTGAGAGATACCCTGATATGGGTCAAAAATGCATTCCACCCTTTGATTTCTATATAAATGATGGATCCTTTTGATCTATGAGAGATGTAGATCCAAATTGATGATCTATTTCAGTGAGTTTTTTTAGCGGATCATGTCACCTTGGGGTGTTCCAGTTCGGTTTGCGAATATGGAAAATGTAATCTTTGTTTCCATATCGATTATTTTCACATGAATTAGGTGATAGTGAATAATCATTACCCTCTAAAGTGGATAAATTGTTTAAATGATCAGTTAAGTGGAGATCGTTGGGACTCACAAATTCATCTAAAATCAAGATATCATCAAATGTGTGTAAAAGATGAAGATATTATGAATATTGATCTCTAATATTTTTATAAGAATTATGAGTTCATTGTAATGTCATTCGGTGTGATGAACTCACCAACCATGTACAAGGTATTTATGAATGAGGTGTTCAGAGAGTTTTCTGTTCATTTTATAGTGGGTTTTATCCATAAATCCTTTTTACTTCACAATGAAGGAGGATCACACAAAACACATGCATGCTATTTTGGGAGTTCTTCATCACCATTAGATAATATAGAAGCTATTTAGGTGTTACTTCTAGGCTTATTAAGGTTGATTATTGGTGTATTCTATAACCCACTAAGGAGTAGTTTTTGATAAATTTAATATTGAGGTGGTTGTTTTTTTGGGCAACCCCCAAGACTATAAGAGAGATGTGAAGATTTTTTAGTCTAATAGGTTGTCATAGAACGTTTTTATTTGAATTATATTAGATTGTGACTATATTGAGAACCTGGACCAATAAGGATCAGAGATTCTTATAGATAAAAAAGTTTTATAATTTTTTTGAGTATTTGAAGGAGAAGTTTTTCAATTCACCAGTTTTTCATTTTCCAGAAGAGGGGGTCCAGTTTTTGGAATTTTGTGATGAATTGTATCTTTTCCTAGGTAGTTTCTTGATATAGAATAGAGAAGTTTTTTATTTTTTACCTTAATTGTTATTACCCCATAAATGCAACAATTCCACCCATGATCTTGAATTGGTAATGATTATATTTTCCATGAAGTTATGGTGGTGCTACCATGTCAGTGAATGCTTTATGGTTTTCACTGGTCATAATATCCTGAGGAACATCTTATCCCAGCATGACATGAACTTGTGATAGTGAAAGGGGATGGAATTATTTTAGGATTATGACTTTTAGATTTATCATACACTTGGAAAGCGTAATTTTATAGCTGATTCACTAAGAAGTAAGTCACACCGTGATGTCATTCATGAAGGTAGAGATTATTGGAGAGTAATTTAAGATCTATTCATGATAAATCTTAATATGGGTGAGGTTCATGTCAAAGGATAACTTTTTCAGATGATTGTGTAGTCATATTTAGTGTTTTAGGTTGAGGACTCCCATTTGAGGGATTATTATGTTGATGTTTTTCATGATCAATTTTTATGTGGTGATTCCCTTGATGTTTGGTTTGATGATGATTAGCACCTTATTTTGTTTCAAGGAAGGACATTTGTTCCTCAGATGATTCCTGAGGTAGTTCTTCATGAGTTAAAAATATATCCTTTATCAATAAATCTTAGTGTGATAAAGTTGTATTGTACTCTATGAGGATAGTTTTTTATATTAGGTTGAAACATAAAGTTTTAAATTTCATGCCTAGATTTTTAGTCTCCCATTTGATAAAAGATATATACCATGTTCCAGGTGGTTTTCTCTATCTATTACATCTTCCTCAGTGGAAGTGGGAAGAAATTTAAATGGACTAAAAACTAGTTTACCTTGATATCAAAGAGGTTATGACACTATCTAGGTAATCCTAGATTTTTTTTAAAAAATATCTCACTTATCAATAATCAAGGAGTTGATCTCATTAGAGGTTTTTTCAAGGTAGTATATGAAGGAGGTAGTGAGACTCTATGGATTCCTTAGGAAAATAATTTATGATAGTGATCCTAATTTCACCTCTAGTGTATTGATAGGACTACAGCACACTTTTGTTTATCACATGTTTCTAAGAACAACCCTTTATCCATATATGGGTGGTCATACAATGTTGACTATCTTAACCCATGAAGACATGATGTGAACTTGTGTCCTGGATTATGGAGGTTCATTGGTGAGGGACCTACCCTTTTTATAGTTTTCTAACAATAATAGTTTCTACTCCACCATTTCTATAACATCATTGGAATTTTTTTATGGAATTTTTTTTTCTATTGGTTGTGTTTGACTAGGGTTGAGAGTTATCAATTATTTGGAAGAAATCAGTGAAAACACTACAGAGATGGTTCAGGTGATTTTATAGAAGATTAAGGAATCCCATAATCATCATAAGTCATATGAATAACATAGGAGGAGACGTATGGAGTTCGATGTTGGAGATCATATGTTCTTAAACGTGTCTCCTTGTCATGGTAAATGAAGTGTTGGTCATGTGAGTAAACTTTATCCCTAGTTTTTGGTGTATTTGAGGTGTTGGGATGTATTGGATTCATCAAATACCGGAAAAACTTTCCCCACATATGATCTGAATTTGGGTTGTCTTTTATGTATCACAACTTCACATCTATTTTCATGATGATTCTTGTGTCATTAAATTGGGTTAGATCAATGTTGATAATGTGGTGAACTTTAAGGAGTATCCCATATAGATATAGTACCAACATAAGAAGGAGTTACATAGGTATGTTATTCATTTAGTGTGTGTCATGTAGAAACAAAATGGCATGGATAAGAGAACCAAATGATGTGATTTGTACATATGAACTATGTATCCCAAGTTTTTTATGTTTAGATATTACTTATATTGATTTTTTAATGTTAACATTTACCTATATTATGATATAGTTCTATATTCCTTGATTACTTATATTTTCCCTTCCTCTTGTTTCAGTGGTGTCTTCCTTGGGTGAGTGTTGGGTTGTATGGTTCCTTGTTTCTCTCTGTGAGATGGTTGTGTGACTGTGATGTGATATTATTGAGTGGTATAAAATGGGGCTGTTTTTCAGTTAACCCTTACTCTTTTTATTCTCTCTTGATTTGGTATTAATTCTCAAGGGATAGAATTTTTTAATAGGTATCTGATGTGAGGTCTTAGATTCCGAAAGACCCACAATTTTCATTTTACAAAAATTGGTGGTTCTGAGAGGGACTATGGAGATGTTTTGGAGGAAATAGAAGTGTTGTTTTTATTCAAAGTTCCACCACACCCATGGGGGTGGGTGGGGTACTATCCATTTTATTCTAAGGTGATCCATTATGTAAAACAAGCTAGGAAACATTGTCAGGATGGGGTGTGGCCTCAGGAGAGGAGTTCAAGGGAAGCTCATGTGTTCGACATCCATAGCGACCTCACCACACCTCTGGTGGAGGTTGTGAGGAAGAAAAACTAACATGTTTTGAAAACAAACTCAAGTGGATGTCATGTTGAGCTGGCACATTTTAGGTCACCACAACCTTGGTGGAGGGAGTAGTGATGTTCGGGCTATAATGTTAATATAAAAAACACCTATCGGTCTTCATGAAACTTGACCGGTCCAAAGGAAAAATTGTACACGATGTTATCAGGGGTCTTGAATGTGATTTTAATTTATTTTTCCCTATATTAATTAATCCATGATCCTATTCTTGAATTTTCTTTTGATATATATATTATCTGGATTAACCTAGGGTGTGGTTGGGTTTTTTAATACTTTAAGGCTTCGTTGATAGAAATTTTCATTGGGTAAGTTTTATTTCTACCCCTAGGTACACTTTTATTCACTCCTTGAGGATTGAAACTCTTGGATCATAGAGGGTTTATTACCCTTAGTTTGAGGTATCTACCCCTCTCCCTTATCCTTTTTGTTCTTCATTTTAATCGAATGTTCACTATGTAAAATCTTATGTTTTAGGCTAATATAGTATCATGTTTGATGATAGCTTATTGATGTCAGGTTCAAGAGAACCTTCCTTTGGTTTTAGTGGTTTTTGACCCTATATATTCTATTCTTTCTCAATGAATGTTGAACATATAAATCAAGGTTGAGTATTCATTTTTTCTTATTATCATTACATGAAACCATAAAGTTCTCAGGATTTATATCTTTGGATAATAGTGTAATTAAACCTAATGAAGAATTTTCAAGAAATAATTTTTTTTAGTTGTAGAGATTGAATGTACTTATTTCATGTTAATGGTTTTCCTCCTTTTTTCCAGATAGTTTTTTACCTATTGATTATGATATGGATTAGTATGCTTGTTATGTTTTTAATTGGATAAATAATGTAAATCTATTAATTTTTATTTCATAAATAATAAAGAGTCATTTTTAATTGTTATCACTCTTCTGAAAATTTATGGAAGTAGAAGTTATACTTATATCATATTTAAGTAATAATAACATAGTTGTTGATAACTGATTCCTTAGGATTCTTATGGTTAAAACCAATAAAAAAGGAATTTGTTAATTCAAGATGGTAAATAATTGGTTGTTTTTTAATTATAATTTCTTTATTCCAAGCAAGCATATTTTCTTATAAAGGCTGGATACCGTGGAACTAGGGCCTGGTTTCCCTGTTGACTATTTTTTGTTTGCCCGCTTCCTTGTGTGATTTATATGGAAGAGGAGTCCTATTATAAAACAAGAGGTGGGCCTAGTATGTATGATGTATAAATGATAATGGGTAAAGATATCCAGGTTTTTTGTAGCAGTTGGCACTTTTGATGGTGGGATGGATGGTGATACATATGGTGGTATTCGGTATAGCATGGGGACTGATGGAGAAGGTTGATGCCAAAGTTTCCAATTATTTATTATGTTGAAATAAATAATTATTTCTTATTAAAGAATCGACATTATAGGTCATATTAACGGGTTTCTTGTTTTTCTCATTCTTTTTCCCAAATATTAACATATCTAGTTATTCATGGTTTATGCCGCTTTTATGGTTTCTTTGGATGAGTCATGGAGTAACTGAAATTATGGAATGATAATAAATGTTGAATAATTTATCCCATGGGTTTAGTGGCTTTGAAAAATATTAAATAATGATAACTCTTAACGAACCTTAAAAAGGTTAAATTATGGGTAAAGGTCATGGAATTGGATGATAATTAGGTTTATTTTGAAATTTTTAATGGAAATTATTAATTGAAAGTCTCCTTAAATGTTTATGTGCTTATAGGATATCAAGTTCTTAATGATGGTTGGAAGGTTCCCAAGAGACAATAGTTGTAGATGAGGTTATGGTTAGGCATTTTCCCTAAGTTTGGTTTCTAGCCTATATATTTATATATTCATATTATATGTGATTTAATACATTTCCCCACCTAGGTCGGTAAGGTGACTAACACTAGTTGACTCTGGAGGGTGTTTTCCCCAACATTCGGGTTGGTAAGGAATAGATGGATGACTACCCCACTTTCCTTGCTCTCTTATCTTGGTAGTATTATGTGATGGTATGGATGGTGTTCACCTTTCCCGTATATGTGTATATATGGTTATACAAGATTGTGGTAATTTCCACATATATTATCTCAAGATATAGAATCCTAAGAATTATTATAGGTATGTTTTATGTGGGACATGATGGATTGAGGTATAATACATGGAATTCAAATTATATTGGATCTTGTAAAATACATAGTTACTTTAAATTGATTTGATATTAATGATGATATGATGTGATTCACAGGGTGTGTGTTATGTTATTGTTTTCTAGGTATTTTCAAGAAGGATTATTTATTTGAGAGAGATGGCTTAGGACATGCAACATTGGGGTAGTGCGTAAAACTAGTGGGTTATTGGTAGCGAGGTACCTTAATTAGATATTACATTGGATATTATATAGTACCTATATGCATTACTTTGTGAGAGACCCTTGGTGAGGTTAGGAACTTAGCATACCTTTTTAGGTGACGAGTGAGCTTCAAATTGTTTTCACTGGGATTTGGTATGATTTATTTATCTCTTTCGTAAGAGGCTCTAGGGAGGATCCTACTAAGTATACATATTATGATCACCATACATTTATATAATCATATTTTATTATTCTACAGGAGATGGTTGGTGATCAGGTAGGACATTAATATCTTGTGGCATTATTCATGAGCTTATTGGGAATCAAGGTCCCTTCTAAGGATTTTCTTTTGGTATAAGTAGTTCCTTTTTTAGTTGTACGGTTGTATGACATTACATTCATATATTGGGATTTTTTTATTTTTCATAATGAATTGTTTGGTGTTCTTTTCTTATATCTTGTTCCTCATTCTTCATAGAGGGTAAAAACTCCCATATGTGTATATGATATACCTTTAGTGTTTATCACTAATTCATTGCCTATTGGAGGTGGGATCTAGGCATCAATATCTCTATTCCCTCATTCTAGACCACGGTGGGGCACCTTTTTCATGATGGGACCACGACATACACATTTATATAGTGACCCTAGTTGTGTATAGATAATTTTTTTATATAATTTCTATATTTTTATACCAGTTTGACCTGTAACACATTTTTAATTAATTTAGTAAAATTAATTATTTAAAATTAAGGATTTAAAATACCTTTTAACTCATTTAAATTTCACAAGAAATTTGGGAATGTTAAATTGACTTTTAAAATTACTATTAATTAAGATGGAATTAAATATTAATAAAAAATAGAAATATTTTTTGGGTGTTTTGAAAATATTTGAGAATATATTTTTTATCTTCAAAAAACAGATACTATATCCCTCATTCAAGTTTCCTTCTTCCACCCTTAGGAAATGAAAATCCACACATAACCATTCAAGTCATGCGAGCCTTCTGTAATTTGTTTGATCACTTCCATTTCATTTATAGACCTACGATTGTCCACCATTTCACTCTTGTTATTATTGTAGTATGAATTATATTTATTCCTAATAGTGGATTCATTTCTTCAAATTTTATATAGAATTATTTAAAAAAATTTCTTGAATCCATTGATTAAGCATATGTGATTAACCACGACAAGATATATAATTTAAATATTATTAAAGAATAAGGAGAATAAAATTCATGCAGTAGAATACTATTATAATTTCAAGAGTTAAAATAGATTTAATATTACATGTTTTTGTCAGAATTACTTTTTTAAATTTATGACATGTAGTAGATTATTATTTAAATAATCTACAAATCACATTAAACATTTTATCTTTTGATAATCTATAAATTATTAAGAGAGATAGGAAGAGTTATTATTTTTTATTTTGGAAAATAATTTATGTTTTTTATAGATATTTTTTTTTCTTATTTTCTTACTTCCAGGTATTAACACATGGTTTTTTAAAGGGGTTAAAAAATGTATAACTACAAGATAAGAAATAATGACTATATATTGAGAAATTATTCTAAATAAAATTACACAAAATGATAAGCTTGGACTTATCATAATTATCATTATAATTTTAATATTATTTTCATTACTTTACCCATATTAATTAAAGAATAAATATACTTTATTATATTTTATAAAATTATAAATATGTTAAGTAGTGCTTATGAACTCTATTTAGATCATTCATTTCTAATATCATTGTGCATATAAATATGTTAATTTTTATACTTGTGGAATTTTAACCTAATAAACCAGTTAACTCAAGATGAGAATTAAAATGGTTGTTTGCTAAAGATAATTGATTGGTGTTTAGTAAGGACATTTTTTGTTGATGGCCTAACTAGCATGATGTCATGGCATTAGTTACCCATGAAATTATTTAATGGAATATATAATTTATTTACATGTGTGCCTAATATATAAAATTAGAACCTTGATGTGTCTTTTTGGTTAACATGATATAGACATAATGTTCGGTCAGTAATGGGTGTGAATTTCTAGTGGTTGTAGATGTGAGGATTTAGGTGATGGTGGGATTGATTATATTATATGTAGTGGTGGTAGGGATGACACCAGGGAAGTCAGGATGATTTAAAAGTTGATATTTTTCATCGATGTGTTCTTGGTTGATGCTTTTAAATGGTCAGTTAACCAGATGTTTTTTATGGTACATAAATTCTTAATTCAACTTGATTCTACATTCAAAAATTCCATATTTTTTTGTATATTAGGATGAGCTCTAAAGTACTAAAATAATTATAAATTGATAAATTAAATTAAAAAAATAATATTGTTGGTTCTTGATGTATGTGTATGATGATGACATAATTGAGAATAATCAATGAATTAGGTTGTTGAAGGTAATTGGAATATATATTAATTTATTAATCTTATAAATTAATACATAATAGTATTAATTAATTAATGGTTAAATAGTAATTAATTTTTAACTTTGATGCTTATGTGCATGATTGAGATATATTCTATAGTGGTGGAAAACAGCTGTCTTGTACAAAAATAACTATAGATGAGTATAAACCTAGGTATTTACCTTTAGTGTGGTTATTTGTGATATGTTTTTATATTTTCTAATTTCATATGCTTCACCATTCACATTGGTTGGGTAGCTGATACAGTAATTTTTAGGAATTTTTTTCCCAAACATTTGGGATAGTGAGGGAATGGATGGTTGACTTCTATATCTCCCACACTCTCCCAATAGATGTATTTCAAGAGTAGTTGTATCCTAAGATAAGTTCCTTGAGGTATAGGGTGTGTTTCTATCTAGTTTATGATGTAAATCGATTTTAATACATATTTATGTATGGGTTGTAACATCTAGAGGTCATAGAAAATAATTTTATACATTCATTTTGGTTATGTATTCACATGAGTTTTTGTACATGTGTTTCAAAGTATTAAGGTATAACAAATTCACATGTGCTATAGTGGCTTCCATACATGCACATAGTTATGGATGTGGTGGTGATGAGGTTTCACCAGGCTACATGGGATGCAAAAATTATAGTGATATGATTAAATTATATGTAGTATGGCTTATGGAAGGGATTATCATAAGTTTTGAGAGGTTATAGTGCAAGAGAGACAAACCTATGTGGAATTGGAAGTGGGTTACCTTCACTTATAAATAATATTTTTATAAACAATGATTTACTTATGTGTTACATGGTGAGTTATCTATTGTGAGGATAGAAAAATTGATTCCCCATTTTGGGTGATGAGTTGGTTTCATTTTTGTATTCGTTTTGACTTATTATGCTTCTTTCACATTATTCAAAATAAGTTTCATGGGGGATCATACTTAGTATTTATTTTATGCTCACCATATGGATATTAACTATTTTAAAGTCATTGTGAGTTGGTTGAGAATTGAGATTTGTATTACTAGCTTGACGAGTTTTTTAAGAGTTGATGGAGCAACATGGTCAGTACAACTCGCCAACCCATGGACTATTGGACATGGTCTTTAGGCATCATTATCTCTCTCTCTCTCTCTAATGGCTGTCTAGGAGGGGTACCAATGGAGGGAGGGGGTCATGAAAAAGTTGTATTAGAGTATATTATTGAGAAATAGAATTGAGTTTGGATATAGGACCTACGGAGTATTCTTGGGTTGGTAAGGAAAAAGTATCATCTAGGCTTAGAAAATTTTGAAAATAAGGGATACCAACTAAGAAATTGGTTTTTAAGGCCCCATGTGTTTTGATGCTATGATTTTTATATTTACTACAGATACTAAGTGAATTGGTGATGCCTATAGGGTAGAAACCTAGGTAAGGATAATTCCTAATTATTTTCTACACCTATGTTTGAGATAGGTACAAAGTGGGAAATTAGGTTAAAATAAATAAATTATTCTTCATTATTTTAAATTTCATGCTATGATTTCCTACTATTTATTATTTTTCATGAATGGATATAAATCTATTTCCCAACCACGTTCATGCCAAAGACTCTAAGAAGGATGTTCTAGAGGATCATCACAAGGTAGAGGTCGGTAATGATGAAACATATATGTGAATACACGAAGAGTTTTAGACCTATTTTTTACATAAGAATGAGGGATTTGTTTCAAATAAATCTCCATGGACTGTTTATAGGAGGCAAATATAGCATTCAGTTCTTTTCATGCATGAAAGTATCAATAGATTTCATTTTCTATGATGATGCTTCATGGTGTAACTAGGAAGTTTGTTTTCTTGTTCCTCATGGATTTCAAGGAGTTAATTATAATGTTGGAGAAATTTGTTACCAGTTTCAAGCTGAGTTCCTTTATTTAGATGTAAAGGGGACCTATCTATAATATATTCTTATAATTCATCAAGTAATTCCAATGTTTTGTTGTTTAGTATTTGATATAATAACCTTCTATGTTATACATAAAACCTTTTTTCTAGATGGGGAGGCCCTGGTGAGGGATTTCACAGGGGATCTATATCCAGAGATTCAGTTCCAAGTCACCCTATTTATATTGGTGAAATCCCTCTTTGTACTATAAAACTCATAGGTTATTTAAAGGATTCTAGATAAAAGGAATCATCACAAGATTATAGTCATCAAGATTTTATATGGAGAATAACGGTGACCAAGAGTTCTTTGGTTCCTAGATATAAAAAGAAGTTTCAATCAATAGGGAATATTTTTCATCCTCCTTCAACCTGTTTCACTGGAGATGGTGGTTCTTAGAGACTTTCTATTAGGTGGGGTGTAGTTTTTTGTATGTGGGGGGTCATGGACAATATAAGATAAAGTTTATAACCTTTATTCATGGAAAAAGAGGAGCTAGTTCCCAATTCAATAGAATACCTTGTAGTATTATCGACCATGATAGTAGAAATTACAGGGAGGTAAATTGCCCCTTTTCCCTAGGCTCTAGCCTGATTACCCTGCACTACACTGCTCTTTTGTTAAGGATTATCTCTTCCCAGAGTTCTATGTCCACCGCCTCTTCCAATACAACCCATGGAGCACCAACTACCTACCTGATATGGGGTAACTAATCCCCTACCTACACTCGACATATTTCTATGACCTCTATCATTATCTAACTATCGCGGGTTCCTGCAGAACCTCTACATGTGGCATAACTTTCCGTTCACTTGGCACTAAACCAGTGGGTAGAAATTGGTCACGCTAGTACCCCGGCCTGCCACACTAATAACAGAAGACCTGTTCACCACCTTGAAAAGTTGGCCCCCTCTTCTAACTACTCTGTGTGCTTCCACCCTGCTAAAAGGTTCCAAATTGTCACTTTTTACAATCAGAAGCCACAACACTTACTCATCTAGCTAACTCCACAAGTTCACTACCTAAATCCTTATTAGGGTTCCCCTCTGAGATAAAGGCTTGATCCACCACCTCAAAAAACCTTTTTAGATGAAAGATATTCACTTGAGATGTGATCTCGTGTCTCATCCCATCCTGGTAGCATTTCTCCATAACTACCTCATCTCCCATAAATGTCGGAATGAAGAATCACAAATCATTGAAATGAATACCATAGTACATCACCAGCATTGTCCCCTGAGTCAACCTCCTAAAATATGTAGCCTTTTATTGCCTAAAGATTTCTAGGTAGATGTGTTCAAGTAACTTATCCTGAAAATATTTCCACATCATTCCATCAGCCTGCTCTGTCTGAGCCATAATGTCCCACCAACATTTTTCCTGACCCCTCAGTATAAAGGCCACTAACTTGACTCACTTCTCCGGAGGAGTCTCTATATGTTCAAGAATAGTTTGTATGGAATCTATCCAGAACTTTTCTGCTTCTAGCCCACCCTCTCTGGTAAAGGTCGGAGGGTGTTGTAGCTGAAACTCCCTGGTCAGCTCAAACATACTCAGTGCAACCTGCCCTAGTTTCATTCCATAATCTGCATAAAACAGGTAATTTTCTCATGGAACTTATCTTACCTATTTTTTAGGATCACCAAATTCTACTTCTCCACTACTAGAGAAGCATTCTCAGTAACATCCTCATGTCACCCCACTGGGTACATCTTCGAGGTGGAATTTCTCTACAATGACAAACATGATCTTTAGAACACAACTATAAAGCTTTTTTGAGAAGGAAGAGATGTCGATAGGCTTATCACTTGCCACAAACAAACCAGTTTTCACACCCTACCCAAACAAGGATACACACAACCAGATCACTACCCTTCTCTATATCTCCTAAGGACATGGATAACACAGGTTTATAATTCACATTGTTATGAACCTTATCTTTTACTCCCATCCAAAATAGTTTCCCTATTCCAATTTATGCTTACCATAGATTAATCCACTTTTCTTCTTTATTAAGAACCATTTTGTAATTACTACATACCCTTTTTAACCATTCATATCATCCCATTAGGCACAATTTCATTACTTTTAAGAAAACATATGCATCCTCACTTTTATATCCTACACACCCATCCTTTGTGTGTTCATATCATGATGCATGTCACTTACCTACATAGGTGCCTACAATGATTCATGAATTTACAACCTCGTACCCTTCTATCCATGAGATAAATATCACAAAACCGCCAAACCAAACAATAAGTTCATCACCCAATGGTGAAATATCATCAAATATAATAACACACAACAAGAACAAAAATCCCCTTCTAGGGTAACTTGGGTTTTCCACCGTACATGGGTTAGCTACTCCCAAGAATGATCTCATTACCAAGGCTCGACACTTTCCTAACCTATTTTCTTCCATCCCCAAATTATAAGAAAGAGAAAATAACTCCTTTGATACCACTTTCTAATATCCTCAACTCAGGATCTACTAAACTGGTGCCCTTAGCCAGGTAATTAAATGACCTCAAGCACACCTCCCCATACGCCAGAGGTTGCAGACTAACAGCGAGGGTCAATTAGGTCGTGTGGGGAGACTATACCATCATTACCATAGTAAGACACAATAGATAATAAGTTAAATAATTGAAAAAATAGAAAAATAAATAACATACATAATGAACCAATTCTCAAAACTGGGTACAAACATATACAATAGTAAATATGTCATGCCATGCTAAAGTGTCGAGTGAAAAAAAACCGAAAATAAAGAAAACAGCAGGATTCCAAAAAATGGCCCGGACTCTAAGTCTAGAACCTCTCCCAACATGTCCCATGTCCAACTCAACTCCATATCACAGGGCCCTTTCCCTTGTTCTAACCTGCAAGCATGAAATATGCTCAAGTACCCAACAGCGGCCTGAGAAAGGTGTGAGTATAACTCAGTAGGCCACCACTAATGGTGTCTACAAAATATCCAGCAAGGAAGATAGTACATGAAAGTGATAAATGATGATAAGTAAGGATAAACAGTTCCTCGGGCCATTCTAGACTATGTTTATTTAATTCATACTACCACTGAATCTGGGTTCACTACTTCTTCATTTCATGATTAAATCTACCATTTTCATGTGTTCAATGGATTAGGAACATTAAATATTTCCAAGCATATGGGAATAAAATAAAGTCTTATCTCACTAGGAATTACACTATAATAAACCCATATTCCTCACCTTAAAGCCTTAGTCTGGGTGGAATGTTGCTATTTGGGGAATAGAATTCTTCCCCCTTCCCTAACCTGTGAATTTAGGGGAGGATCTAGAACCTTGGTCCAACTAAACCCGCGGTCATAGAACCTCTTGTCAAAAACCCACTCATCCAAGCCATGTTCATATTCTTATTTATCACTCACCACAATTAACCATATCACAACAACATATCCAATATAATTCACAATATCAAAACAATATCATTAAATAGAAAATTAACATTATTTCTTCAATCCATTAACACATTCATAGTTTATATTACTTAACCCCTTTATCCCCATTCCATTTCCCATGCTTATCTCACTAATTATATTCAATTATAAAGCTAATCCCCTAGTATTTTCCCATTAACTCATTTAATCCCTTTTTAAAGCCAACCAAACATTCACATAGGTCATTAAACAACCAAGGTGTATTATTAAACTACCATTTCACATACTTAAAGAATATTAACATTTTCATCATGGTCTCTATGTTATCGCACAACGTCCTTACATTTACTTGGTTAAACTCTATGTTCGGGGAATATCAACACACCCCATCGATGAACCTAATTTGGTATATTCTTCCTCCTTGCATCCCATGGGGATCAATAGGGGTTCAATTACATATTTAGACACCCAATACATCACATCATGTCAAATACACAAATAATTCATTGAAAGAGGGAAAGAAAAAAACCCTGCATGCACAAATAAACCCAAAAACCAAGGGATATAACTTGTAGACCACCTATCATGAAACTGTTGGTGAATGAACTATCAACTGAGGCCTTAGATCTCAATTCAACCAACCCTTGAATCTTTACACTAAATATCACTAAAAAGAAGGGTTTGAAATATTCAGATAGAGATTGAGAATAAATACAAACCCTAAACCAAAAATAGAAACAAGATTGAGATTAGCCTTACCCGGATCATCAATTTGCAACTGACAACACTCCAAATAACCCTTAGATGAGGGCAATTGGTCCTTGGAATCTCTTGAATCTTTTGGTGCATCATAAGGGTAGGAGGAGGAAGAAGGGATGAAAATCCTGAGTGCCCCTTATTTCCCCCTTAAGGGAATATTTTTAAATTTTTAGAAGATCTCAGGCTGCACATTTTACCCACATAGTTTTCCAAAATGTGTGCTAATCGTGCAGAGTCTACTGCCCACACGCCCTCTCCCTCACACGATTTTTCAGACTGTGTGCAAACCGTGTGGATTTCCACTGCCTACACGACATCCCCTTGAATGGTTTTCCAAACCATGTGCAAACCATGAACACTACACAGAATTCCCCTTTCCCCCCATTTTCCATGTCCCGAACCCCTAGAACACCCCCAAACATTCACAAGGACTTGGAAAAATACTTAATTAACCCAAAAAGGGGACTAAAACTGAAACATAAACAAGAACAAGCCTTCCGTATAAATCTGGTGTCTTATGAATTAAATAATAATAAACCAATTAATGTCATTAAAATTAATAACATTGATAATTTTTCCCTAAACATAACATTAATTCTTAATATACACTTTCATCTGTAAACAATTTTTTACATGTCACACATGCTAATGTTAAAATTAATTTTTTTACACATGGTAATTTATTTTATAAAATTGGTTTTATATTTTTTATTAGTATATACAAATTAATTAATATTTATTTATTTTTTAGAAATTAAAATTAAATTTCTTAGGTAAAAATTAATTACTGTGGAAAAAAATTAAAATGGTAAAAATGAAAAATATAATTGTAAATGACTTAAAACAATGTTAAAACATGTGTGAAAATTATTGTTTGAGATATTATCGACCTTAACTCATAACCAAATCAGATATTTTACACTTTATTGTAGTGAATCTTTTGTTCCTTCTAAGACTTTGGAATATATTAATGAATATTTTAGGAGTGAGGTGTTGAGTTGGCCCGATATTTTGAGGTCTGATGAGCCCAATATTTATATTATAAAAATAATAAATATATTCGTATCATATGCACGCATCATTTTTTATATAATATTTAGGACCTCACACTGAAAATATGAGACCGTGGTCAAATCTAGAATGCGTGATTTTCCCAAGAAGTGGCCTAAGGTTGGTCGGCACCAAATTTCCAGTTGAGGCATACATTGGTGGTGTTTTTTATTAAAATAAATAATTAAACTTATTGGTTTTATTAAATGACCAAATATTTTCCCTCTCTATTAATATGATTATATGGAAATTCTCCAATGTTATCTACATAACCTTGGTAGATAAGAGAGGAGGAGGGAGACCATTTTTCACTGGAAAAACGCATCAAAGGAGGAAAGGCAATTGGATCTAGGTGGATTGAGAGGTAGTGAATGTTTCAGGACTTATCCTTTACTAGTGAAAAAATTATTTACCAATGATTGATCCAAATTGAGTTAGGACCCATCAATTGTGGTTTCTTCCCTTTTTATTAAATTGTTAAATCATGTGTCTAATATACTTTATTCATTTGGTAGTTAATTATCCCTTTGTATAACACCATTTTAATAAATTTAATGGTTTATTTCAATTTATTTATCATGTCATGATCTCACCATGGTTATCCAATTTTTGCGATCTTTGTTCGAGATTACTTGGTCAATGATAGTTACCCAATTGTTCTTGTGCCTTTATCCCACTCATTCTTTTCATTCTTCGTCACAACACTATGGGGTCATGATTTAACATTTTTTGGGGTGGGTTCAATAGTGATAAAACTCCAGGACTTAATTTGGTTGTGTTCATGATAAACAGATTGGTGTTTGTGGATGATTTGGGATATATTCATGTTGATGTTATTGGATCCAGGATCCAAGAACAACTTTGGGAAATGGTAGATGCATGAGACACACAGTGACTCTTTGAGAAGATGGCAAAATGTTATTTTTCGGCCACCAGAGGTTAGGAAATCATGGTTTAAGGAAATTTAATTCTATTTTGGGTGTTCAAATGGTGAGATACATGCTAGAAGGGGTGAATCTGGAAAACTTGTTAAGGGAAGTCTAGATCTGAAAAATTCCTGACTACACGTCATATATCTCAGAATAAAACATTCCACATACTACCACCTTCGACTATAGTGCTTGGATTTCAAGTAGAGTTTTGGATCACAGGTCATGTGTCCAAGACAACATGCAGTGTAACCCTCCCTAGGTGTCCATGTTTTGATCCATAAGGAACATTACTAGAACATTTTGTGTGATGAAAAAATGTTTACTCTAGGAGTACATGGGTACGGGTTAACATCCATGAACATACAAGAACACATGCATGACCCTAAGTACATGGGCATGACCAAGAGTACAATGAAAGGCCCCAAGTGACTAAGACATGCCATTTTTCATCTGTATAGACCATTTATGATGAAATTTATTTAAATATGTTTCTAGAGGTGAAAATAACTTGGTAATAAGTTGGAATCACACACCATGTGGACCCCCATACACATCATTTATTCCATCCTACAACTTCTTCCTCTCACAAATCTATCATTTGAACTTGAATATTGTCCCATGTGTAGCCTAAAATGAGTGGTTTTCCACATATAATGATATTCTATCATTAATTTTAGAATATGGGATATGATGTCAGTTGTTTTGAGTATAAAAATTCTTTAGAAAAATATTGATGGTGGAAGTGATCAGGGTAGAATCATAAGAGATATGTCAGGGTTGGAACTCCCCTGTCACACTAGGGAATAATTCCTCTATACTCATTATATAGATAGAGACAATAATCCCTTACATTGGGTGATATTCCTCTATCTTTATATTAGTATTCCCCTATCTCCATGTTCAGATGGCATGTAGGTCCTCCATGAATGTTGTGTATCCCTTTTCTGTGGAGTGAAATGGTGAGAATCCAGCCAAACTGCATGGGTTCTAGTGAGTTTTTTTTATGATGGGAATTGGTGATATACTTTTACTATTATAGGCTGACTCGTTGAATTTAGATGTGTTGTGAGATGAATATACTCTTTATCTTTAATATAGGTTTTGTTATGAGCAGATATATATATACTGAGTACATCTATCGTATCTTTTTATTGATCTCTATTTAGTTTTTGGGGGAATCCTACTATGAATTTATATACTCACCTCTGCATGAGTTTTGACTAAACATGTTAGTTCTCATGAATACGATGGGAAGTTTGGTGGTGGCATCGTAGGATCATAGTGATACTTGGGTGCATAAGCCATGTACGTGGGTCGGTCTTGAAGATCAAGATTCAAGCTCTCTCATCTTTCTTTATTCTATTTATTTTTATGTTTTGAATTAATTTCTATTTGGGAAATTATTTTTCCCCTTTAAACTTTGGTTTTATTCTATCATACCATGTTGTATTTTCCTAGTGGTTATTTCATGCATGTTTTCACTCTAGATGTTTTTGTCTTTTATTATTCCTCTAATCTCTTTGACGGATATGGATGGTTTTTTCATATAGGTACTTTAGGAAAAGTCTCTCATTTCATTTATGTCTTCTGGGTCCTTGTCGCCAACCTCTATCCCATTAGAGGTTGGATTAGGGTTGTAATGGCTCCTCCTTTTTCCAGCCAAGCAGTCCTCAATGGTTGAGGTTCTGATAGAGTGGTATCATATTAGTTAATTAATTATGATGATGTTAATAGTTTCCCCCATATAAGTAATTGGTTGAGAATTAGGGTAATAGTTTCATAATATCTAAAGTGATCCTTTCAGGATAGGGTATCCATTGTTAGCGTGGCAGCCGATGTATCCATTCATCGTGACTCTGACTACCTATTTTTTGACTTGATATACAGAGACATTGGTTACAAGGAAAAAATAGTACATCAATCATATTGGACTGAGTCCTTTGAATTTTATTCTTGAGTTATCTTACCATCAATATATTCTCATCTGAAAGTGGTACGCCATGATCACATTCAATATATTTCCATGAAGACAAAAAACTAGGTTAAAACTCAGGATCAAGATAATAATCCATTGATTGATGAGGCCAAATTTAAGGGGATAAATCATGATATGTTTCCTCTATGTGGTAATGGATCAATTCCCCCTTCTATTGACTAGTAGTAAGTACCATAAATTTAGGCTCACAATGCATGTAGGCTTAGTACACTCTAAAATTTCCAACATTAAATACAACTAAGGTTTCTTAGTGATCTCAATCATCAGGAAGTACAGGATTAGATTATTTTAGTAATCCAAATATTAAATATATTTTGGACCCTAATAGATCATATGGTTTCACTGACATCCAATCTTTTCCATGATGTTGTTGGGGGATAGTGGAGTCTGGTTGTGCAGACCCATGATGAGAATATTCTTTCATGGTAAGACTTCTCATAGTTTTTTCCTAAGTAGTATTAACCCTCTGTCTTATGATCAGTATTGGACCATAGAGATTATTGAGATGAAGTAGGGTTTTATGATGGTTTTTGAGTATGTAATAAGGTTTACCGACCTTATGTGGTACTCCATCGATATAGTACGATACAAATTCTTCTGATCAAGGAAGTTAGAGAAGGGTATTCATAAATACATTTGAGATATTGAGGTTTCATTATTTCTACCCACTTTTTCTGGAGTGATAGTGAGGGATCTAGTAATTTATATCTTCTTTTCATTAGGACACTAAGAAGTTGTAGTTGGCAGTGGGCATCATGGGGCTGATCCATATACAGTAGGAAGTTGGCGTCAGACATGAGAGCCACTGTAGAGGAGGCATTATCATTATTCGATATAGACACATGTATCTATGGATCAGGGATGATGTAGAGGATCTAGTTATCTAAGATAGAGTAAATTTTATTCTTGTGATAGATATGGTAACTTAACTCATGATTGCTTGACCTATTGTGCTGAACAGGATAGTCAGACAGTTAATGGACCTCCATAGTAGAGGTAGCACTATAATCTGGGATCTCCAAGTTGTGTCCAAGGAAACCCTAAGGGAGGTGGTGATAGAATAGGAATAAGATCCTTTCCATAGGGAGGATTATTTGGTAGAGGATGGCGCTATGAGTTGTGACCTCCACCACCACAAGGTGTCCCAAGTCGCGCTTAGGGTGCAAGCAGTCGGGGCCAAGGCAAGTTACATTACATGGAGGGATATTATAAGGATATACATGATATGATTTGAGGTGAGATATGTGTTTATTATACTCATACCTCATTACTAGTAGACATAGGTGTTACGTATTTCTTCACCTCCTTCATCCTGTTGTGATAGATAGAGCTTCCAATTGAGATTTTATTTCAGTAAATATGGCTAGATGCTATTATAAGGAGAAAATCATCTATATCTCTTATATTATGGTGGTTCAAGATGGTTTTATATGATGATAGTTTCTCAAAATACCTCTTGGACATCACTACGATACCATGTGATGTCATATTGGCTATGGATTTATTGTCTATGGTTCAAACCCAGATTTAATGTCATAGAAAACAAGTAAGATTTCTTTAGAAAAATGGGGTGAGAATCTCCTTTGTGGATAAGAGAGATATTATAGTGGAATGAGTGGGTATTTTGAGTAGGAATATGCAACCCATCACCCATTAGTTGGAGATTTTATCCCTTATCATAGTGGGATCTTCAAGTATCTGGATTCCCTTGTTAGTGTCAGACTTTATGGATGTATTCCCCAAGGATGTTATGGGTCTAGCTCCATAGTGAGAGATGTAATAATTCATTTACATAGATCCAAGGACTATACCAAGATCTTCAACAGAATATCAGATGTCCCCTATCGATCACTAGGAGTTGAGGATGAAATTGGAGGACCTTTGAGAGAAGGGGTTCATTAGACCAACTATGTCTCCCTAGGAAGCTCTAGTTTTGTTCATGGAAAAGGTATATATGTGTTTGAGTCTATATGTTGATTTTTGTTGCTAGAACTAGGTTATGATAATGAACAATTACCCCCCTTGATGATAATTGATGACCACTTTGACTAGTTGTGAATCAGGAGTTGGTTCTCTAAGATTGATCTATGGTCTGAATACCACCAGTTGAGGGTTTGCAAGGACGATATTCTAGAAGTGGAATTATGAGGTTTCTATAGACACTATGACTTTCTAGTGATTCCTTTTGGTGTGATGAATTCCCCCTCTATATTTATGGCTCTTATGAACTGGGTCTTCCGGCCATACTTTGATTGATTTGGGGTTGTCTTCATTGATGAAATACTCATTTACTCTATGTCATATAGGGATACTGAAGAGCACTTAATCATATTCCTAGACTTACTTTGGGAGAACCATCTATATGGTAATATCATGAAATGGAATTTTAGGATCCACAAGGTTTAATTTCTGTGGAACATTATTTCTGAGAATAGTTTATATTAGGGCCTAGTGAATATTGATAGAGTTTTTTCTTGGGAACCAGCCAAAAGCATGATAGATGTTCAAAGTTTTCTTATCTTGGAGGGGTTCTACAAAAGTTTAATGGTAGAATTGTTCAATATTTCATCCCCTTTAACCATGCTGACATAGAAAGGGCATTTGTTAATACATACTGAGTAGTGTAAGAGAGCCATCGAGGAGTTGAGGCTAAGGATAACCAGTGCAACTAGGTTGATACTACCAGAGTAGGAAGAAGAGCATGTTTTTTTTTTCAATGCCTCTATAGTTGGTCATGGGTGAGTGTTGATGTATATGTAGGTAGTGATCACATATGGGTCGACACAGTTGAGACCTTTTGAGAAGAACAACATGACTCATGACCTAGATTTAGCAGTTGTAGTCTTCGATCAGAAGATGTGGAGGAATTGTCTTCTAGGAGTGTTCTTTATTATATACTCAACCCATTAGATCCTCAGGTATATCTAAACAAAGAGAGATCAAAACATGAGACATAGGTGTTAGTTGGAGTCACAATAGGACTATAACTTCTATATAGTATATACTCCTAGGAAGGGAGATATGGTGCAAAACACCCTTAGTAGGATGTCACATTCTTTCCTAGTAGAGGATGCATCTTAGTAGTTAGAATCTTTGCAGTTGATCCTGGTGAATGATATGGGTGAAAAATTTTCTTAGTTGATGTTGTTGACTCCTCTGATCCTTCATCATGTGAGGGAGTCTTAGTTGGGAGACATCGACTATGAGGTTATTCATGAAAATATATCATTAAGAGATGCACAATATGAATTTTATGAAGGATGGGAGTACATCAAACTTTTCCTAGCACGGATATTTGTTATGATCATGATTTGAGGGGATTTTATGAGGTAGTTTCACACTTCCCCTTTGGTTATTCTTCCTATGGTGTAAACAACGTACAAGGAAATTAAATGGATGTTTTTGTGGGATGAAATGAGGTGAAGTTTAAATTATTTATTCTCTTGGTTTCTCACATGTAAGTAGGTAAATGATGAGAACTAGGTTTTACAAGGTTTGATACATCCTTTTGGGATCACTAAGTGGAAATGGTATGCAATATCCATGGACTTTGTGACAAGAATTCCATGGAATGTGATATAACACAATCCCATATAGGTGATAGCTAGCTGACATACCAAGTCATCACACTTTCTTACTATCATGGAGTAGAGTTCAGTGGATAGATTGGGAAAGTTGAATGTGTGGGAGATCATTTGACTCCATGAGGTTCCCTTGATGACTATCTTCAACCATGATGCGTAGTTTATATCATGGTTGTGGAGAGGATTGAAGGAGGCCTTTAGGACCCAGTTGAGGATAAATATAGTGTTCCGCCCCAATAGAATGGGAAGACTGAGTGAAATATCAAGGTGTTCGAGGATATTATACGTGCCTATGTGTTAGACTTTGGATGGATCTGGGAGGATTAATTTTTGTTGGTATATTTTTCTTATAATAACAATTATCACTCAACTATTGGCATGAAACCTTTCAAAGACTTGTACGGGAGACTCTACAGGTTACCCTTAGGTTTTATTGAGATTTTAGATGAATCTCTTGCTGGAAAAAAGATGGAGCAGGAGATGATAGAGAAGGTTAAGGTGGTCCATGAGTGTTTGAAGACAACCCTATGTGGAAAAAAATCTTACACAGATCCACATAATAGGCCCTCAGAGTTTGAGTAGCGAGACCATGTTTTCATAAGAGTCTCCTCGTGATGAGGATTATAGAGGTTTGTTCAGTTATTCAAGTATCCTAAGAGGTTTATCAAGCTATTTGAGATACTACAGAGGGTAGGTGAGGTTTCCTACCTCTTAGCCCTGCCCACACAATTAGACAGTGTGAATGACTTCTTCCACGTGTTCCAGCTAAAGATATTCATGCACGATCTTAGGAATGTTATTGACTAGGTTAGCTATACATTGAGGACGAATCCACCTTCTTAGAGCACCCAGTAGAGAAAGATAATTGATAGGATAGTACCTTAAGAAGAGAGACCATTCCCTTGATGTCACGACCCGCCTTCACCATAATGAGGGAAGGGACAACAGATTACTAGACCCTCCCTTTCTCAAGTTGAAAGAGAGATAATGACCCCCAATACCCGCCTTCAATGAGTCCTGAAGTGGCGACTAGCACCAAGAGTATAGAGTCACGCGCAAAATGGAAGGCATTACCCATTTTATTTAGTAGGATCGGTAGATAAGATAGTAAATTCCAAGCAACACCCAAACTGGAAGTAGAAGTAAGGCCAAAACTAATAATTCCCATATGCATGTTCCAAAAGTGAGAGCTAAAAAAGTACAAGAAACCCTAAAGAAAAGTAAAAAAATAAAAGAAAAAGCAGTAACGTTAAAGGTCCCAACGTCCGAACTAGTAGGTTCTAGAATGGTCCTCGAAGTCCTCCTAGAAACATGAAATTAGTTTTATATACGTAGGGTGAGTATACAGGTATACTCAGTAGGTAAAACCAAAAACTCTCAGGCATGAGTGGGGAGACATTCTAATTCCCCATGAGAGAAGAGATAAACAAAGCACTTAGGAAGGAAACTATCCACCAAAACCTAACCAAAGAACACTCCCTAAATAACGCAAGTCAAGTAAGGTAATAGTAATAACACATCGATGTTTGGCTACACTGCACCAATTTCCCACTGGTTATTGAAGACATCTTACGCATCAGACCTTCCCCACCATTCTCACTACAGTCCCACTGCCATACCCAACCCGTACACACCTGGGCTACCACAACCTCACATCCCACCCACAAACACCTGGGCCACAAAAAACACACGTAATCATGCCCGCAGACACCTGGTCCAAAACAACTACCACCACGCCCAAAGACACTTGGGGTCAAACGACTACTGACACGCTAGAAGACACCTGGGCCTCATTTCGAAGACACTTGGGAAACAACCTTCCCAGACACCTCGGCCAACCACCTCAACCACCCTGCCCAAATAATTTTGGGCTATAATGGACCTCAGGCCACATAGCCTGCCCAAATAATCTTGGTCTACTCAGTAAAGGGAGAAAAAAAGGAGCTAATAACCAGCCATTCATAGGAGTGTTGGGAAAAACACCCTCCCCCATGAAATAGTGGTGTTTGGAATAAAGTTCTCAACTTGGGTGGGGTGTGAATAAGAAACATGAGAACTAAATTATACATATAGGTAAAGAAGAAATCTTCCAAACCCATTGTTTCCAAAACCAACCCACACACAAAAACCCTTGTTACTATTCATTCATAAAGAAGCACCACAGCCATAACCAAGTCACAACTAATTTCTGGTAAACAAAACCTCATTGAACCCATTATTGTTTTCATATTCAAATGATTATATTTAGATAATTCTTCACTGCCAGGAAACTAAAAGGCTTATCCACAAGCCAAGAAAGAAAAAACAGCCAAGCAGCAATTTAAGCATTCACACCCAGTTCTCTTGTAAAGTCACAACAACAAAAGGGATCTGTGTGATCCCTCAAAGTACTGGAACAAAAACAAGACCCAAAATATGGCCCCACATGGCCACAGATCCATGAAGCAACAACTGCACAACAATATGGGATCCCATCCCCATCCATGTCCCCTCACAAGCATCAAGCAGAATAACCACCCACATTACCAAAATATAGCAAGGAAGTTTTCAGATTTTAAACACACCATTCATTTAGTTATGTCTTGTCTTTCAATTTGGTTAATCGGGGTGACCACACAAGGATTATTGTTCATTGAGAACCTATTTAATCAATTGAGTTTACATGATTAACCAGTTTCTAGGTTACAATCATTCAATCATAGAAAACCTAGAAAAATAGAGGTTCATTACTGCACAAGAAAGGACCACCAACGGCCACGATTTTCAGTGGACATAAACCCATAAAATTTACAACATATAAGAAAGGGAAAAAGAGTATTGCAACATTGTCAAACACACTCCTTCATTCTTTAAACCACATTTATTATCTTTGTTAAGGGTAGGTTTCATCCATCCTCATAGAAACATCATCACGTACACCCCACATGATACACAGTAAAGAGAGAAGAAGTAAGAACCCTACTTGGATGATCAAAGATCAATGTTTTTCACCTTGTGCTAATAACAGGGGATGCGCAACTTGTAGAGGAGGAACTCTGGGGACTCCAATAATGAGTAGGGAAGGCTCCATCATAAGCGCACCACTAGCCTCAAGAATAGGGGACTCCATATGCACTAGGGAAAGGAAAAATACCAGAAAAAAGGAGGAATCCCCATGCAAAAAAAAGGTGAGATCCTAGAGTTACAGAATATGAAAATCTTGAATGGCTTTAAAGGTGGATCGTGGTCTCACTATGCGGTTGGACAGTTTTACATGATGGAATTAATTAATATTTAGTAATTCTCATCGGAGAGGTGTCCATAAGATTTTTTTTCATTAAAGTGTTTCATTTAAATAGATGAAAATGGGTCTATTGAGGGTCACCCCACACTTAGGGGATTTAAACCATTGTTTATGGGCCTAAAACGTATTAAAACCACTTTTAAAATGTTAAAAGGATCAAAAGTGGTGTTATGGGAAAACTTGGGAAAAAACACAAAAATCCCCTATGGAACCGATCGGTGTCCCACATATCGATGGCCCACCGATCGGTTCCCCACCGATCAGTGTCCCATGAATCGGTGTCCCACTGATCGGTGACTCACTAATCGGTGTCACTGATGGGTGACACCACGGTGACATCCTTCCATCGATACATTTCCCTTTGGATCTGGACTTACTGATGGGGTCTAGTGCATCGCAAACACAAGAAATTGGCAATGTAATGGACACCAATCGATGACTCACCGATCAACGTTACTAATGGGTGACACCACAATGATATCCTACCATTGATACACCGCCCTTTTGATCCAGACAAACTGATGGGGTCCAGGGCATCCCTAAAACCAGAAATTGGAAATGTAATGGACCAGTAGGGTCCAGGACATTACATTAGATACCTCACTATTCTCATCCTCAAGAATCAAAACCAAAACCTGATGTACAGAGAGGGGTCTGAACAACCACCTCGAAAGATACATCTCACGGCCAAATCACCCTAGACATCTAGGAACAACTCTCCCCCGATCAATCACACAAACATGTTAATGTCATACCATCCAGTCATATAGTTTTGGGAGTCCTTTCATCCATGTTAAGATATTATCCATTTTGAGCAGCACTCACTCGCCTGCACGGGTTTAATCGCATCCACCTTAGTGCGTCTTGGATAGGGACCGGGTCATCCCCTTCCCACAGTCAGGACATTTCACACACATTCAAAGAACAAGGAAAACATCACATTTCATAATAAATAAGTTCAACCACAACATTAAAAACAATTACGAAACAAAATAGAACAAGACTCAAAACATCTCTGGGTACTGGGAACGTATTTGAGCTTCTCTCTCCCAAGTACTCTACTCAAGGCCACCATGCCTCCACAACACACGAAGAAAAGGGATGTTTCTTCCATGAAGCACTTTCTCCTTTCGATATTCAATCCACACTAGTCGCTCCATGAATGTAGAACCATTCCCTATATCCAACTCTCCCCAGTCAATGACATGGTAGTCATCGTGTAGATATCGACGAAGCTGGGAGACGTGGAAAATGTTGTGGTCCCTTTCCAGTTGAGGTGGTAATGCCAGCTGATATGCCACCTCATTGAATTGCCCCAAAACATCAAAAGGCCTGATGAAATTAGGGGAGTGCTTGTTACCCTTTTTGAACCTTTTCTTCCCATGTCGAGGAGAAACCTTCAAGAACACATGGTCTCCAACCTCAAACTCCAAGGGCATCCTCTTACGATCTACGTACGACTTTTTCTAGTCCTAGTATGACTTCATCTTCTCGAGCACAATCTAAAACTTCTCCATTGTGATCTGCACTACCTCTGGGCCAAGAACACCTACCTCCCCAACCTTGGCCCTACACATGGGCGAACGGCACGGCCTCCAGTATAAGGCTTCAAACGGTGCCATTCTAATAGTATAGTGACATCTATTTTTGTATGTAAACTCTACTAAGGGAAAATGGAATTCCCATGATCCCCCGAAGTCCAAAACACATGCCCGTAGCATATCCTTTAATGTATGGAAGGTTCTATTTGTCTGTCCATCTGTCTGGGGGTGGAAAGCAGTGCTAAGGCATAGTTGGGTGCCAAAAGCTTGTGGTAATCCCCTCTAAACTCGTGAGGTAAACTGTGCATCCCTATCTGAGACTATCAAACTCAGAACTCCATGAAACCTCACCACCTCATCCAGATATCTCTATGCTAAGGCATCCACCTCACTCGACTCCTTGAATGCCAAGAAGTGAGTTGATTTCATCAGCCGATCTACCACTACCTAGATAGCTTCACATCCTCCTTGAACCCTCGATAGCCCTATAAAAAAATCCATCGAGATTTCCTCCCACTTCCACTCGAGGACATATAAAGGCTGAAACAAACCTCCTAGGATGTGGTGTTCAGCCTTCACCTACTGACACACCATGAACCTTTTCACAAACTCTGCCACAGCCCATTTCAACCAAGGCCACCAAAACTATTCCATCAAGACTCAGTACATCTTGAAAACTTATGGGTGTACTGCTACAATTGAGTTATGGAACACACATATAACTCCCACGTGCATCGTCTCTAGGACAAAAAACTTCCCTAGGAAAATAATATGATTCTGACCATCCTCTGACCACCCTTCCAGAGCATTTCCTTGGTCAACCCGATTTTGCAGTACTTCACTCTCTATAGCTCTCCACTGAGACTCCTATGCCTGCTATAACAGAGAGGAATACACTGTCATCTGAAATAGACAGCCTCTACCACCATCCACCTTTACATATAGATTTAGGGAAGCAAACTCCTCCATTTCCTTCCATGTATCCATAGATTCCTGAACAGCTTCCCTCTATGACTTCTTTCTCAAGGCATCAGCCACAATGTTCACCTTACATCTAGTATAAGAGATCTCGAAGTTCTAGTCCTGAATAAACTTCACATGCCTCCATTGCTGCAAGTTTAGGTCTCACTGGGTAAAGATATGCCTCAAAATCTTTTGATATGTGAAGACCACAAAGCGATCCCCGATGAGGTAATGCTGCCCCAAATTCAACACGAACACTACTACTACAAGATCTAGGTCATGGGTGGCATAGTTATGATCATGAGGACGTAACTTCCTAGACCCATAAGATATCACTATCTGATGCTACATCAGCACACACCCTAGTCCAAGTTCAGAATCATCACAAAACACCTCGTACAACACCCCTTCCTCTGGGAACCTGAGCACTAGAGCGCTGACCAACCTTTCCTTCATATAGTTAAAAGTTTCCTGACACTACTCACTCAACATGAAGGCCTGGTAATTTTTTGTCAAAGCTTTAGAAAGAGATAAAACTCAATAGAAGTCCGGTATGAACCTCTGATAATAGACTACCAGGCCCAAAAAAACTACAAACTTTCATCACATTCTTAGGTGCTTCCCAAGAAACAACTGCTTCAACCTTTGACAGATCAACCACTACCCCTTGCTGAGACACCATGTGTCCAAATAAATGCACTTATCGTGTCATGATCTTGCACTTGTAAAATTTACAATAGATATAGTGATGTCTAAGGATCTACAAGACCATCCTGAGGTGCTTAGTATGTTACTCCTATGATATTGAGTAGATCAAAATGTCATCAATGAACAAAATGAAAACCTGGTCCAGAAACTCATAGAAAATAGAGTTCATGAGCCCCATGAACACAGAAGGTGCATTCGTAACACTGAACAGAATGACTATGAACTCAAAGTGCCCACACCTACACCTGAAAGCAGTATTTGGAATATCACTATCCTTCACCCTTAACTGGTGATACCCAGACTGCAGATCACTCATAGAGAACCAACATTCTCCCCTTAGCTGGTCAAAGAGATCATATATCCTTGAAAGAGGGTAACAGTTCTTAAATGTTAACTAATTAAGTCTCTGATAGTCTATGCATATCCTGATACCACCATCTGCCATTTTTGTGATCAAGATCGGAGCACCCCATGGCGACACGCTGGGTCGGACAAAACCCTTCTTCATCATATCGTCAATCTGAATCTGCAACTCCTGCAACTCAGAAGGCACCATCCGATAAGGAGCTATCAAAATAAAACAGGCACCAGGCTGTAAGTCTATCCCAAAATCAACGTCACATTGAGGGGGTAGAGTCACAACCGCCTTGGGAAAAATAACCAAGAACTATCTGACAACTCACAGAACATCCATCATCTCAGCATCCACTGATTCTGCTAAAATCTCGGCCAACATAGAAAAAAGAGGCTATGTACACCGTCTCCCCACCTAAAAACTCCATTCACCAACAAAATCCACACACTGTACATCCTCATAGGAGAACACAGATCTTCTCTAGAAGTAGTAGACAACATCTTGCATAGAAAATAGTCATTCTATGCCTAGGATGACATCATATGGCTGCATTGGCCGTAGAAGGAGAACCCAACTAGAATGATCTGGTCCCAACACCAGTCTACATCCTCGAAAAACATCAAACAGGCTGGTATGACCCCCAACTGGGGTACTCAACACTAGGTTCTTGGAGATTCTCTCTATGTCTAGGCCCAAGGAATGGTCTAGATTGGGTTTAACAATGGAGTATGATGCTCCCAAATCAAACAAGGTGTAGGAAAGAGTGATAAACAAGCTGATCGTACCTTGAACAACCTCTAGCGCTACTGGAACTCCTACCTCTGTGGCATGCAACTTCCCATGCCCATATCCTTTTCCCCTTGGCTTTTGGCCGCCTCCCCGACCACACCCTAGTTGAGGTCCCGAAAGAGCACCCTGATGTTGGCCCCCTTCTGCAATGTCTGCTCTCAGAGGAGCAGGAGCCTGCTGTCCCTACTGCTACTGCTGAAAGGGCCTAGCTAGAAACTTTTACTGCTGAGGTGGTCACGAAACCTACCCACCCTAACTGTACTTCACTTAGTATGGGCACTAACTCCAAAGGTGACCACGACTGCCACAGATGAAGCACCTCAGTCCTAGGCCTGCCAGGAAAGATAGACTGTCCACCACTAATGTGTATCTACCCACATCTAGATTACAACCAGAGGAACCTAGTACTCCATTGAAGCCAGAATCAAACTGAAATCTATCAAAATCACTCTGAGCCATATCTCTGTCTCCATGTCTGAGATGATGCCCCTGTACTTCTCGAGGGTCTATCGCAGAGAGGCATGAAGTGTCCTCTTCCACATGTCATCCTCATCTTCTTGATCAGTCATCTGCTGACCAGACAAATCAGCCTCTTGGGCATCGATCGCCCCCACTACCCATGGTCATCATCCGGGTGTCATAACTGCATAGTAAACAAGGAATGCCTAAGCCCGAGTAGTGTGGAGGATTTATTTTAAATTTTTCTTAATTATTTTATTAAATAAGAATTTCCAGAAACCCTAGAACATATAAGAAAACAAGTCATTATGATCCATGTACCTTTCCTAGGGTCTCAAACCAGCAATCACTATAGCCTCACTTGGACATTCGGTAGGTCCCGGGTCCTTGCATTGAATCACAGGGGGGGCCCTAAAATCCCATGTCCTAGCCGTTCTTCCCTAGAATATTTCACACACCATGATTTCCTAAAACTGTTGCCCAACCATCCCATGCAATCCTCACTGTGCCTAATCCCAAGCTCCATCCTATCTCTCAACCACTCCTCTAATACCATTATATCACGACCCACCTTCACCAAGATGAGGGTTGGGACAATAGGTTGCCAAACCCTCCCTTCCTCAAGTTGAATGAGAGATAATGACCCCTGAGAACCACCTTCAAAAGGTCCCAGAGTGGCTACTAGCACCAAGAGTATAGAATCACACGTAAAATGGAAGGCATTACCATTTTTATTTAGTACGATTGAGAGATAAGATAGTAAATCCCAAACAACATGAAAACTGTAAGTAGAAGTAAAGACAAAAAAACCATTCCCATATGCATGTTACAAAAGTCAGAGCTAAAAAAGTACAATAAACTCCAAAGGAAAGTACCAAAATAAAATAAAATCAGCAACGTCAACGGTCCCAACGATCGAACTTGTAGGTTCCAGCATGGTCCTCGAAGTCCTCCTAGAAACCTGAAAGTTGTTTTATATATGTAGGGTGAGTATACAGGTATACTCAATTGATAAAACCAAAAGCTCTCCTACAAAAATGGGGAGACATTCTAATACCCCATGAGAAAAGAGATAACCAAAGCACTTAGCAAGGAAACTATCCACTCAATCCTCACCAAGAAACACTCCCCAAATAATGCAAGTCAAGTAAGGTAATATTAATAACACATCAATGTTTGGATACCCCACACCACTTTCCCACTAGTTATTGAAGACATCCTATGCATCAGACCTTCCCTGACATTCTCATCGTAGTCCCACTTCCATACCTCACCTGCACACACCTGGGCTACCACAACCTCACATCCCGCCAGAAAACACCTGGGACACAACAACCACACGTAACCATGCCTACAAACACAAGGGTCAGAACAACTACCACCATATCTAAAGACACATGGGCTTGAATGACTACTGCTAAGCCTGAAGACACCTGGGCCTCATCCCGAAGAAACTTAGGAAACAACCTGCCCGCACACACCTAGGCCAACCACAAAAACCACCCTTCTAAATGAATCTTGGGCTGTAATGGTACTCAGGACATCACTGCCTACCTGAGAAATATTAGGATACTCGAGAAAGAGAGCATAAAAGGGTCTAATAACCATCCACTCATAGGAGTGTTGGGAAAAACACCCTCCCCCATGAAATGGGGGTGTTCGGCATGAAGTTCTCAACTTGGGTGGGGCGTGAATAAAAACCATGAGAAATAAATTATACATATAGGTAAACAAGAACTCTTCCCAACCTAGGGGTTCCAAAACCATCCCACACACTAACACCCTTGTTACTATTCATAAGAAGCACCACAGCCACAACCAAGTCACAACTCATTTCTGGTAAACAAATCCCCATTGAACCCATTCTTGTTTTCATATTCTGGTTATTCCTTTTAGATAATTCTTTACTACTGGGAATCTAATTAGCATAGCCATAAGACAAGGAAAGAAAAAATAGCCAAGCAACAATTTAATCAGTCACACATGGTTCTATTGTAAGGTCACAACAACGAAAGGTATTTTTGAGATCCCTCAAAGTACTAATACCAAACCAAGCCCCAACATACGTCCCCACATGACCGAAAATCCAAAATCCCACAATTTCACAACAATAAAGGATCCCATCCCCATCCATGTCACCTCACTATAATCAAGCAGAAAAACCACCAACATTACCAGAATAGAGTAAGGGAGTTTTCATATTTTAAACACCCCATTCATTTAGTTTTATCTTGTCTTTCAGTTTGGTTAATCGGGGTGACCACACAAGGATTATTGTTCATTGAGCACCAATTTAATCAACTATGTTTATTTGATTAACTAGTTTCCATGTTAAAACCATTCAATCACAAAAAAACTAGAAAAATATAAGTTCATTAGTGCACAAGAAAGGAACACCAACAGAAACAATTTTCAGTGGACATAAGGCCATACAATTCACAAAATATAAGAAAGGGAAAAAAGAGTATTGAAACATCGTCAAGCACACCCCTTAATTATTTAAAAACCATTTATTATCTTTATTAAGGTTATCTTTCATCCATCCTCTTAGAAACATCATCATTCCCACCTTGCATGATACACAGTAAAGTGAGACAAAGGAAGAACCCTACTTGGATGATCAACAATCAAAAAATTTCACCTTGTACTAACAACTGAGGATGCACGAATTACAGGGGAGGAACTCTAGGGACTCAAATAATGATTAGGGAAGGCTTCAGCACAAGCTCACCACTAGCATTGGGATAGGGGGACTATAATGACCCATACTTTACATACATTGTTATTACTTCAGAATTGAATCACACTTATTACAACATATAACAAAACCCAGAAAGGACCGTATAGATATATTGTCTTTAGAAACTGGGAAACATAAACAACTGGTTCATAAAGCATCTACTTTGCCTCCCATTTATTTCATCATATCTAGAGTACCTTTTTGTCATATTCTTCTTAATAACCTTCTTCCTGGCCTGGGGAAATAAAACATACAAAAGGGTGAGCTCAAATTCTCAGTAAGGATAAACAAAAGAAATATCAATCACATCATATACATAAGCACATAACTTTTGGAAATATTAACCTGCAAAAGAGATCATAATTTCATAACATGGGATAAATCATAGTAGTGAAATGTAATCCCAATAATCAAAACTTAAAACATGATACTTTGTGTCATACACACATAATCATAGAGAATCATTTCTTATTAGTCAAGACTCATTTCCAAGACTATCTTAGTGGACAAAGTCCATTTATGAACCGAGTTCACTCCTCGTTTCAGTCCTGTTTCACTGATCCGGTATAACCTACCGTTCCATCCATGTCTATCTCATGAGATATAAAATCTTTACCCAATGCATTGGAGGGAGATATAGGTCCCACCCATCTCATAATGATACCATTCTTATGTGTGCCACAAAATCATAAACCATACATCATAGCATAACCCATGTAATAAAAATGGGAATCTTTAAACATCGTGACATCATAAAAATATTCATATAAGATAAAATAATTCATAAAAATATTTCCATCACAACATAATCAAATCCATGTTATAATAGGGATAGAAATAGAACCCTTTATTATCTTAGATGGAAAATAATTTTGATAAAACACTTGAACTCCATTCTTGAGGAAAATATCCTTTCTACTTCAAAAACACTTTTCATTTCTTAACATGTCATACAATTATAAACTAAGAGAAGTTGATTGAAAATAAACTTGAAAACTTGTAAAGGAAGCTTCTTGAAAATAATGTTTTAAAAATCCATTCATGCCGTATAAGTTAAAAAAACATTCTTCTCGTACTTTTGTCAGAAAAGTCAAAAAGTACCTCGTATGAAAAACGACCAAAGATTCATTTCATATCTTTTACTAAAAACTCACCGAAGGGTAAAATTAGATTAAAACAATCATAGGTGGATGGAAATAATATTACATGGATGTGGATGATAAAATACACCCCAGTAAATACCAAAGTATAAACAATCTCGGATAAAAATGAGATTGTGATATTTCCCTTACCTTAGGTCCGATATGCTTTGTACGTGTCCGAACCTCCTGTATAATGATTTAAATAATGTTATTGACTTATTCTGGAATCATACTTATTTTTATGATATCATATATGGTCATATTCTTAGCTTCTTAGTAGTAATATTTCATTACTACTTGTTATTCGGGTGTTTATAACTTTTTGTTCTTATGCGTGTTTTGTCGAATAAATTCTTATTCTTCTCTTTAGGTTATCGATAACTCATTTACAGAATGGTATTAGTGTAATATATATCATATTAATTCATTCAATTCATTTATATAATCATTATGAAATGAAGATCATGTAGAACGAGTCGCATCACATCATGGAGACGGTATTCCGTACGTACACACGAGTGATGATATCGTTCCTATGATCGTGGAATTGTATTGGAGTGTATGTGTACTATTTAAGAATCAGTATCACTTTATAATAGTCATATATAGTCATTATTTACACCATTATACCCATCCAAGTAAGGTGGTGGTGGAAAATAGATTACACCACGGCGTGGAGACGGTATTCCGTACGTACGCACGCGCGGTGATTTCTTTTTCCGTAGGATGGATAGATGGTGAAATAGGGTTGTTTCATACTTATAATAACATATCATTATATGAGTGATACTGATGTTATTACTTTATAATGAAACAACTAAATAATAAGAAGTGGAAGAAGAAATAAAGATGGAAGAATCTGTAACGGACATTACCTCTTCTTTGAAGTGCTTCTTTGAGACCTCCTTTTGGGGCACTAAAATAGGTCTTTGAAGAAGACCAGAACCTCTAGGATGTCTCTAGGGAAGTGGAGAGGAGAAATTGGCAGGGTTTGGCCGAGCTTGAAGGCTCAAAGTGGTGTGAGGAAGAGGGGGAGGAGGTTCCCTTTTATAAGGGAGGAGAGGGGATCCTTTGGAAAAACTAAAAATATTATTTTATTATAAAGTCAATTTCGGTTTTAAATATCTCCAAATTGATTTATTTCAAAGCTAAGGTAGGTATGGGTCTAAATATTCTCATCCAATAGAATTTAGACAAGTTTAGGTTCCTATTTTAACCTTATCATTTAGATTTAACATTAAGTTAAATAATTTTACTTTTACCATGTCTTCTTGTGTTCTTATACTATAAGGTTAATAAACTTACTATAAGTAGCCAAACGAACCCCAAGTTGTTTATTATTAATATATATAACCTTATCTAAGTCATTTGGCCGAACCTTAGATTTTTAAGAATAAAATAACAATTACTAATATAATATTTGTTTTAAAAACTATTTTATGTCAATTTTGACACTATTTAGTAATTAATTTTTCTGAAAGTCATAACAGAATGATTAGTTCGAAAAAAGTTAATTAAATCAATACTAACATGTCATATTAATCTATAAAATTATTGTGATTCATAAAAAGTCTCAAATTACATTTATTTTGGTGTTTATAACATCAATTATGTCAATATTTCATTACTAAGATAATTACTGCATCATCTTTGTGTCATAAATAAATTACATTATCTAATGTCTAAAAATTACAAACAAAATACCATTATGTAGGAAATATTTTTATATTTCTAATGAATATTTATAGTCTAATTTTTCTTATGTATAACCCCATATTAAAAATGATTTACTTATTAAACTTTGATTTTAACTATTTTAACCCTTTTTTAAATAAATTAATAATAAATGTCCTAATCTAATCCAAGTGGGCCTAAATGGTCATATTTTATTCCTAAGGTTGTTTTTGGTCGAATTACACTTGTACGATAGAATTAGGACATGTGTTATGGTAATAATAATATCATTTTTACCCTTAATTACCCTATTTACTTTTAATCGCGGTAAAAAAAAGTAAAAAGTTACTATTCATCAAAAAATTATTTTCATCTCATTGAACCACATTATACTTACTGACACCAACCGTGTATCTCGGATTTTCGAAATTCCACTCACAGAAGCGGTAAAATTAAGTTTTATGAAAAATTCAGTTTTTTAACTACCACTTAGTGGTTTCACTATTCATCAAAAATTGAAAGTTTTCAGAAAAATACCAAAATTTCACCCTAGGCTAATTTCGATATTCCGAATCCAAAAATGAAGTCCATTTTGAAAAATAAAATTTATAAAATTTCAAAAAAGTGGTTATTACTATTCATAATGGCTAGTTTTAATAATATTTTCATAGCATATAATTGTTTAGTGAAACTCGGTATTGCGTACGACGCAAGTTATCAAGGAAGGTTGTGATTTCGTGTAAAGAAAGACAAGGAAGTGTTGTGTGTAGAAAAATATTCCTTTGATGATTTATATAACATAAAAGTCTCGGGTGTTACATTCTACCCCCCTTAAAATGAATTTCACCCTCGATATTCGTCACTTTGTAACAAACAGATGAGGATACCTCTCCCTCATCATATCCTCAAGCTCCCATGTAGCTTCTTCTAATTGGTGGTTCCTCCATAAAACTTTCACCAATCGAGTTGTCTTGTTTCGTATGACTTTTTCGCTACGATCCAGAATCTCTATCGGTTGTTCTTCATAAGAAAGATCTTGCTCCAGCGGTACAACTTCTGAGCTGAGTACATGTGAAGGATAAGGTATGTACTTTCTCAAGAGAGATAAATGGAACACATCGTGAACTTGAGAGAGATTCGGTGGAAGCGCCAATTGGTAAGCTACCTTCCCAACACGATCCAGTATTTCGAAAGGACCGATATATCTAGGGCTCAACATCCCCTTCTTTCCAAATCTCATAACCCTCTTCCAGGGAGATATTTGTAAGAACACTTTATCACCCACTTCAAACTCTAGGTCTTTTCTTCAGTTGTCGGCATAACTTTTCTGTCGACTCTGAGCTGCTCTTTTGTGTTGTTGAATAGATCTGAACTTTTCTGCCATTTCATAAACGAGATCCGGTCCTAATAGCTTTCTTTCCCCAACTTCATCCTAGAAAGTTGGAGTCCTAAATTTCTTTCCATAGAGAGCTTCATAAGGAGCCATCTGAATACTGGAGTGAAAGCTATTATTATAAGAAAATTCCACCAAAGGTAGGTGTTGATCCCAACCACCTTTGAAATCCATAGAGCAATCTCTCAACATATCTTCTACAGTTTGAATTATTCTCTCAGACTGACCGTCTGTCTGAGGATGATAAGCAGTGCTGAAACTCAACTCTGTATCCAGAGTATACTGAAGACTTCGCCAGAACTTCGAGGTAAATCTCGGATCCCGATCAGATATAATAGAAATTGCTACTCCATGCAATCTTACCACTTCCTTTACATAT
This sequence comes from Viscum album, assembly GCA_963277665.1. Lineage (NCBI taxonomy): Eukaryota > Viridiplantae > Streptophyta > Magnoliopsida > Santalales > Viscaceae > Viscum > Viscum album. Next base: position 238,748,716 of record OY728137.1, read on the forward strand.
ATCCTGGCAAGCTGATCCAGAGAGAAATCCTCTCTAATAGCAATGAAGTGTGTAGACTTTGTAAGATGATCAACTATGACCCAAATAGCATTATTGCCTTTGGATGTTTTAGGAAGTCCTGTGACAAAGTCCATAATGATGTTTTCCCATTTCCATTCAGGTATGGGTAATGGTTGTAACATCCATTTATACTTCTGTCTCTCAGCTTTAACTTGTTAACAAACCAAGCATCAAGAGACATATTCAGCAACATCTCTTTTCATGCCATCCCACCAGAAGTACTCTTTCAGGTCCCTATACATCTTCGTGCTTCCAGGATGAATAGAGAATGAAGAACTATGAGCCTCATCCAGCAGCTCCTTCTTTAATTCGGGGATGGGAGGAACACAAACCCGATTCCTGAACTTTATTATCCCATCATAATCAAGGTTGAATTCAGGAACATTTATCACCTTCTTTTGTAACTCGACATCTTCTTTCTGTGCCTCTTTAATATTCACATGTATAGATGGTTGAACATTCATTTGAGAAAGATACGATTTTCCCCTTTCATTATAATTCCAAGATCCATCCTTTGTAAGTCCATAAATATTGGATCTTTTGTGATCCTCATCATAGATAAACTAGCATGGTCTTGTCGACTTAATGCATCTGCCACCTTGTTTGCTTTCCCAAGGTGGTAATGGATTGAGCAGTCGTAATCCTTAATCAGCTCCAACCATCTTCTTTGGCGCATATTCAGCTCCTTTTGTGTGAAAATATACTTTAAACTTTTATGATCAGTATAAATATCACACCTTTCACCATAAAGGTAATTCCTCCAAATCTTTAATGCAAAGATTGCCGCAGCTAACTCCAAATCATGAGTTGGTTAATTTTTCTCATGTATTTTCAACTCCCGTGAGGCATAATCTATCACCATATCATTTTGCATATGAACACACCCCAATCCCTTCTTGGATGCATCACTGTAGATCAGAAACCTTTCTCCACTACAAGGCAGTGTGAGCACAGGTGCACTGGATAACCTTCTTTTTTACTCCTTGAAATTCTCTTCAAATTCTTCCATACAAACAAACTTAACTCCTTTCCGAGTCAACTTGGTGAGTGGATTAGATAATCGTGAAAAATCATTCACAAAACATTGATAATATCCATCCAAACCAAGAAAACTTCGGATCTCGGTTACTATTGTTGGTCTCGACCATCTTTCGATAACCTCTGTTTTTCCTGGATCCACAGATATCCCCTCTTTTGAGATTATGTGACCCAAAAATGCAACTTTTTGAAGCCAAAATTCACACTTGGTAAATTTGGCATAAAGCTTCTCCTTTCATAGGGTCTTCAATATAATTCTCAAGTGATCTTCATGTTCTTCCTTGCTCTTTGAATAGACAAGAATATCTTCTATAAAGACTACCAAAAACTGATCAAGATAGTCTCTAAAGACTCTATTCATTAGATCCATGAAGATAGCAGGGGAATTAGTAAGACCAAATGACATAACTATAAATTCATAGTGTCCATACCTTGTACGGAAAGTCGTCTTTGGTATATCCTCCCTTTTGACCCTTAATTGATGATACCTTGAACGGAGATCAATCTTGGAAAAATATTGAGCTCCTCTTAGTTGGTCAAATAGGTCATCAATGTGCGGGAGAGGATATTTGTTCTTGATAGTGATCTTGTTAAGTTCTCGATAATCAATGCAGAGTCTCATTCATCCATCTTTCTTCTTAACAAACAGAACAGGTGCTCCCCAAGGTGACGCACTAGGGCGTATGAACCCCTTATCAAGATTCTCTTGGAGTTGCTTCTTCAATTCCTACAACTCAATTGGGGCCATTCTATAAGGTGTCTTTGAAATAGGCGAAGCACCCTGTACGAGTTCTATTGAAAACTCAACTTCACGATTCGGTGGAAGACCCGGTAATTCCTTCGGAAAGACATCATAAAACTCCCGTACAATGGGCATATTCTTAATCGTGAGTTTCTCACCAACCATTTGAGATAAATAAGCGTCATTTAGTGGAATCAATACCCATAAAATGGAAGAAATTTCCACTGGAAGGTTATGTTCATCCTTGCATCGATAGAAGATCATAGATTGATCTGGAATATGAAATGTGACTTCCCTTATTTGGCAATTGATATGATCTCCATGTAGAAAAGCCAATACATGCCAAGAATCACATCAAATTACACTATAGGAAGGATCACAAGATTTTCAGGAAGCACTTTCCCACAAACTTCAATCGGAGAAGAATTACAAACTTTTGATGCGACTGTTGTGCCATTAGGGGTTGTCACAGCTAACTCCACATCAAATTGTTGAGGTAATACGGTGATACCCTTAGAAAATTCTTCAGAAATAAAGGAGTGGGTGGATCCAGAATCAAATAAAACATTTTCTACTTTAGAGTGGATGGTAAGTGTACCTTTCACCACATCGTTATCGTACTCCACATCGCTGATAGAAATTGCATGTGACTTTCCTTTGTCTTTATCCTTAAGAGTTTGTTGAAGTCAACCATCATCATCAACCCTTGGATTAGGGCATTTATTATCATAATGTCTCATCTCCTTGAACTTGAAACATTTAAGTGTAGTAGGTTCATTCTGTGTATCCCTTCCTTTATTTGCATCATTAGACATCTTCTTCCCATCATCGCGGCATTCAAATTCCTGATGCCCTTCCTTTCCACATTTGAAACATTTACTTGTCCCTTTAAGACAACTCCCTACATGTTTCTTTCCACACTTTGAGCATAAGGGAAAGATCATCTTCTTTTCAGTTTTCTCTTTAGATTTTCCTTTGAATTCCATTTTCCTCTTCTTATCAAATCCATATGACTGATTGGTTACTCTAATCTCCATCTCAACTTTGAGAGCACATTGAACGATTTCCTCGTAGCTACTGAAGTCCCTTATGGCTAAGGCCCTTCTAAGACTTGGTTTTAAGCCACTAAAGAATTGATCGATCTTACTCTCAGGTTGGATAATAATACCAGAAGAGTACCTTGCAAGTCTTGTAAAATTTGCTTCATAGGTACCAACAGATTCATTATACTTTTGCTTCAGTTTAGGAAACTCTTTCTCCATATTTTTTCAGAGAATATGAGGGAAGTACTTATTGAAAAATAATTTATTGAACTCATCCCATTCCATGGACTCAATTTCATCCCTTTGCCTCGTATTCTTAATAATATTACACCATTGATCAGCATCACCTTCCAAACGATACACTGCTAAGATGACTTTATCATGCTCAGAACATTGAAGAACTGAAAATATCTTTTCAGTAGTACTAATCCATTGTTCATCAACTAATGGATCAGTAGACCCACTGAATGAAGGTGGACGCTGTCTCATGAAGGATTCAGTAGAATGTTGCTCCTTCCTTTGCTCGTTTGGAATTCCTGCATGATTCATAGCTTGAGAAAGTTGTGTGAGAATGGCTACAATATTTTGCATTCCAGCTCCCATAACATTTGGTTTCTCAGGGGGACAATCATTGCATTGCCCGTCGCATTCCGCATTAACACGGTTCCTTCGGGTTCCAACCATTGACTAAAACCAAGAAGAATAGTGTGAGCAACACTAATTATAATAGGAAAACCACATAATCAAGAATAAAATTTCACACTTAAGGTCTTATTCTAGGTTATTCATGTCCATTTCTAAAACACTAAGATTGTGTTCTATGCTTAGACTTATCCTTAGGGTTCTTACTAAGGTTTTCACATCCTAGTTTCCAAAGGTTGACTATACCTTTCCTCTAATAAAAACTATAACGACCCATACTTTACATACATTGTTATTACTTCAGAATTGAAGCACACTTATTAAAACATATAACAAAACCAAGAAAGGACCGTATAGGTATAGCGTCTTTAGAAACAGGGAAACATAAACAACTGGTTCATAAAGCATCTACTTTGCCTCCCATTTATTTCATCATATCTAGAGTCCCTTTTTGGCATATTCTACTTAGTAACCTTCTTCCTGACCTGGGGAAATAAAACATACAAAAGGGTGAGCTCAAATTCTCAGTAAGGGTAAACAAAATAAATATCAATCACATCATATACATAAGCACATAACTTTTGGAAATCTTAACCTGCAAAAGAGATCATAATTTCATAACATGGGATAAATCATAGTAGTGAAATGTAATCTCAATAATCATAACTTAAAACATGAAACTTTGTGGAATACACACATAATAATAGATAATCATTTCTTATTAGTCAAGACTCATTGCCAAGACTATCTTAGTGGACAAAGTCCATTTCTGAACCGAGTTCACTCCTCGTTTCAGTCCTGTTTCACTGAACAAGTATAACCTACCATTCCAGCCATGTCTATCTCATGAGATATAAAATCTTTACCCAATGCATTGGAGGGAGATATAGGTCCCACCCATCTCATAATGATACCATTCTTATGTGTGCCACAAAATCATAAACCATACATCATAGCATAACCCATGTAATAAAAATGGGAATCTTTAAACATCGTGACATCATAAAAAAATTCATATAAGCTAAAAGAATTCAAAAAAATATTTCCATCACAACATAATCAAATCCATGTAATAATAGGGATAGAAACAGAACCCTTTATTATCTTAGATGGAAAATAATTTTGATAAAACACTTGAACTCCATTCTTGAGGAAAATATCCTTTCTACTTCAAAAACACTTTTTCTTTCTTAACATGTCATACAATTATAAACTAAGAGAAGTTGATTAAAAATAAACTTGAAAACTTGTAAATGAAGCTTCTTGGAAATAATGTTTTAAAAATCCATTCATGTCGTATAGGTTAAAAAACATTCTTCTAGTACTTTTGTCGGAAAAGTCAAAAAGTACCTCGTATGAAAAATGACAAAAGATTCATTTCATATCATTTACTAAAAAATAACTGAAGGGTAAAATTGGATTAAAACAATTTTAGGTGGATGAAAATAATATTACATGGATGTGGATGATAAAATACACCCCAGTAAATACCAAAGTATAAACAATCTCGGATAAAAATGAGATTGTGATATTTCCTTTACCTTAGGTCCGATATGCTTTGTTCGTGTCCTAACCTCCTGTATAATGATTTAAATAATGTTATTGACTTATTCCGGAATAATACTTATTTTTATGATATCAAATATGGTCATATTCTTATCTTCTTAGTAGTAATATTTCATTGCTACTTGTTATTCGGGTGTTTATAACTTTTTGTTCTTATGCGTGTTTTGTCGAATAAATTCTTATTATTCTCTTTATGTTATAGATACCTCATTTCTATAATTGTATTATTGTAATATATATCATATTCATTCATTCAATTCATTTATATAATCATTATGATATTAAGATTAGGTAGAACGAGTCGCATCACATCGTGGAGACGGTATTCCGTACGTATGCACGAGTGATGATATCGTTCCTATGATCGTAGAATTGTATTGGAGTGTATGTATACTATTTAAGAATAAGTATCACTTTATAATAGTCATATATAGTAATTATTTACACCATTATACCCATCCAAGTAAGGTGGTGGTGGAAAATAGATTACACCACGGCGTGGAGACGGTATTCCGTACGTACGCACGCGTGGTGATTTCTTTTTCCGTAAGATGGATATATGGTGAAATAGGGTTGTTTCATACTTATAATAACATATCAGTATATGAGTGATACTGATGTTATTACTTTATAATGAAACAACTAAAGAAGAAGAAGTGGAAGAAGAAATAAAGATGAAAGAATCTGTAACGGACATTACCTCTTCTTTGAAGTGCTTCTTTGAGACCTCCTTTTAGGGCACTAAAATAGGTCTTTGAAGAAGACCAGAACCTCTAGGATGTCTCTAGGGAAGTGGAGAGGAAAATTGGCAGGTTTTGGCCGAGCTTGAAGGCTCAATGTGGTGTGAGTAAGAGGTGGAGGAGGTGCCCTTTTATAAGGGAGGAGAGGGGCTCCTTTGGAAAAACTAAAAATATTATTTTATTATAAAGTCACTTTCGGTTTTAAATAGCTCCAAATTGATTTATTTATAAGCTAAGGTGGGTATGGGTCGAAATAATCTCATAAAATAGAATTTTGACAATTTTAGGTTCCTATTTTAACCTTATCAATTAGATTTAACATTAAGTTAAATAATTTTACTTTTACCGTGTCTTCTTGTGTTCTTATGCTATAAGGTTAATAAACTTATTATAAGCAGCCAAAAGAACCCCAAGTTGTTTATTATTAATATATATAACCTTATATAAGTCATTTGGCCGAACCTTAGATTTTTAAGAATAAAATAACAATTACTAATATAAAATTTGTTTCAAAAACTATTTTATGTCAATTTTGACACTATTTAGTAATTAATTTTTGTGAAAGTCATAACAGAATGATTAGTTCAAACAATGTTAATTAAATCAATAATAACATGTCATATTAATCTAGAATATTAGTGTAATTCATAAAAAGTCTCAAATTACATTTATTTTGGTGTTTATAACATCAATTATTTCAATATTTCATTAATAAGATAATTACTGCATCATCTTTGTGTCATAAATAAATTAAATTATCTAATGTCTAAAAATTACAAAAAAAATACCATTATATAGGAAATATTTTTAGCTTTATAATGAATATTTATAGTCGAATTTATCTTATTCATAACCCCATATTAAAAATGATTTACTTATTAAACTTTGATTTTAACTATTTGAACCCTTCTTTAATTAAATTAATAATAAATGTCCAAATCTAATCCAAGTGGGCCTAAATGGTCATATTTTATTCCTAAGGTTGTTTTTGGTCGAATTACACTTGTCCAATAGAATTAGGACATGTGTTAGGGTAATAATAATATCATTTTTACCCTTAATTACCCTATTTACTTTTAACCGCGGTAAAAAAAAGTAAAAAGTTACTATTCACCAAAAAATTATTTTCATCTCATTGAACCACATTTTACTTACTCACATCAACCGTGTCTCTAGGATTTTCAAAATTCCACTCACAGAAGCGGTAAAATTAAGTTTTATGAAAAATTCAATTTTTTAACTACCACTTAGGGGTTTCACTATTCATCAAAAATTGAAAGTTTTCTGAAAAATACCAAAATTTCACCCTAGGATAATTTCGATATTCCGAATCCAAAAATGAAGTCCATTTTGAAAAATAAAATTTATAAAATTTCAAAAAGTGGTTATTACTATTCATAACGGCTAGTTTTAATAATATTTTAATAGCATATCATTGTTTAGTGAAACTCGGTATTGCGTATGATGCAGGCTATCAAGGAAGGTTGTGATTTCGTGTAAAGCAAGCCAAGAAAGTGTTGTGTGTAGAAAAAGATTCCTTTGATGATTTATATAACATAAAAGTCTCAGGTGTTACTGGGACTCCGAACGCACTAGAGAAAGGAAAAAGACCATCCAAGAATAAGGAGGATTCCTCAGGAAACAAAAAGGCGAGATCCTAAAGTTATAAGATATAAAAAACTTGAATGGATTTAAAGGATGATTGTGGTCTCACCATGTGGTTGGGTGGTTATACACGATGTAATTAATTTTTATTTAATAATTCTCATCAGAGAGGTGGCCATTACAATTGTGCATTAAATGATTTCATTTAAAACGACAAAAATGGGTCTGTTAAGGGTCTCCCCACACTTAGAGGATTTAAACCATTGTTTATGGGCCTAAAACGGCTTTAAACCACATTAAAAAGGTTAAAAGGATTAGAAGTTTCGTTATGGGGAAACTAGGGAAAATCCCGAAAAGACCATGTGGCATCGATAGGTGACACATCGATTAGTGCACACTGATTAGTGACACATGGATCATTGTCACACGGATCAGTGTCACACCGATCGCTGACACACAGATCGGTGACTCGTAGATTGGTGTCACCGATGGGTGACACCACAATAAAATCCTTCCATCGATATGCCACCCTTTAGATCCAGACTTACTGATGGAGTCTAGGGAATCCCAAACACTAGAAATTGGAAATGTAATGGACAGTGATCGGTGTCACACTAATCGGTGTCACAAAGATCGGTGAAACGTTGATGGGTGACTCATGGATCTATGTCACCGATGGGTGACACCAAGGTGAAATCTTGTCATCGATGCACTACCCTTTGGATCCGGACCTACTGATGGGGTCCAGGGCATCCCAAACACTAGAAATTGTCAAAGTAATGAATCACGAGGGTCCAGGCCATCACACTTGATTCATGTGTTGGGGTAACAAGATGACATGCATGAGAGCTCTTTAGATCAAGAGATCCGAATATAAGCTCAGTATCCCCACAGTTTTATTTATCTAGTGATTTTTGGGGTAAAAATACTTGAAGTATGGGAGAATTTAGTGACTTTTTTACCTTGTAATACCATGTAATATATTAAGAAATATTTTCAGACCCAGGTGTCGAGTCGGTGTGAGATTTTGAGGCCCGATGAGCCTCGTATTGATTTGATAAATATATTAATATAATGAGCATGCATAGTTTTGTTTTTATTATTGTTTCAGACCTTGAACAAAAACATAGACCTTGTTTGAATTCATAATGTGGGGTTTTTTGAGTGGATTTTTTTCATTTTCATTTTTGTTTTGAAAATTACATAACTCACTGATTGTTTTACTTGTTTTACCTCGATTTATTCATCTATTAACTCTTCTCATATCTATTAACCACTATCATATATGTAATTAGATATTATTTATTGATAATATTTATTATTCTAAAATTATATGGTGATTCACTAACATCTCACGTTTTTTTGAGAATGTTGGTAAGAAAATATTCTTTTACGAGAAAAGAATCATGTAAATTAGAAACATGGAAATCTCTTCGACTACATATTTTTATATTGAAATTATCTACATCTAATATACTTAGAAATTCATAAATATAATTTTCTGAAAAGATATGAATACTACATAGGATTTCTTAAACTACACTAAAGTTTAAATAAGTTGTTTGGTATTCACTTTTTGGGTCTGAAATTTCTACAACTATTCAGTCATACAACATATTTTCAAATTACAGTGGCTTAGATTTTTTAAATATATCTCAAGATACGAATATCAGAATTGAGTGAAACTTTTTGGGATAGATATATAATGGAATTATCAACATTTACTTAAACAACAATGAAATATTATAATATTTATTGGATGCTCAAAAAATTCACAAAATGTATACAAGATTTTCTATAACTCTGTAGTTTTCTTGAAGTGTACTTCTATTTTTTAAGGATATCTTAAGATAAATACCTCAGAACTAGAGTCCACTTATTAGTTTATAAAGATTATAAGTTTATCTAAAATTCATTCATTTATAAATAAGTCTTAATTAGACATTTAAATACACTAAAAATGAATGAATTTTATGAAACATCTTTAGACTTTCACAGATTTCATAATATGAGTGCTACTAATCTTTGATGATATCTCAAACTAAAGAAGATGGATTTAAGTGTTATTTGATCCATTATAAGTAAATGGAAATTTTATAAATATAATTCTATTGAATAATTTTATTAATCTATTGTTTAGAATTCTTAAAAGTGGATTAAAATTTAAAACATAAAGCTTTCAGGTTGTTTTGTGAGTTTTTGAAAAATGAATTTATCGTACGTGGTTGTTTAAATTTTCTTAATGAAATCGTAAAATTACCTTACTCAAAGAATGGCTTGAGAAATAAATTATGTGAATTCAAGATAATTATCTTATGTGGAAGGTAAATATATCACTCAAATGGAATTATCTTACAAAGGAATAATCTTACGCGCCATCTTGAAAAATTATCTTATATATTATGTGAATTTTACAAAGAAATGTCTTAAAAACTTGACTAAACTCAAAATAGAATGTTTTGATATCATATTTTTTTGAATGTTGTTGTAAAATTCATATCATCTAAATGAAACCCACATCATGTATAAGAATGAACCAAAGGTTGATGCCCATATGCTTTAGGATTTGAGGAAACCAAAATCTATATGTTGAAGTGGAGAACATGATAATGGATTAACTTAAATCATTTTTAAGACACCTATTTAAGGATAATGAGTTCCATGATTTTAATGAACTCGGTTTCTCAATATCTATATTAAAAAAAATTATACATAAAATCACCCATCATTAAATTAGTGATATTAGTTGAATTTGCAATATGTTTCATGTCTTGCATAAGATTAGTCTTGCTGGCTAAAATATATAGAGAACTATAAGGGGGCATCATGTTGCAATATGACATGAAATGACATGTTCAATGGAAGAACTCTCATAGCATACACTGTAAAGAAATTAAATTTTATAGAAGATCATAAGTAATGAACGGAAGTTGGCCTATAAATATTGGAAGTAATGGAACTCTATCTACTTTTTTATATTATAATTTGTTGTAATCATATATAGTTTATTCTACATGATTTATAAGTTTGATATTAATTTATAAATTATTATAAAGCTATAAAAAGTGTGTTTAGCCTTACATATATTGTCTTTATGATGTTTTTTAAAGTAAAATATTTTTTAAGGAGGTGTTTACCAAATAAGAATTACATAAAAATGTGTAGTTATTTATTATCATAAATATTGTGAGCTTAGAAATTTTCCAAATTTTGAAATGGATTTCAAGATAACACAAATGATTCAACGACTCATGATATACTAATTTCTATGAGGAAAGTAAGTACAACACACTCTTGAAACATTTTATAAATATGGAATAATTATTCATGATGGTTACATGATAAAGGAAAGGTGAAAACATAAAAGGAGATAAAAAGTTTTAAAGTATACAAAAAACATTTCTATAAATATTTTCTTGGATTCTTGAAGGAAGAAGGTGTGGGTGTGTGTACAAGAAAATAGAAATATAATTGTTGCATATATTTAACACACACATCTACTACTCAACACCTTTAAATAGAGAATTTAAATACTCTATATATCTATTATTCTCTGATTGTGTGAAGAACAAAGAAGAAGAAAGACTATTCCAAATAAGATGAATATTATTTCTACTAATATTCAAAGTAATAAAGAAGCATGTATTATTATTGAATATATTTTGGAAAATATTGTTCTTTTTTAAAGATCCTTATCATATTTTAGTTGTGGAGGCAACTATGTTCTGAATGTGTATCGACCATATACATATTATATATTTTCTCTAAGTGTCAAATTTTTTACTCAGTCCTGTGAAGTTACAACTTCAGGTTCTAGGATTTTTAGTTTCATTTTAAAATAACCTGAAGGCCCAGTTAAATCCATATAACAAGTGACAGATGCTCACACTCAAGCTAAGAAGTCCCTAGGAAAATGGATTGTTCTATTAAAATCATCAAGCTAATGGAGTAGGGTGTTGGTGGGGTCGAATCTGGTATTTTTGTTCTTCGAACCACTATACATGGTTGTGTCTTATCTTTTTTAAATTCTTATCTTTCTTCCACATTACTCTCTTAAATAAATAAGTCATAATCAACATTTATTTAATAGGGAAGTATAAATCGAACAATTATTTTAAAGGCACTAATTCACCCCCCCCCTAATTCTTTGTCTATTAACCTTGGGACAAAAATTAGTATCAGAGAAAACGCTCTCATTCTATAGATCTTTGAATATAAACAATAATTTTTACCTGTCATAAACATTTGATATCATCCTTGAATATCTTTTTGATATTCTTGAATATCTCATTTGGATTTAACAAGATTTAGGGGAAGATCATTTGGTGGAGACTATTTTCAATGGTCGATCTTAAAGAAGTTTTTTCCATGATTTTTTATTTTTATTTTAATGGTGAAAATTTTGGTTGATAGAAATATAAGATGATTATATATCTGAATAATATTGGTTGAAAAAGTATGTTTAAACTTTTTCAATAATTATAAGATCCTCAATGGAGAACCAGATAAGTGGAGCTCAATTGATGAAGATGATTGTGATTTAAATTACAAAGATATGAATGAAATCATTTTTGGTATTGGTACAGATGAGTTCAACCATGTTTCTAAATGCTTAACTTCCTATAAAATGTGGGAGGTGATTTTTGTGGCTAATGAAGGTACGGATAATGTTCTAAAATGGAGGTATAATATCATTAATTTTAATTTTTTTTAAATTTAAAATGTATGAGGAGGAATGTATCATAAATATGAATAGAATACTCACTGAGTTAGTAAATGATGTTTCATACTTGGGAAAATCTATTCTGGAATTTGATCAAGCCTTGAAAGTGCTCATAATTCTTTACTCTAAGTGGAATGGAATCTCTATGTCTATTTGAAAATTAAGACATGTTAAAGACTTTAAGATGAAGGAGTTCGTTGAAACCTTAATGATTTATTAATCTAAAATGAAAGATGATAGTGAACATAGCATTTTTTTTCAAAAAAGTGAACACTGTTCTCAATGTTTCAAAGTAATAATATTGTGATTCTATCTTGAGTGGCTTAGGATCAAATGATAAATTATCTGTGATTGTTAGAAATTTTAGATGGATATACTAGGAAAAAAATGGAAGAAATATATAAAGGATACTTGGAGTGCCTCTAAGGACTCTAATTGTGACTCTACATCTAACTTTGACACTAAGCATAAAAATCAAAAGAAAAAACTTTGTATTATGGATCATGTTGAGGAGTTAAAATCATCTTTTTTACTCAGAAAATACTATTTCAAAAATTTTATCTTTCAATGAACTTAAGGAATATATTTTTATTCTTAAATATAAATTTTAATATTTAAAGAAAAATTTCAAGAATCTTATAATATCTTATGAATCCATTTTTATTGAAAAATAATATTTATATAAACAAATATTGATTTAAGGTCAAATTTTAATAAAAATACTTCTGTTGTCCATGAAAATAAAATTATGGATTTTTTAGTCAAAAAATAATCTTTAAAACATGTTTTTAGTGTATTCGCAAAAGTAGAAAACTATTTGAATGAAATTCTTGGAAAAAATAACATTAATAAAAAAATATTTTGAATTTAAAGAAAATGAGAAAAACAAAAACTCTATAGAAATAGTTTTGTACCTGGTTGTATGAGTAAAGTTAAATAAATGTTAAATGATTTTGTTCTGGAATTAAAGAAAACTATGAAAATGATTTTTGTTCTGAAATTCATCATATTTGTAGTGTGAATTAATTTTATTTTTCAAAAAAATTATCTAAAAATAAATTTGTAATTTCTATAAAAATAAGAAAATTGGGTTACCTAAATCTATTGTAACTAACACAGTTCGACCCAAAAGTGTATGGGTGCCAAAAGGATTTTTTTTGATGTTCTCCAGATCTATTCCACTAAACTTCAATGAAAAATAATGATGTTTCTTCTCAATTAATAATGGAAAATTTTTAAATCTAAAGCTATAAACTATGGATTATTTCATCTATATTTTAATTTTTAAAACATGGTTGAAGTGATTTAACTATTTTATTTATAGGAAGAATTTATTAAATGTGTTATCTTTTATTCCTATAACATTTTTGTATGTGATAGGTTGTTTAATCTTTCTAAACAATATCTAGTAATGAAATATAAATTCATGTCCAACATTCACATATTTTTATATTTTTCTAATTATATGTTAGCATGTGCTAATCTATATATTTATAAAATATTATTTTTTCTGCTTTCATGTATTATATTATCATGTTACTAGATGTACAAAACTATTTTAATTATTTGAAGTAATGATTTATTGACCATACTTAAATGTGTAGTGAAATTATTTGAATATATTTCATATTTTTCATAGATCCTTGTAGTTTAAATTATTATATAGGGGGTGTTCACATTGATGAAAAGTTATAATTTTCCTATCATTTTTAGAATAGAATCATCCATTGTTAAATATTTTCAAATGTTGGAGTATAAATCAAGGGGGAGATTCAATTTTTTTAACTATTTGAAGTCATAAAATTATCTTTCTTATTTAAGCATGTTGAATTAATTGTTTCCCACTTTTAATCATTCTAAGAGATTAGTTAAAACTATTCATCATTTAATTACCTAAATAGTTTTTTATATATTTTTTGTTTTAGTGGGAGTTAACATTTATTTTTATTTTTGATATTAGCATCAGTTGAAACGTTTATGTTTAATAGATCCATTAGTATAATTCATTTATATTTTTAATAGAAACATGTTATAATTTATAAAATTATTTCATACAACTAAATCTCAATGTGTTATGTATTTAAAATTTTAATTCATTTTGTAGTTTTTTTTAAAATATTTTAGAAGCTTGTATAATGGGTTAAAAGGTTAGTATTTTTAAGGTGGAGAATATTCAACTATTATATAAATTATAATGATTTTGTATACATTGTTTTATCCATTTTAAATCATGTGTTTATTGATAATTATTTTTCAAAAAATTATAGTTTTAATTTTTATTTTTAATCACATTGTTTGACCATTTTCCTTGCTTTCTTATTTCTTTTTTTATGATATGAACATTATTGAATTAACCTTTTTATCATTAAAAAATATATAGAGTGATTTTATTTTTTGTAATTATACAGAAGTGGGAGAATATTCACTGTCTCCTTGTCATTCCAATTTGTGTTTTGATAATTATATTACCCTCTCTTAGTTTTATTTGTTTTTCCCTTGATTTATTCATCTCTTAAATATGCTCAAATATATTAATTGGTATCATCTATATCATCATCTAGTTATATATTTATTCAATGAGAAAAAATCCCAAAAAGTGGCAGGGTGTATAAAAGCATAAGGAGGCCGAAAATACAATAGCCCAACCTTGTCCCCAATAATCAGGTTGACCCCTTCCGGTTTCAAGAGATGTGTGCCTGCGAAACATGTTACATTGTTTCCCTAGTCACCTACCGCCGTGTAGGCTATATGATCCACCACCCTATTTTCTTCACACCATGTATGGATCACCTGAATGTTTCTGTTGCTGAGTATGCCTTTTAATTTTCTGATGATGTATGCTATCGACCAAGGAGTGACAACTTTTCCATGCATGTATGATCATAGAGTCAGTTTTAATCTACTTGAGAGAAATACCCTTTTTGGCACAAAGGTTCAACCCCGTGTGCATTGATTTGGCCTCTGCCTGGATAGAGTTCCCCTACCCATAGAATGTAGTATACGCAAGAAAGACACTCCCCTTGTAGTCCAGAACCACCCCACCACCTCGCATGGAACCCTATACGCACGACCCATCGAAATTCAATTTGATCTCCATGGTTGGAGGTATCCACATCACCCACTAGCCCCTTGGTCCAGGATCGAGGGGTTGTATTGGAGCCACAATCAACTGCAGGGATCTCAGAGAGGGTGCTTCATTCCAGTTCTTGATCTCGGTAATCAAATCATTAAGTAGGGATCTTGTTCTCATGATAATTGTTCGACCTGTAGACAAGGTCCCCTCAAAACTGGCCTTATTTCTGGCCTACCAGATAATCCATCATCCCACACTCAAGATAAAAATTCACCAAATTTATGAAGGTTTCTCTATATCTCTAGAATTTTCCAGATTATGTGTTCTTCTATATTTAAATTATAACAAAAGATAAATCTATCAAAATAAGATACCTATTTTGGGTTATAAATATTACAGGTTTATCTAAATTTCATTCATTAACAAATAAGTTAAAATTAGATGTTTGTATACTCTAAAAAATAATTGAATCCCCTGCAACATTTTTATAATTCTATATATTTTTTAATATTATTGGTACAATGGTTTGATGATATCTCAAACTAAATAATTAGGATTTAAGTGTTCCATAATCTATTGGAATGATATGAAATTTATTTAAGTATAATTAAACTAGATATAATTGTGAATATTCTATTTAGAAGGATTAAAAATGTACTGAAATTCACAATTTCAAGCTTCTAGGTTGTTTTTTGAGTTTTTGACAAAGGAAATTATCTTATACGTATGTTTAAATTATATAACTAAAATTGTAAAATTATCTCTCTCAAAAAGTGTATTGAGAAATATATTTCATTGATTGAAGATAATTATCTTATGTGAAAGATAAATAGACTACTCAGATGGGGTTATCTTATAAATAAATTATCTTATGGATCATCCTAAAGAATAATCTTACGTTATATCATAATTTTCCAAAGAAATATCTTACAAACTCCAGTGAACTCAATACATAATTTCCTGATGTTATATTTTTTTGAAATTTTCAGTAAACCCCATATCATCTTCATGAAACCAACATCATTTATAAGCATGAATCATATATGGCTACACATATGCTTTATGATTTGACGAGAAAAAAATCTACGTGATGATGTAGATAACTTGATGATGTTTTAACTTAAATCATTATTATGATACTTATTTAATGATAATGAGTTTAATGATTTGAATGAACTCATATTATCAATATTTATATTACATAAAATTCTATAGGAAGTCATCCTTCATTAAATTAATGATATTTGTTAAATTTGAAATAGGTTTTGTGACTTTCAAAATCTTAGTCTCACTAGCCAAAATCTGATGAGAACTGTAAGGAGGCCTCATGCTGAAACATAGACCAGAATTCCACATTCAATTGAAGAACTCTCACGTTATACACTTTTCATAAAATCATTTATACACAAGATAAAAAGTAATGAGCACAGTTTGGACTATGAATATTCAATGAAACATTTCTCGGTCTATAGTTTAATGATTATAATTTTATGTAATCATATATGGTTTATTCTCTATGTTTTTATCAGTTGGATATTTATCAATACATTATTAAAATACTATATGAAGTGTGTTTAACCTTATAGAGAAAATAATTAGTATTTTTTTGAAAGTAAAATACTTTTGGAAAGAGTTGTTTACTATTGAATAATTATGAAAAAAGTTTCAGTGCTTTATTATCATCAATATCAAGGTCTTTGGACTTTGTCAGATATGGAATAAGATTTCAAAAATAACAAAAACGATCCAAAATCTCATGATATAGCTATTCTTGTGATAAAATTAAGGACCGCACATACCTAACATATTTTCTAAATATGAAATATTTTCTCATGATGGATATTTAAAAAAATAAAGTTGAAAATGTGAAATGATAGAAAAATTTATAATGTAATGAAAATATATTTCTATAAATATTTTTTGGGTTTCTCAAAGGAAGAAGTTGTGAGTTAGTGTACAAAAAGAATATAAATATAAGTGTTTCATCATTTTGGAGCATGCATATTTTTCTAAACACCTTTAAAGAGAGAAATGAACTTCATTATATATCTATTATTCCCACATTATGCAAAGTCAAAAGAATAATATTGACTATTTCGAAGAAGATAAATATTATTTCTATAGCTATTCAAAGGAGGGAGGAATATTGTATTATTTTTGAAGATATTTTGGTCATTATTTTTCTTTATTAAAGATCCTTATCATATGTCAGTTGTAGAGGAAAATATGTGCTAAAGACACATCAACCTTTTATATCTCATATATTTTTCCTATGTTTCGATGAATTTTACTCATTCTTGTGAAGTTTCAAATTAGTATACTATGTGGTTGAGGTTCTCGGTAAAATAACCTAAAGTCTTCTTAAAATATTTTTAACAAGTTACCTCTACTTTCATTCAAGTCGATTATTACCCATAAAAAGGAGTAGTTCTAGAAAAATCACTATTCTAATGGAGTAGAGTGTTGGTGGAGTGGGATACTGTATTTTTGTGCCCGAAACCACTATGCATTGCTCTATTCTCATCTTTTTTACTTTCTTATCTTTCTACTCTATTACTTACTTAAAGAAAGAGGATTTAATGAAGATTAATTTAAGAGGAAATATTAAATCAAAATATATTTTTAAAGGGACTCAATTCACCCCCCCTAAGTCTTTTTCTACACACCTTGGGACAATAGGGGTTACCCTTGCTGTGAAACAAGTTTTTTTGGGGCCAAAATTATGGTTGAGGCATACATTGATAGTGCATTTAATTAAATTAAATAATCAAATGTATCTATTTTGTTAAATGAACTAATATTTTCGCCTCTATATAAATATGTTTCTACAAAATTATTCATATTTATCTAAATAACCAGGGAGATTAGAGGGGTGGAGTAAGACTTCTCTTCCTTAGCAGGTTTCATCAAAGAATGATAAGATACAGGATCGAGGTGGATCGAGAGGAAGTGAACACAACAGGACTTATCCTTCACTAGATAATTCATTATTAACTAATTATCAATCCAAATTAAGGTAGGACTCATGAATTTTGGTTTACTCCCTTTTTAATAAATTGTTAAAGCAAATATATGATTTGATTTCTTTGATCTGTGATTATTCATCTTTCTTAGGAAACCATTTTAATAAATTGAATTGTTGATTTCAATTTAATTATTATTAAATGATATCATCTTTTTTATCCAATTTTCATGATCATTTATTGATATTGCTTGTCTAATGATGGTTACAACTTTTTTCTTGTGTCTTTCCCCCACCCATTATTTTATTATTTTTCATTAGACCATGAGGTCATGATTTGACATTTTATAGGGTGGGTTTGAGTGTGATAAAATCCCTAGATTTGCAGTGGTTATGAGCATGATGAAAGGATTGGTGTTTTCTGATCATTTGAGATGAATTATATGTTATTTTTAGTGTAGTTAGTATCCCTGAGTAGTGTGAGGTGGTAGGAGAAACACAATATGCATCAAGGATCTTCGAGAGGATGGATAGATTCCATTTTATGGCCACAAAGGATTGGAAATGATAGCTAGAGGAAGTTTTCTTTGATTTAAAGTGTTTAAACAATGATATGGGATGTGTAAAGGCCCGATCTAAAAGATGTGTAAATGGAAGTTGGGATCATAAAAGTTACTGACTACAGACCATATATCTTGTAATAAAAAAATTATGTGTACCCCCCCCCCCCCCCCCATGGATATAGAACTAGGGTTTTGGGAAGAGTTAAGGATCACAAGTTGTATGGATGGGCTCACACACCATGTGACCCTCCCTGACTATCCAAGATATGTGATAGATGGAACACAGACAGGACCTCATATGGGATGACATTCTCTGTACTCTGGGAGTATACAGGCATGGTCTAGCACTCAGGCGCATCTAGGTACATGGTCAAGTACATGGGCATGGCCCAAAGTACATGGACTTTCCCTGTTGTAAATGGTCCTCACTATGAGCACACAGACATGCCCCGAACAGCTAAGTAATGATGTCTACCATTTATACATTTCATGTATAATGACGTGGATTCCAATCCATGTACATATCAGAACACAACCAGGAAGCTATTTGGGGTCACACACCATGTGGACCCCCCATACACACCATGTATTTCCTCGTATATCTTCTTCCTCCCATATATTCTTTATTTAGACTCGTATTTTGGCCCATGAGTATCCTATCCTCAGTAGTTATATGCAAAGAATATGATGGTAGCCTTCATTGTGGAATATGATATATGATGTGAGGTATTATGATGGTGATTCTTGGTTAGGTGAGTGTTTATGATGGTGGTGATCTAGGCAGGATCATCAGAGACATTTCTATGTTGGAACTCCCCTATCCCACTAGGGACCAGGTCCCCCATAATCATTATATAGATAGAAATGGTACTCCCATACACTAGGCATGGGTCCTCTATCTATAGAGTTTTACTCCCCCATATTCAAGATCTAGTGGCATTAGAGTCCTCTATGAGTGTTTTGAATACCTCAGTTATAGATTGCATTAGCTTGGAGTGGGCCCCACTACATGGGTTTAGGTGAGGTTATGCTTGATGATGGGAACTAATGATGGACTTTTGGATATTCTGGATGAATCTTCAACTTTGTCAAGTATATGAGATGGATATTCCCTTTATCTATTATATATTTTTCTTAATTAGAATATATTTATCTACTAGTTTTTCCTTTCCACTCTTGTTATGGGTTGAGTCGACTACTCCTATCATATCTTTTTATTTATCCCACTTTAGTTTTTCAGGCATCCTACTATGTATGTATATACTCACCACTACATGGAATTTTTCAGCACGTATAGTGTCTTATGTAAATGATGGACAGTTTGGTGGTAACATCAGAAGATCATAGTGATACTCATGTTCATAGATTGTGTATGGTGGTCAGTATTGGATATCAGGAGTCAAGCTCTCTCAGCTTCCTCTATTCCAGATATTTTTAGGTTGGGACATCATTTCTGGATGGGTGTGTATTTTTCCTCTTTACACATTAGTTTTATTCTTTTTTAATTATTTTTATTTTACTAGAGGTTTTTTAATTCATGTTTACACTATTGATTCTTATGTATTATATTATTCCTCTAAAAATTTTAATGGATATAGATGGGTGTGTGTGTACATATATATTAGGAAAATTCCTCTCCTTTTATTTATGCCTTCTCGGCACTTCTCACTGTCCCCTAGCCTACTAGAGGTGGACTTGGGGTTTTCATGGATTAGTCTTCCACCAGCCAAGTAGGCCTTAGTGGGCCGATTCATGAAATTTAGCTCCATATGTTATGATAAAAAGTGATCTATTTATATTAAAAGTTTATATTTACAAAAATTGTATTCCCTTCACCTATAAAAGGTTCTCAACTCTTACCCATTCCTTCAATCATTATAAAGAATTATATCAATAAAAAATATTCCATTGTATCTTATAAACTCTCTTCCAGCATCTTATAATACATTTTATTTCAAAATACTAATCAACTGATAATTAAGTTGTTACCCATGGGAGAACATTTAAAAGGAGGGGCAATGTTCTCAACCAAACTCTCTTAAATCATTTCTTCTTCTACCCCGTAAAATATTTTATATACAAGAAATTATGTTAACATAAATATTATTAATATTTTTAAATTTTATTATACTAATGGAATGTTACTTTTATACCTTTCCCCAAAACTATTCAAAAAAACAAAGACATCTTCATGTGTACATTCTTACTGCCACCTCCATGAATGGCGTGTTCTATTTTTCAAAGCCTCCAAATATGGATAGATAAAAATTGTTATTTAATGAAAAAATATGATATTTAAAAAATTATTAATATTATTAAATGACTATAATTTTATTTTTCTACCCCCCCCCCCCACCCCCTCGTTCTGTCAAAAATTTTCATGTTGTTCATGCATATGTGAAGACTACCGCCTCTACAGAACGATGTATTTCATTTTCAATTTCCACCTAACATAGATGTATTTAAAAATATATTTAATGTATAAGAATGATATTTATTAAACTATTAATGTTTTATAAAGATAATATCATTCATTTTATAAGTGATATTAAAAATAAATGGTCATTGAAAACTTAATCATCCTAAGAACATAATAAGTCACATTTCCTAATTTGAGTCCATTTTGGGAAAACCTAATAATATATATAAATTTTGTGCCAAATTAATAATAAAATACATACACCTGTAATATTTGGGATATTATGAAGTTATTTTACAACACATTTTACCATGGTTAATATTATAAGGTTTTTTTGTAAAAATTTACCGAAGAACCTCAAGTAACTGACATAATAAAAACAAATTAATAAAAGAATAGCACATGATAATAAATAAACCTTATAAAATTATCTATAGATGAAAAATATTACTATGAAGGTACTTAACAAATTTAATTTTATTATCCTGGAAGTTAAGTGTATGCATAGAGAGAATTTGGAACTATGGTAAGAATTTTTGGGTCTCGACTTTGTTTCATTGAGATATGATTCATATTCTCCACTTTTTTCATTTTTTAATATTTATTGGTAATGGATTTAATTTTGTCAAATTTTTTTTATAATTTAATACATTTATAAATCCATATGAATTTCTCTTTCCAAAAGTTTTCGATTCAAGTGATTTTAAAGGCATATGATTTTTTTGTTTACTCAAACTTTTTTCTTTGAGTTGTAATGCTTCATCTTGAAATTTTTACTTCTATGATTAGTTTCTTCCACACAAAGATTTTATGTTAAAATTTCTATTTATCAATGAGAAAATAACACTTTTGACCCAAATATTCCTCATCAATTAATTTCTTCCCAATAAAAATATAAAATTATTAAGAATGATTTGAATCCTTCCCAAGTAAGATCTTTTTCTTCTATATCCATGCTTATATTCTTGCCAATGGTATCCTTTATATTAATAAACCCAATTATGTGATATATCATGTGATATTTAAATTTCCCTTTTCATATTTTCTAAATGAATTTATATTATTTATTTTATGGTATGGGTTTTAATATATTATTTTAAAATATTTTAAATGTTTTTACTTTCATGATCCTATGTTTTATCTCCCAACCCACACTCATTACTTTTTTGTTACAAATTATCAACCTTTTTCTCCATTCACCAATAAATTATTCTCATTTATTTCATCTATATTATTTATATATGTTATTTAAATATATACATATTTTACTTTTAATATTTTTTGGATAATTCTTGTTTTATGTTCCTTATGAAATTTTATCTTTTAAGTGAACCCAATTTAATAGAACTTCCCTATTTGTTATTTCATGTCTAGTTCCACCCCTTTTAAAAGTTTTGTCCATGAATAGTTTCTGAAATCCTAATTTATTTTATGAAAGACCCTCTTAGTTTAATTCTATTTGGAAAAGAAAATAATAGTATCTTTACTCTTTAAAATATCATTTACACATTTCATAAAGAATAACCTGAGTGGATCATTTTTACTTCTACAATATTTATCAAGAAATTTTATATATTATAATTAAATTTTTCAGACTTTTGTTTCTTCTTCAAATATGAACATCCAAATAATTTAATTCCATATTCTCATGTGAATAATTATTATATAGCCTTCAATTATGACCTGAGATAATATTATAAAACCCACTTCCTTCTCCTAGGATTTATCTTGGTCATGATTTATGTACGGTTTATTTATCTATTGTGGTAACATATGAATGTAAAAGTTATAACTATGAATGGAACAACCTGATAATTATCCTATTAATTTGGTAATATTTTCAAAACATTAGATACCATGTATGGTGCATGAGATATTATCCTAAACATGTTATGTTGGTGAGCCTTAACTATGGTGCACGGGCAGTCAACCTAAACACAATTTGCTTTTTATCTAGGAAGTGAAACTTGTCTTAGGATTATGATGTTATGTTTTATGTTGTTTCCATATATTGATGATTACATGAACATATGATATAATTACCTTATGTCATGTTTCCGTTATTATCACACACTCTTATTCTGTGGTATACATTTATTCATTTGAGATTTCATGTTCTACTATAAGTACTTATAAATAAAACTTATTATTCTTTATTTTTTAATAATATATTTATTCTCTACTTATGTTTTATAATTTTCTTATTATATAACAATTGATGACATGTTGATAAGTTTTCCATTACTTTATTTTTTATATCTCCCCTTTCAAATGTTTCTATTACCCAGACTGTGAAGATAATTATAGATTATGATAAGTCTATGAGGGAATCTAGTGTGGCTCAATTATGAATAAATGTTCACAAGTGCTGTGCAATTAGTTAGTTTTCTAGATAGACTTGAAATACACTAAAACTTTTGTTCATGGGATATTGATATTATTGTGATATGTAATTTTCAATTGATAAAAATGATGTGAATTATATATATGTTTATCATTGTTCGTCTCTCATTGTATCAAATCTAGTTTTCAAAGAAATAATTTTTAGTACCAGACCCGGTAGTACATGCTTGGGATTACATAGTGGGAAAATCACTTACCCTTGGTTATGTTTTCTTAGAATAATAGTTATCACTCCACCATTGTATACCCCATTTGAAGTGTTCTGTATCCAACCTTTCTGATCTCTTTTTTGTTGGATCTAGGTTAAAGGGTCAGCTATTTTTGAACCAAAATATTATAAAGAAATATAGATAAGTTATGGGTAATTAAAAAATGAATATATTTAGTTATAGATTATCATAAGCCTTATAATGATCGTAGGAGGAAGCCTCTATAATTTTATGTTGGAGATCACATGTTTGTAAAGGTGTGTCCTCATTATGGTTAGTGATGATTTGGTCACGAGAGTAATATATCTCCCTAGTTTTTTTTACCTTGAAGTTATTAGTTAAGATTAGATCTTTTGTATATCAATTAGAATGACCCCCATAGATGATTCAGGTACATTACATATTTCATGTATCATAGTATCATGGATATATTTATGAATATTTGTACTTCATCGACTAGGTTGAGGTAGATATTGAGTATGATGAAACCTTCAAGGAGGAGCATGTAGAGATTCTAGACTATCTAGAGAAGGTGTTGTGCGGGCTTGTTATTACCTTAGTTTTTGTCTTGTGGAAACAAGTTGGCGTGGAGGATATCACTTAGGAATGGGATCCGTAGATTCACACTCAATATCCCATGTTGTGTGATGATTAATTTTTGGAGATAATGTATTTGACTTTTCTAATTTATGATATTGATTATCCTACATGATGAGATAATTAATTATTCATGTTATTCCTATTTGATATATCTCTCTCCTAATAGTGTGTTTTGATATTTATTGATAATATTGTGTGGTTATATGCTTTGTTCCTTTGGTTTGTTGGTTTTATTCTGATTTAGCGAGAACCTTGAGAGGTATCTCAGTGTTTTAATGATATATTCCCCTTACTTTCTCTCAAAGAATAATTTTTATTCTGCTCAATAAATTAATTCAGTAGGGTAATAAACCATAAATTTATTAGTCCTGACTTTTCTGATTCATTTTTTGTCAAAGAATCCACTCACTAGTGAGGAATAAGAATCACTACAATCGCTACTTGTCGATCTTCCTAGATCTAGAAACTTTTCATTACTTGATTTCAATTCACCAATGGATCAGAGGAATAATAGATCTCAATGATCCTATTGCTATATGGAAAACTCTATAGATCATTATATAACAATGTATAAATATTAAAATATGTTTTTTTTAATTTAATTAAATAAATAAATTTAATTATTTATTTAACTCAATGCACCCTCCTATGGATTCTTTTATCTGAACACCCCAAACTGACCTATTTTAGGTTTTTCCTAGGGTAAACATCACATTCCAAACATAACTATGATCTTATATTTCTGATCCTAGATTCTATTTAAGATTTATCTTATTTTATTTAAGAAACTACACACACATAATATAAAATGTATTTAATATTTTTATAAAATCAAATTCATGCACACCAAGAATCATAATTGTATTCCCTCTCAGTTTCTGAAATGAATATATATATATATATATATATTTAAAATTCTTACAAGGGAAAAATAGGCTCTCGGCATTATTCCCACCTTCATGATTTTCATCCATGAAAAGTAAGACAAAACAAAAAAACTTAGGATACTGAGCCCGCATCTGGATCTCCCACTCTAAGAAAATATCTTGCATGGTCTTGTGCTACCAAAGCACATGAACCAAGGGTATGATACAACCATAAATTTTCCTCTCATACAAATCCTTGATTATAACTAGTTTCTGCTCAAAAGTAGATTTATCCTCGATGCCCATCTCACCCCATTCAATAGCGTGTGTGAGGTCATGCATGTATTTCTTCGATTGTGACACATGGAAGACAACATACACCCATTCCAATTGGGGGGTAGGTATAGGTATTAAGAAGCCTCACAAACCCTCTTTAAGATCTAAAATTTCCTAATGAACCTCGAAGATATCTTGTATACCTAGATGAACCTTCAAACTCCTCATTGTGAGGAGACTCTGTAAAACATGTTCTCCCAGCTTGAACTCCAAGGGCTTCTGAAATCAATTTTCCTAAGACTTCTAAAATCTCTGGTATATCCTCATATGCTTATTGATGACCTGGACCTTCTTCATTATCACCTGGATTTCAAACATCTTCATTATCTATGGACCCATAAGAGACATCTCACTGATCTTTATCTAGAACAAGGGTGGCCTTTATGGTCTCCTGAAAAGGGGTTAGAAAGGTGTCATGCTGATATCATAGTGGTAGATACTTCTGTGCACAAACTCAACCAATGGAAAGTGATCCTCCATGCTCAAATTCTGACACGTAAACCCTTATTATACCCTCCAACACCTAGATAGTGTGCTTGGTCTATCACGACCCATCCTCGAGGCTCATGTCGTGACTACCCCAAGCCATCCTCCCATAGGCTAGGGGGTGGAGACTAGCACCAAGGCATAAAATCCCGACAAAAAGGGGAAGGCATTGCCTTTGTAAAGTAAACAAACACCACAGAGTAAGAAAACAGAAGTAAGCAAATGGAGTTGATGTATCCCAAAGTTCCGTCTCATCAAAAGGAACACAACGCGACAGACGACGCGTCAATCAGACGCCCGGTCCGAGAGTTGGTGGATTTTTCGTCCTAGGGGTCCTGTTGGTTTTTAAGTCAAAACCAACCCAAATGCACTCCATATGCATCCAAACCTTGAGAAGAGTAATCCAAAAGGTCCATCTCACAAAGAGGAATCCAACAAAGTCGACGACACGTCAATCGGACGTCCGGAGCTCAATTTATAAGTGTTTCCGCTTTGAGGGCCAAGTTGGATTCGTGTTCGAACCAACCTGGACATATCCAAAGTTATCCAAAACTTTGAATGTAGTATACCAAAACTACCGTTTGGATCCAAGGATCTCATCGCAACTGACGGTGCATCGATCAGAGGTCCGCAGCCCAAGATACGGGTGTTTGAATGGAACTGTACGGAAATAGGGGTTTTGGGCCCGGACTGACCCGGCAAAAGACCCCCTGGGTCGGCCCGAACTGGGTCGACCTGACCCGGGTCCAATTCCAGCCCATTAGGTCATGGCTTGGCTCTGCCTAGCACGCTCTCGCGGCCGCATAGCCAACTCGGCTGATGCCGAGTTCAGTGGACGGGGGGGGGGGGGGCGCTGCCCCCCTGATTGGTGAGTCGTGGCCCCCACGTGGGGGGCCAATCCTTCGGCCAGTCGGGGGTTACGACCTCCGGTTTCCTGGAAGTCGGCCAGCCCAGTCTAGCCGGATGGATCTGCTTCCGCATGACCGCCGGGGTCCCGCCCTTCTGAGGTGCCGACAGCCGGCGGTTTCGGCCACCCGGCCCTGCGCCGCCACGGCTTCGAGCCGCGGCCATGTCCGACCGGCGTCGCGGTGTCTTCGTGGTTTTCTGGCGCGGCGCGACGGCGCTGCGCCCCTTCACTATGGCCTGACTCTGGCCGCAGGTTCATTCAGCCTCAACAGCGCGGCGCGATGGCGTCGTGCATCTTTGTCGCATTTCTCCATGATTCTGCGCGGTGCCGCTGCACCGCGCCACCTTCTTTTGAACCGCAACAACACAACAACAAAAAGGGGGAGGGGAGTCGGCCATATTCATGCAGTCCTACCTCCTCTTGATAAGTTGATATCAAGTGGCCCAAAGGTATAGATGAAGAACGTCAAAGGATAAATTCACGACAAAACAAATAACCCCTACCTTGAAAATGATAGGAGTTCGAAGAGCGTCGTGGAAAGCGGCGTCGCGGGGGAAGATGATGGCATCGCTCACCGCACGCTTTGATTTCTGAGTTTGTGCTTCAGTGCGTTGATGACGAGGAGGGAGGAAGGAGGGTCATCGGAGAAGCACCACGTCAGAAAGGGGGGCTCCAAGGAAGAAGGCCGAAGAAGGTTAGGGAAGAAGCGTCGCCGACGTTCTTCACATTCTTCATTGGAGAAAGAAGTTCTCGAAAGCTCTCCACCAAAAAGGCACAAGAACATTCCCAAAATAATAGAATATAATCTATTATTCTTGGTGGTGTAAATTAATTAAGCGGACATCACTTAATTAAGTTCAATATGGTTGGAAAAATTCAAAATTCAAAAGGGGGAGAGGCTCTGCCAAATTAATTGCTCGAGTGGATGACATAATTAATTTGGGGAGTTTCAAGGGGGTTTAGGGGCCCGGGTGGTCCCCACCTAATTAACAAGGAGAGGGTCAAGGAGTTTCCTCCCATTAAATGGGGGGGGTTGAGGAGGTTTTATTCTCCTCCATTAAGAGGGGAGTTAGAGTCTAAGAGGCTCTCCCTCATTAATGGGGGAGTATTGAGAGATTTACTCCCCTCCCATTAAATGGGGGGTTAAGCCCCATGTGGACCCCATGCCATAACCTCTCGTGGGAGGTTATGCTGCTCGAGTGGTCCCCACCCTAATTATCCCCCCATGGGAGGTGAGGGTGTGGCAGTCCCACCAACAACTCCCAAGTAGAGATTTTAACCAACACTATCCACATGGTGTGGGTTCAACAATGATAAAATAAGTTGTCACTTATTTTATTTTATTATTCCACGTGAACCCAAAAACCAACTCTCAAACCCGATCATCTGTCGTCGAGGTGAAAGTCATCTTAAGCGAAAACCGACGCTGCGATTCCATCGGTGTCCTCGGATTTCGATTCTGAGCATCGGTTCAAAAGTTAGGAAAAACCCACTCATTCGTTCACTGAACGTACCCGAGCTAAACTTCGGAAATTGATTCTGGGCACACCGGGCCTCGGAATCAGGTGTCGTCAGAAACTGCGTACTTGTAAAATTCCAAAGAAAATTAAGAAAAAAATTTCCCTTGAAATTTACAGGTCCTTACATTACTCCCACCTCAGGTCTTTACGTCCCCGTAAAGATACATCATAAACTAGGGAAAGAAATGAGGGTACTGAGCATGCATCTGAGCCTCCCACTCCCAAGTGCTCTCCTGGAGGTTCCCGTGCTACCATCTGATGCGTACAAGAGGTATTGACAGTCCACATAGGACCCGCTCCTGTCGATCCTCGATCTCCACCGAAACCTCTGCAAAAGTCGCCCCATCGTCAAAGTCTAGCTCCCCATGGTCGATGACATGTGTCGGGTCGTTCACGTATCTCCTCATCTGAGATACGTGGAGGATGCCATGCACCCGGTGCAACTAAGGTGGTAGAGTCAGGCGATAAGCCACCTCGCCTATCCTGTTGAGGACCTGGAACAGTCTGATGAAGTGCGGAGATAACTTGCCGCCCCAGCCAAATATCCACAATCCACGTCGAGGTGAGACACGTAAGAAGACGTGGTCACCATCCTCGAACTCTAGTGGTCTCCGCCTTCTGTCAGCACAAGACTTTTGTCGGCTCTGAGCTGTCCTCATCCACTCTTGGACGTCCTAGACCTTCTCTGGTCCTACAAGAGCTGCTAATATTTCTTCTTTTTCGATAAGATAAATTCGGTCTCATCCCCTGGATGGACCACGTTCTTTGCCTAATACAGTCAATTCCTGACATGGATGATACTAATCCATACCAAGGATGACGTTGAAAGGCCTCGATACTACTACCAAGAGATCCAATCATTGCTCTCACCTCCAAGGGTTGAGTCACACTGTCGGCATCAGTGTGTGGTCCCTGGGTCTCCTCCAGTAGGTATCTCAAAGTGAGGGTCAAGTCAACTATTTTTAAACTGAAACCTCTTAGTAACGACAAAAAGAGAGGACAGGAAAGTAAATGCCTCAAAGAAATGTGTCTTTTATTACTGCAGCTCAAAGTACAAAGGCACAAAGCATCTACAACCAAACATCAACAAAGCTAGAAGCAATATGAACAAAAGTCTCCAGGTCTGGATCTAGTCTCGCTCCTATTAATATAATCCCAAATCTCCATGATTGTAGGCCCCAGATGCCTGAAGCTGAGCTCTCCCATGTCCACCAGTTCCCTGTGGTCGGGGTGGACCTCCTGGTGGTGGTGGTGGCAACACCTCGAAGCGTCGTCCACCTCCAGCTGCACGGCCAGCTCCCCTGCCATGGTCTCCTACTCCTAGCGGTCCTCCTCAATATAATCTATGCCTATGCCTGGGAGGTCCTTCGTTTATCTGCTGATCATCTGTATGGCGGGTCGGACAGTCATGAGCCATGTGACCAACCCCACCGCAGGAGTAACACTGTCCGCTCATGGAAAGTCGTTCTCCACCCTGGGTTCCTCGCACGAACGATCATGTATCATGTGGTCTACCACCTATAGGTCTAGTACTCTTGGACCTCTGCGTCATCTGTCTACAACCCACTGTAGAAGACTCTGCCGCATACCGTCTAGTGGTGGGTCCTGCTGCTGGAGACTGCTCAATAAGGAAACTCTTTACTAAGAGGGCTCGCTCCAACACCTCTGTCTACGTCGGGATGTTGTGATAAACAAATAAAGATCTGATATCTCGCCTGAGCCCCTGGTCGAAGGTTCGGGCCCTGAAGAATGGGTCTCGTACCATGTCCGTGGAATAGCACGAGAGATCGGTAAACCTCACCGAGTACTGGGCTACCGTCATGTTTCCATGACGCAGTTGTAGAAGCTCTTGGATGCGCACCGCACAGAGGGTGGCTGGGACGAACTCTGAGCGGAAGAGGCCCTCAAAGTCCATCCAGAGGAGTGATGCCTCGTCGTGCACCTGGAGCATTAAGCCTCACCATATGCATGCTACCGCGTGCAGGAGGCTCGCTGCAAGGATCACCATGAGGTCTGCCGGTGTCCCTACCAATCAGAAAACTCATTCAACTGCCTCCAGTCAATCCTCGGCTGCCTGAGGGTCCGTCTCCCCATGGAACCTGGGCAGGCCTCTGACGCTGAAACTCGTGCAGTGCACCAAGGCGACGTGCACTCTCAACGGCTGGGGTTGGTAGCATTGGTGTCTTGGCAGGTAGTGGTACCGTCGGTGCCTCCGCAGTAATAGGGACCTGCACCGCGGCCTCGTCACTCAGTGGGCTGTCATCGCATACAAAACTCAGAACCCTAGCTAGCTGCCATCGTGGGGCCATCCTAAAAAGATACAGGTGCGCCACGGTCAAAACAGTATATATGGTTAGCTGACACAAAGTAATCACAAAGAAAAATTTTGAAACACACATGCAATAAATGTTTTTGTGCATTGAGTCGGAAATCAGAAGTCAGGGTCCTGGTGTACGGATACGTCGGCCGCCGCACCAACACTGGACTCCCTGGACTGATAACCACACTCAATACCCTTAACATTATTGCTTCACATAGAAGAATGATTAGATTCATGAGTTCTGCGGTAGAACCGAACTCCTCTGATACCAATTTGTCACAACCCGTCCTTGGGGCTCGTGTCGTGACTACCCCAAGCCCGCCTCCCATAGGCCAGGGGCTGGCGACTAGCACTAAGGCATAAAATCCCAACAAAAGGGGAAGGCATTGTCTTTGTAATGTAAACAAACACCACAGAGTAAGCAAATAGAAGTAAACACTAAGTAAAACTGGGTACAATAGTGAGTGCGGAAAAGTAAGTGGTCCAGAATACAAACCCAAACTGAAAGTAAAATACAACAGGAAAGAAAGTAAAACAACTGAAGGTAAAGCTGCAACGTTGTGTCGTCCACAGGTAGTCCCACTTGAAGGGTGAGTACAGATAGCATCCTCAGCTCCACGGGTCCAGCCGTCTGCTCCATGTATGTCCCGCCCAGTGGTCCACCTCCAGGTACCGACTTGCTCCACAAGCCTCCATCACGATCAGCGTTGTTCGTCATATGCATCCAACACAAAGTAGTGCGGGCATAGCCTATGCAGGGGTGAGTATAAGCTACTCAGTAGGGACCCCGAGACCCCCGAAGGTCTCCCAGAATCCACAAAGGATAATCCAAAAAGGAAGATACAATCACACAGTAACATCCGACACTACTTAGGTATATTCCCATACATATACCTATGTCATCAATTCCAGTTCAGCTCCAACACCCAAGCCCAAGTACAACCCAATCCACATAGGAAAACACAACTAAATCCACAGAGGAAAGCATAACGTAATCCACACAGGATATCAAGTCAATCTTTTTGAAGATAAAGATTGAAATTCAAGACTCAGCTCAAACCAGGATTTAATCATGTTGTCGAAACCATAGCTTCTGGGGAAACTCCTCCTCTTTCGAGTACAGTGGGCCTGCCGCTACAACCAAGCGCTTCCCATTAACCTTGGACTGCTGTAGTACTCCACCTGTCGAGTACTGTGGGCCTGCTGCTACACCCAAGCGCTTCCCACCATGGGTCTGCCGCTACAACCAAGCGCTCACACTCATATCCTCCAGAGGTACTCCTTCTGTTGAGTACCGCGGGTCTGCGGCTACAACCAAGTGCTCTTCCGAAGTGGGTCTGCCGCTACAACCAAGCGCTCCCCCTCATAGCCTCTAGAGGTACTCCTTCTGTTGAGTACCGCAGGTCTGCCGCTACAACCAAGCACTCCTCCGATGTGGGTCTGCCGCTCCAACCAAGCGCTCCCCACTGGGCTATCTAAAACACACCGAGTCGATCGATCAGCAGACGTCAAGTCTCATCCAGCCCTAGGGTTTCATAAATATTGAAGGTACTGTAGTCGTCACCGCCGAACCCACGGAGGATTCCCGTACAATTGTCATTGTCGTCGCAGCCAGCTCTAGGGTTTCCGCACACAGCACGCTCGTTCCGGGAGGGTCCACTCCACCAGACAAGAGGTCGATACATCAGCTAACACGTATTTCGAAGTTGATGTATCCAAAAGTTCCGTCTCGTCAAAAGGAACACCACGTGACAGACGACGCGTCAATCGGACGCCCGGTCCGAGAGTTATTAGCTTTTTCGTCCCAGGGGCCCGGTTGGTTTTTAAGTCAAAAAAACCCAAACGCACTCTCTCTGTGTCCAAACCTCTAGCGGAGTAAGCCAAAAAGTCCATCTCACTAAGAGAAATCCAACAAAGTCGACGGCACGTCAATCGGACGTCCGGAGCTCAAGTTATAAGTGTTTCCGCTCCGAGGGCCCAGTTGGTTTTGTGTTCGAACCAACCTGGCCATACGCAAAGTTCTTCGAAACCTTGAGTTTAGTATACTGAAATGTCCATCTCGATCCAAGGATATCATCTCAACTGACGGTGCATCGATCGGAGGTCCGCAGCCCAAGATATGGGCGTTTGAATGGAACTGTCTGGAAATAGGGGGTTTTGGGCCCGGACCGACCCGACCTATATGTCTGGGGGTGGAAGGTTGTACTCATCTTCAACTGGGTCCCAAATTCCTCATATGAGACTATCTAAAACTGTGACATCAACCATACTTAATGGTTATAGAAAATAGTCAAGGGAACCCCATGAAGGCGAACAATATCCCGTACATACATACTTCTTAAACTATTCACCGAAATCTTCCCCCTAATACCAATGAAGTATGCTGAATTTATGAGTCGGTCAATTATCACTCAGATGGTGTTGTTATCCCTTAGTTTTTATAGAAACCCTGTCATGAATTCTAGGTATATTTTTTCCCATTTCGACTCTGGGACCTCAAGTGGCTGCAAAGAACCTATCAAAATCGTGTGTTAAGCCTTCACTTGTTGACAGGTGAGGCACTGTGAGACGAACTCAGCCACACCCATCTCATGTTCCCCACCAAATCTAACTATGAAGGTATATATACATCTTCATCACACTGATATGTATAGATAAATGAGAAGTGTGAAACTCCCTAATCACCACATCTCGTATCATGACATGGAACATTGTCCATCCTTGGAAAAGGATGTCATGATTCACTCCTCAAAATACATCAGGTGAGTCTCCTGTGGATATCTAATCATGAAAGACCTCACAGTTGATGTCTCCCAACTAGAACTCTCTCACATTATCAATAAATGGAAGATTTAGCACTATAGATTGAAGAAAAATTTCACCCACTTACTCAACTAATGGAAGCTACAAGGAAGAAAACTGCTCAGAAGTCTCCTACATAAAAATAGTCCAGGAAATCCTAGTAAGGGAATCTACTACCAAATTTCCCTTACCTAGAGTATAAACTATCCTGAATCAATAGTTATATAGGAAATAAAACTAGAGCCACTATCTCTGGTTAAATTCTATCTATATGAAGACATACCTGAGACTCTGATGGTCTAAGTAACCATAAAGCACTCCCCCTAGAAGATAGTGCATCCAAAACCTTAGGAAGAAGGATACCACTTCCATCTATCATTTTGGAGTCACATAGATTTTCTAATGATGAATCAACTACCTAGACCCATTTATGATAATGATCTATTGGTGAATCAATATGAAATTGATCCCAGATCATGAGGAATCAAAATACACAATATACTCCATGATTTCCTTTGGTAATCTAAAAACAGGAGTGCTCATCATCCTCAGCCTCAAATCCTTAAAGTCCCTCTTGTACTACTCAGTCTAGGTAAATGGTTTCCCTTTCCGTGGTAGGGTAGTAAAATGGGATGTAATCGTGGATATTCCTACCACAAACCTATGGTAGTATGCCACGAAGACAAGAAAACTCCACACATATCGTACGCTCTTAGGGGAATCCCAAGAAAGAACTTCATCGATCATTTCCGGGACTATAGCTAAATCATGATTAGAAATTACATGGCCTAGAAAGTGAAACTCATGAACCTAGAATTGTAATATCATAATATGAGTATAAAGTTGGTGCTCTCGAAGAAAATCTAGGACCATCCTCAAGTTCTTTGTATGATCCTACTCTATCATAGAGTATATGAGTATGTCCTCAATGAAGATAACCAAAAACTGGTCCAAGGATGGATGGAACATCTATTTCATCAAATATATAAATATGGTAGGTGAATTCATCACACAAAAGGGAATCACTAAGAACTTAGAGTATCTATAGAAACATTGGAATACCATATTCAAAATATCTACCTCAAAAACTCTAAACTAGTGGTAGTAGAACCGTATAATAATCTTTAAGAACCATCTTGCACCTCATAACTGATCAAATAGGACATCAATCCTTGGTAAGGGGTACATGTTATTTATCATGGCCTCGTTTAGGAGAAAATTATCCACAAAAATCCACAATCCCTCATCCATGTCTTTCATGAAAAATCGTGGAGATACCTAAGGGGAAACATTGGTCCTATTAAAACCCTTCTCTTGAAGGTCCTATAACTACAACTGCAACTCTTAGAGCTCAGTAGTGTCTATCCAATATGAAATAAAAGATATTAGAGAACTATTGGGATGAAAGTCGATTAAAAAATCCATCTCTCTCCTCAGTGGTAGTCCTGAAATTTTATGGGGGAAGATTTCCACAAAATCCTCCATGACTAAAATAATCTATATGCCTAAAGATCCCTCTAAACCAAGGGATACACCCACTAACTATTGGGTGCTAGGATACAACCTCCTACTCACAAAACTCACTCACTCTACATTATGATCTCTCTCTCTCCCAAAGAGGATAATATCATCCAATCAATGTGAAGGAATATAAATCATTTGTGGTGGTAGTAAATCCAGGCATAGACTTTAGAAAACCAATCCATACCCAAGATGGTGTCATAGTGTTCCATCTTGAATACCAAAAGGTCCCATGTAAACCTCTCTCCACCAAGTGATTACTTTCATAGTCGAAAGATAAATGTTATAAAGAATAATTTCCTATAGGAACCTAAAGATGAGTCTTTAAGGACAAAGACTTCTCTGGGACCTCTAGATCTTGAAAAAGGATTATAGAGATGAATAAATGGCTCAGACTTGTTTCTACTTATATAAAGACAATAGTATAATAAAAACATTTTTCTCCTATAATCATTTTGTGTGGTGTAGGTTCGTAAGCCTCTATAGCCTATAGTTGTCCACATCCCTAAACACCATATCCCATAGCCTAATTTGGGATGTCAGGTGGTGGTGGGAAAAGGATATCATAGTTTAGTCTACCACCCACATATCCTCCTCTTGGAGCTCTACCTGCTCCTCTACCAGCTCTACCACCCTGGGGTCCATGCTACTCTCACCCGGGAGATCCCTAATCATGGTGTTTCCTCTTCTATGGCAGTTAGTCGGATATCTACCTATGATCCTTAGTATGTATAGTCATAATTTCATGTTCCATGTGACCTCTCCCATCACAAGCATAGCACTTCCACTCTATGGGATTCTATGGCCCTCTACGATGTCCTTGACCACATGACCGAGCCTGATCCTATAAAAATCTCTTGCATCAAGATCCTATCGACTGGAATTTTCTAGCAGCTGCAGATGGCTCAACACTATAACATTGAGTGCCTATTAGAGCTACTTGGAATCTCTTTGACAGGAATCACTTTGTCACAAGTTCCCTATCTAGTACACTAGTATAAGAGGGAATTCATAATGGCACTACACTGGAACAAATATCTCTACGGAGTTC
Source organism: Viscum album (assembly GCA_963277665.1). NCBI lineage: Eukaryota > Viridiplantae > Streptophyta > Magnoliopsida > Santalales > Viscaceae > Viscum > Viscum album. The sequence continues at coordinate 238,784,913 of OY728137.1, forward strand.
TTGATCAAACTTCTATACTCATAAGTAGCCCTCACATACCATATCAAGGGAGTACCATGTAAGTTCAGTGAACCTTGAAACATACACAGACACTATCATCCCTCCCTACTGCATCTCCATAATATGATGAATCTGAACTATGAAAAAATATAATGGATATTAGTCCTCACAAAATAACTTCTTGAATTCAGGTCATGAGAGTGTCCACTCATCATGCATCTGGGTAACAAGACTCCACAAACGCCTCGCTGGCCCATGGAAAATACTAGCTGCCAGCACAACCACCTGATCATCCAATTTCTAGATTATCCCGAAAACACATACCACCGACTATATCCAATCATCTACTACCTAGGGATCTGGCTCACTATAGAACCTCAGTTGGATTTGGTGTTGGAACCTGCGGAGTACGCTAAGCATGAGTGAATTTTCAATGTTTCATTAAGGTATGATTATCTACTCAACATTTAGTCCTTCTACTACCTATCCACCTTGATGAATAATCTCACCTGATAGACCCTGAACTAAGGCATCATCAATCATCATATCATCATCATGATTCAGAACCAGTAACTTTGTTGTCTATCATTATAGAGGCATCATGGAAGTTTAATCAAGACATACCAAGATCAGATGAGAATATATATATACAATGGGGATTTTACTCAATAAGTTCAATCAAAAGAATCAATCATATATGACACATGTACAATTTTATCCCTATAACCAATATATTGATATGTTAGGTAGACAAACAGTCAGTCAATTTCCTAGTGAATGTTTACATTGGTTTTTTCATTAAGGGGACTACTCCAAACGCCTTACTAATGATATAACTATGTCTCATACCAATATTTCATGACCTAATCCCATGGGTATTATGATGGAACAACCACAATCCCTCCTCCATAGGCCAAGGGCTTGCTACTAGTGCTGAAAGAAATATCTAACTTGGGAGGCCTTTTCCTAACATACCTGTACACACACACCCAACCATCTTAATGAAGAAGTGTATAGGTATAACAATAAAAGGATAAAATATCTATAATATAACCATGTATATGAAAAAACTCTTGGGTGTACAAGAGTATGATAGTAAAAGCTAACAAAAAAGGGGAAAAATACATGCTCAACCCAGAAGATGTCCCAACCTAAAAAAACTAGAAAGGTGAAATGTTGATAGTTATTTTCTAATGGACCCCACGATTTGACCAATGTATATGGTTTAATGCAACAGGTATCTTTAATATCTCATTTAGTTACTTCCGACCTGTTCGTCGTCTGTATAAGACATGACGTGTATGGTAAAATCCCATGCATGGGTATGTATATACATACCCATTAAGATACCGTGAAAGCTGAAGGGGGGAAGTAAGAGATGTGATATGAATATATAAATAGTAGAAAACTCAGCCCAAAGTAAGAGAGTAAAAAAATCTAACAACATGGATACAGATATATAGATATGTATATGGTCAAAAAAATAAACCCAAATGAGATAGATAAGGGGATATACATGTCACAACCTAGTCGTGGAAAAGAGTTTCCTCAGTTCCAGAAGTCCATAATTGATTCCCGGAATCTCACATGAGGTGTAATAAAATTCAATCCACACATCTCCACTTTTTCATAAAATCCAGGAGGAAGTCTCTAGGTAGAGGACTTGCACCCTAATATAATAGGAGGGTATCACTCAGTAGATATCTAAGGACCCATGCCATGTCCTGACAGGAGGGTTCCACTCAAGTAATTAATAAAGGACCCACGCACATCTTAGATGGAGGGTTCCACTCTAATAGTCGAGGACCCATGCCCTGATACCATAGGGGGTTCCCCTCATATAGTAGATAGAGGACCCACACCCAACCCAGATTGAGGGTTCTACTCTAGTAGATGAGGACCCATGCCCTAACCCCCTATGAGGGTGCCACTTGGATAGAATATAGAGAAACCATGACCAACACAATTGGAGGGTGACACTCTAATAGTCAAGGACCCATGCCCTGACTCTATATGTGTGTAGAAATTAGATAGCACATAGAGGACTCATTCCTATCCCAATTGGAGGGTGTCACTCTAGTATTAGAGGACCTATTCCTTGACACCATAGGAGGGTGCCAGTTGGTGTATAGGTTGATAACTCAAGCCCTATCCCAGTAAGAGGTTTCAACTCTAACAATAGATATAGGAATCATTCCCTGTCCCGTAAGATGGTTCCAGTCTATAGATAGGTAGAGAACCCATGCCCAGTATAGCTGGAGGGTGACACTCTAAATTTCCTGATAATCATGACTAATCACTACCATTGTCAATAATTTCATAAAGAAGTAACCCATCCATAAAATCTCACATCATATCACAAAAGGAACTATAGATTCCACCATCACATTATAAATGAAAAAACACTCACGATAGGCTACACGAGGACCAAAATCCAAGTCCAAATGAATAAGTTACTAGAGGTTAAATTTTCCTCATAATGAAAGAAGGGGGTAAAAACGTGTAAGGGAACCCACACGATGTGTGATCCCACCCCCTAGCCTAGATTTCTTCCTACCAACAAATAGATCATTTCCCATTTAGACCTAAATAGTGTGTAGGGGGTCTACATGGTGTGTCTGAGCCACTCGGGGTTCTGATCTTTCTCTTTGTTCATGTCTATTTATAGATACATGTGACCATATACTTGGGCACACAATGTGTTCCTATCTATACCCATTCCCATTTACTCTTGGAGTATACGCCAGTTTTCAAGAACAAGGGTCACACAACATGTGGGGGCCCACACAATGTGTGCCACTTTTCACCCCCAAAACCCAAGCTGATATAAGAAAGGGATCACACGTCGTGTGTTCTTATGATCTACGGAGCGTGTATTCAAGGTTTTCCTAGAAACTTATATCGTATCTTAGGAATTACATATATATCTCATACTTCATGGATCTCACCTCCATCTAACCAACATATGTGGATCTTACCTGCACTCTTCATTTTCGACCATTCGGTGGTCCGAAATCAAAATTCCATTGGTCAACTTGAATCTCCAACAAAACCGCATGAATCCCATATCACACCTCCCATAGTATAGGTTCCAGAACAAAACTTAGATCACCTAAAATCAAAAAATCATCATATTTTATCCTTGGTTCTTTATTCCATTCATTGCATGTGAATCTGCCATGGATCCGAGGGTCCGAACATGCTTGGTCACGCCCGCCAATGTTGAATCACAACCCATGGTCCAATGATGACTAACACGAATATAAGGGGGAGAAATGGATAGGAAACATATGTGAAATTATCATTGAAAAATATTTCTTGGCCGAAGAATACATAAGTTGGGGGTCGGTGTGAGAAAATGGAATAAAAAAATAAAACTGGTACTCTAGTGCATGTAATGGTTCAATTAAAACAGATATCAAAGAATAATTTTGATTTTTCTTAATCAATTTAATCAACAGGGTAATAGAACACGAATTTATGATTCCTATTTATTTTGGATCATTTTTTTTTGAAAAATGCACTATAAGTGAATAAGTGGAATTGTTGCGTCTGTTGCATGTTGATCTTCCTAGATCAAGAGTCTCTTCATCGCCTAATTTTTATTCTCCAATGGAGGATAGGAAAAACATCTCTCAATGATCCCAAGGTTTTACATCTAACCTTGTATATCCTTATGTAATGGTGTATTAATGGTTAATTCGGTATAGGAAAATTAAATAAATAAATGAATTTAATTATTTATTTAACTCAAAACACCCACCCATGACCTCTTTTATTTGAACACATTGTGCCTACATATTTTAGGTCGTATATAGGGTAAACATATTGTTCTAGACTCAACCATGGTCTCATATTTATGATCCAAGATTTTCTTTAAGAGTTATCTAATTTTTATTAATAAACTTGGTGTGTTTAATATAAAATATATAAAATATTTTTATAAAATCAATTTTAGGCACATCGGGTCTCAGAATCACACACCATATCAGCACCTAACTCTTAATATATATGTATGTATATATATATATATTCCAATGTCCATAAAGAAAAAACATGTTCTCTATATTGATATTATCTTTGGTTCTATGATGAATAAAAATGGGATCAACCCAAGAGGTGGAGCTCTGAGCTCAATAGATCAAAGGGAAAGATCGAAGAACCTCATATATGTTGGAAGACAAAGCATTGATTGTGGTCAAATATTCATCAAAACTCACCTTAAAAGTTGATTAACTTTAGTCAATTAAAATCTCAACCATTATTTGATGATCATAAGGTCACAAAGACAAGATGAACATGGTTACTAGGAATTGATCAGTGAATTAAAATTAATGTAGTTCTACTCATTCACTGGAATTTATGTTCTATATAGGTATGAGATTAATAGTGATGAAAGAAACCTCATATTCTCCAACTTTAACAGTGTATAGGTTGAGAACATATTCACCTAAGCTGTTTTATAGAACAACTCAATGGGATTTTATTTTTCAAACGGTCATAAGATGGGTTTTTTACACCTTAAAGAAGTCTCGAGTCAAGATCAATCCTAAGAAGAACTTTGTTATTAGCTGATAAAGTCAACCTATGAACCAAGGATTGAAGTAGCTATGAGATATTTGGATGAAAATAATATTGATTTTAGGATCATTTATTAATAGTTGAGAAATAGATACATTTTTTCCAGTGATTTAATGACTTAGTTTAATTTAGGGGTAATGAAGAATTTTGACTTCAAGAAAAAAAAGATGTTTCAATGCCCGTATAAAGGATATTTGTTTGTTACTAAATTATTTATGCTATTTTTTTAAGGTTTTCCAAAATATAAATCAAGAAAATGGTACATCTTGATTCATTTTCCTTGTTGTGGAACCCAATTTCATGTGATTTTTTTTAAGGTTCATCTCGAATCATTTGTAGGTAACAGAGAAATATGGTCAGCGACATGCGTTCAGTGAGTTTGTGTACAATAAGTTAGGTCATTGTATGGGGTCTATAAACAATATAAAAAAAGGAAATTAAATTTAAGAAGGTGGTATAACATTTTAGGGGTATTAAACACATTTCTTCAGAGAGTTTTTGGGAGAGGAAACCTATATGTAATTTCAGAAGAATCTTTAGCTAAGAGAAAATATAGATCATGGGAAGTGATAATTTCAAGAAGTTTCATAAGGAAGATCTATCTTTCCATATCTATTATACTTTCTATCATTAATTTTTATATTGTAACCGAATTCTTGTAGTATACATAAATTTAAATTTATCTTCTAATACTCATTTTTGGGAATAAAATTTAATGGTATCATTCTTTTACTTATTTCCATCATTTATTCATAAAAATTTCATAGTTATTTTAGTTATTAATTTTCAAAATTATATAATCTTTATATGATATGAATTTTGATTATAATTTCAGAAATTTACATTTTGGATGGATAATTTTTGGAGTGGGTAGCTATAAGAATTATCCCTTAGTAGGTTGATCTCTTGGTGGAAAAGATTGACCAAATCAATTTTGTGAATTCTCTTGCAATAAATTTTTCATGAAGGAATACATTATTTTAAACAAAACTGTTGAAATTCCCCTTATATTTTATCATTGTTGTCTTCAATTCTCCTTCTCATTTAAAAATGTTTTTCTTGTATTATCTAGACTAAAATAACTGCTTTCTTAATTTTTTGTTTTTCTTAAGTAAAAAAATATTTAAAAAATATCCAACATTTTTTTCTTTTGACTTTTTCAAATAGTTGTTCTTCACAGTCATTTTACCTTCCCTCATAGGATTAGAACCCTACTCACAATGATACAAATAGTTAATTGGAATTATAAGTAACAATTCTTTATATTTTCAATGAAAATGAACCAATTCTGTTGGAACCATATTTTTGGATGGGCTTCATACGACCATAATTAAAACCCCAAAAATATAAAAAAAAATTAAAAAAATATTTCTGAATTTTTTTTATAAAAAATGTGATTGGAATATGTTTATCTTCATTATAGTTATGAGATGATTTTACTATGTTGTCAAATTATTCTTATGAATTCTATTTCATGTGAACTAGATCATCATTTGGTAATTTAGAACCTTTTATCCACGAAATCCAGATATAACTTAGGGATTTAAAAAAGAAAAAAAAAGAAAAAAATGGACGATCATAGAGAGGGGTTAGATTACCATGAAAATTTTATTCTACTTATAATTAGAGAAGTTTATGGTTATATGAATAGTCCTAGGGAGTTTCAATTACCAATAGTGTAAGATCCCAAATCTTCTTTTCAGGCATGTTTTACTTTTCTGGTTGTTTTGGAGAAAAAGAAGAGTTTCTGGAAATTTCATGAGTACACACCATGTACTTTAAGTACACACCGTGTACCCAGTTGTCATGGGTGACCGTGTACTGGCCATGTAATGGCCGAGTATATGGCCGTGTGTGGTGACCTGGATACCACCTAAAGCAGAGGCTTGAAAAGGAAAGTGTGTGTCATGTACTTTTAAATAACACGCTGGGTTCTTTCTTTTTTTCATTAAATGGACGTGAGTCGCATCTGATGGAAAAAACACACTTCTTCTTTGTATGTCACATCCAAGAGAATCTGTATGGCTGTAGATATTTTCCGAGCCCCTGACTTGCCATCCGTTCTCCGAATTGACCACTGTCGATTACGTTGAAATCACCATGGTGAGTTCTTCCTTCTTCTAGAACTTCATCTCTTGATTTCTCCTCTTTTGTGAGATATTCTCGGTTGAATGTTTTTAACATTTTTGTAGATCTATGATGATATAGAGAGATTCAAGGCCTGAGTTTCACATATATCGATCCCGTGATGCTGAGGTAGGTGTTTTGTGCCTTTCCGAAGATAGTCATTGAATTTTATGGGCAAAAGTGCCCAATACCCAAGAACGGGGTATTTCATGTTTAGGGTTCTTAGTTCTGTTTTTTTCCTTCTAGGCCCTATTTGTTTTTATAAAGGTTTTTTCTTATGAATAGGGTTAAGTTTTCCATGCTATGGAGGTTTTTCCCATGTTTTCTAGTTTTGACCATTTGGTCTAGCTTTCCTTTTAGACTGCTTTGTTTCCCATTCCTAGTATTGTTAGGATGGAGTGATTATTATCTGACATTATATGATATACTGTAGATTTCTTATCCAAGTATTTCTTGAGGTTTAATTTGGCTTCCATGTATCGTTGTGCATGACTAACTTACACAGGGCCCTAAGAACCTGGTGAAGTAGACCATAAGGAGAATGGATGTTGAGGCCTTCTCCAGATTGTCTGTTTTACTATTATGTTGTGAGAACATAGAGGGTATTGACTTTGTGCTCCCTCAGAGTGTCTATAGTTTCCTCAATATAGTAAAAGGGGGAATTGGACGTTGAGTTTATCCTCAAATTTCCTATTAGTTACTGATATGATACCATAGGGGGAATTGATGGTGAGTGCTTCCTCAGAGAGTTTTTGCTAAAGTTTAACCAGAGGGGTTAGACTGTGTGTACTTACCAGAGGGTTTCTTGTTGTTGTTTAGTTGAACCAGAGGGGTTAGATTGTGATTTATTCCTAAAGGGTTACCTACTTCTGATTGGTTTCTCTTGATATATAAAAATAAATACAATTGAAATTGTAGGACTCTTGCTATGTGTACTTCCTTGTTTACTGCTTCATATTTTTTATTACCTGCCATATATATTCACTGACTGTTAGGCATAGATATTTGGGTGGTTGCCTACCGAGATTTGTCTCACACCCAGTTTGGGTCATGCTTTTGGGCCCAAACAGATTATATTGCTTCAGATATAGATAAGGGAAAGCCCCCTTCTACTTTAGGTACATGATTACTGTGGAGTTGGGGAGCATGGGACCAAGCTGAGGCTTACAATGTTGTGAATCTATTTACTTTATTTTCTTTTTGATTTGGTTTAGTATTATATTACATCATTGTGACTTGCTTAGTAGCTTTCCTAGACATATGTATCATGCATCATATATATATGTGTGTGATCCAGTTCTTTATTATTTCCATTGTTTACCTATTGCATGTTTTATAGATTCTGTTATTGCTATCCATTTTAATTCTGATTTGTTTCTATTTTAATGAGGGAATAGTTTCCCTACTATCACACCCAAGTCCCTCGCTTCTAGTTGGAAACCTCTATCATTATAGGAAATGTTCTTGAGGCCATGTGACCAACCGGGTACGGGGCACCTCTGGGTGGCTCCCAGAACCGAGATGTTACAAAGTGGTATCAGAGGAATTATTTTCTTCATGACTTACTATTTGGAGCCTATATCTAGGGATAGGAAGGAATAGTTAGTTGGTAATAAGTTGTGCCTGAGGGTACCTAACCTATGTACATGGAAAAGCCAATTTACCTCGATTATTGCAATTTTTTTGGTTTTTCAATTTTACAGTTGAATTGTTTTCATAGTTGGGTGATTCACATATATTGAGCTATTGTAGTTGATGTTATTGAGGTTTTATTTCTATTGAAACCCGATGAGATTCGGGTATGTCATCTCATGAATCATATAGGAACTTGCTAGAGATCACATGTCGTTCATTCTTTCCATGCCATTTAGGGTGCATTAGTGATTGCATGTTCTTGTGATAGATGTTGTGCTAGATATTCATGTTGTTTTCATAGATGCCTTGATAGAATACCTGCATTTTTATAAGGTATTGGTTTGTGTAAGGTTTTGTTTGAATGTATGCCAAACTTTGGTTCTTGAGGTGTTATGGGCCCTCACGTACTGGAATTTGGTGGATCATTGCTTTGTTATGTTTATATATAACATGTATAAGATTCCAAGCTTTGATTTGTGGGGAGTATAGGCCCTCATGGATTAGAATTTGGCACTTTAATGTTCGTTTTACTGTTTTTTGGGTTCCAAATTAGTTACTAAGGCTTACTATCTGGATGAACCTAGAATACATGGCATGTAATGACAAATACACTCCATGTGTCCTTTTTTTCAGGAATGAAATCTTTTTCTTATGTACACATCGTGTATTGTATGTACATGCCATGTAGTCTCTAACTGTGTCACTGGCTATGTGGCCAGAGACCCGGGGTTTGGAAATATTTGGTGGAACACGCCATGTTCCTGATGTGCAATTCTTGTTGTGAAGACCATGTTTTCACCCATGTGACTAACAAAATGGATTGATAAAACTTAAGTTATACATGTCGTGTCAAGATTGAACACACTGTGTAGTGTAACCCTTGAATCCGGTTGTGTAGAGAACAACACGGGTCGGTGAAATCCTTATAGTACATGTTTTGTCTGGCACAAACATGCTATGTTTGGCACTAACCCGCTGTGTAGTCTTGTTTTTGGAGAACCGTGTGGCTTATCCAGGTAGAAGAAATCGGGCTGGGGAAGAGGATTCAAGTACACATTGTGTGTTAGGACAACATGTCGTGTGTATGGGGTGTTACATGTCCTAGCTTGACAAAAGTACACGCCCATGTGGAGGCTTAAGAGAACATGTTGTGTAGGGGACATACACGTTGTGTATCCATGTTTTGAATAAATTGAAAGATTCCTTTCTCTTTTTCCCTTCATAAACTTTTAACTTTCAGTCCCTATTAATCATTATCTAAGGTGTGCACTTGACCTTGCAGAGTCATGCCATCGAGACGTCCTCCGGTTGTCCGCTAATTACAAGGCAGTGATCAGACACTGAATATGGTTCTTCAGGGATTACCAGTAGATACTCCAGTTGTTTTAGTCATGGTACCAGCTGTCATTCTGGACACAAGTGCAGACACACAGTTTTGAGAGGGCTTTATGAGGTTTATGTAGACCATTCAAGGAGTACCGCATCCTACCCATTCAATGGTAGAGTTGACATGGGTTTTCTAGAAGTAGCATCCTCCCACCTTCATAGGGGATGGAGGACCTCAGGCTATAGATTCATGGTTAGAAGCAATGCTATTTATCGTCAAGCATCTGGAGACACCTCCAGAGAGGAGGGTGAAGCTTGCTACATATATGCTTTGGGACTCTGTCGAGAGATGGTGGGACATGATCTAATGGGCGGGATGCTAGCATTTTATGGCTTGGGATGAGTTCCAGTGTGCCTTTTATGACTACTTATACCTAGACACGTTGAGGGCCAATCATGACCAAGAGTTCATGAGTTTAGAGTAGGGTACTCTTTTAGTTATGGAGTATTTTTCTTGCTTTACAAAGCTTCAGCCCTTCACACCTATTCCAAGAGGTAATTAGTTATTCCTGGCAAAGAACTTTGATAATGGTCTCAGGGATGACATCCAATCTTAGGTGAACATTTTCAGGTTGACTTCAATCACTTCTATAGTCAACCAGGAGCTAATTGCAGAGTGAAATCTGAGGGATTCTAGAGTGGTGATCCAGGGCGGTTCGACATCCGGAGTTGGTATCCCACCTACTGACAGTAGGAAGCACCGTCAGGAGTCTACGCACGACTACCCGAGGAGGCGGGACACTTCTTCTGGTATCCAAGTGGTGTTCTACCAGTGCGGGAAGAGTAGGAATATGAGGCCACATTTCCCGAGAGACCTAGTGTAATGATGATCATTCTAAAAGATGGGCCATATTCAGCGTTTCTATTAGTTTTTTCACTAGCAACTGGTGACGGGGGTTCTTCTATGAGTCCTCATTCAGGAGAAACACCACCAGTTTCTCATTAGTTTGGGAACTAGAGTTCTTCCGGCCGTTCAAGATGAGGTGGAGGTCATGGACGTGGTAGCCAGTCACTAGGATTTCAGCGACAATAGGGTGGATTAGCTTAGGGTGGTCAGGCAGGGTCGTAGGGCCATAGTGCAGGTCAGAATTTTGCAATAGAGCAGACCCAGTTGGAGTAGGATCCCAGACACTCTACAGTTAGAGGTATGATCCTAATTACCTCATTTTTAGATTTTTCTCTTTTTATATAGGGGCTTCCCATAGCTTTATATATTTTCTTGTTCTGAAGATCCTTGGGCTCTATATATTTTCTTCTTCTAATATCTTGAAGTTAGACACTCCGTTGGGGACTAGAACGTCTAGTGTACGTCAGTGCAAGTACTGCCCTCTTGAGTTTGATGAGTGTCACTTCTTTTGGGACCTCTTTTTCCGAGAGATGACAAGTTATGATGTCATTCTCGAAATGTACTGGTTAGTTCTCTTTTAAGCAGTTTTCGATTGCTATCATCGCAGGGTGAGTATCACATCACCAGAGGAAAGATTGTTTCTTTATAAGGGTGAATGGGATGTCTAGGCGTGTAGAACAGGACCCAAGTATCATGGGTTGGGAGGAATTGCATCCCATATTTCTAGTCTATATCTGAATGACCACGAGACTTCACATATGGACTTTCCTCTAGTGGTGGATATTTTTAGGGATGTATTTCCAGAATACTTTTTAGGTTTGCCTCTGGAGCGAGAGGTGTAATCTTTTATTGAGCTTGTGCTAGGAGCGAAACCAGTGTATATTCTTCCTTATAAGATGGCTACACCAGAGTTGTAGGATCTCAAGAAGTAGTTGGAGGAGTTACAGGAAAAGGGTTTCATTTGACCCAGTACTTCTCTTTGTGGTTTTCTTGTCCTTTTTGCGAAGAAGGTGGATGGTACCCTCAGACTTTGTGTGGATTATCGAAAGCTAAACCAGTTGATGGTCAAGAACTGATATCCATTTCTGAGGATTGATGATCTCTTTTATCATCTTCAAGGATCCTGAGTGTTCTCAAATATTGACATGAGATTCTGTTACCATCAGTTGCGTGTTAGACCATCAGATGTACCTCTTACAGCCTTTTGGAGTAGGTATGGTCTATACAAGTATGTGGTTATATCCTTCAGTCTCATGTACGCGCCTGTAGTTTTCATGGAACTGATGAAATGAGTGTTCCATCAATACTTGGATTCTTTCATGGTGGTCTTCGTGGATGATATATTGGTGTACTCTCACACTCGACACGACCATTCCACACATCTTGAGATCGTTTTGAGTACACTGAGAGAGCATCAGTTATATGCTAAGATCTCAAAATGCCACTTTTGGATAGACCAAATTTACTTCTTGGGTCATGTTATCTCAGAGATAGGAGTATCAGTAGATCCAGAGAAAGTGAGAGTAGCAGTTTCCTGGGATTATTCGAAGAACGTCTTTGAGGTGCGGAGTTTTCTAGGGCTGGCTGGATACTAAAGACATTTCATACAGAAATTTTCATGCTTATCTGCACCACTGAAGGGTCTGACTAAGAAGGGTTCTAAAAGTACTTGGAGTTAGATTCTTGTGAGTCAGCCTTTCATGTGCTGAAAGGGGGGTTGAATTTAGCACTGACACTAGTTTTTCCAGAGTTGAGAAAGAGCTATACTATTTACTATGATGCATCAGGTATCAAGTTAAGAGCAGTGTTTATATAGGGAGAAGGGGTCCTTGTGTATGCGTCTTGATTGTTAATGCCACATGAGAGAAATAATCTGACACATGATCTCATGTTAACTGCATTTGTTCATGCTTTATGCTGTTAGAGACACTACCTGTTGGGAGAGAATTTTTTGGTTTTCACCGACCACACAAGTCTTAAGTATATCTTCACTCAACATGACCTGAATTTGAGATAATGAAGGTGGATTGAATAGCTTCAGTATTTTGACCTTGATCTTTTCTATACACCTAGGAAGGGTAACACAGTGGCTAATGCATTGAGCAAGAGGACTCAGATACAGTCATCTCAGGAGGCCAGTAGTGAGTGCCAGCTTATGGCTTTGTTCTCTGAGATGCATTTGGAGGTGCATGACAATCAGGGGCAGGCGTATCTTTCTAATGTGGTTTTTACCTCTACTATACTTGATCGAGTGTGAATGAGGCGTCTATCATATTAAGAAGTCCTAGTCCTACAAGAGAGTTTGTTAAGAGAGGACTCTATTCCTGGATGGATAGTAAGTGAGGATGAGATCTTGAGTTTTCAAGCACACGTGTGGGTGCCAGCAGACATATGCAAAGAAGTTGATGCAAGACATTCATTCCTTAGTTTGGGCAGTTCATCCTAGCTTCACTAAGATTTATCATGATCTAAACTATCAGTATTGGTTTCCAGGTATGAAGAGCGATGTTGATGATTTTTTTATGAGATGTTTCACCTGTCAGTAGGTGAATGCGGAGCATCAGTGACCGCAGGGCTTTTGTAGCAGTTACCTATTCTTGAGTAGAAGTGTAATGATGTCACGATGGACTTTGTGATAGGTTTATCGAGGTCTCCTATAGGTAATGATGTAGTATGTGTTTTTATTGACAGACTCATGAAGGTTGCTCACTTCTTTCTGATCAAGGAGACTTTCAGTGTTGATGAGCTTGGGAGGTTGTATATCTGAGAGACTATACTTTTACATGGGGTTCCACACTCTATTATGTCAGACAGGGATGCATGTTTTACTTCTCGGGTCTGGCAGGGACTTCAAAGAGATTTGGGTATATAGGTACTTCTGAGTACATATTACCATCTCTAGACAGATGGTCAGTCCAAGCATATAGTTACGGTGCTTGAGGACATGCTTTTAGCATGCATCCTATATTTTGGAGTTCTTGGGAGAAGAACTCACCTCTTGTGGAGTTTTTCTACAATAATAGTTTTCAAGAAACTATTCATATGACACATTTTGAGGTTGTATATGATAGGTCATGTCGATCACCCTTATGTTAGATGGAGGCAGGATAGGTTGTTGTGTTGGGATCTCATCTTGTCTAGGAGACCATAGAGCAGATAAGGTTGATTTGGAAGAGGATGGCTACTGCACAGTCATGAAAAAAGTCTTATGCTGATCGACAGAGATGAACTCTGGAGTTCGAGGTCAGAAATCAGGTTTTTGTATGTGTCACACCGAGGTTGGGACACATGAGGCTTAGAGGACCGGGAAAGCTTTCACCGAGGTACGTCAGACCGTTCGAGGTTTTGGAGAGAGTCTTTCTGGTTTCATATCGGTTGCAGTTACCTCATAGGTACTAGGTTATGCCTGACGTCTTTCATGATTCTTGGCTTTGGCGTTACTTCTCAGACCCGTATCTTGTTTTTCAACCAAAGGAGGTTGAGTTCGAGGTGGAAACCACGTTCGAGGAGTGTCCTATCTAGATTATTGATCAAATTGAGAAAGTTCTCTGTGGTCGGTCTATTCCTATGGTATGAGTTATATGGAATCATGGGAGAGTATATGATGATACTTGAGAGAGGGTGGCCAATGTACGATCGTAGTTTCCAGAACTGTTTGATAATTCTTCATCTATGCCGCCTTGATAAGGAAATTCAGGGATAAATTTATTTAAGGGGGGAATATTTTAAGAACACAGATCTTCTTTTCAGGTATGTTTTACTTTTTGGGTTTTTTTTGAGAAAAATAGGAGTTTCTAGAAATTTCAGGAGTACACACCATGTACTTTAAGTACATTCCATATACCTGGTTTCTGCGGGTGACCGTGTACTAGCTATATAACATCCAAGTACATGGCCGTGTGTGGTGACCTGGAGACCACCTAAAGAGGAGGCTAGAAAAGGCAAGTACACGCCATGTACTTTTAAAGAACATGCTTTGTACTTTCTTTTCTTCATTAAATGGATTTGGGTTGCGTCTGACAGACAGAACGCACTTCTTCTTTGTCTATCTCATCCAAGAGCATTCATAGAGCCGCAGATCTTCTTCCAGCCCCTGACTCACCATCCTTTCTCAGAATCGACCCCCGTCAATTGCATTTGAATTTCCACTATGAGTTCTTCCTTCTTCTAGAACTTCATCTCCTGATTTCTCATATTTCACGAGATATTCTTGGTTGAACATTTTTAACGTTTTTGTAGATATACAGAATTATAGGGAAATTAAAGGCATGAGGTTCACGTATTTTGATCTCACAATGCTGAGGTAGGTGGTTTGTGCCTTTCTATAGATAGTATTTCAATTTTATGTGCAAAATTTCCCAATACCCAAGAATGAGGTATTGCGTGTTTATGGTTTTTAGCCCTATTTTTCCTTCTATGCCTTGTTTGTTTGGATAGTTGTTGTATGTTTATGAATAGGGTTAATTTTTTAATGATATGGGGGATTTGCCCATTTTTTTAGTTTTGACCATTTGTTCTAGCTTGCATGTTAGGCTGATTTGTTTCCCATGACTAGTATTGTTAGGATGGAGTGATTATTATCTGACATGCTATGATATGCTGCAGATTGTTTAGCCAAGTAGTTCTTGAGGTTTACTTTGGATACCATGTATTTTTGTGCATTACTGACTTACATAGGGCTATGATAACCTGATGTAGTAGACCATAGGGATAATAGACGTTAAGGGCTTCTCCAGAGTGTCTATTTTTCTGTTACATTGTGACACCATAATGGATATAGACTTTGTTCTCCCTCAGAGTTTCTATAGATTCTTTGATACGGGCCACCGGGGGAATTGGATGTTGAGTTCTGCCTCATAGTGCCTATTATTTACCGATACGAGACCACATGGGGAATTGACGGCGAGTTCTTCCTCCAAGAGTCTTTGCTAAAGATGAACCATAGGGGTTAGACTGTGTGTACTTCCCAGAGGGTTGCATGTGGTTATTTGGTTGAACCAGAGGGGTTAGGCTATGAGTACTTCCCAGAGGGTTACCTACTTTTTATTGTTTTCTCTTGATATATAAAAATGAATGCAAGTGAAATTGTAGGACTGTTACTATGTTTACTTCCTTGTTTACTACTTTATTTTTTATTTCTTGGTAAATATATTCACTGACTATTAGGCATAGATATTTGGGTGGTTTCCTACTGGAATTTATCTCACACCCAATTTGGGCCATGCTTTTGATTCCAAATAGATTATATTTCTGTAGGTATAGATAAGGGAATGCGCCCTTCTACTTCAGGTACTTGATTGTTGTGGAGCTGGGAGCATCGGACCAGCTGAGGCTTGCAATGTTGTAGATCTATTTACTTTCTTTTCTTTGTACTTTGGTTTAGTATTGTATTCCAACATTGTGACTTGTTTGGATAATTTCCTAGACATATGTATCATGCATCATATATATGTGTGTGTGTTCTAGTTGTTTATTACTTCCTCTGTTAACCTTTCGCATGTTTTACTGCTTCCGCTATTGCTATCTATTTTACTTCCACTGTGTTACTCTGCCAATAACGGAATATTTTCCACACTATCATGCCCAAGGCCCTCACTTCTAGTTGGTAGCCTCTGGCGTTTGGGGAAATGCGCTTGAGGCCATGTGACCAACCGGGTACAGGGCACCGCTGTGCGACTACCAGAATCGGGACATTACAAATAGCCTCTATTAACCCTTCTCTCATTTAGTTGTATCCTCACTCTAGAAATTATAAGATCAAATAGTCCTTGTTTTCTATGATTCCATCTTTTAATGGTTTAACCAATGAAGACTCATTAGACATTTCTTGGGATTTTTATAGTTTGGTACAACAAACTCCATATAGAGGTCTAGAGAGGAGGAATTCAAGTAGTGAGTATTTCCATTTTTCCACAACAAAAATTTTATATCATGGTTTCAATAGTAACAGGAATACATTTTCGATACATGGGATTAGGCATTTAATGTTTTCATCATTGAATTTTATCCCAGGAGAATTCCCATATAGATTAGGAACAAAATAACTGGGTTTATTCAATAAGAGGGTGAGTTGTTCAATGAATCATGGGCTTGGTTTTGGGGTATCCTTATAAAATTTCATAATCACCAGGTTTCTCTATAGTTCTTAATGTACACTTATTACATTGTACTTACCCATTACAACCAAAATCTTGTTGGTCAGTCTTCTGGTGGGGATTTCTCAGATAAAATTGACAAATAATTCAAAAAAATCTTCAATAAAATTGTACATAATTTATAACACAAATTTTCTAATAGGTAGACCCTAGTATGAAGAGACATAAACTCAATTAAAAATTTTGATGTTCATTATGTTGGAATTTGTAATGTAAATCATAAGAAATAACTAAGGAAGAAATTTCAACATTATGGAATGTATGGAAATTTTGTGTCTACTGTCCAAACATTGATTTCCTTAACAACTTACATAAAATTAATTTTTTATACTTATGGGCCTAAGTTACAATTAAACGATAATAATTTTTCATATAACTACATTCAAAGTCATAGGAATCACCTAAGACATTCATTGAAGGATCAAGGTGTGGTTAAACCCATTGTTCCCCATGTTTTTCACAACATCCAAGATCTGTTTATAAAAATTAAAAAATGGATGAACCTTGATGATCTTAAGGTAATATTGAGAGGTTAATGCACCAAATTCTTTATTGGATGGATTCTTAGGATTCTAGGAATAATACTAACCTAGAATCATAAAATTATACTTTAAAAATGATATGAGAAATATTTTAAAGAAAATCAATTGACTGGGCATAGAGTTATGTGGTAGAGAAAATTTCAAACTATAAATCCCAATTAAAGTCAATCTTAGGGATAATTTCATGGTTTTCAATAAAAGAAGTGGTTTAAAAACATAACGAGAGGATGGAAATGGCCCTAGGAAAGTCTAAAATGAAAATATATGGGATTTTATAAATCAAAAACTTGATAACAATCAATCTAAAAATTAGTAAAGTAACTTTGAAAATAATGAAAAACAGAATGTTCCACATGAAAATCAAGCTAAAATAGATTCTAGAATAAAAAAAAAGAACACGGGAAAGGAGAAAGATGTAGATTTTTAGGGAATAACCACTACATTAAATAACATTATCCCACCCATACCATCCCATAAAATCCTAAAACAAAAGGATAAAGAACCTAAACTTCTCAATTTCCATGGGATTTTCAACAAGCTCGAAGTTATAATTCCATTCATCCAGGCTTTCATTTAGATTTTTTTATATCATAAATCACTTATGAAAATTATTTCACAAAGAAAAATCTTGAAGAGTTTTCCAATTACTGCCTCAATAAAGAGTGTAGTGTTTTTCTTTAAAATAAAATCCTTCCGGAATAGAAAGATCCAAGGTTTTTTTATTCCATACACCATATATAATAGTGACCAACTTAACTGTATTTTTGATATTAGTGATAGTATAAACATGATTCCTCTCTCACTATTCCAAAAGTTGAGTTTAGGATAGATATAAACAACCACTTATATTCTAAAGTAGGATATCTGACCTCTTACTCATCCCATGTAAAAAAATTTAAACCATTTAGTTAGAGTTAGAAAACTATTTTCACCTACAATATTTCTCAATTTAGATTTGGAATGTGACAAGGAAACCCCTATAATATTGGGTATGCCATTATTATACACTCTATAAGCTATCATAGATGTATATTTGGGTCAAATAATCTTTAATTTTTGAGAATAAAAAATGGAATTTATTTTTCTAAAATAAAAAAGAAACGTTCATATGGTGAGAAGTGTTCAAAAGTGGATTTGTTAGAATCTAAAAACTTTCTCAATCATAAAGAAGAATTTTTAAACCAAACTTTGGTTCAATAAATTCATTTGGAAGTTGAAAGTGATGTTTCTAAACTTTTTTATTCTTCTAAAAATGATATTATAAATAACCTTCTATATTTTAATGTTTATTCTTTCCCTGTAGTTAATTGTAGTGTTGAAGATAAATTTTATATGTCTAGACTTAAAGGATTTTTATTATAACTAGAGGATAATTTACATTCTAAAAATAATTTTGAACAATTTTAAAAGGTTTATAATAATTTTTTAGAATAATGTTATGATTTTTATTTTATAAATATCTTGGAATTTTATCTAGAAACTCAGTGAAGTGGGGTGCACACTTTGGACAGTAGTGAAGAAAAATAGAAAAGTTGGTTTTAAAATTTAGAAATTTTCTAGTTTCCAAACTCATATTAAGAAACATATTGATGACCTTGGACTTCATAGTACTAAGATACTTAATTCCAGTGAACAATAATTCACTTTATAGCTAAAATGGTTTTTGTACTCTATCAATACTCATTTTTAGGTGAAAATTTAACACTTTCTCTTATAATATCTCATAAACATAATAAAAATAAAGAGGAAAATTTATTGTGTGATCTAATGAAATTAAAAACTAAAATTTATTGGTCCATATATTATATTAAATGGATTATCCCTTCATATTTAATGTATAGGATTTCTATGGAACTGGACACCAAATAAGATTTGAGGTCCAAAGAAGATTGAATCCAAACATGAAAGAGGTTCACTACTAGAAAAATACCCTATAAAATGGTTTCAAACCATTGGTATAGTTAATATAACCATATTTATATGATATACCATTGTTTTTATGGATATATGAGTCATTTTACATCATTATAGGTATATACCCACAATTTTTATTAAAACCATTGGTATACACCATTAAGTATTTATCATACAAATGGTTATGTGTAAACCATTGGTATACCTCTATAAGAATGGTTTATTAGAACCATTGTTATAGGTTATTCTTCCCAGACAGCACCATAACCCCCCCCCCCCCCCAGAAGCTTAACACGTGTATTTTATACATATATTTTTATGTGTTTTGATACATTAATTTTAAAAAATTTATTGAAATTATTTCCAATATTTATTCTGTTTAACTTGTTTTGTAATTTATGGAAGGATACAAGAAATAATCAAAAAAGGAATAAAAAAGGTGAATATGAGGAGAAAATAACACTTCACACTGCAAAACTTTACAGTGTGATGCTGGAAAATAGAATGCTTCCATGATAAAGAATACTTGTGATACACTCTTGGGGGCCGAAACTGAAGAACCAAAGAGAAACAAGGCTTTTGATATTGGAAATGGAATATTCACATCATAAAAATATTACATGATGTGAAAGAATTAAAAGAGATGAATACAAGTACATTATTTGAAGAGAATAAAACCCAAATCATAGGTAACCTCATTACTTTCTTGTCATGTAAACTCAGAACAAGACGTGGAAGTCTAGGTATATACCTACTAACAAAAATCTGACATATCTTTCCACACATGACAATTTGATGACCAGGGGGAATTAAACATAAAGGGGGAATAGTGACTCATTATAGGGTAAAATTATGACAAATTAAATGCAAAAAAATCCCACAATGAAGTTTATAAATTGATATCTAATATACTTTTACCCAGGGGGATCTGGAGATCAAATATTGGAGTGAGAAGTTGTTATATAGAGGTTCCTTAGTAGTTTCATCTCTATATTTAATTTATGTTTTAATTTTCTTTATTCCTTCCTCCTTAATCCCTAATAGATATGATGAGAATCTAAAACCCACATTTTTATCAGGTTATGTAGCCTAAGGGGGTGGTTATATTGGATCTATTTATTATTCTTATTCATGTATTTGGTTTTCTATAATTTATTTATCCCATTAAAATAACTTTTATTATTATTATCATGATAATTGAGTGAATTTATGGAAAGGAAACTTTATAATTGTAAAACCAGTTACCCTAAAGTTATGAATGACCATTTGCACATTAATAGAAACATGTTTTTAATACAGTATCAAGAAAAACTCAATTAGAAAAAACTTTAAATTACCAAACTAAGGGAAACAAGGGATTGTCACATTGAGGTGGGGATACCATGACTAATGGATCCAGATAATATTGAATGTGGATCAAAAAATAGATTAATAAATTTATTTTATCAAATATAATCTCACCTGAAGACTAAAAATACAAAACCCTAGAACTCCTTTCAAACTAAATTTCATAACAAACAATCTACTATGATTTACTTTCTTCATTCATTTTCCCAGAATTTTATCCAAAACCCAAACTACTCTTTTCTTTTCTTCACCTATTTCTTAAAACTAAATTAAATAACACAATTCTTTTAAAAACCTAATCAAACTAATTTCACTTTCTTTTTGGGATTTATCTTTATCTTTTCACTATATCAATTTTAATTAATAATATAGCATTGATCTGAGTTTTATAAATTTGTATTTTGATTAGAGTTAAGGGAAATAATGATGCCCTTTGGGCACATCACATCTCTACACAATAAATACAATATACTATAGTCAAAGTAATAATCATAATAAACAACCAATAAAACACATATATTTATATTTTTCATCTAGAAAATTGATAACAATATCAATGTTTTCAAACCATTCACAAAACTATAACATAGATATAAAACCCGCATAATAATTTTTAGTCATTTAACACCATTCACACAATTGTATCATTAATTTCAACTGAAAAATGGAGGGGATCAATATCACCCTCATCACAACCACTACCATAAAGATTATCACTCACATCATAGACATCCACACCAGCATCATCATCTTCAACAACATCAGCATCACTAGGAGTTCCATCACCTCAACCACCACTAGGACCATCATTTCCATCACCTAGTACATAATATAAGTATCACATTATTGAAATACATTTATCAAAAATAGAAGTATCCTCTAATAAAACTGATGGTAATAATGATGTTATAGATTTCAGGAACTACTTGGTGCCCATTTTACCTCTTTCACACTCTTGTATACCTATTTTTCTATAGAATCTACCTCTATATAGTAGTTTTGTAGCTCAGTGATTCCATATATTTTATATCCACTTGATATGGACCAATACCTAGTGGGGATGATGCTCTTTCTGGGTTGACATTAGACTCTCTGTTGATGCTCCTCACCTAATACCTATCTCAAATGATCATTCAGAATATATTTTTCATCTTTCTTCTCACCGAGGACCTCTGGGGCACATTATAAAAAAAATAAGAATTTTAATTTTGAATTCTGAATAAAAATTTAAAATAATAATAATAATACTTATAATTTTTTTTACAATACATCCTTCTTTTTTTCTTCCAACCCAGTCAAAAAAAACATATCAAGGAACATGAGCTTCGATGCTCAATATTTTTTACTATCAATGAAATTTATTTCTATAAGACTGTATAACAAAATAATTAAAATTGTTAAAAAACATCTCATTCTAACCAATATTGGATTGATCAAAACTAAAGAAAAATTAATTAAATTTCAATGAACATTGATTACATAGGTCGAGGCATATTCAAATTAGTTTTAGTAAATTTTGTATATAGTCTTGTTGGATTGGATCTTTAATTTATTTTTAATAATTTTCATTAATTTTTTATTAATTATACAAGGTTTGTGTTAGTTTGGTTTAAAGAAACATTTTTTAAGATGATTTCACACTTTTATATCCCGATGAATTAATTATAGTTAAAATCTAATCAGTTTCGTTCAATATAGTTCATTTTAGTGTTTTTTCATATAAATTAAATTAAATTTGGTTTGGTTTGGTTTCATTTGGTCAGTTTTTGTATGTGTAAGCTGGGTTAACTTACATTTAATTTAGTATGATTTTATTTTAATCAATTTAATTTAGTTTGATCTAAATTCCGTTGAATTTTTATAGTTATTTGTGCTCTGATTTAGTTCTTTTTCATCCAGTTTCATCATGTTTTCTATTGTTCATATTTATTCAATGAGTTTTTCACGCTTTTCACTTAGTATAAATAATTTCATTTAACTTTCATTAATTTCATGTAAATTCAATTAAACTAATGTTTTATTATTGTATTTTTAATTGATATAGTTTACATTATTTCACTTTTATTCAATTCACTTAAATATAATTTTAGTCAATTTGATTCTATTTTTTTAAGGATAATTTTTGTTAGATTAGTTTAGAATAGTTTATATATGTTGGGGTCATGTCAATATTTTCCATTGGAATCAATTAGTTATTGTCTTATTCAGAAAAGGATGATATAGTTTTTATATTCGGTTTGGTATTATTTCATTTAAATTGATTAATCTCTATTTAGTTTGATTCAATATTGTTTGGGTCTATTGGATTTGGTTTGGTCTAATTCATTTTAGTGTTGGTTTTATTGGGAAGGATTGGTTAGGTTTTTATTATATAAGGTTTATTTGATTTGATTAGAATTGGTTCTATTTGGATCTAGTGGGTATTTTTTTATTAGTCTTACGATAGTTTAATTGGTTATGTAATTTTTTATTTTATTCCATTTAATTTTATTAACTTCTATTTAGTTCTGTTCATTGAATATTTGGTTTCATTAAGTTGTTCTAGTTCCTAGTAAAACTCAATTGGTCATAAAACATACATGGTTTCTCTCATTCTATATCATTATAGTGTTCCCCAAAGTGTGCATATACTTCATAGAACAATTTTTCATTTTTTGTTTTTTATCATGAATCCTATAATCAAAAAATCAATGCCAGTAATAAGAAAAAAATCTCTAATACAAACCATTAAATTGAAGAGAACCTTAAAATCATCACTCTTCCAATAAAAAATAATTTCTTAGTATTGTGTATTTGGAAATTAATTTATGATCGGTACACCCTATAATTTAGTGGCAACTATAATCTTCCAATCAATATATATATCATTTCTATATTATCACCACAATTACCCAAGTTCGATCAATCATGTCACCTTCATGAAATTTACCATCGATAAAGTTAAATTTAAGGTTAAATGAACACGATAATTTATATAAATAAATTAATAATATAGATTTATATTTATAAAAATTTCATACCCATATCTCATCTCATGCATTATCCTTGGTTTAATTACTCATATACCTCCAAGATAATTGTTTAACTAGAATGATATAGATATATTTGGTTAATTTTTCCATTATAATTCTAGATTGTATAGAATTTTTACTCTCTATATGATCCCCCTGAAGAAGATAAAATAAAAACATAGAATTAATACACATTACAACTAGAAAAAAAATGTGATATAATTTAATTAACTTATACATATAAACCAAACCAAGGATGATCATTGGACTCTAATAGACCTATGGTATTTTATGGATTAGTAGAATATAAAGGATTCATCTGTTCCAATGCATGATATGGGTCATTTACAGGTTATAGAATAAAATTTTAAGGAGTGTGATCATCATATCCTAGATACATATGAGTATGAAATGGAGGCAATATAGATAAGGTAGGACAAGTATATAAGGGAAAAAAATACATCATAGGATATGGAAATGGTATATGAAAATTAGATATTAAATGACATGATGATGGAGGCTTAGGTGAGAACATCCATGAAGGATCAAGTAGAGTAGGAAAAGTGTGGTAGATGGGATTTCTACTGGTGGTTATTGGTGTCAACAAGTATGATGGGTACTCCAGGTAGCTCTAGTTGCACCCCCACTTAATTGGCCAAGATACTGAATCCTATTAGTATGATGAGTATAGTTCAATTACAGTTCAAGTGAATTCCCCTAAAATAAATATGATAAAGAATAAGAACATGAAATTAAATGTATTGTAAAAGAAAAATATTAAACTTATTATCCTCAATAGGGGAACCATATGAGGCATCCCTATGTATCATAATCATTGATCATTATCAAACAATCACTTACTTTTACCTTCTTCAAAATCTTTCATTCTATGCATAATAATGAAATATACATTTTTTAAAATTAGTTTTTAAATATTATGCATTAAAATTTGAAATAAAATAATACCTCAATGATATCATAAAATCCATTTGTATCTAGCCAATTTAAAATAGTTTTAAGAACCTATTTTAAACTTATTTTAAAATAGTTTTAAACCCATTTTAAACTAGTTTTAAAAACTAGTTTAAAATAGTTTGAAACCTCTATTTTAAACATTCATTTAACTAGGTTATAAACATTTTTTAATATATTTTTTAAAACCAGTTTTAAACCATTTAAAATAAATTAACCTATTTCAAAATAATTTAAAACCAGTGTTAAATAGTTTAAATTTTTTTAAAAAATAAGATAGAATAGTTTTAATTGGTTTTAAAAATAGTTTTAAATGTTATTAAACAGTCTTAAAGTAGTTTTAAAACTAGTATTAAACTATGTTTAAAAAAACTTAAAACATTTTTTAAACCAATTTCAAACACTTTTTAACAGAATTTTTTTTCAAAATGAGTTTTAAAGTGTTTTAAAATACTATATTAAAGTTTTTTATTTATGAATAATTTTTAAGAAACTATTATTTTAAAAAAATGATACTTGTTTTTTAAAATGGTTTTCAACCCAGTTTTTTTTAATTGAAATATATCGAATTAAATGGAATGAAGACAAAAAAACCAAAAAGACATATCATTCCAAACTAAAACCAAATTAAATTAATTACAATAAGACCAACCTTAGAAACCCACATTAACAAAAACCGAATGAACTACGAATATATATGGTTTATTTTATATGTTACCCACCACTACTTTAGGTTCAAAATAAATTTTGAAAAATAGAAAATTTGAGTCATCAAATGAAATATTTTGGTTAACACAAATAGGGTAATCGATTGTATCAATTTCATCCACACCATAATTAAAAACAAATCTTGGATTTACTTTAATAATGAAACTGTAATCTGGTCTCAGATGATCTTTCCCATAAAAAACTATTTCTTCCATTGATTCCAAAATATATGATTCATTGGTATATAGAAATAGATTCATGTCAATAACTCTAAATATATTATCATAAATAAATTATCTATGTTTCATTATAAAATAAAAACATTTTCATCTCATCATAGTGACTCGACCATGAGAGTAGTAATCTAATAACAACTCCATGATAAGACGAATTTTCATATTGAGGCATATTATCTAATAAAATGCCATAAAATTTCATTATTAGAGTTTATATAATTTCATCATGTTTTTTTTCATGTTTACTTCACAATCAGCTGTAACAATTTTTTACCCATTTATTATTATTGATTTTCATTCACAAATGAAAGAACTAGGGAAAAACCTAATGCTATTAATTTTTGAGAGAAATAATCAACATGTAAACTCGATACCTAAAATATATATGAATAATTAATATAAATTGATGTTTATATTTTAGGTCTATTAAATTGATGAATGTACCTTTGATTTCAGCCAAGCAGCAAACTCTTTTTTATGCAAAGTCTCTCTTCTTCTCATAGTTAAATAATGATGAAATCTATTAATAATTTAATTATATTACCTAAATTAATTGATAAAAAAAATTAAGTTTCATGTTAAATTACGTAGTATGAGATAATACACTCATATTATAATTAATTAATTAATATAGTCATCGAACAATTCACTGTTGAACAAGCCAATGTGATGTTCCGTATCCCACTCTTCAGGTCTCGATGTTCCTAATATACATAACCCAAAAATCCATACTTTTAGGGAATATATGGAAATAATGGTTCGATTTATCTATACTTATCATCTTCATTTCTTATTGGCTGGTTGAATCTTGTTCTCACAATAGAAAAATATATTGAACAAAAATCCATATATTCATGAGTCGGATAACCTCCCACAATGGATCCTTCGGGACGATTCTTATTCTGGACAAAACACTTCATTGTACGCTTGTTTTTTTTGTAGGATACATCCCAACAAAACAAAGAGCTTCCCCAAGAAGCAATTCATTTATAAGATAGATTGTTAAATGTAGCATGTAAGTGAAAATGATGGAGAAAATATTTTCTCTAACTCACAAAAAAATTAATGGTGTATCTTTCTATATTTTTTTCAAAAGATACTTGAATAAACTTTCAGAATAAAGGTATCTATAAAAATAAGACAATAAAATAATTTACTCCCTTTCATTATTGGATAATAAATGAAGGATTTCTATTAAAATCAATTCATGAAGATGGATGTGATAATCATGAGTTTTAGGGGAATTTAGTTTCAAATATATTCTATTGAATTGTTCAGATATGTTACTTGAATAACCATCAAGAACCCTTATATTATATAATAGTTCGAAAACTAATTTTTCTATAAATTTTTCTTCACAAAGCAAGAATATTGAACTTTCCATTTATTTTGACTGATACACATAGGATGTAGTTCTAGCCTAGTACCCAAATAAAAAAAAGTCTTGACAAGAACATAAGTCATATTCGGTATTCCTATTGATATTTATAGGAATTTAAATAATCAATTCATATATATTTTTCTCAATGGGAATCACCTCTAAAAAATAATATAACAAATTAGTTGACTAATATGTCAACTCAAAAAAGGTACTTTTATTTTTCTAATTTTAAGTGGATTCAATCCCGAAATTCTTCCACTTTTTAGATTTCATATGACTTTTTCTAATGAAAAAACAAACATCTTGAAATTAATTAAGTACATCCAATATTAATATAGATTGAGGTGTATTTTCTGTTTAAATAGTATTATCAACACTTTGGTTATTCATCTTGTAAGGATGATCAAATAGAAATAGTCAGCAATGACCCATGAAACTAAAACTAAGAGGATATTTAAGTATTCTACATAATGTATTCTTCATACAATTAGGTTAGGATATTTTTTCCTTTATGATCCAACCAAACATAATTGCGCAATAAGGGAAATTATTTATAGTCTAATGAAGCACATCACACATCTAAAATATATTTTTCGAAGAAGCATCAAATATGCAAAAAAACACATTCAAAAGTTGATTCGACTATTTTATTAATGGGTTCACATAAAAATATATATCTTTTTTATGATTACAAGGTCCATATATGAATATACTCAATTAAGTGAATGTTTTTTCATACACATTCACATAATAATATTATAAATTTGAACTAAAATTGGCCACGTGTTGTGATAAGTAATCATCTAACTAAAAGAATTAAACCCTTCATAGGACAAACACAACACAACATTACACACCTCATCTATAAAGTCAGGATGAAATGTATCAAATTTCATCCCTGATAATCCATCTATAGAATAAAACAACTCATCATTACCTTTAATTCTATTAGTATTACTCTATTTCATATTTATTGAGATTTCAATAGACAATAATATATTTTGAAGCCCTTATAAGATCCTGACCTTTTATAGAGTTGTCTCAGGCTTATTTACAGGTAATATTTTTTCTTCTATTGAGTAATATTCCTTTGATTTTTACCATGGGTTGTGTTTGGATGAAAATTTGAGAAAAATGGAATAAATAGGGTACTGCATGGTTGTCACATGGTTTTCCCTAACCATGAACCCCAACCCAGCAAACTGTGTAACCATGGACAGAGGGGAATTACACTGTTGGTGCATAGTTTATCAAATTGTGCACCCCCATAGGGGTAACTGTGCACCCCCTATAAAAGAGTTCCTTGGTTTAGGCACACAGTTATGGAAAACCATGTTCCCAACCCAGTAAACTATGTGTGATAATTAAATTTAGACTAAAACTAGATTTAAAAATTCATAAACCCCCATTATATCCCAAATCAACCTTCATTCTACCATAATACCACTTTAATGGTTTTAGAGCCTCCTAGAGAGATTCTAATCCATATTGACCGCCATTCTTGGTGTTTTGAATCCCAGATAAAATATATTCACCCCTCCCACTAAGAGAATCTCCTCCTGGTTGCTTTCTCATTCCTCCACCATTCTTCTCTATTTTTTAAGGGAAGTTATTCTCTGTTTTGGTTAGATATATACCTTGTTTTTGGATCAAGATCTAATATTGTAGATATAGATCTAGATTTAATGGATCTTGAATTGTTCAATCTTGATTTAGGTTATAGATCTGGATCTTATTCTATCTCATTACTTCACTAAATTTTTGGGATTTCCATTTAGCAATAGTTCATTAATGAATGAAGGTAGGTGTTCTATTATTCAAATCTAGTAGTCATGATTTAAATTATGTGTATCTAATTTTATATTTTCTAGAGATTTTTTATCAGATGAAGTTTCAAATTAAATTAATTAATTTGGTGAATTAATTAATTAAGGGATAGAGATATTGAAATTTAAAGATTTGGGGAATAATTAATTGTTCAGTTAATTATTGGAATATTGAATTGTGAATTTAAATAATTAATTATTGAACTAATTATTGGCATGTTGGGATTTTAGATATGATTAATTAATATTTGGATTAATTAATGGAAATGATGTGATTAATTAATTGTGGAAATTAGTTAATGAAAGGGGTATGATTATTGAATTATTGAATTAGTTAATAGAAATGATGTGATTAATTAATTGTGGAAATTAATTAATGAGATGATTATGATTAATTAATTACTAAATTAATTAATAGAAATTATTTTATTAATTAATTTTGGAAAATAATTAATAAGATGGGTATGATTAATTAATTATTTAATTAATTAATAGAAATGATGAGATTAATTAATTGTGGAAATTAATTAATGAGATGGGTATGATTATTTATTTGGTAATTATTTAATATAATGGTTTTTAAAATGGAATTTGGTTTAGGGTCACTTGGTTGTGATTTTTTTGGTATGGAGTTGCACATGGATTAACCGGGGTGTGAGTAAGGGATTTCCAAGGAATACCGTGAGAGCTTCCATATTGATTTCCAAATGACCTTGAGAACCATTAGGAAGGAAGAATGTGGGATCATCCATTTTCATTTCTAAGGGATTTTGAGAGCTCTTGGAGTTGGTCTAGGGAAAATACCATGAGACCTTTACCCTTTTCCTAGAAAACAATTATGCGTTGTTTATTCTCACTCACATTAGACCCTTGAGGTTTTAGCCTTATGTACACATTACTCATGTTGGACTGATTTACATATTATTTTCATTTTATCAAATAAGAATTGTGATAATGAATGGAAACAATGGAATTCAGATATATGATATCCCTTGAGGATAGTTCAGACTCTGGAATGGGCCGAATAATGTATTGAGGTTCGAGTATCCTCGGGAACCTGGGGGTTTATGTGGTAAATAAATAATAATTGATAATGTGATAATTATTAATTTATGAATTGTACTTATTTCATTATACAACTTTATACACTATTATTTAATGGATATTGTAATATACATCATTGATGGTGGCCTACTGAGTTGTAGTCACACCCTACTCGGGTTACCTGATCAGTACCCGAATAGACTTTGTGTTTTCTAGATAAGAAAAGGGAAAAGGCCATGTTTTTGATGTCTAGTATGTATTGGAGAATGGATAAGGGAACCAGTCTTGGTGTCAAGACCTTCTTGGGAAATTTTCAGTGTTTTTATTTTGGGTTTGAATTTAGACACTTGACACATAAATTATCATGTCACATTTTATGATTTACCTTTTTATTATATATCCAATTTTAGTAATCTTGTGATACTAGTTATATCAGGTTTTGATTATATGTTATTCAGTTACTGTTACTTATTTTCCACTAGTGTATTACTATGATTAAATGGGGTATAGTATCCCCATGATTGATATATTAGACCCTTGCTGCTAGTCGGTAGCCTCTGGCATATGGAGAGTTGTGCCTAAGGTCATCTGGTGGACCGTGTCGAGGCCCTAAGGCATGGAACCCAAGTCGGGATGATTCAAAGTGGTATCAGAGAAGTTTTCTTTTCTTTTCTTTTATCTTACTATTTTTTAAATGTATATAGGATATTAGGGAGAGTAGGGACTTGAATATAAGCTTGTGAATGGGATTCGAAAACCCATGTGTTGGGGAAAACCCAAGTACCCAGGGTGGGACTAATGTTATTGATGTGGGTTGCTATAGTTATATTTTATTTCACCTTGGGTGACACACTTGTTGTGTGATGTGATTATTGTTTCAAATATTTGTTGAGATTTGACTTTTGGATCAGTAAGGCATGAGATTTTGGTATGAATGTGTCATTCTAGAAACTTAGGATTATTTTGTGACATTCGTCATTTTAGGCACACATGAGAAAATTGGTTTTGGGTATGTTTTTGAACTTGAAATATTTTTCCTTACTTATGAAATAAAATTCAAAATAGTTCCTAATATAAAATTTAAAATGGTAAAATAATGAAAAATGTGAATAAATGGGCGTATAATAGAATGTGAATAATTAGAATGTGTTTACCCTTGTTAACTAGGACCTAGGTCTAGGATGGTTATGGGTAGTAATAGCACCTTGGTTTTGACCGCATGGTGAGTTATGGGGAAAAACTTGTAGTGAATTTTTGTGATTTCCCTCTTATGTAAATGTGAAAATGTTGTGTTATGTTTCCTAAGATGGGTGATCGGAATTATAGAGATATTACTCCATGATGATGCTTATTGAGTGGATGATAGGAGGATATAGATAGGGATGATCTTCCAGTGGTGGAACCTAAGGCACCAATAGTTCCAGATGATTAATTAAATGAGAAGTTCCATGATAACTTCGATCGATTCATGAAATTTAGGGAAAGAGGCACATGATGGGTTGCGAAAAGTATGCCTGATCAGATGAGGGAGTTTCACGTGAAACACCCTCTGAATTTTACTAGAGAGGGTGGACCTAGGGGAGATGAGTTCTAGATTTACTCAATCAAGACTATACTTGACCACTTGGAGGCTCCTTTTGATAAGTGAGTCAAATTATATACCTATATGTTACGTAGTCAGGTGAAGTAATAGTGGGACTTCTAGACTCAGGATGGATAACTGGAGACTATGGAATGGAAAGAATTTCAAGATAATTTCCTATAGATCTTTTATCCAAACACACTGAAATAGGAGAGAGTAGCTAAGTTCATGAGGATAACTCAGGGGAGTCCATCTGTAATGGACTATACTAGACGATTTAATAATTTTTAGTGATTTGTACCAGAATTGGTAAGAGATAAGGCTGATGCGGAAAATAGGTTTTAGGATGGAATAAAGTTTGATATTAATTCCTAGGTAAATATATTATGACTAACTAAGTTTTCATATGTGGTGAATCAATCTATCATATCAGATGGGAACCTGAAAGAGGATTCCAGTGGGGGATATGTGGTTTCTTCTACATGATCAGGAGGTATGACTTCTGAAAGCAAGAAATTTCATTATGATAATTTCTCTCAGAGCAGTGGCAAGAATAATAGCATGGGGAATGGTCAGTTACACAAGAACATTCCCATGTGGTTTTCCACTAGTGCGGTGGGTCAAGACACTTTATAAAACATTGTCCCCAACCACCAGTGGAGTTTCAAGGCTGGGGAAAGATGGGACATCTATATATATTCTATAGGAACCCACAACAGATCATTAGTAATAGAGGATCTAGACCAAACCAGAGTAAGGGAAAGAGGTATTCTTCACCATATCCGACTGAAAGCTATATTTCTACTATAAAAGTAGGTAGAGGTAGTGGACATGGTTCTTTTGGGAAATAATTCCCATATCAGTAGAGTGTAATAGCTTAGGGGAGTCATACTTCATCACAAGGAAGAGGGGTATGACAGTTATGTGTCATTCAGCCTACTCTAGTGAATAGTGAGGTTGTACCATCAACAGTGATAGGTATTATTCTTATATCTTTTACATTAGCTAGTTACTTATTTGACAATGGTGCCTCTCATTCCCTTATATCTACAAAACTTGTTAATGGTTTGATCCTGGAAATAGATTTTGAGAGTGGGGTTATGATGATAGACACAATGTTGGGAGTACGATCTAGATACATATATTTGGGAAAGGGGTGCTCTATTTTGGTTTAAGAGTATTGTTTTTTATGGTATCTCTATATTCATGAAATGTCAGTCTTTCACTTGATTTTGGGTATGGAATGGAAATTCACATACCAATCCCACATAGATTATTACCATAAGAGAGTGACTTTATATATCCTAAGGGTGGAAACTATATTCATTATGAAGTGTAGAATATACAGGTAGACTGATCAGGGCCAATTAATCAACAAATAGGATAGATCATAGCCCTTGTTGAAACTCTATTTTTAGATGATGAATCTGTGAAAAAAAACATGTCTTTCCACCCGTAGTGGATAGATTTGAGGATGGGTTTCTTAAATACTTTTCAGGTATTCCAGCTAGAGAGATGTGTACCACACTATAGAGTTAATTATAGAGGCTAATATAGTTTCTATTCCACCATAGAAAATGGTACCTATAGAGATACAAGAATGCAATACTCATCTAGAGGAGTTGGAGGATACAGGGTTTATGCATTCTAGTATTCTAGTTTTGTGTTCACTAATATTGTTCGCAAAGAAAGATGAAGGGACTCTATGCTTGTGTGTTGATTATTGGAAGTTTAACTAGATGAATGTGAATAACCAATATCTTATTCCATGTATCAATGATGTTTTTTTACCAATTGATAAGATCTATTTTTTTAAGATTGACGTGAGATCAGGGTTTCATATGTTGAGAGTTTGACCTTCTGATATATTGTGGACTTCCTTCAGAAGCAGGTATGGCCTATATGAGTTCATTCTAAGGCCATTTAGGTTAAATAATTATCCATAAATGTTTATGGACTTGATGAATGGAATCTTCTACCCGTACCTAGATCAATTTTTAGTAGTGTTTGTGGATGAAATATTTGTGTACTCCAAGAATCATGACGATCATGACCAATATCTCCACATAATCTTAAGTATGCTGAGAGATCATCGACTATATTCCAAGCTATCTAAGTTTCAATTATGGACTGACCAGGTACACTTCTTGGGTTACATCATCTCAGAGGATGGTGTTTCAGTGAACCCATAGAATGTTTATGCAGTTGTATCTTAGGAGCACCCCAAGAATTTTTTTGAAATATATATGTGTATAAGGTTGTATGGATATTATTGGAGATTCATACAAAAAAATCCTGATTGGAAACACAAATTTTGGTCTTGAAAAAAATGGGGATAAAGTTTTAATGGTCAAAATCATGTGAGAATTTCTTCCCGGGGCTGAAGAAGTGCTTAACATCAGCACTGATCTTGATACTACCCAAGCCAAGTGAGGAGTATATGGTGTATTGTCATACTTTTAGGATCAAAATCAGAGCTATATTGATGTGCGAAGAACAAGTTTTGGTGTATGGGTCTTGGTAGTTGAGGCCACATGAATGGAATTACCCTATGCATGACCTTAGGTTAGTAGTATTGGTTTATTATTTGAAGTGTTGGTGACATTATCTATTGGGATAAAATTTTATAGCGTATACTGATAAAAAGATCTTTAAGTATATCTTTTTTACAATGAGACTTGAATATCCAAAAGTAGATATGGGTTGACTATATGCAGTCATTTGATTTTGAGCTAGAATATATGACCAGGAAGGTAAATAGTGTAGCTGACGCTTTGATTAGGAAAACTAAAAATCAGGAAATTAATCAGTCTAGTGAAAAGTAGAAAATGATGACTCTACTAGTATATATTCATGTTGTGGTTCATGATATCTAGGAGCAGATGATTCTCATATCAGTTTCAGTGGAGTTTACACTTTTGAACTGGATTATAGAAAAAAAGTATGAGGATCCAAAGCACTTGACCTATATAGAAATCTTTGAATGTGAAGATTAACCTTCATATTAGAGAATAGATGAGGAAGAGATCATATATGTCATGAATTGGTTTGTTCTACCTACGAGAATGTGAGAGGAGTTGATGCGAGAATTTCATGCCTCAAAGTGGGAGGTGCGTCAAGGAGTGAACAAAATGTACCATGACCTACGATGATAATTTTGGTTTCCAATCATGAAAAAGAAAATAGTGGGGTTTTTGACACAATGTCATACATGTCATCATTTGAAGTTCAAGCTTCAACAGCCTGATGGTTTACTACAGTCGTTTATTATTTCGGAATGGAAGTGGGATGACCTTACCATGTAATTTTTGGTGGTTCTCCCAAGGATTCCTCAGAATAATGATGATATTTGGGTTATAGTGAACATATTGATCAAACTAACACATTTTTATCTTACATGGTAGACTTTCTCAATGGAACAGTTGGGATATTTGTAATTTCAAGAGATAGTCTGTCTGTATGGGGTGCCATAAACTATAGTTTCATACTGTAACTCGAAATTTATCTCATGTTTCGAGAAAGGATTATAGAAGGTTCATGGTACATAGGTTTTATTGAGTACTTATTTTAATCCACAGACTGATGTGGAATTAGATCATACTATATAGGTGTTGGAGGATATGTTGTGAGCATGTGTTCTTGACTTTGCTAGGTCTTGGGAGATGCACATAACTTTGGTGGATTTTTCCTGTAAAAGCAGTTATTAGCCAAAGATACAAATGGAACCATATGATGAAATTTATGGTATTCCATCTAGACCACCTCTATCCTGGATTAAGGTAGGTGAGTGAGAATTGTTAGGACCGAGTCTTGTGAAAGATATGTCGGAGCAGCTGCTAGTGATTCTTAAGCGCGTGGATACGGCTCAAAATACACATAAGTCATATGATAATATATGGTGAAGAACCCTAGAGTTTATAATAGGTGATAATTTATTCCTTTGGGTGTCTCCTATATTGGGAAATTATAGGATATAGAGATAGGGAAAGTTGGCTCTCAGGTTTGTCAGACAGTTTGATGTTGTGGAGAGAATCTGGCCAGTGGCATATCGATTATCTCTTCCACAGTGATACAATTCAATTCATGATTTTTTCCATGTATCACAACTAAATCAGTATCAAAACAACCCTTATCATGCGATCAGCAGGGATGATGTTGATATTGAAAAATATTCATCCTTTTAAGATCATCTGATATGCATGTTGGATCATAGTTAGAAAGTTCCATACAAGAAGATCATGCTGATAGTTACTGTATTGTGGAAACATGGGTGTGAGAAAGAGGAGACATTTTAAATGAAATCATATCTCTAGGTTTGGTGTCTCAAACCTATTAACTCAAAATCCTAGGGATTCATGGGATTGAAGCTCTGGGATGAGTTATTATAAGGTGGGGAGATTGTAAGATCTCAACCTTTTCTAGAGTTGTACCCGGCTCATTTTCATGCCCTATTTTTCCTTATATTTAGTAATTTTTATTTGGTTTTTAACTTGGGGTGTGTTTGGATGTAAATTTGATAAAAATAGAATAAAAAGGTCACTACACAGTTGGCACACGATTTTCACTAACTATGCACCCGAGTCTAGCAAATCATGCAAACCTGGACAGAGGGGAATTGCTAAGTTGGGACACAGTTTTCCAAACTGTGTTCCCTTTTAGGAGTAACCATGAACCCTTATAAAATAGTTACATGGTTTAGGTTCACGATTAGGTAAAACCATGTGCCCCTTCCCAATAAACTGTTCTTGGGAATTAAATTAACATGAAAATTAGTTTTAAAATTTTCTTGAACCCCCATTTTAATGCCAAATTGACCCCTATTCAACCATAATGCCTCTTTATATATTTTGGAGCCTCCTAGATATAATAAATCCCTCCTGACCTCCTTTAGTAGTGGTTTAAATCTTGGATCGAATAAATTCACCCTTCCTAGTAAAAGGATCTCTTCCTGATTGCTTTCATATTCCTCCACCTATATTCTCTCTTTATTTAAGGGAAGTTATTCTCTTTTTTGTTAATATCTATACCAAGTTTCTTGGATCCATATTTAGTATTATATATCAAGATCATGATTTAATAGATCCTGAGTTGTTCAATATTTATTTAGGTACTAGTTCGGGATCTCGTTCTACGCATTTAGTTAGATGAATTTTGGGGATTTATGTTAGGTGATTGTTCACCAAAAAATCAAGGTAGGAGATATATTATTTAAATATCATAGTCCTGATTTAAATTTCATTTATATAATTGTATAATTTCTAGTTTTTTTAGAACTTGAAGTTTTAAATTGAACTAATTAATTTCTTAAATTAATTAATTAAGAGATCGAGATATTGAAATTGTGGGATTTGAGATATAATTAATTGTTGAGTTAATTATTGAAATGTTGAATTGTGAATTTGAATAATTAAATATTGAATTAATTATGGTCTTATTTAGATTTTAGATATTATTAATTATTTTTTGAATTAATTAATGGAAAATATGTGATTAATTAATTGTGGAAATTAATTAATGATATGGGTATGATTAATTAATAGTTGAATTAATTAATAAAAATTATTTAATTATTTAATTTTGGAAGTTAAATAATGAGATGGGTATGATTAATTAATTTTTGAATTAATTAATATAAATGATGTGATCAATTAGTTGTGGAAATTAATTAATGAGATGGGTATGATTAATTAATTATTGAATTAATCAATAAAATGATTTTTGAAATGGCCTTTGGTTGTATGTCACTTGGTTGTGATTATGTTGGCATGGATTAGCACATGGGTTAACCAGAATGTGAGTGAGGTATTTCTGAGGAAGACTATGAAAGCTTCCATTTTGATTTCTAAAAGGATGTCAGAGAAATTCGGAGAGGAAGACCGTGAGAGATTCCATTTTGATTTCCAAGGGACCGTGAGATATCTTAGAGTAGGGATATTTTAAATACCATGAGATCATTTCCCTTTTTCTATAAACCTATTATTCTTCATTTATTCTCACTCACATTAGACCCATGAGTTTAGAGACTTATGTGTTCATTACTCAAGATGGACTGATTTATATGTTTTATACATTTTAATAGATACGAATTGTGATAATGAAAGGTAAAAAAGGAATTCATATATGTGACATCCCTTGGGGATAGTTTAGACTCTATCATGGGTTATTGATGTTCGAGTGTCCATAATAACCCAGGGGTTTATGTGGTAAAATAAAGAATAATTGATAATGTGAAACTGATTATTTAAACATTGTACTTATTTCTTTATGAAACTTCATACACTGTTATTTACTAGATATTTTTTTAGATATCATTGGTGGTGTTCTACTGAGTTGTACTCACACCCTACTTGGGCTGCATGATCGGTACTTGAATAGATATTTAGTTATCTGGATAGGAAAAGGGAAAAATCCCTATGTTTGATGGCTAATATGGTTTGGAGCATAAATGAGGGAACTAGACTTGATGTTGAGACCTACTTATGAAATTTTTTAGTATCTTTATTATGGGTTTTCATTTAGAAACTTGACATGTACATTATCATGGTGGATTATCTTCTTTAGTTTTTTCACCTTATTTATAGTTTCGGCAATCATATGATATTGGTTCTTTCAAGTTATGATTATATGTTATTCAGTAATTTTTTCTTATTT
The DNA here is from genome assembly GCA_963277665.1 of Viscum album. NCBI lineage: Eukaryota > Viridiplantae > Streptophyta > Magnoliopsida > Santalales > Viscaceae > Viscum > Viscum album. The sequence goes on from OY728137.1 coordinate 238,822,858, forward strand.
TATACTAGTGTATTACTCTGATAAAAGATGGTATAGTATCCCCATAGTCAATATATCAGACCCTCATTACTAGTCGGATGCCTCTAGCATATAGGGAGGCATCCATGTGGTCATGTGGCGGTCTGGCTCGGGTCACCGACAGGTGGAACCTAGGGTGGGACGTAACATCCTTGGAATCAATGTAAAGTGTCACGTGACTATTTTTGGTACACAATATGATGATTCATATGAATTTTTATTCCATAGATATATACCACATTCTTTATAATCAATTATGCATACTACATCTTTACTGAATGATATACAATATTTTGAGCAATTATTAATTTTATTAGTATAAAATCCAACCTATTTAATTAAATTTGATTCCATAAAATGATTTGAGAAAATATCTACAACATAATGAATTAATTATTTTAAAATGGTAATAATATAATAAATTATAGTATTTCAAATCACATACAAGGATATTCTATGATACAGAAAAATTAAAAATTTCCAATTTTTTCATTTTACTATATTCCTAATATACAGGAGTCATAATATCATCCATTAATTTTCTTACTCTCTCAACATCATCATTTTCATTATTTCACTCATGTTTATTAATATCATTTTCTTCTAGAAATGGAATAATTCCTTTCTCATGAGGATTCCTGAATGGAAACAAATAAAATATCAAATTATTCATATCAATCATTTCATTTCAATCATGAAAAAGTTAAGATTATCACATCTCCCCAATATGATACCAAATATAATAGTTTTTTTGAAATATAACTTTTTTTACATGGTTTATAACTTATTCTTAATATAACCAAGTTCTTCTAACCCAATTATAATATATATAAAGTGTAAGAACTTCATCAGAAGAATTATTAAATGAAAAATAAAAAAACAAATTTTTTGAAACTCGGTTGAGATCAGACCAGTATGATACATCTAGATTCAATCCATTATATAATAGGAAAAAAGAAGTTGTATTAATATGAACAAATTAAAAAATAATCCCAAAATTCATTACTACTAATAATTTTTTGAATATGTGGAATGAAAAATATCTATACATAACATTCCATAAATTAGAATTAGAAAGTTATTTAATGTAATTTTATTCATTAGAAAAAAAATACAGACATTTCATACCATATTAAATTTAAAATAATTATACAGAAATTTTGATCATTCAATTACAAAAATAAAACATTTAAATGAATAATATAAACCTCTTTAATACATTTAAAAAACAAATAAAATACTAGAATAAATAATTAAAATATTTCTAATAAATATGAAACAAAATAATATCTTTATATTAAATCCAATCATGTTTAATAATATAGTAATTTATCCCCACTTGTGTAAACTTTCTGTTTTCTCCTAACTTATTAAATCACATAAAAACATGGGTAGAATTAGAAAAAGGGTGATTCCCTTTAAAAAAATTAATAATTAATTTAGAAATCATACATGAATAAAATATGGGAATACTACACCACTTATCTTTAATATATAAGTCACATAGATTTATGTAGAAGTAGTGATTAAGTAAATTAAAAAAACATCACATATAGTTACATTTATTATTAAATACTATAAAAAATATGATAATAATGAACCTAAATTCAAAAAATCAAGATGAAACCTGACCCAACATAATCTAGGTTAGTGTTTGATACATATATAAGAATTAAAATGATTCTTTTAATTAGAGATGATGGGTTTGGAACTCTCTAATTATATGTTAGATAATAACAAAATAAAAATACCCAATGAGGTGATATTTTTAGGGGTGGAGAAGATGAGGGATACACTAATTTGGGTAGAATTTATATGGGGTTTAGAATAGGGGAGTGGAGAACATGTTGGTGGAAAAAATCATGTATCATATACCAATGGTTTGTTAAAAACCATTACTATAGATACTTTATACATATGTTTTTTTTTAAAACTGTTGGTATAAAGTTATAGGATTAGCCCCAGATTCTAGTATCCATTTTAAAAAAATAGGTTATCATGTTTTTAGATGTTGGAATCATTCATCCCAATTCAGACAGTACTTAATTCATCCTTGTTCAATTATTCCCAAAGAAAATAGTACTTGTTACTTAAGATTCTAGATGGGAATGTTTTTTTTCTTGATGGTTATTATCGTTACAACTAGATCCATATATCCCCAAAGTTTCAAGAAAAAACCACTTTCACCTACCCATTTACAACATTTTTATACCAGTGAATTCCCTTGGGATTATGTGGTTCACCATCCACCTTTTAAAGTTTCATGATGTATATCCTTTTAGGCATGATATAGAGGAACATTATGGTGTTTATGGATGATTTTCCATTGTTGGGAGTACTTTTGAGAGATTTTTTAAAAATATAGAATTGGTTTTAGAGAGGTTTCAAGTGACCAACTTAGTTTTTAATTCAAAAAATACTATTTTATGGTCATTTAAGGAGTATTTTTAGCCATAAGGCCTCTAGGAGAGTTATTGAGGTTGAAAATTACAAGATATAAGTGATTCAAAAAAAATCACCACCTAGAAATGGTAAGGGTGTTATGATTTTCTTAGGGCATGTCGGTTTTTAATGTAGGTTTTAAAAAAAATCAAAAATCGTAAGGCCTTTGTATTCACTGTTGTCTAATTATACCCCCTTTTTATTTGATGAAAAGTATTTGGAACATTTTAATTTTAATCAATAAAAACTCCCTTTATCACCCTCATATTTGTATCTTATTAGAAATTACATTTTAAAATTATGTGGATGTTGGGTTTTTTTTAGGCCAAAGGAAATATAGAAGACTACATGTGTTTTTTCTGTAATAGACTGTAAGATTTTACTAAAAATAACTACACCACTACAGAGAAGGATTTTTTGGTTGTTTTTATATCTCTAGAGAACTTTAGGTATTACCAATTAGTTTCCAAAGTCCTAGTCCTTATAGACCACACTGCCTTAAATTATTATTTTTGTAATAAATAGGCTAAACCTATAACCATTAGGAGAATTTTTTTCATAGGAGTTTGATTTTCATATTAAAGATAAGCAGGGTGCTCAGAATGTAGTTTTGTATCATTTATCTAGGTTTTCTAGTACTGAGTGTGAGGATCATATGGATATTACTTATTCCTTTCCTAATTATAATTTACTCACTGTTTCAGTTAAGAAATATTCTTGGTATATATATTTTTATTTTTATTGTCAAAAATTGTCATTCTCAATTATTTCTCAAAAATAAAGAAAAATCTAATATTAAGTATTATATTTGGGATGATACTTTACACTTTACGATATGTGATGATGGAATTATTAGGAGGTGTGTTCTATATGATGAAATGTTTCCTATTCTAGAGGGTTGTCCCTGATCACCTTGGGAAGGTAGTCATAGAGAGATAGGACAGCTCAAAAATTCCTTCAGTCAAGATTTTATTAGCCTACTTTTTATGGATTATAGGAGTTTACTTATTGGAAATGATAAATTAAAAGGCACAGTAAATGTTGGAAGGAATCTAGAGTTTTCTTAGAATGGTATTTTAGAAGCTGATAATTTTGATGTATGGGGGATTAATTTTCTGTGACCTCTCTCATATTCTCAAATAAATGGTTACATCTTTGTGGATATTGATTATATTTCAATGTGGGTTTAGGATGTAAAATTTATCACCAATAAATCTGACAGTCTGATAAAATTCATCAAAAAAAATATCTTTTTATGATATGGGGTGCTGAAAGACTTTATCACTAATAATAAAAACCATTTTAAAAATTTCATGTTCAAATATTTGATGGAGAAATATGGCTGTTCTCATAGAATAATAAAAATTTAATATCCACAATTCAGTATATTTGTTGAAATTTCAAATATGGATCTTAAATAGATTGTAGAGAAAATTTTCTCAAATTCTAGTAAGGATTGGTTGTTGAAAATGGATGAAGCATTATAGTCTCATATAAATTCATTCAAAAAATTAATTCATCTGTATCTATATAGATTTTTATTTAGTAAATATTTTTATGGGCCATTAGAGTTTCAACACAAGTCATAATGGTCTATTAAGGCTTTGAACTTTGATTTTAAGACTACTAGAGAGAGAATACTACTTGATCTTAGTGATTTAGATAAAATTAATCGATATTCATATGAAAATGAAAATATTTATCGATATAGGTATAAGGTTTTTCATGATTATATAATTTATAATAAATAATTAAATATGGTTATAAGGTTTTCTTATTTAATTCTAAATTTGATTACTTTCCAAGAAAATTGAAATAAAATTGTTATGAAACATTCACCATTCTTAGAGTGCTTAAAATGGATCTTTTTGAATTTTTTTGAGGATAAAATAGTCTAATACTTTTAAATTTTCATATGATCAATCAATATAGTGAAGTGTTAATAGATCAAATATTTTCAATTATTTTATTCTGAATTTAATTTTTTTAAACCCACCAAAGTTTTATTTCAAGTGAAATTGTCAAATTTTATGTTTTGGAAGCATTTTTTAGCTTAATTGGAAAAAATTTCATACTTTGGAATTTTAATAGTTTTAATTTATTTCAATGTTTTGGGTATAACTATTTCTACAACTATAAAAATTAAAAAACCTCTTCTTTTATATATTTCTATGTTCTATGGGACTCGTTTTATTCTTCTGGACCCAAATCCCAATCAACTATTTGAGGGCCCAAATCCAACTCAAAAGGAGGGCCGCAAAATCTATGCACAAATCTGTTGAATTTTATTGTTGGGACCATATCTCATAAACTACAGAACCAAATAAGCTAAAATTTATCATGTATAAATAATATACCCAAAGGAAGAACATTTATTCATGTGTAAGTGCATGATTCATTCATTTCAAAGGCCATAAATGTGTTGGAACTCACTGCATTAGAATACGAATATTCAGCCTAGGAAAAATAAATCTTTGGAGTAAATCAGAATTATTTCTCTCTACATGTTTCAAATGAATCTAAAATTTTTTTAGTCGAAATAGGAGATATATTTGAACAAAATTTAAGGAGATCATTTTTCATAATTCTCCCATTAAATAGGTCTACCATGTGTATACATTCATAGGATGATTTTTTGATCCAATTTTTCACTCCCTTTGCCTATAAAAGAGTACTTATTCTTCATTCCAAGGGGTTTGAAAGTTTGGTGTAGCCTTTGATAGACATTTTATGTAGTTTATTATTTTACTTTATTTTATTTTCATTTTATAATTGAATTTTATATTTTAATTTAAGTGTTCTCCTTTCTCTACTTTTCTTTCTCTCTTTTGTTTTCTTCCTTCGTTTTCTTTATCACTGTGAATTCATATGCTCGTGATCAGGAGTAGCTAACCATAGGAAGTTATCGGGTGAGTAATCAAGTGATAAAACCAAGTATTAGAACATTAATTCTTAATATTTTTTATTTTATTAGAGTTATTCTGAAGGGGATCTTAGTAGGAAAGTCTCCCTTGTATCTCCACTTTCTACTGCAGGTTTAGCTTTTACTTATGAAATATTTTACCTCCATCGAGGAGGTGGATGTGCGGTATCTCAGAGATAATTGAGAGAGTCATATATTCATTACCATATGCATAGAGTATTTTCACACATATTATGGAGTGTTTTCATTAATTAAATTTGAAACAAATAAAAATACAATGAAGGTTCAATCTGGGTGATTCTCTCAGGAATGTCTCATTTCTTCCTAACATCATTCTATCTACATTAATTATGTTTTACTTGAATTTTTGTATTTAATTTTTTTATTTAACTCTAAAACATTAATTTCTCTTAATTTTATTTAATTCATAAAAATATATATATAATTTTGGATTAGAAGTAGTGAGTGTTTGACCATGATAGCTCTTCAAGATAACGACGTAGGTCAATGCCTGTGCTGCACCAAGTTATAAATATTTTTATAGTGTAGATGACAACACCTAATAAAGGGTATCCAAAGGGGTTGGATTCCATAAATGTTCTTGAAAAATAATTTTTCACTAAATTCCAATTGAATACATTAGATTCAATACTTCATGGGATTAAATACATAGTCTTTCTTGTGTGTTTAATTTTTTCAGAAAAAAATGTTGTTGTGTACTATATGAAACTCTCTCATACTTATTGGATTTAAATTTGATTTTTCCTCCATTTTATTTTAAGATAAACCATTTGTACAATTTAATGTAGAAAAATACAACTTTTTTCAAGTCAAGAAGGAGATACATTCTAGAAAAATTAGAATCATGACTCTTTTAACACTACCTATAATTTTTCATTTCTTGTGAGATTAATCCATTGGATTATAATGTTAATCTCTATTTTAAGGTGATGACCCTAGAATCCCATTGTTGGTGCATTATTTTAATACATTGGCATGATTACAAGGAATCAAGTCCTGAAGGACCAATCAGTTTAGCAGTCTTGGAAAATAGATTACATACATGAATGTTATATTACATTATAAAATGACTAACAATGACAACATTGTCCTCTTTTGAACATATTAATATCCTTTCGCCTATCCCTTCAGGTCAACCATAAAATACTTCTTCAATCCTAGGAAAAATAAAACATAGAAAAGGGTGAGATCAGATTCTCATCAAGGATAACAATATAGTGTGAACTTTCATAAATAAGCATAAACCTTTAAGGAAATGTATAAGACTAGAAAAAAAAGCCTTTAAAACATAAACTTTAGCATAATATGGAAAAGATAAAATCAAATAATTCCATTTACTTAATCACATGGATATTCTACAAGCCGAATAATCACATGCAATATCAATAGGCACTTTTATAATGATGGAATGCATAATGCCAGACTTCATAACCACATAGTCAAGGCCTTATTCCAAGACTACAAATAAGATTTTGTCAAGGCCTTGTTCCAAGACACTAGATTGTCTCATGAGACCTACCAATGCATCGAGGAGCTATAGAGGGCTCCACCCATCACTTACTAAGTCCAATTAATTCTTCATATGAAAAGTTTTAAACATAACATAAACATTCGTATTAAAACTAGTATATGAAAAGTCAATACATTATCCATAATCCATTAATGGTATAAAAATAACACATTCACAGTCAAACATATCACAAATACTTCAATAAAATGTGGAAGATTTGTATCATAATAAACCAACTTCAAACCAGTTTAAAATTCATCAAAGGATGTTGACATAGATGAAAATTATTTATAAAACTCTTTGAGAGAAATATATCTTTTTCATGAAAACATTTAAATGTAACACAATTTAGAAAGGAAGAAATTTAAAGACATTTTTGAATAAAAGTGTCCCATACCAATTAGAAACTTTTTAAAGGAATTAAACATTTAAAAACATTCATTTCCATATAAATAAATCATTAAAAACAATTTTGAAAACATGGACATTAAAGAGAAAGATTTAGAAGAATAAATATTTAAAACACTTAAAATTATTTTTTAGTTAAAGAGTACCTTAAAAAATCAATTTAAAAATTATTTTATGAAACATGGACATGGATAATAAATATGTCCCATAAAATACTTACACATAAAAAATCTCGGATAATAATGATATTGAGGAATTAACCCTTACCTTGCACTTTCCTTTGGTCGAGGGTACGTTTAAAATCTTGTATAATGACCATAGTATGTTATTAAATTACACCATAACCATATTCATATTTATTATATCATACATGATTCATTTATGACTTTATACTTCCCATTTAATAATTATTTTCATGTTAAATTAACATTTTAGGTAATAATCACTTTCTTTATCATACGTGTTTTAACTTGTTATTCTTGATCGTATAATTTAGAACATGATTTAAATACTTCCAGAATATAGAACATGATTTATATATCATATATATTTAGAATATAAATATTTATAATAGATAGATAGAAGAAATGGAAGGCACCATTTATGGAGACGGTAGGTCGTACGTACGCATAAACACTGTTTCTGTTTTCATATCGTATTGAATGGAAGTAAGTGAAGAAGATATATGTAAGTACATACATATATATATATATATATCCAGTAGAATTATTATTTCATATATTACATACTTATTAACAATATATATATATTTATAATCATCATTTAATGGGGAACTTGAGAATGAATATTTCATTGTGTCGTGGAGATGATAATCCGTGCGTACGCACGAGCGACAATATCATTATATTGATGGTGAAATAGTATATAATTGGATGGTATATCATATATAAAGAATAATAAAAAATTTATATTTATTATTTACATTAGTTATACTCATTATTATACCCATCCAAATAATGAAGTGTTTGAATAACAAACTACACCACGCCGTGGAGACGGTAAGTCGTACGTACGCACTTATGGTGACTTTGACATTCATATGATGGATAGAATAATGAATATGGTTGTACCATTTTTATAATAACATTATAGTATATATAAGATAATGGAGTTATTATTTTAGAATGGAAATGACAAATAGATAGGAAGTGTAAGAAGAAAAGAACTTGAAAGAAGTGATGAAATATTTACCTCTTCTTCTGGTTCTTCCTTTTGATTTGATCAAAAGGGATCCTTAGGTTAGATTTATTACCAAAGTAAGGCCTCTAGGATGAATTGAGGAATTTAGAGAGGATATTTGGGCATGGTTTGGATTATCCAAAAGGCTTTGAAGGTGTGGAATTAAGATAAGGGGAAGTGCCCTTTTATAAGAGAGGTGAGGGTCACTTTAGGAAAAGCTTGAAATATTATTTTTTAATAAAATAAGTTTCGGTTTATAATGACTCCAAAATGAATTTTTTAAAGGATAAGCTAGGTATGGTTGGTAAACCTCTCAAAAAATAGGTTTTAGATAGGTTTAGGTCATCATATTAACCTTATCTTTTAGATTTAACTCTTAGTTAAATAGTTTGACATTTACCATGTCTTTTGTATTTCTATATTATAGGGTTAATAAACTTACTATAACAAGACAATCAAACCCCATGTGGTTTATTATTAATATATATAACCTTATATAAGTCCTTTTAACAATCCTTATATTTTTAAGAATATTTTATCAATTAATAATATAATATGTTTTTAAATACTCAATTATGTCAATTTTGACACTATTTAGTATTTGATTTTTTTGAAATCCATAAAAACTTTATCACTTTGAATAAAATTTATTTAACCAACCCTAAAATGTCATATTAACCTAAAAATTTAATGTAATTAATCATAATTCTCAATTTACATTTATTTGTACATTTATAATATCAACTATTTTAATATTTTATTAATAAGGTAATTACTGCATTATCATTGTGTCATAAATAAATTAAATTATTTAATATCTAAAAATTATAAATAAAATTCCATTATGTAGGAAATATTTTTAGATTTCTAATTATATTTATAGTCTAATTTATATTGTGTGTAACCCTATATTAAAAATAGTTTAGTTATTAAACTTTGAATTTAACTTTTTTAACTCTTTTTAAAATAAAATAATAATAAATGTCCAAATCTAATCCAAGTGGACCAAAGAGGATAATATTTTATTAATAAGGTTTTTTTTGTTCTAATTATACTTATCCAATAAAATTAGTACATGTGTTAGGGTAATTATGATATCATTTTTACCCTTAATTACCCTATTAACTTTTAATCGTGGTAAATAAAAGTCAAAAGTTACTATTCAGCAAAAAATATGTTCATATTATTGAACCACATTTTACTTAATAATATCAATCGTGAATCTCATATTTTTGAAATTCAACTCTCATAAGCGGTAAAATTAATTTTTATGCAAATTTACAAATGCTCCTAGGAGGTGTGTAAAGGACGGTAAAAAGTTCAATAAAATTTTTATATATCTAAACTCATTATAAAATGACACTAATTAATTACATTGAAATTATATAGGTATTGTGTATCTATTTTTACCTAATTTTTTTTAAATAATGTAAATAATTATTTAAATAAAAAGTCATTTTTAAACAATAACTCAGTGTTTTTCAATATTCATCAAAAATTGAAAGTTTTCAGAAAAATACAAAACTTTACCCTAAGCTAATTTTGATATTCCAAATTCAAAAATGAAATCTATTTTACCAAATTCAAAACATAAAATTTAAATTTATTAATTTAAAATTAATTCTTGTTGTCAAAACCAAAACGCGGGTTTTTAAAAATGTAAAAACTATCAAAAGATTAACATGTGTTTATGTCAAATTTAACTGTGAAATTAATTATAATGACCTAAATTATATTAAATGATAAAAATATAATCTAATTATACTTAAAAACCATTCAAATTCATAATTTAACACTATAAATTATATCTATTAAAAAAGTTTCATTTCAATTAAAACCTAGTATTTTTCACTATTCATCAAAATATGAAAGTTATCAAAAAGTACCAAAACTTTGTCCAAAATAAATTTTTATGTCCTTATTATAAATAATGATTTTATTTTGTGAAATTTAATATAAAATTTTCTAATAATTGGTTTAAAAAATTCACAATTAGTAGGCTGTAAAATTACATTTTTGAAAAATACTTCCTTTATCTAAAAAATTAAATCTGTTCTTATATAATGCCTAATAAACACATAATATGGGTGTTAAAATTATATAGAGTATATAAGATTCAAAATTCAGTTAATAATATACATAACCACTTTTTGAAAGGTTGGTTTGGTAAGTTGTGGTGCACTTAAACTCGGTGTTGTGTGTAGCGCAAGCTATTGAATTTCTTTAATAAGATAACATACTATGAAATCTTAGGGTGTTACATCTATCAATAGGTTAGAACTGAAATATGAATAAACCGGGGGAATTCACTCAATGCTAAGAGGGAAGAGTTATTTCTAGATGAACTCAAAAGTATAAGCTTATTAAATCAGGGGAGTTCTTATTTTAATTTTTATATTTTAATTTTTCAAATTCTTTATTATTTTTGGTTCAATTTAATTTTTTATTTTTTTGATAAACATTGATCTTCGATGTTTGTTGTTATCATCAATGTTTTACATTTTACTTAATAATGTGATTAGAAAACTCATATGTTTATGTAAAAATTAAAAAACTCATTTTCTTTTCTGATTCTATTTTATTGATTCATAAGAAATTATTTCTTCATAATTTGTGAATTATATTTTAACCCCTGAACATGATTTGAAATTACTCAATTGTAAAATATTCTTATAATTAATTATTTAAAATTATTCTTACACTTTAAGTCTTAAAAATTGGGAAATTGTTGAATGTTAATTTTGGGGGAGGTGTCTTAATTGGGATGAGCTGTATTTTAATTTATTTTAATGTAGAAAACAATTATTAAAACCCCTAAATTTTTTCAAAATTGATTGATCTTGAGTAGGAATTATCTTACTCTATAGATTAACATTTTTATAAAGTTGGGGATCTAAATTTCCACCATGTTAGGGATAAATTTTACTACTTTACCATTCATTTATCCTTATTCCTAAATTTTTTATTATCTTGAAAAAAAAATTATTTAAAATTTGGGATTATGGTTACAACTTTTATTAATTTTAAATTTTTATTCAAAAATAAAGACATAATATTTTAAATCAAAAGAATTATGAAATAAAAATTCTAATACAAGTTGAACATATATTCCTTTATTCCTTCATTATTATATTATTTAAGCTAATTTATTGGTTATTTATTTTTCCTTGTAATTATTAAGTTTTATCATCCAAACAGAATGTCTAATTATTATGTGTTTATATTCTCATGAATGTAATGATAAGTTTGGACTTTAATTTGGTTTAAAATTAAAATTAGTTTAATTCTTGTTAAAATTAAAATTTTAGCAGTTTTTTTGAAACAAAACACCAAAATTTAAGCAACCCTTTTCTTTTAAGTGTTAAAAATAATTTTTCTTACTCGAGATGGTCAATGGGGGAGAATCCATTTTAAAACTAGTACTTTTCAATATTCACTTTTCCTCTTAAAGATTAATTTTTTTACACGGAGTTTATAGAATAGTTTACTTTAGGATAAGAAAAATATTATGTGTGGGGTAATTTGATGGGTCTATATTTCGTTAATTTATGCCACATCAAGTTTATGGATTTAATTTAATTTTTAACGGGAAAATGATTTATTTAAGGATAATTAATGATTTTTTTATACTCGATGTTTGAAATTGAAATTCTATAAAATAAAAATTAAAAATGTTATTTGTGGTGTTATAAATGGTTAAATTATATATGTTTAAATAATTTTATAATTTTTTAGAACATTTTATTTGAATTTAATTATTGATATTTTCATTAATAATAAAATAATTCTTTTATTTGTTATGGTTTTTTTGGAAAATTAATTTTTTTGCTACAATTTTTTTAATTAGAAAATATTTTTATTAGAATCATTTTTATATTTTTTAAAAATATATTAATTCATTGATTTATAATTTCTATAATTTTTGTCCACATTTTTTATACATAAAATTTCAAAAAAAAAATTTTTTACAAAATGTGATACTAACTATGACAATAAACTACATAAATTATATACAATTAGTAAAGATACCACATGGAAGAGATGTAGTAACCATGTGAAACTGCCTCTAGCATACCAAAAAAATCAAGTGGTCATGAGGAATCATGCCAGCTTTTCGTGGGAATTGTAAATTGACACCATGCTCACCCTTACCTATTGCAGACATAAAATGAAGTTTCCACAGTTACTCAAGTGACCATATGTGAGAGGAATATACTTATAAAATTCCTAAAAACACAAAGTGACTGCACTAGAAGATGAAATATACCATATTAAGGAACTAAAAACTAACAGAGCCATCTCTTATTCCTCTCGTAAATGACCATGCTTTTTGAGGTCCAAATCCAAATATTAAACTCGATCCAACCAAGTATTCAATGAGACATGATCTTCATGATTTAAGATAAACCTATAATTAAAATTTTAAGAACGTTAGACTAGATTCTCAATATGAAAATAAGTCTCATCTCAAATTATGTCTAAGAAAGTCAGTTCAAACATCATTCGAGTGTTGAGAAAATTTAGAGTGAAATTGATTATGAGATTATCCTTAGATTTATGATGAATAAAAGAGCGATCAACCTGAAAGAAGGATATCTAATATTGATAGATCAAAGGGGGTGATAAAATATGGTTATCAATGTTTGAATATAAATCTTAGACCAAGTTTAAATCTTCATCATAACTCACCTTGAAGCTGATTAACTTGAGTTAAATAGGATCCCAATATTGCTTCGATGGGCATAATTTCTCGAGGAAGACAAAAACTTGGTTATTGGGATTTTATTAGTGATTAAAAAGGTTCATAGTTGTGGTGGTTAAATAGAATCTATGATCATTTTAGGCCAAATATTGACAATGATGAAGGGAACCCATGGCCTCTCACTATTGTGGTGTCTGGTTTGAGAACAAGTTCACTTTAGGTGTTTGATATAACACCTCAATGGGATTTGATTTCATAAAGGGTCTCATATTGTTTGTTTAACACCTTAATGATGTTTTCAGTATATCTCAATAATATGATTAAATGAGTTATGATATAATGAAATGAGCCTTTGAACATAAGTTTGAAGTATCAATCAAAGAGCCAGATGAAGGGAAGATTGAGTTTAAAATCATTTTTCAACAGTTGAATAATGGATGAAGGGTTTTCAAGGATTTATTGACTTGGATTATTTAATAGTAAATGAAGGAGTTTGAATTCAAGAAGTTAATTGTATGGGAATGGATCTTGTAAGCCCTTTTTTGTGAGTTCTGTGTGTTGGAGGCACCCTTTGGAGGTTTCATATTATTTAGAAGGTTTTTTAGGAGTTTTAGGGGAGTCCCTACTGAAAATGGAATGGATATGGCATGAATTGTGTTTTTCACCACAAGAGAGGTGGTCGTAGAATAATGAATCTTAGTCTTTTCATAGAGGATATTAAGGGAGGAAACAAGACTATAATATTTTTGGTCATGGATATTCTATAGATATAGGCAATAGTGTAGGATATTCTCGATCGTCGTGAGGATCCAACGTGGATCGGGCTACTACAGTGTAGTGTACTTCAAGGCTACTAACTTTTTAGGGGAAGTTTCACTATAGGATTTATATTGCAGTGTCGGCCCTTTCTTGGTAGAGGGGATCCAACTATGTGAATCTTATGGATGTTTTGTAGACCCAGATACACTTTTATAGGATCTGGACAAGATTCTTGAAACCACATCTGATCGAGGGTGGATTTGGCATGGTCCCTCAGTCTATTCCATAGAATATCCTACTTCAAATAGGGTTGTGGAATAGTCTAAGGGTTCACTTCATGGTATTAAGTTTTTTGGTGGGTTTATAAATACCTCAATACCCTCAATCCCAACTCTACTCCCGTTTCCCACCCTCAAACATTAGGAAACCAAGATATTTGTTTTAGTAAATTTTATGCCTATTTAATCATTTATTAATCCTACGATCCTTGAAATCAATCAATGGTAATAAAAGGAAAGTTTTACCTCCTTTTTCTAGAGGTTTCTATTTTTTGAACTTATTTCCTTCCATTCTTTCTCTTCATGATTTGGAATTTGACCTCCACCATTCATCTAAGGTTTTACTTTTTTTGTATCTATATTCATGGTGTGATGTATTTTGGAGATTATAGTTTTTCATGGGTGAAGGAATTGATGATCCATAATGTTGGTAAATTCTATAGTGAATAATGTTGACACTTTTCAAGTAGGGGATTCATTACTTATATTTTTATTTACAAGAAATCCTAAAGTTGTCATGGTTTATCCTCTTGGATGGAAGTAAAATTAACCTCATACATGTTAAACTGGATTAGTGAATGGAATTAGATAGTGATCACATGCTGATTTGTTTTATAGCATGATAGTGATTTACCTCTTGATTTTCTAGATAGTGTGTTATCTATACTATGCGTGTTTAGCATATTGGTGGTGGAAAACCATAAAGAATTTAAATATGGAATTAATTGATTAATTGGATTAATAATTAACAAATAATCTTTTTTTAATCTAGTGTTGTAATTTTAGGATGATAAAATTGATGAATTTATGTATTTTTAATTGAATGGGTTATTCCATGAGATAATGGAAATGTTAAAGAACTTGAATCATGATAATTCTTATTGATGAGATATTATAAAGGAATTTTTAATTAATTTTCATTCTCATAAAGATGGAATAAATTCTTGAGGACATTTTATTAAATAAAAACTTGTTATAGTTGATGCCTTAGGTTTCATATAGTTGCAACCTATGAATAATGAATCATTTAATTAAATATGGAATAAAATATGGTTGTTTAAGAAAGATAAATTTTGGGTTTGATAGTGCCAATTTTGTTATAAAGGTAGGATGCTTTGTGTTGGGGGCCAAGAGTGAATTTTCTTGTGTAAAGGTTTAATACCTTGTTTTAGGGCCTAGTTTCCCTGATGTCTATTCTTATTTTCTTGGTTTTTGTTTTTGATTCTCTCTCAATGTAATATTTTTGTGTGATATGAGCATAAAATGGTTGTGGCTATGTTGTTTTATGTGTTGTAGGGTGGGGAGGCCCAAATGATGTGTCAACAGTTGACGCCTATGACAGAAAGATGCATCAGGGGATGTATGAAGGCGTTAGTGATGGCACTGGATATGATGGATCGGGTTAAACCCGGTATTACCCATGATTGTGAGGAAATATGGGTGCTTTATTGTTATGAGTATGTTTAATGAACAATATACGAGTTTCTTTTTCATCTAAATTCCTTTCACCACTACATGAGGAAATTGGGTGTGCTTGGTTACATATCTTGATGGTATCTTAGGATGTTTTCCTAGAGTACCAGTAAATTATGAAGTGATGTTAATATTGTTTAATAAATGACTTAACCCATGGGGTTGGTGTTATTGGAATTAAATGATATGGTCTATAGAAACCATGGAAACTATTTGTATTATTCTTAGAGGGAATGGAATTCACTTTATTGAATAATGAAATGTAATATGAATAATTTTACTTTATGTAAAATGAATTAATTCACAAAAATGAAATGTTAAAAAGGAAATAACTAATTAATGTATCTCTTTAAAATTATATGTAACTACAGGATACCTAGTTATTAGTACTGGTAACCGGGAGTTTGACATACATTAGTTGTAGTTGAGTCTAAGACTAGGTTATTCCCATAGTGTGGTTGTTGAAGGACCCCGGGACACCCTGAGAGGGGAGGGGTGAATCAGGGTGACCACTTTTTCTTTTAATGTGATGGATCTTGTTCCCATGTTGGTAGGAACTTGTTGAACCTGTATGAAGATTATGATCAGAAAGAAGACATTCACAAGCATAGAGAAGACACAGCCATTTTTACTTGGTTCACCACTAAGGGCTACGTCCAAGGAGCATACGCCGACAGGTTGTCGGTCGTACCAAAATCCACTATGCTTCACTAGCTGTAGATTACAAAAGTTCGGGTACAGTCACTCTGTCCCAGGCTCACTTCCTTTACAAAGGTTTAGGGATAGCTCACTACTTCCCTCGGGTCACTCCCGTTGACTCCCCCTGGCTCACTGCCGTTGGTGAAGTCCCACTCAGTTTATAGACGTGAGGGTCTCTTCTTCATTTGCATAAGAGTGCATCCTTTGTTGTATGTAGATGCTCTATTGAAGTCTGATTCTCACCAGAAGAAGAATATCACTTTTCCTCGAATGTACCGAGTAGTCTCTCGGCTTTCGTGCAGCTCCAAACACGCCGGTGGGCTTCAGCAAAACCAGGCGCGCTTCTCCAAGACAGTCGCGCAAGTCCCACTACGGCGCGCAAGTACAAACTAGCGCACAAGTGTCATCAACACACATGCGCGACTCTTCCTTCCCCAACAACAAACTTGCGCGGTCCACTTCCTTTCTCTTCCAAACCACCTTGGTCGCACAGCCAAAAACCGGCGCGCAAGCTCTACATACGCGACAAAACAACCACCTGCGCGACTCAACCACCTGCGCGAAGAGAGCTCGAACAATCTCTCGGCCTTGAACTTCGTTAGAAATGAGGAGGGGTGGTCCAGTATTTATAGGCAAACTGGACCCCCTGCGCGGCGGCGCGCAAGTCCTTGACGGCGCGCAAGTCTTGTCTTCAATAAACTCTGTCGCGCAACTCACTTGCGCGACCCAACCAAAACTTGCGCGACCTTCTTTCCTTAGCCAAATTTTGATGTTCTGATCCTCAAAAACATATGGCACGCAAGTCTTTTATCCTCCAAGAGCACGGCGCGCAAGTACCTTTGCCAAAAACACTTTACTTTATTGGCCGATTTTTAGGCCCAAAAATTTGGCAAACACTGGGAAACAGTGCCACCTTCACTACTGTTTTCTGCTTGAACGGTATGATCGCTTTGTTGGTACACACCCTGAAATTCCACTGAGGATTGACAACAAAAACAAACCATACACCAAATCATGCTTTGAAGAACCTGGTTCCAACAATCTCCCCCTTTGGGTTTGTTGGCAATCAGAATAAATTCAATAGATTTCCAACCATGAGCAAATCCAAAACGCAAGAATCAACTCAGCCAACACTCTAAGTCTACGTGAGCAATGTTCGGTGTAGAAAATAAGAGAGAAAGCTTGAATTGGGTCTTAGTGTTTTGAAATTCTCCATGACATCCGATGTTATCCTTATTAAACTTCTCATCACAATCTTACACTTCTCATCACAGAAGAATTTCTTGCCTTGAATTTATTCCTTTCTCCCCCATTGACAGTAAAACCAAAGACCGAAAAGTTTGTTCAACGTTCAGCTCAAGCCATACTCCCCCTGGATAGTATCTCCCCCATAAACCTGCATCACAGCCAGAAGCAGATAAAAACAGTTAACACAAACGGGGAGAGGGGACTTCCGGAGCCTCCTTATGCAGTAGGAGGTGGTCGAACACCGAGGTTCAACTGATGCTTCTCGAACACAGCCGCGGACAATGGCTTGGTTAGGATATCAGCCACTTGCTCATTAGTTCCAACATGATCCATTTTAATCACGCCTTGTTCAACCTTTTCTTTGATAAAATGATACCGTATTTCAATATGTTTTGTACGAGAATGTTGAACCGGATTCTTCGTAAGATCAATTGCACTTTTGTTGTCACAATAAATCACCATTGGTTGCTGAACCTTATCACCAATATCTGTTAGCTGCTGCTTCATCCAAAGAAGTTGAGTGCATGCTTTTGTGGCGGAGATATATTCAGCTTCAGCAGTACTAAGAGAAGTACTTTCTTGTTTCTTGCTCAACCAGCCAACACATTTCTGCCCAATATAGAAAGCTCCACCACTAGTGGACTTTCTATCTACGACATCACCAGCCCAGTCAGCATCAGAAAATGCTGATAATTCACTATCCCTGCCTGCAGCAAAAAATAACCCGAAGTTATGTGTACCTTGAATGTACCTCATGATTCTTTTTACTGCTGCCATATGTTCCTCCTTTGGATTACTCTGAAAGCGGGCCGCAAGGCATGTTGCAAAGACAATATCTGGCCTTGTCGCTGTCAGGTACAGTAGGCTTCCAATGATCCTCCTGTACATGGTGGGATCAACATAGTTCCCATCCTCATGCTTTCCAAGTTTAGTTCCAACCGCAATCGGAGTTGACATTGTTTTGGAGTCTTGCATATTGAACTTCTTCAGCAGCTCTATTGCATATTTTTCCTGAGAAATGAATGTGTATTCCTTCTTTTGAATCACTTGCAGCCCCAAGAAATATGTGAGCTCCCCAATCATAGACATTTCAAATTCTAATTTCATGTGGTTGGAAAATTCATCCACTGATTTCTTCCTACTGCCACCAAATATAATATCATCAACGTAGACAAGAACCATGAATTGATCTTTTGGAGAATTCTTCCAATAGAGATTGTGATCAACTCCTCCTCTTTTGAATTCCAACTTCTTGAGATATGAATCTAGCCTTGAGTACCATGCCCGTGGTGCCTGCTTCAAACCATATAGAGCTTTCTTTAGTTTGCAGACCTTTGTATCATCGGTACCCAAGACAAACCCCACCGGTTGTTCAATGTAGACTTCTTCTTCGAGTACACCATTCAAGAATGTTGTCTTAACATCTATTTGATATACTTTATATCATCTTTGGAGTGCCATGGCAAGGAAAAGCCTGATTGATTCCAGTCTAGCAACTGGAGCAAAGGTTTCTTCAACATCAATACCTTTAATCTGGGAGTATCCTTTACATACCAGTCGTGCCTTGTCTCTGATAACACTTCCATGCTCATCAAACTTATTTTTGAAGATCCATTTGGTACCAATCACATTGTGACCTTCGGGTATCTGGACAAGATCCCATGTCTGATTCTTATCAATCTGATCTAATTCATCATTCATGGCTTTCACCCAAGATTCATCTTTTGCAGCTTCTTCGAATGAGGATGGCTCTAAAACTGATAGAAATGCAGATTGCGTGGTATTCCTCATCCTTATGGTTTGAGTGGGTGCACTCCTATCCCCAATTATGTTGGATGGATCAATCTCAGCTCTTCGATTTCTCCTGCGAGGTTCAGTAGTATTCTCTTCAGCCATAGTTTCTTCTTCAGATTCTTCTTCTGAGTCAACATCATTATGTGATTGATGAGGGTTTTGAACAGCTTCCTCTGTTTCTGCATTTGTAGTTTCTTCATGTCCACATTCTTCATGACTTTCTATCACATCAGCATATGACGTCCGTGAAGCATTTTTGGTTTTCTCTTCAATTATCTTAACATCATTGCTTTCCACAATCCTTCCCAAACGATTGTTGAAACATTTGTAGGCTTTGTTGTTCATTGAGTAACCGAGGAAGATTCCTTCATCTGCGTTGTCACCATATTTCCCCTGATTTCCTTCTTTGTTCCTGATGAAGCACTTACTTCCAAAGACACAAAAGTATTTTAGAGAAGGCTTTCGTCCATGCCACAATTCATATGGTGTCTTCGTCTCACCCATATAAAGTCCTGTTCGATTCTGAATGTACACTGCAGCTTGAATAGCCTCTTTCCAGTAATGTCGTGGAATACGACTCTCAATCAGCATAGTTCGTGCCATGTTGTTCACCTGTCAATTCCTTCGTTCAACAACTCCATTTTGTTGTGGAGTTCTCACAGCAGCTACCTCATGTTGTATCCCATGCTTCTCCAGATAATTTTCAAATTCAATGGATGTGTATTCTCCTCCATTGTCAGATCGCAACACTTTGATTGTTCATCCAGTATCATTCTCGGCGATTCGCCGATATGTTTTCATGCAGTCAAGGACCTGTCGTTTCCGGTGAATGACCATCACACATGCCATTCGACTGTAATCATCTATGAAAAGGACAAAGTACCTTTCTCCATAAGTTCCGGCAACATTTATTGGACCACAAACATCTGTATGAATCAGATCAAGAAGGTGAGATGCCTTTTTCTTCTTTGGCCGATATGAACTGCAGACCAGCTTCCCACGAATACAAGTATCACAGGATTTTTCACGCTCACGCTTCAGGTTGGGGATGTCCATGACAATTCTCAATTTTGATATTTTCTCCATGTCTTGTTGATTGATGTGTCCCAATCTCCGATGCCACAAATTTTTTTCTTCTTCAACAGTCATGTAACATACATTTTCTTCACTATCAACCTGATACAAGTTGCCTTCTGTTCTTCATCCTTTCATAAGTGAATTGCCGGTTTTTCCCTTGATGGTGCAGCCTTTCTGATTAAAAGTAACTATAAGTCCTGAGTCACAGAGTTGACTCACGCTAAGGAGATTATGGCGTAGGCCATCTACGTAAAGGACTTCAGTCTTCTTTAGTTCTCCATTAGCTAATTGGGTACTTCCAATCCCTTTGATTTTCAGAGCCCTATCATTACCAAATCTTACTGTACCATCAAAATTCTTTATGATATTCGTTAGTAGGACGGCATTACCCGTCATATGAGATGAACAACCGCTATCCAGAATCCAGGTACTGTTGTTCTTTGTAGCTTTGAGGGATACCTCTGCAAGGTTCGATTTCTCAATCTTCTTCCTTTCCTTCCATGAGACATTAGATTGAGTATATAGGACTGATGGCCTTTCAACTATCTCTTCCGCGTACCCAGGTTCTTCATAGTCAAAGTCTTCTGTGAGAGGTGAGAACCTGTTTAAACGAGCAACACTGTCTTGCTGACGAGACTTGACTTGTCTTGAACTTCGGTATGAGGTGTCTATGTCTCTTCTCTGCCTGCAATTAACGGCCTTATGACCAAAGTTAGAACAACAAAAACAATATCCATAGAAATTATTTCTTCTATGAGAATTAGGATATGAGATTGTTCTCCTTTGTTGAGCATCTATATCTTCTCCATTCAGATATCTTCTTGCCTCTTCACAATAAGACATGGTATGGCCCAGATAGCCACAGAACTGACACTTCATGAGAGGAAATGTCTTCTCACTTGAATTTCTCCTTATAGCTTCTTCCTTGGGAGAATAGTAAGACTGTCTTCCATTTTTGAAAGTTTGAGGATAATTTTCAGGTCTCCTTTTAGTTTGGATTGAGGGTTCCTTTTTCAGCACTCTAGGTAACATTTCATCATGTTCAACTTTCATCTTTTCTTTCTTTTGGATATTTTCACTTCCAGCAGTTGATGACTCAGCCTCACAGCCAATTCCACTCTTTCCCATGCAAGCAGGTCTTTGATCACTCAAGACTTTTCCAACCCCATCTGAACCACACTTGGCTCTTGCAAGTAATTATGCATCTGAGAATCTTCCGAACTGTATTTTCTTCCTCGATTATTTTGGAACTGATTCTGTCTCCATTTTACTCCTTAGAGTAACTACTTCCTCCTCAAGACCCTCAACAGTCTTGTATTTTTCATCCAGTCTGGATGTGAGGTCATTGAGAACCTTTGCCTGCTCTTCAATTCTCAGCTTCAGATCAACTGCATCATCATTGCTTTCAATTATTTTAGACTGTACCTTCACAAATTCTTCCAGTCGTTCAATTTCAGCTTCAAGTTGATCAACATATTCAGTTGATTCTTCTACAATTGATTTCCACTTATTGCAGCTCTTACATTTAATATTAAGCTTACTAACTGCATCCTTAAGTTGCACCTCAGGATCTACACAAGTTCTCAGTTGTTTTTCACCATCAGTATATTCTAACTTTTCAACAGTGTCCATCATAGAAGCATGGTTCCCAGTTTTGAATTATGGTTCTTCTTCATCACAGAATTCATTGTCATCTTCTTCCTCTTCACAGACAAAACTCTTCTTTTGCATTTTCTTACCAGATTTGAAGTCTCCCTTTTTGAAGAACCTTCTTTGAGGCTTCTTGAAGTTTTCATCTTCACTATCATCATCATTGATATTCTTCAAGCACTGAGAAGCAATATGCCCAACTTTTCCACAACGGAAACATGTGAGAGGTAACTTCCCTTTGAATTTCCCTTTCCCCTTCTGGAACTTCTTTGCAATGAGAGAAAGAATTTCTTTCTCTTCGTCATCATCACCGCGACTATCCTTTGAGATTTTCAATTTATCCATGGTCTTGAATGCCATTTCCTTGCTCACCCGAGTCGTATCATCTTCTGGTTTGACTCTCATTTCATATGCTATCAAACTGCTCAGTAAGTCATCTAGAGAAAGTTTGGAAAGATCTCTTTCCTCAAGAGCTGACACCTTCGCATTATACAGAGGTGGAAGTCTTCTTAATATTTTCTTTACAATATCAATGTCTTTGATTTCTTCTCCTAGACCCCGAATTACTCCAACCACTTCAGTAATTCGATTGAAGAAAGAGTCTGCATTCTCGTCTGGATGCATCTTCATATCATCAAACCGATTGTGTAGCACTTGTAGTTTCGCCTCCTTCACTTTGCTATCACCTTCATAAATATTCTCAAGTTTATCCCACATAGATTTTGCTGAGGTGCAATTCATCACCTTCAGGTAAATCTGATCAGAAAGAGCTGCAGTGAGAGCATTCTGTGCTTTAGCATCTGCATCAAGAAGTTTCCTGTCTGTTTCAGTCATAGCCAGACCTGTTGGATCAGTGACATGTATTCCTTGAATAGTAGAAAAAAGAACTTCCATTCCAAGAGATCTTAGATGAGATCTCATTCTGTTCTTCCAGATCTGGAAATTGATTCCATAGAAGTGAGGGACTCCCCTGACATTGATCTCGTTTTCCATGATGAAGAAGGTCAGATTCAACGCCAGCAACCTTTACGCTCTGATACCACTTGAAGGACCCCGGGACACCCTGAGAGGGGAGGGGTGAATCAGGGTGACCACTTTTTCTTTTAATGTGATGGATCTTGTTCCCACGTTGGTAGGAACTTGTTGAACCTGTATGAAGATTATGATCAGAAAGAAGACATTCACAAGAACAGAGAAGACACATCCATTTTTACTTGGTTCACCACTAAGGGCTACGTCCAAGGAGCATACGCCGACAGGTTGTCGGTCGTACCAAAATCCACTATGCTTCACTAGCTGTAGATTACAAAAGTTCGGGTACAGTTGCTCTGTCCCAGGCTCACTGCCTTTACAAAGGTTCAGGGATAGCTCACTACTTCCCTCGGGTCACTCCCGTTGACTCCCCCTGGCTCACTGCCGTTGGTGAAGTCCCACTCAGTTTATAGACGTGAGGGTCTCTTCTTCATTTGCATAAGAGTGCATCCTTTGTTGTATGTAGATGCTCTATTGAAGTCTGATTCTCACCAGAAGAATAATATCACTTTTTCTCGAATGTACCGAGTAGTCTCTCGGCTTTCGTGCAGCTCCAAACACGTCTGTGGGATTCAGCAAAACCAGGCGCGCTTCTCCAAGACAGTCGCGCAAGTCCCACTACGGCGCGCAAGTACAAACTGGTGCGCAAGTGTCATCAACACACATGCGCGACTCTTCCTTCCCCAACTAAAAACTTGCGCGGTCCACTTCCTTTCTCTTCCAAACCACCTTGGGCGCACAGCCAAAAACTGGCGCGCAAGCTCTACTTGCGCGACAAAACAACCACCTGCGCGACTCAACCACCTGCGCGACGAGAGCTCGAACAATCTCTCGGCCTTGAACTTCGTTAGAAATGAGGAGGGGTGGTCCAGTATTTATAGGCAAACTGGACCCCCTGCGCGGCGGCGCGCAAGTCCTCGACGGCGCGCAAGTCTTGTCTTCAATAAACTTTGTCGCGCAACTCACTTGCGCGACCCAACCAACACTTGCGTGACCTTCTTTCCTTAGCCAAATTTTGATGTTCTGATCCTCAAAAACATATGGCGCGCAAGTCTTTTATCCTCCAAGAGCACGGCGCGCAAGTACCTTTTCCAAAAACACTTTACTTTATTGGCCGATTTTTAGGCCCAAAAATTTGGCAAACACTAGGAAACAGTGCCACCTTCACTACTGTTTTCTGCTTGAACGGTATGATCGCTTTGTTGGTACACACCCTGAACTTCCACTGAGGATTGACAACAAACACAAACCATACACCAAATCATGCTTTGAAGAACCTGGTTCCAACAGTTGTGAGATATATTATATCCTATATATTCTGTTATATCATATGCTACCCACCCAATTCAGGTTGGGTGACTGAAACCTAGTGGACACTAGGAGGTATTTTTCACCAATATTTCAACGGGAAGATGGATGGCTAACTACCCCCTCTAGCTTCCCACTCATTACTTGGTAGTTTCATATACTAGTATGAATGGAGGTTATTTTATCTATATATATGTGTATAAGGGGTCATAATGTCTTGTGGTTATTTCTCATACATGAATCTAAAAATATAATATCCAAATGATTATTATAGGTATGATGTGTATGGGCAGTAATGGCTCAAGGTACCTTACTCGGTGTATGGGATGTGATGGTTTGAGGTATAATACCTGATGTATGATACAAATCATATGGGATATGGTGGGTACTATAAGAAACATGATTACTATATTGAGATTTGATATGGGATGATGTGATGATGTGATGCATGAAGTTCATGTTATGATACTTATCACAGTTGTCTATGAGATGTTTTACTTTTAGAGAGAGATAGATCAGGATGTATGACGTTGGGGAAGAGGGGAAAACTAGTGGGGAAGTGGTGGTGGAGTACCCTTTTTGTTGATATTATATTTTATAGTCTCTTGTATGTGATACTTGGTGAGAGATAACCATGGTGAGGCTGGGAACTTAGTACACCTATTTAGGTGATGAGTTAGTTCCACTTTTTCTTCACTACGCTAGATCATGCTTTCATTATATTATACATGAGAGGGTCTAGGGATGATCCTACTGAGTATAGTTGTATTCTCATCTCACATATATATAAACTATTTTTTAGGTTATCAGGAGTATGTTGGAGATTGAGATGTAAATTTATAGCTCATGGTTTTGCAGAATCTATTTGGGCTTCGTGTTCATTGTTGAATTGAACTTTTTGGGAACTTATAGTTTTACATCCAATTTTTTTAGTTTGTATGATACTACATGTATGAACTTGGGATTTATTTTATATATAAATATGATAATAAGTTTATTTGTGTACATGTATTATCTTAACCTTTTATATATTTCTCTTAAAATTTAATTCATCCCATTATATTCTTATTATACCCCTAGTGCCAGTCACCAACTCAAGGTGGTGGGGGGCATGATATTAAATATGTTTCATTACAAATAAAAATTAGATTCATTTGTAGTTGAATGATTTATTTTTTTTATTAAGGATTTTTGAAAGACCAATCGGGTCATAAGTAAGCCTAGATTCATTTAGATTTCTGTAAAAGACACATTTATATGATTTGTTAAAATATGATTTTTAGGTTCATCTTCAATCACATGTCGGTAAAAAATAAATTTTATTAGAGATAAGTGTACAGTTATTTAGTGCAGACTTAGTTAAGTCGGTTCATGAGTTTTATCACTAATATGACAATAAGCGAAAATAAATTCAGGAAGGTGGTATAAATTTTGTTGGGTATTAGATACTTTTCATTAGAAAATTTATGGGAGAGAAAAACTTAGTGACACTTTAGAATTATATTTATCTAGGAGTGGAGATAGATCTTATGAAGTTCCTTTTTCAACGACTTTTAGAGGGAAGATCTCTTTTTCCCTTTCTCTTCTATTTCATTCATTGTATTTGATATTTTAACTGAATACTTGTATGATTCTTGAATTGAAAATGATTAGATAATATTCTTTCTAGGGAAATAAAATTCATTGGTTTTATTATTTTACTTATTAACATGTTTTTTCATAAAAATTACATTGTAACTCTAGTGATTAAGTTTAAAAATTTTAGAATCGTTCTCCAATATAGATTCTGATTGAAATTTATTCAATTTACTTTTTACTTGGATGATTCTTAAGGTGGTGAGTTTTAGGAATAATCCCTTAGTGGGTTTCAATCTTGGTGAATAACATTTACATAATCAATTTTAGGGATGCATTTTTAGTAAATTTTATATAAAATATAAAGTTAGTTTAAACTAAATATTTTAAATTCATCTTGCATTGTTTACATCCTATTTTTAATTCTCCATCTTGTTTTTGAATCTTTTTCTCATCTCATCTAGTATAAATTCAATAATTCCATAATTTTTGTTTTTATAAAAATATATATATATATATTCCAACACTTTTTTCTTTTGAATTTTTCAAATATTTAGTCTATACAATCGTTTTACCCTTCATTGTGTGTTTGATACCTTACTCATAGCAGTACAAAGAGTTATAAAGAATTATAAATTAAAAAAATTAATATTTTCAATGAAAATTCAACACCATACCATGTTTTTACCATGTTTTATGAAAAGAGGTGTGTTTTCCAATATTCTATTTTGTTAAGAACTAGTCTCATTAAAATAATATCATCTATGATGTGGAAGTGAGTCGTGTTCATAAAGAACTATTTTTAAAACCTTAAAATATAATAAAGGTTTTTGAGGATTCATTATAATTATTTAAAATTAATCAAATGACATAAAAACAACGTATTTCCAATGTAAAATATATTTTTGGCCATGGATTCATTTTATTGTATTTAAATAAATATTATTTTATAATAATATTTCATGAAAATAAAATTTATTTTAATATCCATGAATTTATCAAAAAATATTTGTAATTGAAATTATATATTCCCAAAAAAAATACAATTTTGGTTTCTTTATATAAAAATATATTTTATTTTAACAAACTCATTATATACTATTGTGTATATATAAAATAATAATGAAAAGGGATAAATATAATCATTATTTTATTAAACAAATTACAAATTCATAATACAAGGGTCTAGATGCATAACCACTTATTACACCAATGTAAAACCTCATGGTAAAGTGTTTGATGGTAGTACTTTCTTTGGGTGGTTCAATAAACATGGTTTTGGGTGATTTCTATAAACTTGAAATTATCTTATAAATGGTTTCTATCATGTTTTAGTTGTTGAATCTCAGATTAGGATTGTTCAAGGGAAATTCTAGTGATTCTATCTCCCTCAGAATATTTGACAAATGGGTTTTATATGGTAAATTATATAGTTAGATGCCATCAATTCTTCCTTATATATAAATTAGATTTTATTATAACCCTTAATATATAATAATCATAAAAGTCACTATAGAATAACTATGTTAACAATGACTATGATTCTTAATTTTATTTTTATCCCAACAGAAAAATTATGGGAATATTTTATAATGGTATAAAATAACAAATGAAATATTGTGCATGTGTTCTCTATGACTAAATTAATTAATAAGGTATTTATTTATTCAAAAGTTCATTTAATTGATAAAATATTGGATCATTATATTCCTCCCCAATTTAGAATTTTTTTCTATCAAAATTAAATTTTTTATACTAAAACATATGGTGGTACTTCTATTTCGTCACCTCTTCTAGTTCCCATGTTCCTTTTAAAAACTTTTGATCTGACCACAATACTTTGACTAGGTGAGTTGTATTGTTTCATATAACTATGTCTCTAATATCTAAGATCTTTAACATTTTCTCCTGATATGAATGATCATTCCCTAGAGGTACCACCCATGGATATATTAAAATTGAGGGGTCTGGTATATACTTCTTTAAAAAGGATACATGGAACACATTATGTACTTGGGATAGGTTAGGTAGGTGTTTTATTTGATATGCTAAAACTCTAATGTAATCAGGTATCTCAAAGGGACTAATGTATCTAGGACTAAGCCTTACCTTATTCCCCAACCTCATTACATTATAGAATAGTGACGTATGAAGAAATATCTTATCTTTAACATCAAAATCTAGGCCTCATCGACGATTGTATATGTATATTTTCCATCATATATGAAAATATTTCATATGAAATTGAATAGTTTGAACCTCCTCTATCATCTCTTGGATCGGATTAGGTCCCATCAACTTATTATCTCCAACTGTATCCCATCATGTTGGAGTCTGAAGCTTCTTCCCATATAGAGCCTCATAAGGCACCATTTTAATGCTAGAATAGAAACTATTGTTATATGATAACTCCAAATTAAAATATGTTGATCCCAACACCCTTGTAAACCAATTCAACATGACCTCAGAATATCCTTTAGAGTTTTAATGGTTCTCTTATACTAACTATTCATTTGAGGGTGATAAGGGGTACTAAAATTAAACTCTATATCCAATAATTACTGAAGGATTTTATATAACCTCAAGGTAAACCTAAAATATTAATCAAATATAATGAAGATTGATACACTATATAGTCTCATAACTTCTCTTATGTATATCTTATAATGTTTTTCAAGACAGAAATATTCTTTGATAACAATGAAATTTACTAACATTGTAAGGCGATCGACTACCACCCAAATGGAGTTATTTCCTTTAGATGTCATGGGGTGTCCAACAATAAAATCCATGTTTATGTTTTCCTATTTTCATAATGGTATGATAAATGGTTTTATCATACCCTTATACTTAAGTCCCTCAATACTTTTCAGAATAACAAAAATTGACTTACAAATTATGGAATCCACCCTTTATATTATCATACCAAAAGTTTTTCTTGAGATCTCTATATATATTAGTAATTCTTAGATGAATAGATAATGATGATATAAATGTATTATCTAGAATTTTCCTCTTTAATTCTAGTTTTTTTGGGACACATATCCCACTTCCAAAACTTATAATTCCATATTTATCAAATTTGAACTCTAAAATATTCAATAATTTTCTATGTAGCTCTTTATCACCATTACAAGAATCCTTGATCCTCTTAAGGATGTATGGTTGATTATTTTTTTGATAAAGGTAGGATGAAGTTTGTTTTTTGAATCCTATGTATATCCATTGCATGTACAAGAAGATTGGATCCCTTTAAATCATCATCATGGATAGGGTTGTGGGATACTTTAAACTCAGTGAATCTACCAATTTATTCATATTCCCATTATGGAAATGGATTTAAGAGTCATAATCCTTGATCAAATCTAACCACCTTCATTCGTACATATTTAGTTCCTTTTGTGTGAATATATACTTGAGTCTCTTATGATCTGTATATATCTCACACTTCTCCCCATATATAAAATTTCATCAAATATACAATGATAAGATTACTAAAACAAATTCTAGATCATGCATTAGGTATTTATAATCATGGATCTTTAATTTTAGAGGGGTATAGGCTATCAATTTATCATTTTTCATGACTATAAAACCCAATATATTTTTGGAATCATCATTGAAGATTGTAAATTATTCCCCAATAGTGGGTAATGTGACAACATGTGCAGTGATAATCCTCTTCTTTAACTATTTAAATATCTAATCACATTCATGATTCTAGAAAACAATTACTCCATTTTGATTTAACTTAGTCAGTGAGATTCATGATCATGATAATTTTCCCATGAATCGAAGAAAATTCCAATTTAAACCAAGGAAACTTTAGATATTTTTCATAGATGTTTTTCTAGGACATAATTAAATTGCCTCTATCTTGAAGGATATATATACATTCCTTTATGTGGGATAAAATTCCCCAAGAATATTTCTTTCTCCATCTAAAACTCATATTTACTATATTTTGTATATAACATTTCCTTTCAAAAGTTTTTTCACAGATCATTCAGTTGCTCCCCAAGTTTTCCATTGCTTTTAGAGTAGATAATAAATTCACCTATAAATACAACCACAAATTTATCATGGTAATCCCTAAAGACTATATTCATTAAGTTTGTGAAGATATTTTTAGAATTGGTGATTCAAATGGAATCACTATAAACATGTAGTTTCTGTAACTTGTATGAAAATCAGTCTAGGGGATATCCTTCTTGGACTTTACTTTATAATATCCTAAATAAAGATCAACCTTATAGAAGTACTAGTATCCATATATCTAATCAGAAAAGTCATAAATTAATGGAATAGGATACTTGTTTTTTATCATGATATTATTAAGCTCATGATAAACAATATAGAGGTGCTTTAACCCATCCTTATTCGTGAAAAAAAGGATTACTGTACCCAAAGGTGAAGTAATTGTGCGTAAAACCCCTTTATCTAGATTCTATTGTAGTTTCTTCTTAGTCTCGTCAAGTTCAAAAATGGACATTCTATATGAGTCTTGGATACTGCAAAAAAATGAGGTATAAGTTCAATTGAGAACTTAATCTCTCAATTAAGGGGAATATTAGGAAATTATTTGGGAAACAAATCATCATATTAGCTTAAAATGATCAAATCATAAAGGATGATATCTTCCTTAGTCCAAATCATTTGAGATATATATTCTTTCTCATTATGCAATAATATCCATTCTTTATATCATGATTCGAATGTTTATCCATCCTCCTTCTTACCCTTGTATAAAATCAAAGGGCGATTTGAAATATAGAGGGTGATTTTATTCTCTAGGAAATTTATGTTGGTTCTATATAAGTAAATCTAATCCATACCTAGGATAGAATCAAATTACAATAAATAGGGTATCACAAGTTCATTGTGAAAATCAACATGAAAATATTTATAGGTGAAAAGTAACATACCTAGGATGTAATAATTTTTCACATTCATCATTTTCACCAATAAATATAATTCTATGTCTTTAAGTGGTGTTTAAATAGTTATACTAAACTCTCATGATATGAAAGTATTTATAGAACTTCAATTAAATAGTACATTTTATATTCATGAATGAATAACTCGATAACCTTTCACCACATCATTTTTGGGATCCACCTTATCCACTGTGTTTGAATATGCCCTCCCTTTCTCTCCATACCTTTGTGGTTTTTTCATCATTTATCTTCAATAACCCATGGATTAGTGCATTATTTTTCATAGCTCTTTTATTCCATGTAGTTGAAACATTGGAAAATATGCTGAAGGTTTACTGGAGCATTCCCTTCTTTCATTACATTGATGGGTTTATTTTGTAATTATTCACTAGCCTAGTACCCCTCTTTCCCACAAATAAAGCATTTCATTATCCCCTTTAGGAAAATTTTTCGATTCTTCTTCACAAACATTTTACAAGTTGGGAATTGTACTTTCTTACCACAATGATATTTCTCTATCGTTTTATCATAATATAACTGCATTCTATGCTTCATATCTTCAGTCTCATGAAACCCTTGATATTCACTAACCTATATTTCATCTTTGAGGGAACATCTGAAAATTTCTTCATAGATTTTAAAATTTTTAATTACTAAGGATTTTCAAAGATTCAAATTTAGGACACTAAAGAAGAATCCAACTTTACATCCAGGGTCAATGATAATTTCAAAGGCATTTCGTGCAAGTGTTTTAAAGTTTTCATCATAAACCCTGATTGATTATTACTCTTTTATTTCTTCAGTCCAATAAAATCTATCTCTATTTTAAAATAGATAATGTAAGGAAAATATTTAAAGAAAAATATTTTTCTATATTATTTCCACTTCATCACTTAAATTTCTTCTTTAAGCTTTATATTCTTGATCAACATCCATCATCGATCAACTTATCTATTAATAAGTTAAACATATAGTGTGACCTTCTCTTCCTCATATAATTAAGGGATATAGAATATATTTTAAATTTAATTGATCTATTTTTCTATGATTAAGGTATTAGAATATCCAATGAAAGTTATAGGCATTTTTCATGTAAAGGTCTCAATTGTAACTTTCTCTTTATTAGGGGGTGTGGGTGTTCCTCCAGATTAAAGTTTCTAATCGAACTAGTGTTAATTGAGTTATTATTATCATGAAGTTCTTGAATCCTTACCACATCAGGTTGGGAATCTCATTTTGAATGCCATCAAATTGACCATCAAATTGGTTATTAACTTGGTTCCTCCTATTTCCAACCATTTTAAAAAATAATTGAAAATTGGGGATGAGAATATTCCAACTATTAATCTAATAAAATGGAAACTATGAAAATTTAAAGGATAAAACATAAATGACATGTATTCCTTAACCTTTTAATTTCTATGTTTCAGTTTTTTATATTTGTGATCTATTTCCCAACATTATATTTCATTTTATCTTTTTTCACTTCTTAATGGTTTGTAAAAATCACATAATTAACCAAAGCATATCCCCTATGAGTTTCAGTCCATATGGGAGATATTATAACTATTTATCCTACACTATGTATGAGTTGAGTTAATACCTAATGAGTCCTTTTGGATTTATTACCCCAATAAACATATATTACATAGTTGTATCCACTTTATAGTACCTATACGAGGATATATTTTAACAAAAAACCAAGAACTCTATACTTTTCCAAAATTTATGGATGTTTTAATATTTTTAGTCTTATCCTGATCGATTTCACTAAGTTTTTATAATCATAATACCCAAAAATAAAAAAACCTTACTTTGATACCAATTATAAAAACTCATATCTTTTATACACTTTATTTCATGATTTATTATATCAAGATACACATAATACAATCCTATAAGATCGAGAGACCAAGTATCTTTAGGAAATTAGATACATCTCACATTAACATTAAATAAGGATATAATTTTTTAAAAAAATACATAATGTGCCCTTAAATTAGATAGATCTTTAAATACTACACAAGATAACATGGGTATGTACATAAGATAGCGGTGATCCATAACGCCCGGTAAGGGAATAATAAAGAAATAGCCTAAAGTAAAGTAGTACATGTGAGTCAATAGGAATAAAATGGTGACACATAAAGGTGATAATAATAATCATGAACATAAATTCGTGACACAATAAGATAACATTATGATATCATATTAATTTGGAAACAACATAAAACATTACATCATAAGCATAAGTCAAGGATAAATATTGAGAAATCGTGACATAGTGTGCTTAGGCTAACCACCCATTCACCATAGATGATATCTCATGTGATAAAAATATTTCTCAATGCATTAGAGGAATATATTATTCTAGGCCCAACTGTCATAATCATATCATGTATATGAATTTTTGTTCCATATAAATCATACAATATAAGAAACTCTTTCATCAAATTTATCCCAATATAAATTATTTTGGGTTATATAAATAGAATTACACAATAAATCAAGGATGGTTATAAATAGTTTAATAACTTTGGGTGTAAATGGGGAAGGGTATTCATAACTCAAAATTTTATCATGGAAAATCATGGAAAATTTTTGAGAGCATAACAGGTGTACAAAAAGGTTCATAGAAGGGATTGGTGAGAGTTAAAGGTGTCCTCTCATTACTTGGGAATCATATGTATAGTAAATATGTGTAAAAAATTTGAATTTCAAAAAAATGAAAATTAAATGTCTTAACACAATTAATGTAATTGAATAAACAAGAGGAAGAGAATCCCTTACTACGATATAGTAACATCGTAGGTAATGTTCATAATGAGATGGTATAAATAATATCACATTCTTAGAAAACTGATTAGATGGTAAAGTGGTATTTATAAACACATAAAAACATAATAAATTGATATTCAAAATGGTAAATACAATGTAAGTATATGAATGAAGAGGATGTGGAATAAAATCTCTTACTTCATAATAATAACAGTTTGGTAAAGGTCATGATGATAGGGAAAAAATAATATCCAATTATTAAAACATAAATTGGACAGTAAAGGGATATTTATAAACACTTGAAAAAATAATTAATTAAGATTTAAAAGGTTTAATTTAATATAAGTACTTGAATAAAGAGGAAATTAAAGAGAATCCCATATTTTAGCATAATATTGGATTTGGTAAAGGTCAAATTGATAGAGGAAAATAATATCACATTATTAGAAAATAAATTGGAAGTTAAATGGAAATTTTTAAATACATGAAAAAATAATTAATTGATATTCAAAAGGAAAAATAATATAGAAATACTTGAATGAAGAGAGATAATGGAAAATAATTGCTTACTTTAGAATTTGTTTCTAAAAAAATGGGAAAGGATTCTTAAGAGATTGGGAAAAACTTGGGAGATATTTATAGAGGAATGGGTAGAATAAATTCATGAAAAATGTACTTTTATTGAATAGTAAAGGGGGTTGGTATTTATAAAAAAAGGGGGGGAATTTTTTGTTAATTTCTAAACTTAGGTTTTGGACTCTAAGTATGAAAATATTCAAACCAAAAACCTTCTAACGGATTTGGAAAATGAGGATTGGTTTTATAGATTTTATTTTTTTAAGAACCTAAATCATTAAAATAATACCATCCATGATCTGAAAGTGAGTCATGCTCATAAATAATTTTTTTCTAAACAATAAAATATAAAAATAATTTTGGATGATTCAATATATGTTTGTAAAATTAATAAAACAACATAGAAACACATTAAATTAAATGGAAAATTAATGATTGGTCATTTATAGTATTTATTAGATCACTTTTGTGCTATTAATATGTAATAAAACATACCTTATATTTATACCATATTAGTTTTTTCCCAAAAATTTGATTATATCAGAAAATTATGAAAAAATAATTATTGGATAATTTTGATATTATAATTTCAAAAATAATATTTATTTTATGAAAATGATTTTCTAAATATAGTAATTTCAAATTTTAAATAAAAATCATTATTTACTTGAAAATACTAGTTTTTATGACAATAACATCTTTCTGGCCACTATAAATTTTATATCTGACTTCATTAAATTCTATTATCATTTATTTTTAAATAAAATTTATTTTATAATAATATTTCAAAAAAAAATTATTTAAAAAACCTAGAATTTATCAATAAATGGTTCTTTAATTGAGAATATATATTTCCCAAAAAATACAATTTTGGCTTCTTTATATCAAAATCTAATTTGTATCAATCACATTATATAAACATGTATATATAAAAATTTATAATTAAATACAATCAATATAATCATTATTTTGTTAAAAATAAAATATAAAAAGTCATACTACTATGTTCTAGATACATAACCCCTTACTATAGCATATTCCTTAAAGGTAAGATGTACGATGATAGAAATTTATTGGAGTGGTTCGGTGAACTTGTTTTGGGTAGTGATCTCTATAAGATTGAACTTCTATGGTACATGGTTTTGTTCAAGTTTCAATTGTTGAATCTCAACTTGAGCATAGTCCAGGGAGATTCCCAGTAATGCCACCTCCCTCAAAAGCTCTGACAAATGGGATTTATATGATATGATTCTATTGTTCAGAAAAAACACTTATTCCTTCTCTGTCAATTAGATTTTCTTATAACCCTTAATATATACTAATCTTAATTATCACTATAAAATGCCTATATTAACAATGGATATGATGCTTAACGGCCTTCTATACCCACCAGAAAAATTATGGCTATATTTTATAACAGTTTAAAATAAAAATATATAAATTAATGCATGTTTTTTCTATAACATCATTAATTAATTAGGTATGAATTCATTCAAAATGGATGTTCATTGAAAAAAGTTTGGTTCTTTAAACCTTAAGTGCGGGTTTGGGATGTCTTTTGGTATAGGAAGATCATGTAGTGGCGTATGGCTCTCATTATCTTTGGGATCGGGAATAGAATTACCTCACTCATGACCATTAATTCATAGTAGTTATAAATTTAATATCTTGATATATTAAAAATAAGACTATGTTCGATGGTGTACAAGATAGGCAACGTCAATCTTAAACAAAAAATGAATTACTCTTTAAATGTGACCATAATAACCAAGTCGTTAAAGTGGAAGTAATGAATAGTATTAGCCACATTATGAAATATATAATGTTCCTACTCATTACTAATATACTAATTAATTCATTTTAAATAACAACAGGATTTTTAATGGTATTTTGATTCTTTAAAATGGGTTTTCTTGCTTTTTATAAGTGAATATTATAATTAATTTATAGAATTTTATGAAAATATATTTTTTTAAATTAATTTCATTTTTGAATTCAAAAATTAAATATTATCCTGGGAAAAAATTTTGATAATTTTTTGAAAATATAATTTTGTCAATGAATAGTAAAAAATACTGATTTTTATTAAAAATTTCATTTACATTTTAAGTGTTTAAAAATTAAAATTATATTTTGGAACATTTTAAAAAATTTATTAGTTAATTTTTATTTAAAATAATTAAATTATTGTCTTTTGAAATGATTTTATTCTTGAATTTAGTATGAAAACATTATATATTTTAAAGGGGCATTTTTTTTAAAAGCTGATTTCGACGAATTTTTTCAGTTAAATTTTAAATTAAGTTCTGAAACTTCTGTGTTTTGAATCTTAAAAAATTGATTCCATATTCTGGAATCATAATTCATAAAAAAATTAAAAAATCATTTTAATTTTTTCAATATTAACAGTAATATTAGCTATTTTTTTTACCTCGGTTAAGGGTAAATCGAGTAATTAAGAGTCAAAAATAAAATGTTAAGTACTATAAAATGAACTCAACACACGCCTAAATTTTATTTTACGAGTCCAGTTTATCTGTAATCAATATAGAATCAGTTTTATGACTTTTTTTATTTTTTGATTGTGATCTTTTCAATATTTTATGTAAATAAAAGTAAAAAATGCCACTCTTATTTTTAATAACTACAATATTTTTCACATAAAGTGAAATTGATTGTATGTTTTGTTATAAATATTATTATTAAATATAAGTTATTGATATTGATCATGGTAAATTATTTTATATTTTTTGTGAAGAAATAATTGCCTTAAAATTTTACATAACGTTGACGCGGTAATTCTTCAATTAATGGAAAAGTCAAATAAATGATATTAAAAATTTTAAAAGTAATATAATTTCAGATAATTAATGTAATAAATGAATTTTATAGATTAAAATGACATTTTATAGATGTATTATAATATATTTTTCAAATTTTACTTTCTTTCTTGATGTTATTAAAATCAAAGTAATGAATAGTTCTAAAAATTAACATTAATGATATATTATAATAAATAATATTTTATTAAATGTTATAAAATTCCTAAAAATAAAGTTTTGGATAATTTATTAGTATATGTTTTATAATTTAAAAAATTGTGCATTTATGTGACATTTTTATGATTGATAATTACTGTATTAACCTTCAAAGAATAAAAATCCTTATTATCGCGGTCAGTGTGAAAGGGGTTCACTACGGGAAAAAGGGATTTTTGCGACAGGCTTTTTGCGATGGGAATAAATCACATCGCAAAAGGTTCGTCCAAGAGGTTATTTGCGACGGGTGGATACCCCCGCCACAAATAACCAATTATTTGATACGGGATTTCGTCTCCCGTCGCAAAAAATTTGGCGCAAATAACGTGCCAAACCGCACGAAACCGCGCGAGGGTTATATGCGATGGTGAGATCCCACCGTCGCAAATACTTCACTATTTACGATGGGCCCCGTCGCAAATACCCGGAGGCGGTTAACAGTTTTTTGTGATGGGATGTCGTCTCGTCGCAAAAGGTGTCGGTAGGGACTATTTGCGACGGGACCCGTCGCAAATAACTTTTTAACCGCCGACAGTAATTAATGAGAGCGTAGGTATTTGCGACGGGTCCCATCGCAAAATATATTATTTGCGACGGTTATCCCGTCGCAAATAATCTAACCTATATATACCCTCATCCGTTTTTCCTCTCATTGCTTTGAATTATTAAATCTTGTTTCTCTCTGAACTCTGATTTTAGAGGGAAAATTTTTCTAAGTTAATTTTTTTGTTCACGAGGAAGTTGTGAAGCCGTCTACATCGATAGAAAATCAAGCTTAAAGGTATTTATGTTTTATTTAATTTATTATTTATTTCATTTTTATGTTAATTTTCATTGTTGTTGATTACTTGTAATTAAATTAAATTTAAATTGTTTTGTCATGAGTATTTATTTGTACTAATAAATTGAAATTTTTAGTACTAATTTTTAATAATTAGTAGTAATTAATAATTATTAATGATAATTAGAAATGTATATAATTAATTTGTAGTAATTAACAATAATTGGTAATAAATAATAATAAATACTAATAATTAGTAATAAATATTAATAATTATTAATAAATAGTAGAAAATAGTAATAATGAGTAATAAATAGTAACAATGAGTAATAAATAGTAATAATTAGTAATAAATAGTACTAAATTGTCATAAATAGTAATTAATTGTAATAATTAGTAATAAATTGTAATAATTAGTAATAAATTGTAATAATTAGTAATAAATTGTAATAATTATTAATAAATTGTAATAATTAGTAATAAATTGTAATAATTAGTAATAAATTGTAATATTTAGTAATAAATTGTAATATTTAGTAATAAATTGTAATATTTAGTAATAAATTGTAATAATTAGTAATATTTAGTAATAAATTACTAATATTTAGTAATAAATTCCTAATATTTAGTAATAAATTGTAATAATTAGAAATAAATTTTAATAATTAGTAATAAATTGTAATAATTAGTAATAAATTGTAATAATTAGTAATAAATTGTAATATTTAGTAATAAATTGTAATATTTAGTAATAAATTGTAATAATTACTAATAAATTGTAATGATTAGTAATAAATTGTAATAATTAGTAATAAATTGTAATAACTAGTAATAAATTGTAATAATTAGTAATAAATTGTAATAATTAGAAATAAATTGTAATAATTAGTAATAAATTGTAATAACTAGTAATAAATTGTAATATTTAGTAATAAATTGTAAAAATTATTAATAAATTGTAATGATTACTAATAAATTGTAATAATTAGTAATAAATTGTAATAAATTGTAATAATTAGTAATAAATTGTAATAATTAGTAATAAATTTTAATAACTAGTAATAAATTATAATAATTAGTTATAAATTGTAATAATTAGTAATAAATTGTAATAATTAGTAATAAATTGTAACAATTAGTAATAAATTGTAAAAATTAGTAATAAATTGTAACAATTAGTAATAAATTGTAATAATTAGCAATTAATTGTAATAATTAGTAATAGGTTGTAATAATTAGTAATAAATTGTACTAATTAGTAATAAATTGTAATATTTAGTAATAAATTGTAATATTTAGTAATAAATTGTAATAATTAGTAATAAATTGAAATAATTAGTAATAAATTGTAATAATTAGTAATAAATTGTAATAATTGGTAATAAATTGTAATAATTAGTAATAAATTGTAATAATTAGTAATAAATTGTAATAATTAGTAATAAATTGTAATATTTAGTAACAAATTGTAATAAGTTGTAATAATTAGTAATAATTAGTTAGGAACAGTTATGAACAGTTAGAAACAGTTGAAATAAATTTTAATAAATTTTAATAAATTTTAAGAACTTGGCACAATTTCCAGTGGATTGACGACACTCCTTTTGCTCGATGACTTTTCTCCTTTTAACTCTCACTGACTCAAAAAATTATGAAAAATGTGCTGCTACATAGGCATATTCAATATCGTATACATGAGATTGGATCTGCATTCATAGGGTCATATTTTTTATAATGTTTTCAGGCGGTGACAGTTGGAAGAAGACGATTCATCGATGAAAAGGGGGATCTTTTGTCTGACGGCTCGTTTACATGGATCTTTCTCACACTGAAATCACAATGAAGAATCTGGTCGGAGGTACGCATATTCATTCTCGTGCATACGAAAATGAATATGCGTACCTCTGACCAGATTCTTCATTGTGATTTCAGTGTGAGAAAGATGCATGTAAATGAGCCTACGGACAAAAGAGGAGTCGTCAATCCACTAGAAATTGTGTCGCCCTTAATTAATGGTAATTATTAAGAAGTAGTAGTAATTATTTATCTTATTTTTTTAGATAGTGTTTTTATAATTTTAAATTCTTCAAAAAAAATGATGATTTTATATTTTGTAGAAAAATATGGAACAAGGAAGTTGACATCAGTCATTATTAGATGACCACGCTTGGATAAATCAGAGCATAAATCCAAATGATTCTGGTTTAAATCCTGTATATATTGAGGGTGTTGAAGCTTTCTTAGCATTTGCATCATCAAAACTGGAATTTGTTTCAAAAGGCACAATTAAGTATCCTTGTAAAAAATGTGCTCTGAGAATGTTTGACACATTTGACAAGGTTGGGGGGGCATCTCTTGCGGTTTGGTTTTCAAACAGATTATGTTTTTTAGTATCAACATGGTGAACGCGGTTCCAGAGAAGATACTAATAACTTGATTTTGGATCTATCGCGGTTCCAAAATTTAGTACAGGATGTTGCAGGTCCATCTGTTCAACAAACTGAAACTCACGATGAAATTGATTCAACTCCTGAGTTGGAACCATTTGAATTTTATGAGTTGTTGAGGTCTGCTGAGGATTCATTATATCCTGGTTGCAAGATAAACAAATTAGAAGTTGTTTCAAAATTTATGGCTATTAAATCCGATAATGCAATGTCAAACACTTTTTTTGATCAGATATTTTCTTTGGTTAAAACACTATTACCTGAAGGAAATGTGTTTCCTGTAAATTACTATGAGAGAAAGAGGTTGGTTCATAATCTAGGCCTTAGTTATCGGAAGATTCATGCATGTGAAAATGACTGCAGCTTATATTCTGGTGAAAATGAGTCGTTGGTTAGTTATCTCATGTGTGGACAATCGAGGTATAAAGAAGATCAACCAGGGAAGTCTGGATCGATTCATGTAAAACAGTTGAGACATTTTCCCCTTACACTCAATCTGCAACGTTTATTTATCTCTCATAACACAGCGTCAATGATTTCATGGCAGAAAACCAGTATTTCAACTGTTAAAAGCTTGAATCATCCATCTGATAGTGATTCATGGAAAAATTTTGATCGTCTGCATCCGTCTTTTTCTTTAGAATCCTAAAATGTGCGATTGGGTCTTTTTACTGATGGTTTCTGTCCATTTGGTTCTTATGGTAGTCAGTATTCATGTTGTCCAGTCTTTATAGCTCCATACAATCTACCTCCATGGATGTTGATGAAAGAGCTCTATATCTTTTTGACCTTATTAATCCCAGGACATCCAATAAAGAATATTGATGTTTATTTGAAATCGTTGATTGATGAGTTAAATGCATTTTGGAGTAATGATGTTAGTACATATGATGTTTCTACGAAACAAAATTTCACATTAAAATTTGTATTGATGTGGATGATTAGTGAATTTCTGGCATATGGCATGTTATCTGGCCGGAGTACACATGGTCCAAAATCATGTCCTTACTGTATGAAAGACAACAAAGCTTTTATGCTTGTCAATGGAAAAAAACCTTGCTATTTTGACTGTCATAACAGATTTCTTCTAACCAATCATCCTTTTCGAAAGAACAAATCTCATTTCAGAAAAGGCACAATTGAAAGGGATGAACCTCCAAAAATGATCTCAGGTACAAAGTTAAAATTAGTTGTATTTTCATTACCTACCATCACATTTGGGCCAACAGTAAACCAATAGAAAATTCATGGCTTTGGGAAAGAACATAATTGGATAAAACAAAGAATTTTTTTGGATCTCCCATATTGGTCTGATTTTTTAGTCCGCCTCATATTGGATTTCATGCATATTGAGAAGAATTTTTTGATAATTTATTTCATACAGTTTTGGATACACTAGGTAAGACCAAAGATACTGTAAAAGCATAATTAGATCTTGCCCAAATTTGCAGGCGACCAGAACTTGAACTATTTGGAAAAGTCAGAGCACATAGGTTAATGAAGCCAAAAGTAGCTTATATACTGTCCAAAGAGAGTCGCTTATTATTCTGTTAGTGGATTGAAGATTTGAGACTTCCAGATGGCTATGCTTCCAATTTGGGAAGATGTGTTAAGAATGGTCATATTACAGGATTAAGAAGTCATGATTTTCATGTTATAATGGAAAGAATTATGTTGATTGGATTCAGAGGTTTGTTGAATTCTATGATTTGGGATTCGATAACAGACATATCATATATTTTTAGAGACATTTTTTCAGTGAGAATAGACTACGATGCACTAAGAAAACTGGAAGAAGATGTTGTTGTAATTATATGTAAACTGGAAAAAATCTTTTTGCCTGCTTTCTTTGACTCAATAGAACATCTGATATTACATTTTCCACATGAATCTAAATGTGGAGGTCCAGTACAGTTTTGATGGATGTATCCATTTGAGAGATGCATGCAGAAATTGATGAAAAAAAGTATGTAAAAAAGCATCAGTGGAAGGCTCAATTGCTGAATCTTATTTGCAAGAGGAAATTTCTTTTTTCTGCTCTCACTATTTTGAATCTGAATATCCTTCAAAACAAAACCGCATGGGACAGAATGAGGGAAATGTTAATGATGAAATGGACAATCAATTATCAGTTTTTAATCAGCCAAATCTTGGCTTCGGTGGAGTTCAAGAACGATAACTTTCAGACGATGAAAATCACAGAGCTCATACATATGTTCTTCTCAACTATGAATAAATGACAGCATTTGTACTGTGAGTGCTTCTATCACTTATTCTATAATTTTTGTTACAGTATGTAAACTTATTTTATTTTTAGGTTATAT
The DNA here is from genome assembly GCA_963277665.1 of Viscum album. Taxonomy (NCBI): domain Eukaryota; kingdom Viridiplantae; phylum Streptophyta; class Magnoliopsida; order Santalales; family Viscaceae; genus Viscum; species Viscum album. Next base: position 238,865,856 of record OY728137.1, read on the forward strand.
GATAATCATATCAAGAAACAACTTCCACAAATTACAGCAGATTCTCTTGAAGAACGCAGACAAATTTTTTTTTCTCAATGGTTTCAAAAACAGGTAACATAAATTATTGATGTTTTAATATCAATTCAGTTTACTATTTATTATATTAATAATTGTTTTACAAATTTTCAGGTCTCTCAACATACTGATAAATTTGATAAGAGACTGTGTATATTAATTAACCCACCATCCAAAATGCTTAAATCTTATAATTAATTTGTGGTGAATGGTTTTATATTTCATATACGTGCATATGGGGAATAAAAAAACAATGAACAGTGGATTTTGTTCGAGAGGATCGCATCATAGATAAATTAAAGTTGACTTTTACGGCATTCTAGATAATATTATTGAGTTATGTTATCTTGAACAGAATTACATAACGATGTCTAAATGTCAGCGGTTGGATACTGAGAGAGGCTTGCGTGTTCATCCGACTCATGGAATCGTCGATATTAAATATAAAAGTCTTCTTATAGTAAATAAACCATTTTTACTAGCTCAACTGGCACATCTAATTTATTACGCAAAGTAATGTGCTACATCAAGAGACCTGAGTGATTGGTGGAGCATAATAAAAATGAAATCTTGGGAAAATCAATTTACTCAAACTGAATGTAGTTCTGCTGAAGTGGAAGGAATTGAAAATTTTCAAGATACTACTCAAAATACATTTTTTCACAAAGAAACGTGAATATCGATGATGAAGCCCCACATTTAAGGGATGATGGTGACGAAGATGTTAATGTTGTTACAAATGAATTTAAAATGACAGGTTATGGTGAAAGTGAAACTCATATGGATATTGATGATGCTGAGGAGGAATATGAAGACATTGACATCGTCAGATATGAAGATGATGATGAAGGTGAACATTGACACAGTTAAATGCTGGTAGTGATCATAACTAATATATATTTATATATAATAGCTATTTTCAACTATCTGCTAACAACAATCATGTTTTAGATGGAATCTGATCTATTACATGAGCTAGAGGAGGTTGAGCTACCTTTGGATGACGGGGATGTGGGATCATCTAACCCTCACCCTACTCGTGGTTCAGGAGGTACATGGAGGGGCCACGGTCTTCCACGACTGATGATTCCTGACCATATCCCCGAGCGACATCCACGTCTTGGCTTCGATACACGCACACGGAGGTATGGTAACCTGTATATTTTAGTTAAATTTCATTAATTTATTTATATATATAGTAATTATTTGATTATTTATTCTTTTTTCACAGTTTTGCGCATGTAGCTGTTGGACAGGGGAGCACTATCTTGCGCAATTATTTTTCTCATCCATGGATCACATGGGAATAGATTCCCATTGATGTGCTGCTCAACATGTACAATCATTGGCTGGTACGTAAATAAATCATATTTATTTTGAAATTTATTTTATTAATAACTTAATATTATAAATTATTTGTAGGGGTTATGGTATCCCGTTGATGATAGCATGAATGACGATATCTATACAGCATGGGTGGTGGCTATGTGTGAGCATTTGAGTCTTTTTTTGCACAATTTGAGAAAGAAAAACATTAAGAAAGCATGAGAGATAGTATTTGATGAGTCGTGTAGAGCCCACTGACCAGAGTATATTTCATCTCAGGTTTGGGATGGATTATGTGTACACTGGTTGGGTGGTGGATTTCATTGGAGGTTTTTATTGGGTTGGCAGAATCGGGGGAGACAGGAGGTGACGCATCGAGCTGGTAGTTGTACATTCATTACGCATAGAAAGCATCTGGTAAGTATTTTTAAAAAATATTTTATATAACTTCAAATATAGATAGTTTATTTTATATTCATATAGTCAGTCGAGCATCTCGATATTAAAGAGTTTGATATTTATCGGAGGATGTACAGTGATCCATCCACCGGAGATATTAGAGGTGATCACCAGCGTCAGATTGTGGTTAGTATTATTTTTTCAGTTTGACAATTAACTTCATATAATATTCTCACAATTTTAATTTAAAATTAGAATTGAAGGAGTCATATGATGCTGCGACCTCTCAGACACAGGCTGAGGGTCAGGACGAGGCAACTGATCAGACCAGTGCCCACCATTTCGACGAGGCGGCATGCATGCAGGAAACTCAGTATGGCTTTGAGAATGGCCGAGTAGTTGGTATCGGCTCTCATGTGACTTCTGGTACTTATTATGGTATTGCTGCGATGTTGGCATCCAGCTCGAGAGGAGCTCGTGGAGAGGCATCAGCTTTTTCCTCACAGTATCAAGAGCAGTTCCAAGCCTAGAATGACTTTATAGAGAGTTTGTTGAAGCAGCAAGAAGAGATGTGTAAGTAGTAGCAGCACTAGCAGCACGAGGAGGAGATGCGTCTATGGCAGCAGTAGCATCACGAGCAGATAGAGTACATGCTTCCTCTAACTCATAGTTTAGAGATTGAGTTTCCTCCACCATCTCCTTCAGCTCCCCCACATCCTCCAGAAGACGACCCCCCCCCAGTGATTTTTTTTTGTAAAAAACATTTGAATTTAACTTTTTTTTGTAATATGAACTATTTATAGTTTCTGTCTTTTATATCAGTGCGAATATTATATAATTTAATTTTTAATATTTTTTTATTTTTTTGTGAATATTGAGAATTTTAATAATTTTTTAATTTCTATTATTCTAATAATATTAATATTATTGTTTCATTAATCATAATTTTATTAAATATATTTTTTCGGTATTATATTTTTTAATGTTTGTTTATTTTACTAATAATAATAATAATAATAATAATAATATTTAATGATTTTTTTTATATTTGTGAATATTGAGAATTTTAATATTTTTTATTTTTTATTATTTTAATAATATTAATATTATTGTTTCATTAATCATAATTTTATTAAATATATTTTTTCAGTATTATATTTTTTAATATTTGTTTATTTTACTAATAATAATAATAATAATAATAATAAAATTTAATTATTTTTTTTATATCTTTTTGTGAATATTGAGAATTTTAATATATATTTTTTATAATATTAAAAATAATTTTTCAATAATCAAAATTTTATTAAATTTATTTTTTTAAAAAAATTATTTATTATTTGCGACGGGATCTGTTGTGACGGGTTCCTATCGCAAATAGCCTAAATAATTTTTTTTAAAAGTATTTGCGACGAGATTAGGGGCACCGTCACAAAAATTATTTACAACGGGCCCATCACAAATAGTCTAAATAAATACTTGAAAAAAAGTATTTGTGACGGTATTAGGGGCCCGTCACAAAAACCTGCTGCAAAAAGTTTATATATATAAAGTATATAATCAGAGACTTATTTGTGATGGTGAAGCTTCCTGTCGCAAAAAATTATTTTTTTTATGGGCCCATTGCAAATAATTATTTTTGCGATGCCGTTTTCAACGATTGGCTATTTGTGACAGGACTCCGTCGCTAAATATTATTTAATACGGGATCCTATCGCAAATAACTCATTACAAATATGTAGAATTCTAGTAGTGCTTAGAGAGGGGTTAAAAATGATTCGAAAAAATGTGATAAAAAAATTTATGTTTTTTATTTTATGAGATTATTTAGATAAATACTTATAATATATTCTAAATAAAATATTTTTGATCCATTTTTAATTGAAAATTAATTTATATTAATTTAATATTTTGAGAAATTCCAAGAGTGGTCCTCCCCTCTCTTGTAAAAGAAAATAACAAATTCCCTTTTCTTAACACATAAAAACTCAATTGGTTCCACAAATATCTAAAAAAATACCTTAAAAATATATCATCACATTATATATCCCTTATTTATAGAATAATACCAAACGTAGTGGTCTGAACGTGTTAAGTAAAGGAAGTTGTCAAAAGATTAACTATCGTTCTTAACCAAGAATTTCAATTTTATTTCTTCTTCTATATCCTTAAAATATTATTTAACTAAGTTGATATAACAACACGAATATATTAAATACACTTAGGTTTTTTTATTTTAATGACCCAACTTATATCTATATCCTCTTCCATCAAATGGGAAACAAAACCACCAGTCATGTTTATGGTGGACTGCCACCTCACGAATCGATATAATTCATCTTCCATCACCATCTCTCATGGATGAATTATAATGATGTATTTAATGTATATATATTATTTTAAGTATATATTTATCATTAGTAAAAGATAATATAACATTACCTTTTTTAACTTTCCATTCACTAAAAACTGATAACGTCATTCGTGCGTGAGTGCAGATTACCACTTTCACGAAGTGATGTGATTTATTTTTCATAACCACATCACATGGATGATATATATGATCATATTTAAAGGATTAATATTGTATTTATGATATTATTATAATTATTTAAATATAAAATAATACTTAGCTTCTTTCCATAATGATCATTGAAAATGGAAATGTAACTCATTTTTATGTAAGGACTATCTCTCTATGATTGTAATGTAGTTATGTTTTCAAAAATAATGTATCATTATTGGTTTTAAAATTATTATTGATGTATAAAAATATAATTATTCCATGATTTTTATTCTTTATATTGTCGAATAATGACCACTTTGACCATAGTAAACCTACCGAAGTCATTTTTGACATATGAGTCGAGTATCATCAAAATGCCTGACATGAATTTAATTTCTTAAATAATTGTATATAACATGGTGAAAATGAAATTTAGGAATAATAAACTTGAAAATTTTTCTTAAGAAAATATAAAATTTACATAATTTTGTTATTCAGTGACATAAATAATGCACATGACATGTTCGATTCAAGGTAAAGAACTTTATTTTAAAAATCCTCTTATAATTTTCTTATAAAAAATAACTTTTTCTTCATATCAAAATTTTAAAAACTATTTTACATATGTATTTACATAGATATAATTGAATTATAAATTACATTGTATGCTTCTTTTTAATTTTTTTAAAAACACAACTATAAAATTCACTTACGACCACGCTTTGGAACCGTAGCCGTAGGCCCTAAAACTGTGGGAATAGCATATGGTCACGGTTTTGAAAAAATGTGGCTTCTATAGTCGGGGGAGTAGGGGCCTATATCTATGTTTTAAACCATGGCAGTAGGGAAAAATTTCCACAATTAAATCTTGACATTAGGGGGCCTACTTCCATTGTTTTAACCATATATTTTGGGGGTCTACTGCCATAGTTTTAACTGTGGACAAAGGTCCCTTAGTTCCACAGTTTAACCGTGGTGGTAGGCTCCTACTTCCACAGTTAAAACTATGACACTAGGCCCCTACTGTCACATTTAAAATTGTGTCTATATCATTTACATGGTATAAAAACTCATTCCCCCCTTCCCTAGTTCCCCACCCCAACTGCCAGTTTCTAGTCCCCCCCACCCACCCCTGGACAGCCCCCATGCCCCCTTGGATATCCCCCTTACACCCCCTTGAACACCCCCCCCCCCCCCCGCACCCCCATGCCCCCCTGGACAGCCCATGTGCACCTCCTGGATAGCCCCCTCACACCCCCTTGAACACCCCATGCACCCTCATGCCCCTCCTAGATAGCCCCCTTGCACCCCCTAGACAACCCCCTTGCATCACCCTTGACACCCCCTTGCAACCCCTTGAACACCCCCATGCCCCCCATGGATAGCCCCCTTGCACCCCCTGGAAATCCCTCTACACCCCTTAAACACCCCCCCTGCACCCCCTTACACACCCAAGCCCCCCTGGACAGCCCCCTTTTACCCCTTGAACACCCCCATGTACAGCCCCTATTCCCCCCCCCCCCTAGAGAGCCCCCTTACACCCACTGCCCCCATAGATAGCCCCCTTACACCCCCTACAGTATCCCCCCTAGAAAGCCCCCTTGAACCCCCCCCCCCCCAGATAGCCCCCATGCCCCTGGACATCCCCCTTGCACCCCCATTCCCCCCTAGACTGCCCCCTTTCACCCCCTATAGAAGCCCACCCCCAAGATATCCCACATGGAAAACTCCTTGAACATACCCCTTGCACCCCCCCCCCCCTCTAGTAGCCCAACCCTCTGGACAGCCCCCTAGACATCCCCCTGCACCCCCTATAATATCCCACCCCCTGGATAGCCTCTTACACCCCCTGGATAGCCCCCTTGAATACCACCTTCACCCCCATGCCACCCTGGACACCCCCTTACACCCCGTAGAACACCCCCCCCCCCCCCTCCACCCCAATGCCCCCCTTGGATAGGCCCCTTGCACCCCCTGCCCGCCAAGAAAGCCCCCTTGCACCCCCCCTGGCAGTAGCATGCCCCACAAGACAGCCCCCTTACACCCCCTGGACAACCCCTTTACAACCCCCCCCCCCCCCCACGTACAGGCCCCATTCCCCCTGGACAGCCCCATTGCAACCCCATTCCCCCCTAGACAGCCCCTTACAACCCCCCCCCCCCCCCCCCTTGCAGTAGCACACCCGTCCCAGAAATCCCCCTAGACAACCCCCCTGAATAGCCCCCTTCCCCCCTGCAATAGCCCTTTCCCCCTAGTCAACCCCCTTGTACCCCCTGGACATCCCCTTTTCACCCCCTTCCCCCTAGACAACCCCCTTGCACCCTCTGGACAACCCCCTTGCACCCCAATACCACCCTAGACAGCCCCCCTACATTAGCCCACCCCCACAGGACAGCCCCCTAGATATCCCCCCTGCATAGCCCCCCTGGATAGACCCCATGAACTTCCCCCTTGCACCCCCCCCCCCCACCCCTACAGTAGCCCACCCCCCTGCAAATCCCTCGACCCCCCTCCGAAGCTCCCAGCTCCCCCCCTTGCATCCCCGGAATAGCGCCCTCTAACACCCCCTACATGTCAAAAACCTAACCTATATCTATGTGGAAATTGGAGAAAATAACTGTCAATTTTTTATAGGCTTACTAAGAATGGTTTGAAAATTTGATTATTTATGTGGGATTATGGATTGGATCTCAAATTCATCTCACTTCATACCTATTAATGAATCCAATATGGTGAAATATTAACTAAACTATTTGGCACAATTTTTTTGGATCCTGAGTTGATATCTAGTGTCATGACATCCAATTAGAAAGGAGGCATCACCATAACATAATTCACTACATGAGGTACTACCTCTCATGTACCAAGTTAACCATGTTAGATTCCATTTAACTCATTCAATTCATTATGTTAACCATTCACCCCTGGAAAAACCCCTTGAACACCCCCCTGCACACCCATGACCCCTTACACCCCCCCCCCCTCCTAGACACCCCCAACACTCCTCCCCCTTCCCCTTGCACCACACCCCTTCCCCCTCCCCCCAGCACACCACCCTTCACCCTACCTCTGCCCCTTGAAAAAGAACCCAGCACACCCTCCCCTACCTGATATTCCCCCCAACCCCACCTTATCCTCCACCTACCAGTCCCCCCCTGCACCCCCACACAACCTACCCCTTGCACCCCCCCTCCCCCTGCCAGTATCCTCCCCTTGCTAGTCACCCCCTCCCCCTACCATTTTCCCCTCTCCCATGCCAGTTCCCCCCTCCCACTTACCAGTCCAGCCACCCCCTTCCCCCCTTGCCAGTTTCCCCTCCCCTGCCCCTGCCCCTTCCATCCCCCCACCCCTGCACCCCATATCAGTCCCCCCTTGCACCCACTGCCAGTCTCCCCTTGCACCCCCTACCATTCCCCTCCCCCCTGCCAGTTTCCCACCTCCCCCTGCCATTTTCCCCCTCCACCTGCCAGTTCCCCTCCAACCCCCAGCTAGCCCCCCTGCCAGTTTTTCCTCCCCACAGCCCCTACCAGTCCCCCTCCACCCTTCTTCTACCAGTACCTCTCCCTATTATCATCCCAACCCATTGGATTGTATTATTTCAAAGGATCTACTAACCCTTAGTGAAATTTCCTAGGCACTAAATATATTTCATGGGTTTAAAAACAATGTTACAAAATGAGAATGAGTTACTCTATTTATTATAATGAAGATCAATGTGGTACTCAATATCCAAATTAAATTATACACTACAGCTAATTACATAATAAGAATTAAATGACTCCAAATATCAAAAAACATAATTGAACTTACATGAGTCTCCCTATAAGACAAACTATCAAAGAAGTCAGGAACCAACTCACAAGTACCTACAACACAAGGTAGAACATAGTAATTCTCATCCCCTAAAATTATGGTAAAAAGCATCTTAGAAAATTCACAAAGAATATAACTCAATAAAAAAGAATAGTTTAGTCATATAACCAACAATAATAGAAAAAATGAACCAAGAATAGGAAAACAAAACTGGTCTCCAACTAAACAAATGTGTGATAGATAAAAAATATTTCATGTGCCAATACATATATCTTCATGTCGTAGGTTCTCATTTGGAGTTCCATTTAGATTTTGTAAAAATATCTATGATGATTTCATTATCACAAGGTTTATCCATGGATCATTGGATAAAGTTATAAATCTGAAAATTCCATGTGAAATAATCTTCAAATTTACAAAAATCATGACTGGTTCATCGTGAAAGAATTCCATACCATAAGAAAGGAAACATACTATTTTTGGCCATGGTGAAGATGTAGAAGTATCCAGAAATCCCATACCCATCAAAGTGGGCATTATGATGGTCATGATGCAATGAAAATGTTCTTGTGTGAACCAAAAAGGTCAATATGGTTGTGGTCATCTCTGTAGTGATCATCTAGTATAATTTTATGAAGTGGGTTCCTTTGAGATCACCTTGAAACAAGACCAAATATCTTGATTGAATTTCAAATAGGATAAATATAAATCTATTTGATTTTCATAATAAACCTTTTTCCAAAATCCCTTCACCCCATTCTTAATCTAGATAACTAAGGGTCGTGGTTTGGAGAACTTCACCTATGTGAAAATTATTGCAAGAGAGGGTCTTGAGAGCTTATTGGTGACTAAATCAAGCTTAATAAGTGTTTCAATATGATTATCAATAATAAAAAAATAATATGACTTGAAAATGTGAACATGTAAATTTTGAAATCCTATAAAAATGGTAACCACAAGTTGTTCAACGTCCCTTTAAAAGTCTAGAGTCCATTTCGTCATCTTTATACAACATCCTATAAAGGACCACTTTCCATGAGACCAACATCTATAATAATCCTCTCTCAAGGAATAATATACCAAGAAATTAAGGAATAAAGAACCAAAAAATCAAAAGAACCAAATATAAGAGATTTAATAAACCTCATGATAAAATTATTCAAAGGATGTTAGTTAATGAACTTACTGACAAGAGAGTATAGAAAGTATGATGCGGGAAAATTCATTTCCTTCCTTAAAAAAGAAATGAACAATTTCCTCTTATGCTAAAATATAGAAGGAGAAATATGACATGATGCTTCATTCAACCTCACCTTGAACATCAAGCCTATCACATGAAAATACCATATCCCTAAAATCCTAAACACATAGATTTTAACCCTTACCAAAAAAAATTCAAAACCATCAAAGTATAGAAATACTCACCAAACTATGTTAAAATAGTGATTGAACAAAACATTTTCTCACTATCCTAACAATGAAAGAATAATTTATGATTAGGATGTTGAAATAACAATGTGAGAAGAAAATCCAAACCTAGATGCAATGAATCAGGAGGGGATATAAGAATAAACAAAGTGAAAGAGAAATTATGTAGTCAACTTGTTGTGGCTGTTGATATAAGAATAAATGATTAGTTTAGAAAGAATAAAAAAGAGAGGATGAGAATAAAATCCAAACCTAGATATAATGAATCCGTCAGGGAAGTCACTAAAGGAGAGGGACCCAAGAGGGGGGAGTGGGGATGCCATCGGAGGTGAGGGAGACAAGAGGGGCTGGGGGCAAGGAGGTGGGGATCAGGACATTGAGGTGGAGGTTGGGAGGTCAAGGTTGGGAGTAGAGGTCAGAGAGGGGAGGATATGGCCTAGAAGCGGTGGTCAGATGTCCGGGAGGTGGAGATCAGAGAGGGGAGGAGAGGGCTGGGAGTGGAGGCCAAGGAGGGGAGGAGAGGTTCGGGAGGCGGAGGTCAGAGATGGGAGGAGAGGGCCAGGAGGGGGAGGTCGAGGAGGGGAGGAGAGGGCTGGTAGGCACAGGTTGGCGAGGCGGGGGTCGGGGAGGTGAGGGTTCAAGTGGGGGAGCCCGATGGAAATGGTGAGTCGAGAGAATAAGCCTGATAATTAGGGTTGTGAACCACGGTTTCAATAAAACCACGGCCTCATATAAACTTATTGACACTATTTTTTAAAAATGTGGAAATAGATGTGTGGAAATATGTCATATTTCTAGTTATAAGGAAAACATCAATGCAATAATGTCAAGAAAACTGTATAAGCATAAACTACCACTTTAAGTTTTTGCAGACAGCACACCTCTATTTGAGGGGTTTTATTACAAAACCATGACTTGTTTATAAAAAGAAACAATTATTTTAACTAACACAAGATAAATAATTAAAATTTAATATAAACAAGTAGAATTAAGAATGCAGCTAAATGCAATTTAAATTCTTGAATTAATGAGGCTAGGAGAGGGAATCTACCTCAAAGGAGTCAAGCCACACTTAACACTTGACACTTTTAATCAGAAAAAACTCTAAGCTTCTCCATCCATCCTTTGGGCATATGCACCTTTTCATATACATAAGGATGCCCTAACCCCTATGTACCTGTCTACATGGGCTTGACCACAGACAAGAGGATACTTATATATATGATCACATGCATAAGACCGTTATCACCGACACACGTATGTATTTTCCATATATGTACATAAGAACACCTATCCCCATATATGTAATCACACTTCCATGCACGGATATACATATATTGGGATAACTTATTATATATATTTTTACCTATGCATACGCAGTGAGTCACCTTTGACTATGGTGACTCGAAACCACCTCAAGGATGATCAACACACTATAATAAAATTACCAAGGGCTCTAAAATTACAAAACCCCCAATTATGAACTAATCAGAACTGGAGAACATAGGAAAAACTCACCTTAAACTGTTGGCAGCGAACCAAATCAGGCCGAACCTCTTCACCTACTGTGGTGGTTGCCGCAACACACATGAACGGGTCCTGGGAGACTTCAAAAAAAATCCATTGATACGATGAATCTTCATTAATTGAACCTACAAATTGACGTGGGAGGAACATGATTAGTGAGAAACGAAATAATAGAATAGGTGATGATGAAAAATTTTTCTAAGTAAATGAATGATCTATAAAGCCCATATGCATACCATAGGGGTTCCATCCAATCTATATAACTGAACACATGAATTATACAACTCCACTATTGTAACATGACGTTCTAATACTGACATGAACCTGGTAAAAATTAAAAGATACCATGAAACTAATTAGTATGGTTAGATCTATGAAAAATGTATAAGAAAAATAGCATGCACAAATTGGGTGCATCGGACATGAATCAAGATGTAGTACTAAGGATTATGTGGTTGGATAAACTGTTATAATGCTCCTATAATATATATTTCATACTAGTTTTGAAATGAATACTAATGTGATATTTTCCATAATGAATGAAAAGTTCCCATGAAAGACACTATAATTTTTTCCAAAACCACTAAAGTAGTGTTCACTTCAACCATACACTCAAAACATGTGTTCCCAATTGCTGCATTCCAGTTAACCATGATGGATTTAATTTCTTCAAACCGTATAGACATAACAACATTGACCATTTTTCCTCATCCATTCTTCAACTTAAATTCCCTCTTCCAAGATGCATAACAAATAAAATATAGGAATAAGGATGGCCTTTTGTAGATATTTTGTTAGTGAAACTTGGCTGAGAAATGGATCTCAACCTAAGAAATCCTTTACTTATAGCCCTAAAATGTCTAAAACCCTTAATTATTTATTTTTCTTTATATTTCCAGATCTGAACATCTTTAGGTAGCATTAATTTTTTTTCTTTAGCTTTATTCTTAGAATGAATATGATTCATTACTTGAGCAAGCAAGGTACATTCATTTTCCCCATCTCAATCCATATTTTTATCTATTTATGACTAAACTAGACATATTGTAACACCCCCTACAGCCCCCCCCCCCACACTCCCAAACCCCCTACCCCCATCCCAACCCCCCACCCCAAGCTACATCAGCCCCCCTTCACTCGACCCCCCCCCCCACCCCCACCCCCACCACACCCCCCTGCTATAGCCCCCACAACACCCAACCACCCCCCAACAGCAGCCCCCTACCCCTGCCCAACCTTGCCCCACCCATTGAAGCAGCAACCCCCCCCCCCCCCACACACACACCAATAAGAAGAAACTACACAAAAAGAATGATAAAACACACATGAGAATACAACTACCCACCACCCCCACCCCTACCCCCCTTTACCCCACTACCGCTTGCACCCCCTACCCCCAACACAAAAATTCAAATACTAAAATTAATCTTAGAAAGTAGTTCAGCTGAACACCATAGGATTTGGGAGGAGATAAGACACGTCTTGAGATCTATGTGAGATCTAAAATCACGTGACACCAAAATCTCTATGTCATTTGTCACTATCACCATTATTCTAGCCCCATTTATATCAATCAACTCACTATTTCTAATATGCATCACCTCATCTAAAATTCCATACCAATGATACTAGACACCACTTCTCCTAACCCATTTTCACCTAAAATTCCATTTTCATCATTAAATTGTGAAAATCATGAACCAACAATAGGCAAACCATCATCAAATTCCACATGATTATAACACCCAAAATTACATTCACTAATGATAACATCAACCAAGAATACACACCATTATGATCCAAATACTCTAACATAATAAAACTAATCAAACCAAGTTGATTTACTAAACTAAAAAGAACCAAAAGATATGGACTTAACCTAAACCAAATAGAAGTGACCTGGTCCAAATCAAATATAACATATAACTAATACTACTATAAATAATAAAAACAATCTAGTTTAAATAAACCCTAATAAAATCTACAAGGCTCTAACTGAATCAATGTAATCCAAACAAATTGATTCACTAAAATAAAAACCTAAAGTTATAGACCTAAACTAAACCAAATAGATTCTGAATAATCCAAATTAAATGGAATTAAACTAAAACTACTCGAATCGAGACAACCCAACTTTAATTAAACCAATGAAAATAAAATTAAATGAAGTTACCTAAAATAAATATTTAAGTAAGCCAACAAATTCTCAAAACCAAGCACTATTCCTCTAGATTACACAATCCTTAGAATCCAAAACCAAACAAGTAAAATGTATTTTGTAATAAAAAATCCAATTTCTTAATAAAGATAAAAAAATAGAAAAATATGTTCCTTAATATATATATATATATATATAATACTATGATTTCACCCCCACTTCCCCCTTACACCCCATGCCCCCACTACACCCCCTGACCACACTACAACCCCCACCCCCACTTCCCCCTACACCCCCCACCCCCACTGCACCCCCCTTCCCCACACACCCATCACTGCAACCCCCCACCCCCACTCCCCCCCTTCACCCTTTTACCCCCCCCCCAACCCTTCATTATTTTCTATTAAGTTTTCCTTGCTTAAAATTTTTCCATCACCTGATCAAATCTAAATAAAATTGTCTCTTTGGTATTGATCCATAGGTTGAGATAACTCTCCTATATTGAGTTATAAATTTAAGAATAATTTATAATTTAGATAGAGTTTTTTACTATTTTATTAAAAATTAGTAATCCTCATATACTTATAGATTTTTACTAAATAGTGATAATATGGAAGAGAACCTAGCTCAATTAAATTGACCAATTAGAGATTTGTGTGAAAAAAAATTTAACTATTAGTATACTTGATTGGTGTTTTCAAATAATCAAGTAGTCTTTGAGTTAAATCATGGTCTAATCCAAATGTTTCCTATTTTTCATTGTTTGGTAGGTGAAGACCCCAACAAGAACTTGAAGGAATTTGGCACTTTGTGCATTACCTTCAAAATGAGAGAAATTTCATAAGCTCAAATAATATTGAAGGAATTACCATTCTATATAGAGGTCTCAAAAAATGAATGGATGAACAAAATATAACTTGGAGAGGTCACAAGCTAGTATGATCCCTAGATAGACATTTCTTAAAATTTATTCTTTGATTCAAGGGGCACATATTAAAAAATGAGATTTATGGCATAATTAAAGCTAGTGGAGAATCTCTTTATGTTTATTGGGACCTGTTTTATAAGTTTAATACTAGTTATACACATAAAAACAACATATATGATCATAATTTCTTAAACTTATTATATCTAGGCCTTTTGAACAGTGATATAAACCTATTGGATTCTTCATAAGGTGGATCTCTCATGGGAGAATGTTTAACTGGGTCCAAGGATTTGATAGATAAGGTCTCTTAGAAATCTCAAAATTTTCATACATGGACCACTACTAAAAGTGTAGATAAGGTAAAAAAATTAACTCACATTTAATTGAGTCTATAATTAAAGAATTGACCTCTCATATGAGATAATTAGTGTCGAGAAAAGTGAATGAATCACTAACTAAACTCCCATTGGTCTCTCTATTGTGTATTTTCTTAAGAGTTTTTTATAGACTTTTTCCCTTAAATGTATAACACCAAAGTATGTGAAACTATGAACAAGAGATACTTATAACAACCAACGAACAACCAACGTTTCAAGGAGTATTCAAAAGTTTGATATGGATATGAAAAGAAATATCAATCCATGTCACCTTTCTAAAATATTTTATAATAGATTTAGCATCCCCCGCACTTAAAATAGGTATGTAAAAACTCTCAACCTTCAATAGGTTACCAAACATGAGGAAAAATTCAAGATCCATCCATGAAGGACCTATAGATAAAAATAGAGTACCGAGGTAATCAACGATATACTTTGAAAACCCATGGTTCTAAGCATATGGAGTTAAAAAAACAATATGGAAAAATACTTATTATTTTAAATAAATTGATAAATCATGGTTTGGGTAAACACTTATCTTAACCAATTTATAACCCAAAGTGTTATTTCTATAAGAATTGGTTGGGAGTTATAGGGTAGTGTGGATTATCCTCTAGAAGAAAAACCTAAGTCTAAACACCCAATGGGAAATGAATAAGACCCTATGGGGAAACAATATCCTATGTGTCTATCACATCATGGTTTTGGAACATACATGTTATATGTGACTGATCATAATCATATTGAATTTTATTTATATGTAAAATTACTTTCTATAAAAAAAATTAATAACTCAGCATTCAATTTAGTAAATCCTTAAAACATAACTTCTAATCAACAACTGCAATAATATCATGATATGTAATATATCCATAACAATGGAACATAGTTTTACATTAAAAAAAGTAATAACAATCAATTAGTACTATATATTTAAGAAATTTTCTTTTAGAACTCACCATAGACCATTCATCCATCTTAAAATAATATCATCATAACTTCTAATTTCTAGAATTTTCATATTTAACCTCTATAAGACAATAAAACCTAATGAAAATTAGAAAAAAAATCAAAGAAATCATACTTGATGGAATAATTGAAAACAAAAAAACCCTATCAAAGACAAATGTGACAATTAAGAAGACAATAAATCGAAACAAATGAATCCAACCAAATGAAAATTGAAGAGGCTGTGGATTTGAAATCAAATAAACCCTTCTCCATAGAAAAAATCACAGGGCATGTGAGTAATTAGAAAAATCCTAGTTCATGTATATTCTACTATGTATTGGAGAAAATCAGAGAAAATAGAAACCACAACAACATAAATAGAATAATTATTTGAGGAAATAGAAAACAAACCCTAAAACACCCTACAGCAGGCCACTCACAAGCTGTGAGTCATGGAACGCCCACCGGTGATAATTAGAGGGGCACCTATAATGTGTGAATACTGAAAAAGCATTACACATTGGTGAGTTAAGGAGGAGGGTTTCCTGAAGGCGGAGGTGGATCCGAAGCTGCGTTAGAAGAAGTGGATCATGGGGAGGTTGGGTGGTCACGTTGTCAGAGGAGGATCGTCTCGAGGTTGGGTGGTTGCATCATCTTTGGAGGATTGTCTCAAGGTTGGGTGGCCACGTCATTAGAGGAAAATTTTCTTGAGGTTGGGTGGCCACATAGTCATAGGAGGATAGTGGGAGGTTTGGTTGCATCATCGGGCGAGGAGGTTTGTCATCTCATGGGGAAGAGAGATCGCGACCAGGGAAGGGAAAAATCGGGGGTGGAATCGCTATGAGGGTGGGGTTGGGTGCGTAGCACCATGGGTATCTTATGACCCATGATAGTATGTTAGGGTGTAGCCACAATTTTTTTAAACTATGGATATATAAGTGCGGTGATATCTTCCATTTCTTGTAGTGAAATGTTATCAAAAATAATCTTTTTACATAATTTTTGAATTTCTTTACAAAAAGTCAAAAAAAGAATGTTATATTTTAATGTATACAATGAAAACTAATTTTCCTATCACCATAGATGTTATTCTATGTTTATATTACTCTATAACATTTCATATATTTTTCAAATAAAAACCCTCTTTCACTTTTTCTATTCATTTTGGTATTGATTATGTGTTTTTAAGAAGAAAAGGTATTTTGATATTTGAAATGTTTTACATAAAATTTTTCAAGGGATCTATTCAGCATATAGACCTTGGTAATTGTTTATAAAGGTTTCAGATCCATTATATTCCATTGGTGATCCCGATATATCTAATACGATGGGTGAACCCAGATATAAATCTAATTCATTTGGTAGTGATTATGTTCTCCTAAGAAATATTTTGGAAGTTAGTTGAATGGTTATTCCAATTTATAAGAGTTTTGTAAGGGTTCTAATGACAATGATCTCCCAAGGAAACTTCATGAAATTTATATGATTGATAATGAGTTTTCATGAAAAATTCTTGACTTTTAGAAGTTAAAATAATAATAAATGATGTTATTTTTAGAAAAAAAGTATGTTTTTTAGAAAAGGTTTTTCACGGGTTTTTTTTGTTTTCATTGGACTAACATATTTCTTCTTCTTATGCCCCTTACTGATATTTTTTATTCATCCTATTTTTAAAAAAAATCAAAGGTTTTAATGATGGGTAAGATAAAGTAATAAGTCAAGTTGAAAGTTGTGAAGAATTTTCGTAAAAAGAAAACTAGTTTTGTTTTAAAAGTTTTATATTGTTGAAAAAATTGATATTGAGTAGATGTATCCACCTTTTAATTTATGGGTTTGGTATATAAGATTTATGAACTAATTCTATACAACTCTAATCTAAAAAAATATTTGGTAAAAGGAAGTTAGTTCTTCATTAAAATCACTATTACATGAAATGTTTAAGGTCGGGTCATTACAATTGGTATCATAATAGGGTTTGAATGACTTTAGAAGATGGGGGTTATTAATGAAAATGTTAATAGTCCTATGAAAACCCAATGGTCAGTATGTTTGGGATAATAATATTTATTTTAGATAAATAAAATGAGTTTGAAATAACATGAATAAGGATATCTTAGTGTTTACCCTCTTCATAAGATGATATATTATGATTTTATTGATATTCTCACACTAACCTTTTTGGTTTTAGTAAATGGATGGATCTAGTATAGATAAAAGTAACAACGGATGTGAAGGAAAATACAGTGGTTTTAGGAATGAGAAACCGAATAGAATGGGAGATTTTGTGAGAACTCTTGTGGTTTTTTTTATCCAACTATCAGAACAAATTATTAACAACATGGACCAAGGTAAGTTTCCTAATGCATTAAAAATGAGAGAATTGAAACCCCGATGAAGTTTATATTATAGTGATCATAAAGGTAAATATATTCAATGACTTATGTGTCAATAATGTGGAAATATTCACCAATAAAAATGCCTTAAAATAACAGGAATATGTTTTATATGTCTTAAACGAGGTTGTAAAGAAATAATCTTCTAAGGAAAAAAGAAGTGCTTGGTTAACTTGATGAAGGGGAAATAAGTTATTCGTGAGGTATAAATTGGATTTTTTAAATGTGGAGAGTATTTTAATTATGAAAATAAATATATTAGGGTGAAGGGTTGTAAATGGGATCAATAAGGACATACAAATATTTGTTTACCACTACCAAATTCCAATACAATTTAAGACGAGAAAACTCAAAATTACATATAAAAGGTATGGATTGTTTCTTGTCTTATGTTTTGACATTGTTGAATCTTGTGGAATGATTCCTATTTTTGTTTATAGTAAGGAATTATTAATTAATAATATGTAAATCATGGTTAATATATTATGAATAAAAATAAATGGTAAATATATCAACATATAAGGGATTCAAGAGTTATGATGTAGTGGTATACCTAAGAATGATAATAAGTTTAAAACCATTAATACACTTTTAATGATGGGAGTAATTTTAAAGACTCTTTTATGTTTAAGGTATATGTAACCTTTAAGATTATAATATGAAACTTTTATCTGAGGAATAATGATATTTAATTTTGTGGACATAGGTTTAAAGTTATAAATAACCATTAGGGTTTAGATGATCACTGATTTTGAGGTAAATATGGGTTATTACATTTTTTAGGATGTTTATCACATTTCTAGTAATGTCATAAGGATTATATTAATATATTTTTATAAAAATTAAAACCCATAGGGTGGGAAATAACCAATCGTTCCATGAGGATTGAACCCAAAACTGAATGGCGACAATGGTGCATTTCCTACGACTAGCCTACATGATGTCCTGATTAGTATGATTTTTTCATTATTTAAAAGATCTGGAAAATAAAATAAAATTTCATATTGTGAATATATTTTTTCTTGTATATATAACCATGATATTGAAATTGATTGTGTGATTATGTGATTAATATTGTTTTGAAAAAAGTTCACTATTTTGGTAATCTTAAATGATTAATGTAAATAGAATGTTATAGGATTTTGTTTGAGGGATAATGGTTTAATTATCATCAGGAAGCATATTTGATTTAATGTAGCTTTATTGTGATTCAGGTTATTTATGGAAATGATTAGGATATCTTTGAGATTATATGATTTGGGAATATACTTTTTGAAATGAGACATTAATTGTGATTGATTTTATTTAGAGATAAATGTTAAACTAATCTTCAAAGAATATGTGATCAAACCCTTCTAATTTTTTTCTCTCAATATTATTATAGAAAATTTTTTATGAATTTAAATTATAGTTATTTATTTAATGATCTAAGTTTAACTTTGGTTATTATTATTTAATTTTGTAAATATAAGTAGTTTTTTTTTGTGTGAAGGTTTATTAATTTTGGGAATTATCTTATCTTGTCCTAACCATTTAGTTTTGGTTAATATATTAAGACATGATGAATATATTGTTAAACTTTTTTGGATTGCATGATTCATTATAAGTTGATTCCAGTGCTTCATGCATGAAAAAGTCATCTTGAATACACATAGTTTGTAGAAAAAAAGGTGAATTTGTAGTTGAAATTGAATAAAAGATGAAATTCTTCTAAAAAAGAAATTATATTTCATTATGTTCTTAGTCTAGGTATTAAAATAATTCCCCCACTTTAGTAAAAGTGTTTTGAAATAAAAATATTATTTGTTTACTTTTCATACTAAGAAATCAATGGTCTTTCAACACATTATAGATTTATAGTTTTATGATAGTTAAAATTCTCATAACCATGTTCTCTATCAATATCTACTAGTCATTGAGAGTTAGGGTTTTCTTCCATATCCAGGATTTCAATTACCAATAATTCTCTCCAATATGGAAACTAACTATGTGTTATTCCTGATAACCTTCTTACTTCTCTTTCTCTCTTTTCAAGAGGAAGTTTTATTGACCTTTTTTATGATATGGGTTTTCAACAAAGTTATTTTGAAAATTCAATCCCAATTTATCAAACTTGAGTTCAAATTGTCAGTACATAATTTATTAAATGGGGGTAAAATATAATATCCCATGATTATAAAAAAGAAATATTACGTTTGATAGCAGACAAGATACGCAACACTAAGCTAAAATGAAAAATGGATTATTTTTTAAATGTGACCATTTTAACCTCACCATTAAATTAGAGTTAATGAATAGTATTAACCACATTATTAAATATATAATGGTCCTACACATTTCTAATTTATTAATTAATTCTTTGTAAATAAGCACTCAATTTTTAGTAAAGACATTTTATTCTTCAAAAATAAATTTTTTCCAAAAATATATTTTCTTCAAAAATGGGTTTCTTATCTTTTTATGAGTGAATATTATAATTGATTTTTTAAGATTTTAAAAAATTTATTTGAAAATAGGAATTGAATTTTTGAATTCATCATGTTAATATTATCTTAGGATGAATTTTTTAGAATTTTAGGAAATAATTTACTTTTCAATGAATAGTGAAAAATATTAATTTTTTATTTGAAATTGTATTTTCTTTTTTAGTACGTACAAATTAAAATTATATTTTGGATTAGCATAAAAAAATTAGTCCATTATGATTTAAAATTATCCAATTATGGTCTATGAAATGGATTTTATACTGGAATTTAGTTAAAAAAATTATATTTTAAAACTGAATTTTTATGAAAACCCATTTATCATCACGTTTTTCAAATTTGATTTTAAATTAAATATATTTAATTTATTTGAGTAATGATTAATAGTAATATTAGTAATTTTTTTAACTCGATTAATGGTAAATTGGATAATTATGGTTTAATAATAAAATGATAAGGAATATAAAACGACACCAACACTAGCATTAATTTTATTATATGAGTCCAAATAATCAATAATCATGAAATATTCATAATTATGATATTTTTCTAATTGGGTGTGATTATGACCCTTACAATATTTTTTGTAAAGAAAAATAAAAAATATCATATTTTTTATTTTAATAACTATAATATTTTTTACATTAGGTTAACCAGAGGATATGTTTGGTTATAAATATTAGTTTTAAAGATAAATGATTTATATTAATCATGATAAGTTATTTTTAATTATTAGTGAAGAAATAATTAACTTTAAAATTTATGCAACGCTGGTGCAGTAATTATTCAATTAATGGAAAAATAAAATAAATGATATTAAAATTTTAAAAATTAATATAATTTCAGATAATTAATATGGTATACTAATTTTCAAGATTAATATGACATGTTAGGGACGTATTAAAATGTTTATTTCTGATATTAATTACTTTTTTGTTCTTATTAAAATCGAAGCAATGAATAGTTCTAAAAATTGACATTATTGATATATTATAATGAATAATATTTCCTTAAATGATATAAAATTCCTAAAAATATTAGATTTTGGAAATTTATTAGAATATATTTTATAATATCAATAATTATCCATTTATTATCTATTTTTTAATTTATAATAACTATATTGACACTCAAAGGGTAAAATTCCATATTATCATCGTAACTCTGAAAGGGGTTAATGAGGGATTAAAAATATAAGGGTAAAAATATGATAAAAAACATGTATAATTTTAATTATATGAGATTATTTAGATCCATGATCATCTAATATTCTAAATATATCAGTTTGGATCCATTTTCAATTGAAAATTAATTTATATTAATTTAATATTTTGAAAAAATAAATGTAAGATCCTGGATTCTCAATAAGGTATGTTTTTGTAAATGTTTTAATTCAAGTCCTTTTTTTTGTTAAATAAGTGTTTCTGAAAGTTCATGTGAAGACTCGAGGGTGCTTCGGGGCTTCGGGACATTAAAAAAGAGGAAAAATGAGTTTCTAGGCATGTTGTGTGGTTTGCACATAGTTAGTGCAAATCGTGCGGATCATCCCAGGTAACCATGCAGCCTTGGACAGAGGCTTGTGCATGGTTATCACATGGTTAGGATAGCCATTTTGAATTATTATAAAACCATGAAAAAGGGGAATTTTGGGATAATGTCTCTTGCACAGTTTGCACACAATTTGGAAAACCGTGCACGTAAACCGTGCAGCCCAGAAAAGTTGAGAAATTTACAAAATTTCCACTCCAGGATTTTTAACCCTAACTCAGGATTATCCTCCATTTCACCTCCTACAACCCTAGAAAATATCTTGGATGATTCAAACTTCCCAAGGGACTTTCTCCTTCGATTCCCAGTTGTTTAAAGCACCGTTGGTTGCAGATCAAAACCCCAGGTAAGTCTAACACTACTCTTGCTTCGCTTTTTCGAATGAGGGTTTGTAGTTTCTTCCATCTTATTCTGAAGTCCTAAAAACCTATTTTTTCTATGGAATCTAGTTTGGGGATTAAAGGGGTGATTGAATCCATATCTAAGGCTAGGATTAGTAGTGCTTTCATTATCGGATTCGAGGTAGGTTGTCTGCACATGATATCCTATAGTTTTTTGAGTGGATTTGTGCATATGAGTATGTGTTACTTATTCCCTCATGTTATTATTTTATTTATTTGGTGAGTTTAAATAAAATTAACATCTCAATAGTGATTTTAAACCCTCATGATCCACATGGGATGTGTCAAGGATGAGTTGACCAATTTGGGCCACCCATGGGGTGTGTCGGCACTCCTGAACCTAGGAATTAACAAAGTCAAGTGTGGACTTGATGCGTATTAACATATCACCCTTTTTGAATAAATTAATATTTCTAGATGGGTTTATGATTCAATATTTAGAGTTATGTCGAGGTTTGATAATGGCTTAAGGGGTTGTTTTTTATAGTTTAATAATGGGTTAATCGGGTTAAATGAGTTTGGGTTGAAGAGGTTATAAATTATAATGGTATCACCAAAGGAATTAGTATATATGAGATGATGAGAATGTTAAATTGGAAAGGTATTGTGAATTAAAGACATATATAAAAGGGGGGGTTGAAAATAGAAATTTATTATTATGATGAATGGGTAAATACATGGAATTATAGGGTATACCTAAATGGTTGAATGTAATAAATTGGTTGTTCTATATGATATAAGAGTTTTCCTTGATATGAATGAGTTGGAAGAATTCTTGTGAAATGATAAATGGGATAAATTGGATAATGTATGGTAATTGGTGAACATTGGATAATGTATGGGAATTATGGATATAATTAATGTGTTGAGGCATGAGAAATAATAATGGAGTTAAATGGATATGTAATGTAAATGGTAAATATGTTAATGGGTTATATAATAATGTTAATTTCCATGTTTATGGATATGAAATATGATTTATTTTTATATTGGTTATGATATGGTAATTTGTGAAGAATATTTTTGGGCGGTTGGACTGATTCTCTACTGCCTAGTGCACCATGGTTTTTAGGAAAGGACTGAAACTCCTGAACCCAAGGGTATGGACATGGAATTCAATATCAAGTTTTGGATTCTTGGACATGGTGTTCTAAGTCCCGATTGGATTCATGGATTGATGCTCCATATTTTTCGACTTATGAACTAGTGGTTGGGATGGCCGGACATGGCGTACCTAATCATGGTTGGACACTTGGACTAAGGCTCTTTATGTGTCAACCATTGACCATTGTGAATTATATTTAAAATTTAGGATTGATTTTCTATTCCTCAATGGTTGAATTTGATGAAACTATCTAGACCGAGGCTCCAAGGTAAGTGTGATTTATTGATTGTGAAATGTTATTCCCTAGTGAGATAGGGAACCTGATCTATTTCTTAATGCATAGTGTTTGATTACCTTATAACCATGTATAGAAGATGTATGTGCCCAAACCATGGAACATAAGATAAAAATAGATTAATTAATGAATATGGAATGAATAATGAAAATTCTAATAAATATAGAAATGATGTAAAGGTATATGGTCGTCTAATGGAACATGAGTTGTCCTTTTGTTCATCTTACCATATACTTCATATTTTCATGAATCTTATAGACTATATATTTTGTATAAACTATTGGTGGTGGCCTACTATGTTGTACTCACACCCTGCTCAGGACGAAGTTGGCTACTTGATCAGAATTCATCATTTCAGGTTCGGATGATGGAAAGGGGTGGTGCTAGGGTGTTAAGTCGGGCTTGGGTTATGCATGGATGAGGTTCTAGAATTAGAGTCAGGCCCATTTTGGGGATTCTGATGTTTCCCTTTATTTTTTGTTTTATTCACTTATAATTGTATCATGGCATGACATATTTAATATTTCTTTTGGTTTTATCTAGTTTAGGATATGTTTGACTTTGCATGTTATTGGTTGTTCCTAATGTTTCCACTATTTATATTGTCATTGTTGTGGATTACTCTCATAAAGAGGGTATAGTCTCTACACATCACCAATTAGACCCTTACTGCTAGTCAAAAACATCTGGTGTATCGGGTGGTTCACTTGAGGTCATGTGATGAACCAACTTGGGGCACCGATTTAGTGTCATCTGGGTTGGGGACGTTACATTAAAAGAGTGATCCAACCTTATCTTATAAAAGGAATATATTATTACCATTAATTTACATTTCAAAATCCATTTATTTTAGAAAATATCTACCAAAATACCTTCCTTACATACCCCCCCATGTTATAGTGGCCTTAGTTAGGGAATAATACCATCTTTAGTGGTCTTAAGGTATTAAAAAATAAGGTTTTCCAAAGAAGATTTATCATTCTTAACTAAGTGTTTCTATTTTATTTCTTCTTACACCCCATAAAAATATTATTCAACCAAGATGATATAATAAAAAATTATATTCCATATACTTAGGTGTTTTTATGTTAATTGAACATCCTATATCCATCTCCTCTTCTATCAGATGGGAAATGAAACCAACGATTCCTGTCTACAGCGAACTACAACCTCATAAACAGATGTAATTCATTTTCCATCACCATCTCTCATCAATGGATTATAATGATAAAATTAATGTTTATATTTGATATTACTGACATATTTATCCTTATCTTAATATAATATATCTTTTAAATTCTTACCTTTCCATTCACTCAAAAATGATAACTTTGTTCATGCATACATGTTGACTACCACCACCATGAAGCAATGTGATTCTATTTTCATCACCACATAGCATGGATAATATATATTAGTATATTTAAATTATTAATATGATATTTATCATATTATTATCATTATTTAATGATAAAATAATACTTACCTTCTTTCTGTAATTATCGTTGAAAAATATAAATGTTACTCATGCATATATATGGACTACTGTCTCTATGATTGTAAAGTAGTTCATTTTTCATCACCATATTTCATCATTGGTTTTAAAATTATGATTGAGTTATAAAAATGATAATTATTTCAGGATTATTATTCTCAATGTGATTGAATAATGACCTCTTTAACCATAGTAAACCTACCGAATTCATTTCTGACATATGAGCTAAATATCATCAAAATACCCTACTTGAATTTAATTTATTAACTAATTGTATATAAAATTGTGTTAAATGAAATAAATTAACAATTAACTTGAAAATTTTTCTTAAGAAAGTATAAAATTAACATAATATTTTCATTCAGGAAGATAAATAATGTACACGATGATTTGGATTTAAGAGAAGGGACTTTTAAAAAAAACCCCTTTTAAAGTTTCCTTTAAAAATTCCATTTTTCTTCTATATCCATATTTTTAAAATTATTTTATGTATTTATTTATAGTAATATGATTTAATTATAATTTAAACATTATAATTCTTTTAAATTTTCATCAAAGGCTTTCAAAAGTAATATTTTTATAGAATGTTTAACTTTTTTTACAAAAATACAAAAATGAATGTTCTATTTTAACATATACGATGACAAAGATTTCCCCCCAACTATAACAATTATTATATGTTTGGATTCCTCTATAATATTTTATGTTTTTTTCATAAAACCCCCCTATTTACCTTATTGTGGTTATTTTGGCATTGAAAATGTGTTTTTAAAAATAAATTTTACTTTGATATCTGAAATGTTTTGCACACACTTTTAAAAGTGTTTTTCAATGGTTTTATTCCTTATATGGTCTATGGACAATGTTTACAAAGGGTTGGACCCCATTATATCTCACAAGAGAGATTGATATAGCTTATACGATGGGTGTTCCTAGATAATACTCCAATACAATGGGTAATGATTTAAATTCTCCTAATAATTATAATGGATGTCATCCAAATGGTTATTCCAATTTGTAAGAGTTTTGTAAGGGTTTTTAAGAAGATTATGTATCAAGAAACATAAATAAATTTTATATTTTTTCCAATGAGTTTTCATGGAAATATTTTCATTTTTAAAAGGTATTATATTGATATTTTTTAAGTAAATATGATGATTTTTTTAGATAAATTTTATGTTTTTAATAAAAGTTTTTTTCATGGGTTTTCATGATTTCACTAGACTAATAGATTTTTTCTACTAATTCCCATTACCGAGCTCTTTATATTCATCCCATATTTTAAAAAAATCATAACTTTGAAGGATTATTAAGAGAAAATAAGAAGTCAAGTTGAAATTTCTAAAAAAAATTCATAAAAAGAAAACATTTTTTACAATAAAAGTTTGATATTATAGAAAAAATAGATACATAGTAGAATTTTCCATGTTGTAGTTTACAAGTTTATTATGTAAGAGTTATGACATAATTATTTCAAACTATAAAACTAAAATATATTTAGGAATATAAAGTGATTTATAATTTAAAATCACAAGAATATATAATTTTTAAGTATGGTTCCTTACATTTAACACTCTTGAGTTTAAGCCACATTACCTTTTTGTGGGGAGTTAAAAGTATATTATGATCATAACAATGTAGCGAGCCAACTCAAGATTCCATCCAATTTTCACCTGATCTAGTTAGACACAAGGCCTGAAGGGTATTTCCGATCCCCATAGGTTTTCAACTAGTTTTTGGGAACCATGATAATCCTTTTGGGAATTATTTCTACCTAATAAAAGATAAAAGAAAGAAAAACATCAATTAAGAGTCCAATATAGACCATCTATAAAATGGGAATCTATGAAATATAAAAACAATTTTAAACCAAGATAAATGAACATTATAAACATGTCATAACCAACAACACTGATCAAACCCATTCACATAAATATAAAAAATCATCCATAAATGAACAATACATTATTTCATAATCAATTACAATAAATAAACTAAAAAAACCACAATGATAGCCTTATTGACTATTAAAACACTAACCAAACATAAAATCAAACTTCAAAAACACAAGGTAAGCCCAAAATCATCTCCATACATCCTCTTATTGCTCACCACCACCCAAATCATCCCACATAAGCCTAAAGAATAATACCTAAATCTAGCTGGAAACCTATAATCGGAAATATATATTCGTGATTTAAATAGTCTGGTAAATAACCACTCACTAAGACTGCCATTTATTTTAGAAGTAAACTCGTTAATTATAGTTTTAAAATATAACTAGAAAGTATGATTTCAGTTATACAATGGTGAAACTGCTAAAAAGTCTATAAATTCTTTTTAAAATGTTAAACTTCATTTTCTAAAATTGAAAACACATTATTTGAAAAAACGATCCACCAACCTACGCCATTTTAAAATCACACGCCGATTTATACTTCTCAAAAACAACACTTTTTATTAGATAAATGAAAACAATAATTTCAAAATAAATTAATTGGTTGAATCATTCTTTAAACAAAAAATACTATTATGTTATCCACTTAAGAAAACCCAAAATTAGAGAAATTATTTCAAAATGGGTTTTTTCAAACATATTTTAAAACTAATTTTCAAAGTAAATGAACTTGACCCATACATGATAAGCATAATAATTCCTACACAATAATGCCACCAAAATATATTAAATGAAACCAAGATATGAGTTCCGCAATAATATAAGTAGGGAAAATTATATAATAGATCACTAAATTAAAACCCCTAAAATCAAACTCAAACCGAGAAATCAAATGTGTTATAAAATCTAGCCTAGGATCCCTGATGTGAGACATAGTTAAATTTTTCAATTTCTCTCAATGACCAACTTTCAAAATATGTTGTATCTAAATCATAATACATCCTACTAACCCGCATAAACTTTATTCAAAATTGCACACCCCTTGTATCCCTAGTGTCTATCATGTTCAAAGGGATACTAGAAACATTTTTAAAAACTAGTGTAATATGGGAATAGAACTCCCACTTAGTACTCAGGTTCCCATGACCAACAAATAAGTGAAGCAATTGAACATGTAATCCAAAATTAACATGAAATGCATAAGGAATAACTCTCTCTCAACCCCAACTCCCTCACAATTAATATCCCCATACATCTCATACATACATGGAATAAAAAAGAGTATTCTCACATAAGGGGAGTAAAAATAATCACATAGTGATAAATAATCCACACAAGGGGTAAAAAAGTCATTGGGAAATCAATTGGGGTCTTTCATAACCATCTATTTAATACAGAATTATTGATTGAGAATTTAACAAAAAAACATGGCTCAAAATATTAATACCTTTTAATATTTAATAAAGTGCCACATTTAGCATCTTTATATATCCATTAAAATAACACACACCATTAAATCATTCCAAATTCACCCATTAAAACATGGGTCTACTTATTTGAAATCAAAAACACGGCTCAAGGTCATCCATTTCAACCAAAAAATTTTGAAGATCCATTAATTCATTTATCATATGAAATAAACCACACACTCATTTTAAAACAAAAAATTAAATTTATTAAATTAAACCCTTTAAAAATATTTTGAGGTTGACAACTCAATTTAAAACAATTTACACAATAAAACATAGTTTCACCCATTGAAAACCAAAACCATATTAAAATCCATTGTTTTTCATCAAAACCATTTCAAAAAACCTCATAATAAATTCACATATTATTAGAAAATAAAAACATTTCATTTCAAAAATAAAAATATGTAATTAAAAATAAAAACCCTTTTAGGATAATCTTAAAATAGAATAAAATAGTTTTTAAATCATCACATAGATATCACATATATTCATAATTTCAATAAAAAGAGATTTAAAAATCACATGAACACATTGAATTCCAAAATTAACCAATTTAATAGAAACACCTACTTGGAAGAAGCGGAAACCAAGCCAAAGAATGCCACCTCCAATGGTGACCACCCAAATAACAAAGAACAATTCACCATAGAACCTCTTGAAAATTATCAAAGAAGGACTAATAATAAAAGGGGAAGGATATTTTATCTCTTATTTGTGATTCCAATGGTTGGATGATGTATATGGGTGGGTAAATGGGTGAAAAACCTCTTAATTTACATAGGTAATTATATAAAAAATAGATTATAAGTGATTCTAGGAAGGCCACTTGGTATGTCAAGCTATGCTCAAGACACTTCCTTGGAAAATACTATCTTCATGGTTTCTGGGGCTCTCCGCATAGTTTTAAAAAACATTCCAATGCCATGAAAAATGACACTTCTCCTAGGATAACCCCCTTCACAGCACCACCATATGATTACCCCTAATCATGCGAGTAAATTTTACAACACCCATAAAATATCTAAAACTCCAAAATTCCAGCCCAAAAAAATTTGAGACTTAGAACTACCCAAGATAAGATAAAAATAAAACTAAGTACTACAGTGAAATTTGAATTTCAAAATTCTCCCCACTATAAAACTTTATACCCCTAGATATTATATGGTTAAAATATATGGTTAGAGAGAAAAAAATATACCAAAAGTAGCAAACTAAATAGAATATATCATCTTGATGTAACCTCAAATCTAAATAACTAAGATCCTTGGGGGAACATTTTAATTTCTTATTTCCTTGAAGTCATGTTGGGTTCCCCTTCGGCCCTTAAAATGTGTTTATAATATAGTAATAATAATAATTTTCAGTCAAACAACTAAGATCCTAAAAAAATCGAATTGATCAACCATAAAATCTATAAATGTCAACAAGTACAACTAAAACAAGAACCTTAAATAATAATTTTTAAGAAACAAGGGAGACCTAACATTATCTATCCACCATTTAGAATTCCACTAGCATAATGAAACCAACTAATAAATAAAAAATCAAAATCATCCTCAAAATAATGATATGGTCACTCACCTCAGGCTACACCACACATGAATAACCTAGGGTCATAAACCAAATCAACCTCACATAGTGGATCCAAAATATCCCATACCAAACACCATCTAGTATGAAAACGGGACTGATGGATCACCAACCCTAGTTATCCAATCATTCACCGAAGGCCTTTCTCATTTCCAAATAATGAGAACCTATAAGATCAATATAAACAATGGGTGGAAAGAACCACTCCCAATTAAGGTTATCTTAAACAGTGATACATAAAAAAACTAAACTCGCAACCAAAAAAAATAATTGAGGAAATCTATAACAACAACATCCAAGGACTCCCATATGAGAAATTCCAAAAAATATCAAGGAATGCTTGAAAAAGACATTAAAATTCATTCATAAGAAACATTCTGAAGGGAACCATCTACTAAATCCCAAAAAACAATAGTTAAAGATCCAAAATCCAAACTCAAATTACAACCAAGAAACTAAAGGTCCCAAAACATCCTATCCACAAAAGATTGATCTAGAAACTTCTTTTGAAAACCCAACTTAAAAAAATATGAAGAAGAAAAAAGAAACCAAAATGATGTAAAAATAAAAGTTTTTAAAAATATGATGGATTATAATGACCAAGAACCCCACAATGGAAGCACATGTGACACATTTTATTCCCATGATAAAGTCCATATACTTCTAACTCGAGATCATCCTTCTTTTATGTAACATCCCGAACCTGGATTCCACTGAATGGTGCCCAGACCCCTGTTTTCCACATAGTCTCAAGCGCATCTCCCCAAATGAAAGATACTGAATACTAGAAGAGAGGTCCTAGGTTGTGTCTATGGGGAGACTATGCCCTCAAACCAAAGTGTAACATAGCATTATTAATCATAAAAATAAAATAGTGTAAGTAGTATAATATTTGAATAATAGATAAAAATTATTAATGGATAACAATGAAAAAGGAATCTCATATATAAAAGATTATGATACAATTCATGTATCTACCATGCATTCAAAATACCTATATATATATATAAATACAATACATGTTTCAAAATATTAAAAAAAGACCAAAAAGCACTATCTCCCTATAGAATCACAAGCCTTAACTCAGTCCCATGCTCTCTGGATCCTAAGTGTGGAACAATGTCAATCATTGAACAGTGGGAACTTGACCCAGTCCTTACCTATATCCATAGATTCTGTTTGGTTACCCAATAGTGGCTCAAATAGCATGTGAGATACAATCCCAATAGGTAACCACCCAAAGCTCTACAACAAATCTTGGCTATGCATTTAAGCTAAGAAGAGTGAAATATAAATCACAGGTAAGTAGTAAATAAAATAAAGTTCCCATGGATTATATACTACAAGATAAGTGATACTGTATAGCCATACCATGATCCCTACAAAATAAGTGTCAAGCTCCTATAATAAGGTAGCTACTAATAATACAGAGAAAAAAACACCATATTCATACCATATACATATTATATCTCATAATATCCAAGTCCTTTCTATATAACCTACAATATCATATCAACCATGACCACACCATATATCCTGAAGTTTCATACAACAACGTCCCATCCATAAAATTACACATGTCACATTTAACATGGTTGTGCCATAATATCAGTAATTTAAGACCCGACAAGGCCAGATACAAGGTGTAGTGGAACAATGAATCATCTTCAAGTCCTAGGATAATATTGATGGAAACTCAGTTAGGATTGAATTAGGTTCCAAGGATCATGTCACTAGACTATATCCACATCGATCCCAAAAAAACTAGATCCAAGGTGTAGCAAGGCCCAAGGAATACCATAAAATCATGACCCAAGTAGAGATATCTATCCATGGAATTAACTATAATGTTAAAAATACATAATAGAAATTCTCATAGAATCTAAATGAATTAAATATCCAATATATACCAACCAAAGCATAAAATTCCATTCAATTCATCACATTTCATTCATCAATTCAAAATCATTTACAATCTATGAGTTTACCCACTCACATAAAAATTCAACTCATGAGTTTTTACAACTCATGTAACAAGTTCACATAGAACATTTAATCAAGAAACAACATGAAAATTAAGAAAATCGTATCTTACTCAATAAATTTAATTCAAATCATTTGTATATGGGATCCCAATAACTAGGAAAGCACAAAAACTTACCCCATGTGTGGTTTAACAAATTCAAATTCATAGGAACACCCCCATGGTTGACCATGGTTAGGGGAAACAACCTCCAATGAGTCTCAAGGAACAAGTGGGAATCCCTAATAGTCTCCATTATATTAAATTTAATTATTAAAATAATTTTCAGGGTCATGATGGAAAGTTTACTGGTAAGAGAAATGGAAACTAGATCTACAAATCCCCAAACCAATTGGGAAAAGTATAGACCACTTTCCCCAGGTTCTCTGTAGAGTGCTCATCCAGTATTAGCATCTGATTCAACTCAGATCGGAATAAAAAAGAAGGATGTATAAAAACCCTAAAAATAGTGAAAATTATCTTTCACCTAAATAGCTCAGTCGATACCAAGAAGAATGAAGAATGACATAAAAGGAATTTAGTACTCACTGATGTGGATTCAATGAGACCGAATATGCGTGATTCTAAGATCATATAGAGAACAGGGATCAAAAGATATGACTTATCTTAAAGGGGGGATCTAATGGGCTATTATACAATGTATGAGGATAAGAGAAATAATAATTATTCTAAATATAATTTTAAGATAAAAAAGGTATATTTCCTCAAAATATAGGGCCGCTCATTTTTTTCGCCTGGCTTCCCAAACTGTGCTCCAGCTGTGTGCCCACAACTGTTAGGAGGATAACCTCACATGGTTAGCACACACAGTTTTCCTAACTATGTGCAAACCATTTATCATACCACTATAAAAAATTATTGGTGATCTCATATAGGTGTGCACCTCTGTCTGTGTGGCTTGTCCTATTTTTTCAAAATGATAGAATTCGGGCTCCAAACATGCCTCAGACACCCCCAATACACCTTTTACTTCAAAGTGTATACACATTAGGCTGTAATTAATCATTTAAATAGAAAAAAATATCTTTACCTCATAAAAAACCATATATCTTACAATATTCCCCCTTAAATAAATCTATTCCCAAATTTCCCTCTCAAGGGTGGTCAATATTTATCTGAGACTAAATCTAGAAACTGAGAAAATACATTGTCATATGTCTCCAAAGTATCATCCTATAAATATTTGTGTTGCCATATAACCCATACTGGAGGAACTAATCAGGCTCATATAACCTTCCTTATCCTATCAATGATAGGAATCAAATTCTCCTCAAAGGACACATCAATATATAACTATTCCTCCTCCGGCTGTAGAATTTGAGACGAATATGATTGATAGTTGTAAAATTGATATACATGGAAGATTTTGTTCCTCGTACCACTGAGGTAACTACACCTGATAAACTACTAGCCCGACTCTCTCCAGAATCTTGAATGGACCGTCATGTCATGGTGAACTATTACCCAGTATTCTAATACATTTATGTTCTAACCTCAGTGATATATGTAAAAATACATGATCCCCAATATCTAACTCTATAGGTTATCTATGATAATCAGAATAATATTATTGACGAGAAATATAGTATCCATCGGCTTCTGAATCAACTGGACCTACACAGAAGATTCCTATATGAGACTCATCCCCAGTAAAACTACCTCACCTACCACTAGCAAGCATAGGGTAGATCGATATTGCCTACCATACATAACCTCATAAGGTGTCATCTCTATAGTTACTTGATAGCTATTGTTAAAGGTGAACCTAACTAGGGTTATATGCCTCTCAAAAGAGACCCTAAAATCAAGGTCTCATGCTCATATCATGTCCTCAAGAACCTATATTTTAAGCTCTGACATTCCATTAAACTAAGGGTGGTATGGTGTGATTAGAAGTACCGATGTGCCCAGCTTTCTCTACAAATCCTTCTAGAAATTAGATATAATCCAAAAATACCTATCTAAAATGATAGTGAATGGGACCCCTTGAAGTCATACTACCTCATGGATATGAAACCATTTAATATCATCAATACCGAAGGTTACCTTAATCGGCAGGAAATGAGAAACCTTCGTAAGCCTATCAACAATAACCCACACAAAATCAATCCCTCAAGGAAAACATGG
Organism: Viscum album; assembly: GCA_963277665.1. Classification (NCBI taxonomy): domain Eukaryota; kingdom Viridiplantae; phylum Streptophyta; class Magnoliopsida; order Santalales; family Viscaceae; genus Viscum; species Viscum album. Next base: position 238,900,176 of record OY728137.1, read on the forward strand.
AAAACCAATCACTAAATTCATCACGAAATCATCCTATTTCCACTCGAGAATAGGTAAATACTCTAAAAAATATTCTGGTAACTGATGTTCTACCTTCACATGTTGATAGGTGGAACACCTCTTAACAAAACTAGCTAACACTCTTTTTACACCCATCCACCAGTACTGATGGCATAAGTCAGGGTACATATTAGTAACACTGGGATACACTACCTAAAATGAGGCATGAAACTCCTACATTATCTCCTCACATATTCCCACTAGAACCCATACGTAACCATATATACACAGGATCTTATCCTCACCGACAATCCAACCAGGAGTTGTTTCATCATCAGCCATTCTCTCCTGTAGGACTAGGCCCTCAGAATCTAATATCTACCTCATTATGAATCTATACAGTAAGGTATAGATCACAACTATGAATAAAAAAAGTCTACCCTATACTATCTTGTACCTCCAAGTGAATCTCAGATAAAAAATCCATAATCTACCACTCATTACTGGCCTATTGAATTTCCTATAAATGATTCCTCCTTCTCAGTGCATTGAAAACTATATTTCCATTCCCTGGCATGTAGGTAATATATAATCCAAAAAGTTGTAGGTATTCAACCAACATTCACTTCCTCAGATTCAAATCACACAATGTAAAAATATTCTTGAGTCTTTTTTGGTCTCTGTACACCGTTAAATTATCTCCTAGTAAATAGTGTCTCCCAAAGCATAAAGAATGAACAACTGTAGATAACACAAGATCATGCATCTAGTAGTTTTTCTCTTATGGCCTTAACTACTGAGACCCATACACCACGACCCTATCTCCCTACATTATTACTACTCCTAGATAGATTCATGATGCATCAAAATACACAGTGTATCTCCTACCCTTATTTGGAAGAATTAGTATCTATGTTGAATTCAATATCCCTTTCAGCTCATGAAGGGTTGTCTCATAGTTATCTTCCCATAAAAACTTCACACCCTTCCAAGTCAAGCTTGCCTACAACACTTCTAACTATGAGAAGTCCTGTTTAAAATGCCTATAATATTCAACTAGACCCAAGAAACTATGTATTTCACAGATTTTATTGGGTTTCTCCCAAGAAAATACAACTCTCACGATCTCTAGGGATACTGATACTCTTTTATCTGATATAATTTGACATGGTAAGTGAATTTAATCCATCTATAAGTGGCACTTTGTGAGCTTGGAATATAACTGATTCTCTCTCATTGTATCCAAAATTAACTCAATATATTTGGAATGTTCATGTTGATTGTGAGAATACACCAAGATTTCATCTATGAAAACCACCACAAATAAATCTATATAAGGAAGGAAAACTTGGTTGATCAGCACTTTGAAAACCATTCGCGCATTTAAGAGACCGAACAACATTACTAGATACTCAAATAGGCTATAACTACTATGAAAAGTTATATAATGTACGTCTACATTTTTAACATGAACCTGATGATATTCGTATCTCAAATAAATTTTTGAGAACACCTGAGCTCCTCAAAGAAGATCAAATAGTTCATCTATCTGTGGCATGGGATATAGGTTATTAAAGATCAGTTAGTTCAATTTTTGGTAATCCATGCATAGCCTAATGGAACAATATACCTTTTCCCCCAAAAGGATGGGTGAACTCCATAGAGAAGTACTAGGTTGAATAAACCCCCTTCCATCCAAATCCTCTAGCTGCATATTGAGCTCCTTCACCTCTGTCGTAGCCATCCTATAAGGAGTAATGGATACTAATGAAACTCTTGTCACTATATCTATTGAGAAATAAACCTATATCTCATGAGGTAAACCCAAAAAATATTCCAGGAGAACATCCTTGAAATGATCAACCAATATAGGGAAGTATGAATGGTGTTCTTCCAAATTATCCGAATACAAACTAGATATATGGGATGTCATCCCACCCATCCCATGATTATATGGTCCTATTAAGCTCACCTGGACATCTCATTCACCCTTTTGAGTATAAACTATGCTCTCTGGTGATGTGAAATTCACCCTCTGATGATAGAATTCAACATAGGATCGATAATCCACTAGCCAGTTTATCTCTAGTATGATGTCAAATCCAGTCATCTCAAGGAAAAAAATATTCCAGATGAAGTGAAACCCACCAACATTAAGGGGGAACTCCCTGCATTGATGTATATCCTCTGTCCTGATCCTTAATAGAGTGTCAAGTGTCATAACTCCATCATAAAACATTATAACAAGCCCCAAGTCTTTATAAAAATAGTATGGATATAAAACTATATGATTCACCTATGCCAGTAAGGGAATATAAAATATTTGAGGCTACTAAGACCATACCTTTGATCATAGATGGTCTTTCACCATACTCCTTTTGGGGTAGACTGTAAAGAATATATCTGGCCTAAACCATGGCCCTATGACACAACCTCTCTACCTAGAGTAGGTCTGCTCTGCTGTCTTATTATAACTAGTGAGTGGATGCCTCATCTACAACCACCATTACCTTATCTTTATTGACTGTTAAAAATCCAAGTCCCTACCATATGTGGAGATTTGAAACATTTTCCTTAACATTGTGTTGGATATGGCCCCCTACCACTCGCTATTGAAGGGCATGTCCTAAAAAACATTGCACATGGTCCATCATGATACAAGCTCGGCACTCGACTCGGTTATGATCACATTGATTCCTCATGTGGCCATATCTTCCACACTAATGACAGAAAATGGAGCTACAATTACTCATATCCTAGCTAGTACGCATCTCACAAGAAGCATCAAAATGGTACTTCCTTCCTAAATATGTTGAACAACTGGGTCGAGATACTGCACTGCTCTACTCTATGCCCCTAGATTCACTTAGGTTCTTCTCTACAAGAAGTTCTTGATTCATAATTTTATTTACCGAGGTCAACCTTAAAACATTGACCTAAAATTTAATGGCATGTCGGAAACCTTCCTCAAAGCATCTCTCTCTTGATAACTCATCAGCAAGGTACATCCATGCAAAACACTACAACTCTATAAAGTGTGTTCAGTACTGCATAACCATCATAGCGCCATGCTCCAAACACATGAACTCTCTTTCCCACTCTTCCCTTGGAGTCTTGGGGTAAAATTAATCATAGAAACTGATATATAAATAAACCCAAGCCATATCTCACCAGCTATAATCCTGGTTCATAACATCCCACCAATGCTTTTCTACTCCTAGAATCATATAAGTCGTGATATTCACTCTCCTATTAGGAGGTTTCTCTAGATTCTCAAAGACCAATAGAGTATTCCCAATCCATATCTCAACATCCTATGAACCACCATCCCCCAAAAACATGGTAGGATGTTTTTTCTAAAACACACACATCATCTCAACCATAGAAAAGGTAGGTTGAGGTGCTCCCTGAAAAGTATGTATGAAGCATAGAAATCCCTTGCGTAAATATGCCTCAACACCTATGTTTGGAAAAACAACTAGTGCCTTAGCTAGAACAAAAGTTGGATCCCTTATATCCCATGGATCATTCCCTTTAGATCATGGTCATTTTCACCCTCCTGGCATACATTGGGAGGTCGTTGTAGTGGAAAGCATCTAAAATTCCAAACACACACCTCATAAAATAATAATACCAAAGTTTATAGCTAAAACCATAGGATAGGTCAAAAAAATTCCTATAAATAGTTCATACTACCCATATTTATCCTAAATCCATGACTAATAAATATAAACTTTCAAAAAAATCACCATAGACACTGCTTCTTTCCCCTGCAAAATTTGGGTCTATGTCGTGTTCTCTATTTCAATATTTTCAATTTCCAATAAATATAAAATTTATTTCACATTTATTTTTAAATGGTTAAACCAAATGGTGTGTCACTTTATAATCCATCAATTCTCATAATCCTGATGAAATGAAACATGGTGTCAACTCAATCTACACCATAACATGTTTTAGTCCATGCAACTCAAGTTCCATGACTCAACATGCCATAGTTGGTTTCTTAGGGTGACTATTATAGCCCAATCAGGAAAAAATTGCTTAAGTTGTGGTAGGAACTCTATGTACCAGTAATGTTTTCCAATTCTATGAACAAATGTCAATCGCAACAGTAGGTATATCTATCACATCACCTATCACATTATCATGAAAACAAGAAATGCATCCAATATAGAATGGAATAAAACATGGAATTTGGTTTCTAACAAGTTCCTAAAATGATTCATGAGATGGAATTCCATCATTTCATCATGTTTTAACAAAATAGAACCTTCAATCATACCAATAATAACATCCCAATTCAATTTCATCACCAAATAGTGGAATCAAATCAATTATAATAGTCAAAATCTAGAAAACATCAATATTCATTTGAGACAATTTAGATTTTACATGTACATAGGTTAGATATTCCCAAGAACATATCATTTCCAAATTCCAATAACTTATCATCCCTATATATTGTCTTTAAATATTAAATAAGAAAAAAACATTTAATATCACTTTGTAACGACCTAGACCTGGAGGCCATTGAATGGTGCCCTGAGCCCAATTGGCAATATGGCCTCAAGTGCATCTCCCCAAATGCTAGATGCTTCCAACTAGAAATGAGGTTATAGGGTGTGTTTGTGGGGAGACAATTCCCTCTTACCCGAGTGTAACATAGTAGTAGAAATCATAAAAATTAAAGAGAAGAAGTGGTATAAAATTGAGACAATAGATAAACAATAAGAATGGATAACAATTCCAAAGTAATCTCATATAAATAAGATAATGATACATGAGATGTCTCTACAAATAATTCAAAATAGTTATACATAAATCTCTACAGTACATGTATCAAATTACTAAAAAGACAAAAAAAAGAATTATATCCTGATATCCTCATGAGCCTCAACTTAGTCTTGTTCTCTCATTCTTCTAAGAATAGAATAAAGTCAAGAATCTAACTATGGTAACATTCCATGTTCCCTACCTATATTCATATATTCTATTCAGCTCCCTAATTGTGTCCCAAACAGGGTGTGAGATACAATCCCGGAAGGTAACCACCCAAAGGTATAAAAAAATGTTGTTTGTGTATTTAATCTAATCATAGTGTAATATATATCACAAGTAGAAATAAATTAAAGAAAGTTCCCATGTAATATATACTACAAGACAAGTGATACTGTATAGCCATACTGGGGTCCCTGCAATACAAGTTTCAAGCTCCTATAATGAGGTAGCTACCAACAATACAAAAAAACACCACATTCATTCCATTTATACATTATATCTCATAACATCTAGGTCCAAAACACATAACCTACAATTTTAAACCAACAAATTCCACATCATATATCCAGAAGTTTTATACAACCATGTCTAAGTCATCAAATCACACATGTATCATTTACTATAGCCATTCCATAAAATAATTAATTTCAGACCCCATAAAGCCGGATCCAAGGTATATAGGACCAAGGAATCCTTGTCAAGCCCTAGGAGCATCTTAATGGAAACTTGGTTAGGATTGAATTGGGTTCCAATGAGCATGTCACCAAACAATTACCACTATGATCCCAAACAAACCAGATCCAAAGGGTAGGAAGGCTAAAGGCATCCTATATAATCAAGACCCATGGAGAAATATCTATCTAAGGCATCTACTACTACATTCAAGACCCATATGAGAAATGACCATAGTATCTAAATGAAGTCAAGATATAAGGTACATCAATCAAGGTATACACTACCATTCAATTCATCACTTTCCATTCATCGATTAACAAGAATTTACATTATTTTAGTTTACCCACTCACATTGAAATAAAACTCACGAGTTCTTCTAACTCGTGTAATAATTTCATGTAAAACATTTAATTAGGAAACAACATACAAAAGATAAAACCATATCCTAATAAAGAAATTCAATTAAAATCATTTATATATGGACTCACACTAACTAAGAGAGCACAAAAACACACCCCATGGGTTGTTTAACAAAGTCAAAGTTATAGGCACACCCCATGTGTGACCTGATTGGGGGATACATCCTTCAATGAGTCATAAAGAACTAGTGATCATCCCTTATAGGTTCCATTAAATTTCGTTTAATTATTCAAATCATTTTTAAGAAGCATTGTAAATTATGGTGGCCGGTACAAGGGAAACTATATATATAAAGCACCAAACTACTTGGGAAGATTATAGACCACCTACCGTAGTTCCCTAGTAGAGTGCATGTCCAGTATCAGCTTCTAATTCAACTCAGATAGAAAAACTAAGAAGGGAAAAAACCAAAAATAGGGGAAATTAAATTGTACCTAAATAACATTTTCACTACCAAGAAGAAAAATAATGGAACAAAAGGAATTGAGTACTCACTAAAAGATATCAACTGAGACTAAAAACACTCAATTTTTGATATCAGATAGAGGAGAGTGTTAAAAATGCTATTATTTAGCTTCAAGAGGATATCCAATAGTTTGTTGTCCAATGTAGAAGTAGAATATAAATTGAAATTAGTTTAATTAAAATTTTAATGGAAAAATATAAATTTTCCTCAAAATATAGATCTAAATGGTTTGGTTGTGTGGTTATCCAAACTGTATGCCAACCATGAACCCACGACTACTAGGAGGGGTACCTAGCATGGTTTTCATGCATGGTTTTCCTGACTATGCGCAAACCATGTCCCATCCCACTATCAAAAACTATAGGTTCTCCCAAATGAGTGTGCACCTCCATCCATATGGTTTGAAAAACTATGTAGGCTCTTATTTCCCTCTGTCCAGTCCTCACATGGTTAATTAGATTATGAAGCCTACCCTGCACGGTTTCTACTAATTGTGTGTCCTATCCTATTTTTCAGAAATTCCAACCTCTTGGCTTTGAAAAAGCCCCGGACACCCATTATACACCCATTACCTCAAATTTTATACACATTTGTCCATAATTAATAATTTAAACCAAAAATAAAAAGATATATAACTCATATTAAAACTCGGGATATTACATTATACACTTCATTCATTGAGTTTACCTTTTTCCCATTAGATAAAACCAAGGTATCACCCACCATCGGTTTCCTAGACTGGCTAGCATCCACTTGAATATCCTTGTTGAGAAACTCTTTAAAATATTTTATGCTATTTGCAAGTAAAATTGGACAATAATCTAGGATAAAACTACCTCTAATGAAAAGATCTTACAAATAATTATTTACAACCAACTCCAGAGTGAAGAAGGGAAAGTCTAAGAATTTATTAATGTACTCCTTCTTTAATCAGTCAACCTAATGATTATCACAAGCTAAAGAACTCTACCCAATTTTTCAACATCAAGAACGAACCACTAGATAAACACTATCTTTAAAAACTTCGAAGGCATACCTCTACGTAGCTAAGAAGGTACCATAGAATCCCACCAAAGTTGGATAAAACCAAAGTGCAAGATCATACTCTAACCCATGAATCTTTAGTTTTTTTAAGAAAATTTAGCATCACCTTAATCCATTTCAATTCCCTTTCTACTTATATCGACCCTTGATCACCACACATGGAATGAAGATGCTGATTCAAGATGTCTGAGATGGGGTCTAAGTGAAAGGAAGTTTCATCTTCCACCACTCCACTCAGAGTTTGGGTAGCTATTGGATTTAATAAAATATTTCAACTATTATATGAGTCATGCTATAAATAACACAAGACATAAAAAACGTCAATTTATACCTTAAAACTTAACTGAAAAATCCCATCATACATGAGGGATCAAATCCAAAACATAAATCACTAAAATGAGGCACATCAGAATTTCAACAAGAAAAGAAACCTTTATTTGGAAATTACCAACTTTTAGAAAATAATTTTGATAAAAATATCTTCAAAGGCATGTGCCTAAAAACCAATCCAAAGTAACTCTTTGAAAAAAACATATCCATGGTATAACACACATCACCCAAAAAAATAAGTTCACAAAATTTCTTCCAAAATTTATTTCTAATTTGTAAAGAAAATCATCCTAGAAAATTGTATCAAAACTCACTTTCCTTCCAAAACACCTTCCAAATTTGTGTCCATTTTTTTTAAAACACATTCAAAACTCTATTTTGTAATAATTTACTTTCAAGAGTATATTAAGAGACAAATTTGAAGCATCAATTTTTTAAAATTTTCTAAACATGATAATGTAATCAACCATTTGATAAACCATTTAATGAAAATTAAGGGAATTTTCTCATTCCAACAATTTATAAAACGATGTTTGAAATTAAAGTTATCACAAAGTTAAATCATTTTCCAAAACAAGGCATTAAAATCAAGTACATCCAAAGTACTATAGAAAAATTTGAACAAGGTTCCCAAGAACCACATCCAAATAGAATCAAATCACTCCAAAATACATCCCAAAAAATGAAAACCACTTTAGGATATATATATATATATAACTAAGAGGAGTAAAAACAACCAATTAGAGTATTAAACATGGTTGTGAATGGTTTAGAAACATGGGTTGGGAAGCCATTTTCCATCCATGAAATAGGCTCTGTATAGGTGATAGGTCCAAACTGCATGGGCACCTCATAGTTTCCCAATCTATGTTAGATAACAATATGACTAAAGTTATAAAACAATTCACCTTGAAATTCAAAAAAACCCAAAAAATCACTTTAATACTCAAAGGGGAGCAAAGAAATCTATCCACATCAAAATCCATCATAAAATAAAAAAACATGAATTTTCAATTCAAAATCAGATTTTTTTAGTAGCTAGAAGCTCAGGGAGAGAAAAATCTATCTAAACTCTCCCCACCCATACCTCTCAATCCATGATAACCTTAATATAATTTCAACCAAGAAATTAATAAATAAAATGGTCTAATAATGAATAACAAGCTTTTGTAAAATAAAAAAATCTGTGATTCCATTTTTTAGTAAACTGGCTTGGGTTTCCATCCACTTGGCACCCGAACTAGGTCACTACAAGGCCCGAAAGGTGTTTCTGATCCCGAAAGGCTGGAAATTGGTTCTTAGGAATATTAGGAATCCATTTGGTAAATATGTCAACCAAATCTACGATAAAATATAATGGAACATTAACTGAGAATACGTCATAGATCGTCCTTACATTGGGATTATATGAAATATCAAACACATGAAAAACAAATATATTTGAACATTACGAACTGGTCATAACCAACAATAATAATCTAACCTATTAATATAAATATAAAACATCATCCATAAGTAAACAATATAGAATGGAATAATCAAATACAATAAAAAACTGAAATCATTCACAAGGATGTCCTTCTTGTCTAATATGAAACTAACCAAAGATAAAATAAACCTAAAAAAACTCGATGTAAGACCAAAGGCATCTTCAAAAAACCTCTTATTTCTCACCACCACCTAACTCACCTCACATTTTCCTTGATAAAAATACTTAATCCAACTAAAAACCTAGAAAATAAAATATTTAGGTGTGAGATAAAAATCCAAATAAGTCACTACCTACTGAGACTAGGAAATTCATTTCATAAGGAAATTCATAAATTCTATTTTGAAAATATAACTAAAAATTTGGATTTCAAACATACACATGTGAAACAACTAACAAGTCTATAAACACCCTTTAAAATTTTCTACTTCATTTTATTAAATAGAACACAAATACTTTGAAAACATTTCCACCAGCCTAATTAATTTCAAAACCACACACCAAGTAACATTTCTCAAAAACAACACATTTTTTCTAAAAATTAAAACAATTATCTCATAAATATTTAGCTCTTTGAATAATTTTTTAAAGAAAAAATCCCATTTTAAAATCAAATTTAAAAACCTAACACACTTTATTTTGATAAAAAATCACAGACATATTTGAAGACCAATTTTCAAAGTAAAAGAGACAAAAACACATGGGTCAAGCATAATAAAGAAGACATGATAATTTCACATGTATATAATAGATGAAAACAAGATATGGGTTCCAAATAAATATAAGTAGTGGAAATGATACAATCAATAATTAGAACAAAACCCCTAATGTAAACCACCAACCAATAAATAAAATCTATAATGGAATCTAACCTTAGATCTCTAACATGATACACGTCTAAATTTATCAATTTTCCTCAAGGACCAGATTACGATATATATTGAATCCAAGTCAAAATCCATCCAACTAGACTACACTAGCCTCATTAAAAATGGTACACCCCTCGTAACCTTAGTTCCTAGAATGAGTAGTGGGGAAATAATAGCATGTGTATTAAATAGTTCAATATAAGAATATACCCACTCAACACTTGGGTTCTCATGACCAATAAAAAGTGATAAAAGTAAACACGAAATCCAAGATTAACATGAACGTAAAAATTAATAACTACACCTCACCTGCAATTCCCTCTCAATGAATATACCCATATATCTCATACATATATGGAATAAACAGTCAGATTCCCACATAATGGGAGAAACAAGCATTGCATAGTGATAAATGACCCATGAAAGGGGTAAAAAACGAAAGGGGAAATCAAGAGGGGTCTTTCAGAACTATCCATTTAAATTCAAAGTTCCAACCATGCCTTTAACATAAAACATGGCTTTAAATTCCAATCCCTTTTTACATTTGATAAAATTACAATTTTATAAAATTTAAAGGTCTATTAAGATCAAACACACCATCAAATAATTTCAAATTATCCCTTTAAAATAAGGGTCTTCATCTTTGAAATTCAAAACAAGGCTTAACAGCATACATTTCTACCAAAAGATTTTGAATATCCATTAAGTTATTTCTCACAAGGGGTAAACTGTACACTCATTTCGAACTGACATTTGAAATTCATTAAATAATTCCTTTTAAAATAACATTGATTTCAACATCTCACTTTAAAAGAAATCCCACATTAAAAAATAGTTTCACCCATAAAAAAACAAAACCATATATAAATCCAATATGTCTCATCATAACCATTTTAAAAATAATCATAGGCATTTTACATATGCTTAGAAAATAAAAAATATATATTTAAAACTTAAAAACATGTAATTCAGAAGAGAAACCATTTATGTTAATCTCAAAAAAGTGATATGATTTTAAATCAGCACAATGATATCACATATATCCATAATTTCAATAAAAATTGATTTAAAAAGAACAAGAACACTTTTAATTATAAAATGAAACATTTTCATATAAACACCTAATTGGAAGAATTTGAAACAAAGACAAATCAGGTCGCCTATAATGGTGACCATCTGAATAAGAAACAATACCTCCTCTTAGAACCTCTTGAGAGCCAATAAAGAAGGACCATGAATTGAAGGGGGAGGAGGTTAGAGATCCTCCTTAGGCTCTCTAGGGTCATTCTTTGTTTATGGTAAAATATAGGGGTGAAACCGCACTTAATTTGAAGAGGAAATTATAGTAAAATAACATTTTAAGTGATTTTTGGTATGACGCATGGTTTGGACAAACATTTTTTATCATGACCTGACCCAAAGGGGATTGATCTATGATCACCCCAATACCACCTGCAATAGGCCAGGGGCGATTTTCTAGCATCGAGTAGGCATATCACATATATAGAAGGCCTTAACCTATGGTACCTATAAGAACATACCCATAAGCATCTCCATGAAATAGTTCATGGATAATATAAATATAAGAGCAATACATGCATATATCTATCCCACAACAAGAGTACAATAGTACATGAATCATAAATGGGAAAAATAAAAGCCACAAAAAATAATAAAAGAATCCAATTTTATCATATGGATGGGATCCATATCAAATGAAAATACCAAAAATATCCTCATCCAAGATCTGATAAACACCTCAGTTGGTCTAGCTCACTATGCTCCACCTACTCCAGGTCCTCCTGGGACTCCATTTAAAAGTCTTTCATTTTCACAAGACACAACATTTTTGGAAAATACCATGTATATGTGAGTATAAAAATACCCAGTAGGCACCCCAAATACCCAAAAAGGGGAGAAAATGAAAGGCAACAATCTACTTGACCCTTCCAGAGGGAACCCAAATGACAGATAAACTCCATCTCAAACATCCTTGGATATAAAAAACTAGTCAACCCATACTACTTGGTGTGTCAACCAATATATCTGACAACACCGTAAGGAATTCCAAAAACAAGCCCATATAAACACATATCAGGATAAAATTATCATAAGTTTCCAACCTCATAGCTAGCTATAGGATTCTACTCAATGCTTTAAAGTAACACTTGTCTAGGATAACTCACACTATAAGCTCTACCATCCCATATGAAAATATTTGGATAGAAAAACTCCATCATAAACAACTCTGTCATCCGAAATGGAATATCCTATAGGTAACACTCTATAATATGTCACTAAGATGATGGAATATCCCCTCTATCCAAAGTGGAATACATCTGAGTTAACATGATCTTCAGATCTCACGATGAATAAAGTCATGTTGAAACCCAGTGAATCTCAATACTTAGATAGGTGATCTCACCCATCCCTAATAGGGTATACTACTAAACCTACTAGAACCACTAAAGGTATTGTCACTCAGAATGGGGATCACTCCCAAAACCATTGGGGTCACTACAAACCCAGTTCGAAACACTAAATACTATATCTCCTCGGATATGGGATCACTCCTAGAACCAATGGGGGACACCAAAAACCCAATCTAGAATCCCAAAGATAATATCACTCAAATAGGCGATTTCTACTCATGTAGTGTTGGTCACAACAATTCCATAAACCTCACCTGGTACAACTCATGAAGTAGGGGATTGTATATCTGATGATTCCTCAACCCTACTTAAACCATCTATTGAGTAGGGGGTTATATACTTAGTGATTCAAAAAACCCTACTGATACCACCTGCTACATAGGGGATCGTATAACTTACAATTTCAAAAATCCGATTGGAATTACTTTTTAGAGAGGGTATCTCCTCCTGTGTAGTGTTGGTCATGATGATACTACAAACCCGGTTTAGGGAAAATGATATGATAGAGGATCCCACATTGGCCTCTCAGAAGGGATTCTATAACGTTGTCCTATACAATCTTATATATGGGATCAAAATACTATATTGAGGACATAATGTCACATTATAACCTCATAGGGATAAACCAAGGGACTCACTCAACTAATTTTGGTCCAAACATTTTTAACCAGAGAGACCCACAACATCGCCTTGAATCGTATCTCAAAGGCACAAATTTTGGGGACCAACACATTTTATGTGAAACAATGCTTAGAATAGGCTACTCATAGGCCTAAAACCGACACCCAAATAAGAATATATGTTAGGCGTAAGTCTCCAAGAAAGGTACACAGCATGTATGGGGGTCCACACAGACTATGACCCCACATGAACACCTAGTTGTGTCCCCTTCTACATGGATTATCTATCCATGTGAGCATAAATGTTGTTTAAATGGTGTACATAGTGTATTTCACCTCACCTAGACCATTGACCATGTCTTTCCTCACTCGGATCATCTAGTCGTGTCTCCATACATAGCGTATACCCTCGGTACATGGTGTGTCTTATCTAACTGGCCACTTGGCCATGTCTTCTTCTTTTCCTGGTGTCTATAACCGCATTTCTATGTACTCTATATGTGCACCATCAAATAGCCATGTCTCTTAACATAGCTACCCTATCCAAGTCTATTCACCACATGACCTAGTCTCACTACAGGGTGTGTAACCCTAGTACATAGAATTTAGTCCCCAAAAGTCATATTCCACATATAAAAATAACACATGGAATTTTCCACTAAACTACACACCATGTGATTGGAAATTCTGAATGGGAATTCCCTTTGAGCCGCCCAAATCACCCCATTTCACCCTGAAGCCCATAGATCAGCCACCAAGGGATCTTCAGTAATTTTAAAAGGTCTTTAAAAACCTTAAACAATTCATAAAAAATGGGATCAAGAATGAAATCTCAAATCCTCCTACCTCTTCACAAAATACTAAATCTTCGGGTGTAGATCCATGCTCCAAAGCCACTATACCATGATCTAAGAGAAATCATCATTTGGATCAGAGATTAGCTACGCCTTTTCTTCTTGGTTTCACCTTGGTTTCTCCATCATTCCATGGGGATTATTCATCCTATATATCATTCACACTGAGGGGGTGGTTTATTAATTTAATTTTATTAAATGAATAAACCTCCACTCAACATCCCATCAATGCACGTCCTCGACTGACCACCCAGTGCTGACACATTTTATGTCGTGCCAAGGAAAAACACTTCACTAAGAACTCAATTGAAGCCTTAAATTTATGATCTAAGACTTTTCACAAGTTTTATTAAACCTTTTGAAATAAACTATGTTCACATGATAAAATATATGTAGTATTTTTAATATCATTGTGTGAGTCTCTCCAGACCATAAAATCTTACATTGACTTAGTACATGGATTTAGAAATATTCTTATAAATATTACAAAGTCTTACAGGTCAAAAAAAGAGCCACTAAATTCTCCCCAAATTAATTATTTTTGTTCCTAAAAAGAAAAATCCTAGGTAGAAGGAGAAAACTAAGCTCTCCATTGGGACTCCCATGCCAAAAAGCTCTCCAAGGGTTCTTGTGCGGCCTATAAGAACGCACTCAAGGAAACCACAAGGAAAAACACACCCAAAATCTAGCTCAAACTAGGAAGACATTGTGTAAAAAAGCGTGAACACGTCTCCTAAGCTGAAATAGGTGGAAAACATAAATCCCCCAGTCCATTTATAGTTACAGGATCTAGTGGTACCCCACCTCGCTAACCTGACGTAGATACCGAAAAAACTTGGAAATTATTATCCACCCCTGGATGGAATGCACCACAACCCTCTCCTACGTCTCATTTAAAAAATAACATATTCCACACAAGAGGTTTCTAACGAACAACATAGGGTGGCCAAATTGTATTCATTGGTTCTTACTAGAACCCCATACAAACCACCAACTCACAACCCTTCCCCAAACACATAAGTCAACGAAACTCATCCACCACACCTCAACACTATCTAATTAGGGTGGAACTGACTAACCCACATGGTTTTACTCACATCACAAGAATTCATATCAGTATTTTAATCATACATATTCCTCATGAATTCAAATATATGTCAAAAAACACCAACACATGGATCTACCAACACCCAACATCACCCTGGACAAACCTCGAGCAAGAAGTGGCAAGAAAAGAGCACCTCACAATAGTGTCTACCAATACTAATATAAAAAGTATAAAGGACATGGATATTACCTTTAATAACCCATTAAGCCTCTGGTTAATAGGATTTTGTGGCCTGTAACTGTCCACACCCCCATCCTCCAGGTCCTTGAGCCGGGCGTGGACCACCTAGGGGTGGTGGTGGCAACAACTAGTAATGTATGCCACCTGATATTGCTCTCCCTGCTCCTCTACCATGTATTCCATTATATGAAAATCCATGATCTATAAACATCATTTCCCATGAAATACCATTGATTAAATCCCTCTCAGTAATGTGGCGGGTCGTACAATCTCTCTCAAGATGTCTCCATCCTTCACAAGCATAACACCTCCTCTTCTGTGGCTGACCAGATCTGACTTGGAAGCTTTGAGCCTCAGAACCTCCATCATGTGACTATATCTTGAATTATCTTATACACATATATCTCTAAGACTACTATCAGTTACCCACTACTGAGGTACCAGCTCCTATGTACCCAACACTAACGATTGGAGTCTGATCAGCCAAAAATCTCTCTACCACCAAGGCTTGCTCAAGAACCCCAATATCAATGGGAATGCATAGTGATACCATTGATGATCTGATATCTTATTGTAAACCTTACTAAAAGGTTTTTGTTCATAAAAATGGATCTCAAACCATATCCATAGAGTATCACAAAGTGTATGTAAACCTCACTGAGTATTCTTCCATGGTCATCCAATCCTTCTGAAGCTACAGAATCTCCTGGATACACACCTATCTCAATTTGGCTGGATATAACTCTTCATTGAAGATCCACTCAAACTCTACCCAAGTGAGAATCGCCTCATAGTAGGTCTATGTCACCAAACTTCACCATCAACTAGATGAACCTTGCATAAGGCTCGCCACTAGGACCACCATTTGATTGGAAGGTTACCTCACAAGGCAGAAAATGTGCAAGACTACCTAAATCCAGTCATCAACTGAATGGGGTATGGCTCACCCTAATACCTTAGATTTCACTACCTTTGAAACTAATGTAGCACACTCATCCTGAATACATCCTCAACATAAAATTCCAGCACAACTTTCTAATTGATGGGTGGTAGCTCAATTAATGGACCACCAGGAGGTACAACCTCAGGACCAGTTCCCTACACAGAATCCTCATTTCTAGGAGGGTTTTCCCCAAAATCTCATCAAGTAACCATATATGGATGTTGTTGTCTTGGAATCCAGAAATATAATTAAGAATTTCCATAGTTAAGGAGTATATTAGGAGAGATGACGCAAAAAGGATAGGAAAAACCACAACCAAGTATTATAACATCCATGTACCAAAAATTCCCTATGACCAGTTCCCTAATGTACCGAGTCAAAAATAAGGTTCATAGATTACTTGTGAAATGATATTTCATCTTCTAAACCAACAATAGAGTCCATTTCTAAAAATCCATACTCAAAACACTTTAACAATATTGATATACATCCCAAAACAAGCTCACAACTTCATAACTAACACTCTAGTCCTAGGGAAGGACCTTCTCTAATACCACTCTATCATGACCCAACCCAATAAGGCACCATCCATGACCAACCGAATACCACCTCCAATATTTCAAGGGATGTAATTTAATGTATATTAGGTATATCAAACAAATGGGATGCCTTAGTTTATGGTACTTGTACACATACGCTCACAAGCATCTCCATAAAACAGTGAATATATAAAATAAACTGAAAATAAATTCATGCATACATCTATCCAACAAAAAAAAGTATAATAGTAAATAAAATATAAAATGGTAAAATATAATCCCACTTAAAACTATAAAATCATCCAACCTACTCAGAAGGAGGGGATTGCTATCAAATTCAACTTTTGTAAATCTCTTTATCCAAGATTCGGTAAATATGTCATTCGGTCTAGCTCAATAAGCTTCGCCTCCTCCGTGTCCTCTTGGGATTCCATTGAAATGCATTTCATATGAAAAATACACAACATGTGTGAGAAAATCCCATGCATAGGTGAGTATATCAATACCTATTAGGCATCCCAAATGCCCCAAATAAAAAGGAGAAACTGAAAGGCAATTTTCCACTCAACCCAACAAGAGGGAACCCAAATGAGAGGTAAACGACATCTCAAATATCCTCATATATTCATAAATAGAAATATTATACCACATGGTTTATAAACCAATAGATGTGAAAACACCACAAGGAATCCTAGAAAAAAACCCAGATATACTCATCTCAGACTCCAAGTCTCATGAGGTTACGACCTCATAATCAGCTATAGGATTCAACTCAAGGATCTAAGGTAACACATTTCCAGAATAACTCACTCCATGATCTCTTCCATCCCAGATGGAACTCATTAAAGAGATACACTCCATCAAAAATAACTCTTCTATATATGATGTTACATTTGAGATATAACACTCCATCGGGTCTTGCTAAGCTGATGGCACATCCCTACCATCCCAAGTGGAATGCATCTAAGAGAACACACTCATCGAATCTCTCCATGAATAAATTCATGATAGAACCTAGTGGATATCAATAATTAGATAGGGGATCTCACCCATCCCTGATGGGGGATGCTACAAACTATATTGGAACCATGAAAGGTCTCATCACTCAGAAAGAGGATCACTCCCAGAACCATTGGTGGACAATAAAAACCCATTTTGTAATACTGAAGAATTCATTTCCTTGGATAATGGATCCCTCCCCGGACCACTGGGGGACACCACGAACCCAATCTAGAATCTTGGAGATAATATCATTAAGATAGAGGATCACCACTTGTATAGTGTTGGTTTCAATGATTCCATAAACCCCACCTAGTAAAACTCCTAAAGTAGGGGATCATATAACTGATGATTACATAACCCTAATTAAACCATATGTTGGGTAGGGGATACTATACTTAATAATGTGAAAAACTCTACTAATGCTACCCACTAAGTAGGATATTCTATAACCAAAAATTCCATTAACCATATTAGGATAACTTGCTAGATAGGGTATCACCACCCACGTAGTGTTGGTCAAAATGATACCAAGAAACCAATCTAGGGAAAATGATATGATAGTGGATCTCACCCAAGACTCCCTAGAGGGATTCTACAACTCTATCGAAGATCATCCTATCGAGGGTATCACAATCCTATACATTGGACATAATTCCACATTGTACTCTGATAGGTATAAACCAAGGGACTCACTCAACCACTACTGGTCCAAACATCACTAACCAAAGCGACCAACAATATCACTTCGAATTGAATCTCAATGGCCCAAACCATGGCCACCATAGCATTCTACACAGAAACCTTCTCTAAATGGGCTACTCAAAGGCCTAAATATAGCCCCAGAATTATAAAATATGTTAGGGAGAAGTCTCCAAAAAAGTTAAATGAAGTTTAAGGGGGTCCACATAGCATGTTCCCTCATCTGAAAACCTATTTGTGTCATATAAAACATAGCTTGGCTGTTCATGTGAGCTTACACGGTGTGTGCATGATGTATATGACATGTCTCACCTCACGCAAACCCACAATCATGTCTTTCCCCACACAGGACGAAGTCTCCAAAAAAGGTAAATGAAGTTTAAGGGGGTCCACACAGCATGTTCCCTCATCTGAACACCTATTTGTGTCATATACAACATAGCTTGGCTGGTCATGTGAGCTTACACGGTGTGTACATGGTGTATATGACATGTCTCACCTCACCCAAACCCACAATCATGTCTTTCCCCACACAGCACGGACAAATATGTCTCCACACGTTGAGTGTGCTCCTAGTACATAATATGACCCATATAATTGGACACTTGGTCATGTAGCCTATCTTTTCTTATGTCTGGAACCTTGTGTCTATCTACTCTGGATGTGTACTATCACACGACCATGTCCCTTGACATGGATACGCTGGACAGTTCCCTTGGACACACAAACCAGGATCACTACATGGTGTGTAACCCTGGTAAATGGTGTATAGTCCCCAACAGTCATCTTCCTAGAATGGGAATAAACCAAGGAATGTTCCACTAAACTACACACTATTTTATCAAGAATTATGAATGATAATTCTTTATAATCCACCCAAATCACCCTAGTTCACCCAAAAACCTAAAGATCGACCCCTATGGGATCTCTAGCAGTTTTAAAAGGGATATAAAAACCTAAATCAATTCATATAAAAGGGGGATTGTGACTTAAAACTAAAATACACCTACCTTTTCATAAAATGATAAAGTTTCAAGTGAAAATCAACACTCTGAAACCATTACAAAGTGATCTGGGAGCGATCACCATCAAGATCAGAGATCAGCGGCGCCTCTTCTCCTTGGTTTCGCCTCGATTTTTTCATCACTCTAGGGGTATTTCTTCTCTCTATTATTCACACCAAGGGGGAGGTTTTATTAATTTAAATTTATTAAATGAATAAACATGCACTCAACATCTATCCAACACATTCCCTCAACTGAGCACTCGAAACTGACACATTTTATGTCACAACTAGGGGAAACACCATGTTCATAACTCAACCATAGCCTCAAATTTATGATCTGAGACTCATCACAGGAGTTATTCCATGTTTCCAAAGAAACAATGTTTACATGATAAAATATATTTTATATTTTTAATATCACCATGTTGAGGCTCTCTGGGCCCCTGAATCCCATGCCAACTTAGTGAATGACTTTGGAAATATTCCTAGAAATTTTCCAAAGTCTTACAGGTCAAAACTTGAGTCACTACAGTTTTACAAACTATGCACCAATTGTATATAAGCTATGACCAAGGAAAAGACCATCCACATGATTTCTAGGGGTTCTCTGCATGGTTTGAAAAACTATATTGAATCCATGAAAAAATTCTCTATCCATAGTATAATCCCCTTTTCATGTGTTCTACAAGGTTACCCCTAATCATATGGGTAAATTGTGAAACACCCATAAAATCTACAAAACTCCAGGATTCCAACCCAAAAATTATTGAGACTTGAAACAACCCAAGATAAGATAAAATAAATAAAATTAAGAACTAAAGTTACATGTGGGTGTCATAATTATATCAACCATTCCACTTTATTCCCCTAGAAATATCATGTCATAATAGAAGGTTAGATATAATGAAATATTCCAAAAGGACTTAACCAAAGAGAACTATTGCACTCATGGGAATCTTTACTTAGATGCACTTGAATGCGGTGGAACAAGTGGAAGGTATTATCCATGATAGAATAAAATTTACATCATCTATTTTTGGGTCAGTTATTCAAGAGAATCAATGTGATGATGAGTTTAAGAGTATCCATAATTTTTTATATGGTGGGGAGATCATAAGTGAATGGTATCTAACTTTTAAACGAATTATTTTCTTTATGAGCTCATTTGTTGTCCCAGTATTCATGAGAAATTGTTTTTGTAGTATTTTCATTTTTATTAGTGAGAAATTCACCCAAATAAAACTATGATGTATTATTACATGAAATTTGGGTTGTGGTGAGCAGGTATGAATCATGACATAGTTAATTTAATGTCTTATTACTATACATTATAGTAAATCATGGTTGACCACAAAAATCTATTTAGTTTCCATCAAACTCTTTGTGTTTTAGTGTGGAAGTGTATTTCATTTCTTTACTACCATGTAATCCAAAAGTAAAGAATTTGATTTGGGTGTTGATTGGTCATTTGACCCTTTTTTCCCATTTCATTCAGATTTTGAACAGCGCCAAGGTTAAGGATTTGGTAAATCTATATGTGCAAGAGATCGCAAGGTTTCATAGTGTCATCCACTATTTTCTTGGATAGGGATCCCCAGTTTACCTATAGATTTAAGAAAGGAATAAAAAAGGATATGGTCTCCAAAGTATGGTTGAGTATGGATTACTATCCTCGGATGAACTGGTTGGTGGATCATGTTATTTATATTTTAGAGGATAAGATTCATGTCTATGTCATAGACTTTGGTGGTTCTTGGGGTAGCCACTTTGAACTAGTTGAACTTTCTTATAATAACAGTTATTAGTCATCTATTAAAATGTATCACTTTGAGTCTCTTTATAGCCACCCTTTCAATTCAAATTTTTGTTGGTTTCAGGTGGGAGAAGCATCTCTTATCAGACTAATCCTTGTTCATGAGATTTTGAAAAATATTTAGCTGATACAACAATAGTTGGTTACTACTCGGAGTCGGTAAAAATCTTATGTGAATTTTTGACATAGTTCTTTGGAATTGTTTATTTTTGATTGGTTTTTCTTGAAAATATCACCTTGTCTAGGTCACCATAAACTTAAAAACATGTGAAGTTGGATCTAAGATACATGGGACCATTTTAGATCACTGGGAATATTGGAAAAGTGTCATATAAGTAGGCTTTTCATCACTTTTGACTTTAATCCATGATGTAGTCTATGTGTCTCGGCTTAAAAATCCTTATATTGGACCTTCCTACATTTAGAATTGAGAGGATATTTATTTAGAACTAGATATGTCGATTATTGAGTATCCAGTATAGATTATTGATTCTCAAAAGAAATTCTTGTGTGTGGAATATATTTCATTCATTTGGGTGTTATGGAAATATGGAACAGATTCTCATAAGGTGTGGGAATGAGAAATTATGATGAGGGATTGGTAGCTCATTTTTTTTAATCAGTCTTCTTTAGCATGAATTTTGGGGGACATAAAGTGTTATGGTGTCGATAATTTTCACACCTAGATTCCACTTTCTTGTACTTATATTTTTTTGTTTTGACCATCTTTCATTTTTGTAACGGCCTGAACTATTATAATCAAAATTCCCCTTTTTGATATAATTAAATGTCATGTTATGTATTATCATTATAGAAAACAAATTGTCTTATTTTATTTAATTATATCCAATTATATTTAAAATACCATTGCGTATCATTACCATTGATAATATAGTCGTTGAATCGTGATCATGTGGTTAGTATAAATATAGGATTTTAACAAATCCAATTGACACAGACAAAGGAAGTGATGGCCTCAAAAAGTAAGATCATACCCTATGGACCCCATTTATCAGAGCTTCTGAGGGAGTTAATATCACTGGGCTTTTCCCTTGAACAAGACCAAGCTTATATCAAACAACTTAAGAATGAGTGAAACAATTTATGGGAGAAGTTCAAGCTCATCGAGATCACGACCCAAACCATATTCGTCGAACCACCCAATGAAAGTCCCACCATCACACACCTTACTCTTAGGGAATTTGAGAATGTATTAAAGGGATATGTATCAATATCCCTATAAATATGAATATATACTTATTTTTTATAGAATAATTAATATATTTTCATTGTATTATTGTTACTTTGTAAATGATTTTTATTTTGATTAAATAAACCACCAATAGTGTTTTTTGTTAAAATTCAAATTCAATTAATGGATTTATGAATTAAATTATTTTTTAAATAAATAATATTTTAATATTATAAAATAATTTTTATCATATATATATGATCATATAATTTTTATGAAGTCAAACGTAATTTTTATAAGGGTTTGAAAATTGTTATTGTCAAAAAAAGAGCATTTATTAATAAATTTCAATTTTATTTTAAAATGGAAAAGTCAAATATTTAGAAAATTATTTAGATAAAATAAATATTATTTTTTTAATTAGAACATTGAAATTGTTTAATGGTTTATTTTTCATAATTTTTTGTGACAGTTGAATTTCACTACGGCAAAATCACGATTTAGCAGCGGTTTTTTTCATTTCGCGGCAGTTTAAACCTCCACTAAATAGATTGGTATAAATAATAAATAATAAATAATAAATAATAAATAATAAATAAATATAAAGAATAAATAATAAATAATAAATAATAAATAAATATAAATAATTAATAATTAATAATTAATAAATATAAATAATTAATTAATATAAATAATTAATAATTAATAATTAATAATTAATAATAAATAATAAAAAAATTTAAATAATAAATAATAAATAATAAATAATAAATTAATATAAATATTAAATAATAAATAAATATAAATAATAAATAAAAAATAAATATAAATAATAAATATTAAGTAAATATAAATAATAAATAATAAATAATAAATAATAAATAATAAATAATAAATAATAAATAATAAATAATAAATAATAAATAAATATAAATAATAAATAATAAATAAATATAAATAATAAATAATAAATAAATATAAATAATAAATAATAAATAAATATAAATAATAAATAATAAGTAAATATAAATAATAAATAATAAATAATAGATAAATATAAATAATAAATAGTAAATAGTAAATAATAAATAATAAATAATAAATAATTAACAATTAATAATTAATAATAAATAATAAATAATAAATAATAAATAATAAATAATAAATATAAATAATAAATAATAGATAATAAATAAATATAAATAATAAATAATAAATAATAAATAAATATAAATAATAAATAATAAATAATAAATAATAAATAATAAATAATAAATACATATCAATAATAAATAAATATAAATAATACATAATAAATAATAAATAAATAATAAATAATAAATAAATATAAATAATAAATAATAAATAATAAATAATAAATAACCAGTAACAAATATTATTATTAATAATAATATTTTATTATTTGTACTAATAAATAATTAATAATTAATAATAAATAATAAGTAAATATAAATAAATAATAAATAATAAAGGAAACACGTGAAAAAGTATGAAAAGACGTGATAAGGGATGAAAAATCATGAAAACGCATGGAAACAGATGGAGAAGCATATGAAGAATGAGGTATTAGAAAGAATGAGAACGCATGAGAACGTAGGAAAACTCATGACAACTCTGGAAAACCCCTTAATAATTCAACATAATCATCATAATAACCCACAAAAAACCACTGATAAAGATAACAAGTCATGGAAACCCAAATAAATAGTAATAAATGGAGCAACCGTTAAAACCCGTAAAAATGGTCATAAAGAGACAAAAACATTGGACTCACATTAATGGATATAACTTATGATCCGAGAGTCCGTTTTAGATCCGCAACCTGTCAAATCAAAGATCCTGAAATGATATTTCACCTGAAAGGTGAAAGAGTCCGAATGGACAGGGGGGTCGGAAGTTACAACCATTTACAAAAAAGCTGACGGGGAACGGGTGCTAGAAACGAGGCATTGAAAAACATAACAAACCTGATACCCACTAAAAAGGCCATAACATATGATCTAGGAGTGCATGTGGGTGTCGCAACCAATCAAAATGAAGCTCATGGAACGAGCTATGATCTGGCAGGTGGAGGAGTCCGAACTGACACGCAGATCGAAAGTTAGGTCCATTTGAAGACAAGTTCGACGGGACACCGGTGATGCAAACAGGGTTTCAGAGGCCTTTGGAGGGGTTTTTGGGGTCGAAAAACACAATAGAAGCTTGGTATGTCAAAGTGGTGCGTAGCTCTCTTCACTGGCTTCCATTTGATATCTGGTAGAGCCCAAACGGACACCCGGAGTGAAAGTTATGGTCGTTTGAAGTTGAAGAACTTTTTTCAACTTTCTTATAACTCTAATATATTCCGCACCTTAGATCGTCTCACGGTTTTAATTTTATACACCTCTAGATCTCTTCATGATCTTCGATTTTACTGGTCGTGGCGCTCCAACGAATGCCCGAATCAAAAGCTATGGTCATTTTAGTGATTTTCGGGGTTTCTCATGTTTTTTTATTTTTTTCCTTTCATTTCGCGGCGGTTTTACCGAAACCGCTGCTATTTCGCGGCGGTTTTTTAAAAAACTGCCACTAACCCTCTAAAAAAATAAAAAAATAAAATAATAATAATAAAAAAAATTATGGAATTTCGCGGCGGTTTTTTCGCGGCAGTGAAATGGCGGCCCAAAACACGTTTAGCAGCGGTTTTTAAAACCGCCACAAAAAAACCGCCGCTAAACGGCAGTTTTCTTGTAGTGTTTTCAGTTATAAATTAAATACCGTATAAATATAATTTGTGTTTTATGACATCATAATGACCAAAAAGTGATGTAATAATTACTAAAAGTGGAATCCATGACCAAATATATGTTTTCCACTAAAAAATAATGTAATTTTAAGTTTACTTAATTTATTTTGTAAATCCATTATGAATCCTCCAAAACATATAATATATTTTAAGGTTTTAGAATCATTTCATAAAGATTGTGACTCACCTCCACATAATTAAGGGAATTATTTTAATAATCTAGTCCATTTTCCTTATAAAATAATGGGAACCAATATAGTTTTTTAGAAACTATAGAAAAAAACCATGGGATGGTCTCTGGTTTTGGATATTTTATTATGTAGAGTCCAAAACCTAAATAATAAATAAATCCCCCTCTTTTTATATATAAACCCACCAAATATCCCATTTATCATCACTAAAACTCCTTATAGAATGACAATACTCTTCCCTCCACTGTCTATATTTCTCTCAAGGTACCCCTAATCCCTCATGAAGCCCCTCCCAAATTTTTGGAGTCATGCACTCAAGTAAGGGACCTTCCTCTCCTCCTTTCAAATTCAAGAACCTTCTTTGAAATTAGTTATTTTAGTTTCAATTGGTTATATTTTCATTCATTATAATCAGTACCTTACTATCCAATTGATGTTATTTGAAGGAAAGTTAATTTATTCTCCCTCATTTTGACCCATACCTAAGTCATTACTATAACAAAACTCTGTAAGGGATCCTCATCTTCTCTTTTTTATTCATGTTCCTTTATGAAAATATGCATTATATTACCATTTTCTAAAGTTGGGAAATTTATTTATATGTACCTATTAATGACCATCTTATTTAAAAAATAATTTGATACCCCTTTTTATCATCAACCATGTTTATGAATTTTTAAGTAAGTCGTTATGCTGCTGAAATTTCACCACAGTTTTCAATGCCAAAACAATTGTATAGTGAATACCATACCCAATTTTTATCAAAGGTATTCACCTTTATGAACATTTATTTGTTTATTTGGTACTTAAATGTATATATTACACAGTTCTTGATCATTTAATAAATTATGATCATGAAATAATCCATGTTGTATGATATATGTGGCACACTTAAGCATGAGAATGAATTAAATATGATGGGTGTGCTCAGATAGAGCTCCAATGCATTGGGTAACGTTTAGTATCATGATACATCACATTGGTATAGAGATTGAACCCGATTACTTTATGGTACTTTGTCCACCACGATGTCTTGGTGGGTTTATCCTTGACCTATGTTTATGATTTTGTGTTTTAATTTTTCCCCACATTTCTCATGTTATGATTATCATTCTATACCATGTCTTATTATTCATGTTCCTTTTATTCCCCATCGGTGTACCTATTTTCTAACATGGAACACTTATTCCATGTTTATTTCTATACTGGGATTTATATCTCACCCTTTTATTATGTATTCCCTTATGTTATCCCATGTATTTTTAAGTTTGAAGGAGTATTTTGAGCATGTGAAATAAATTTTCAACAAAGATGTTGTATTCCCTATTTTATGTTGTTATGAAATGTACTTAATTCTAAAAGAAACTAGAATTGTTGATTATACGTGTTGTATTAAGTGTAGTCTTATGTAATAAAACAAGTATTAATGTGAAATAAAGTGTAGGGAAGTAATATATGGTATCAGAGAAAAATTTAGTTATTTTTTGTATTAGGATTATAAAACTCTATAGAAATACTTAGCGATAATACTGAGTATAAGAAGACATCCCTAAATTTTGGTTAGTATAGAGTAAGTGTATCATTACCCAAACCATGCTAGGGCACGATCCACAACTACCTCAAGCCCGCCTCCATAGGCCAGGGAGTGGCGACAAGCGTCGAAGGCATGAAAAACTCGGGGAGGCCTTGCCTAAGAACCCGAACACACATATGTAGCCAACTAAATGAATAATTTTGTAGGTAAAAGATAAAAAATAAAACATTGTTATAAAATAAAACCAAACATGAATCAACCTCTAATCAGTACAAGTACATAAATGTAAACTGAAAAGGAAAGGGGAAAAATACACACCCAACTAGAAAGGTGCTACAACATGGTAGTAACTGAAAAAGTAAAATAGCTGAGAGAGCCGCGCTCCTAGATCATAAGCTATGATGTTCATATGTGGTAAAAAAAACCTATATCTATAAGATCCTCTGAAGTCATGATCAACCTGTCTGTCATTTTCATATGGCATGAAATATTCGGGCAAGTCCTATAGAGGGGTGAGTATAAGAAAACTCAGTAGGACGCCCCCAAAAAGGAGAAGGGGGAGTAGTAAGAGATACACTAAAGAGGAAAGTAGTAGATATAACAAGGTATAGTAAAGAGTACAACTCAACCCAACAATAGAGTGAAGTAAGATCATCCAGACACAAGGAGCTAGAAACAATGTGAAGATGAACTTCTCATCGAGTCTTAGCTACCTATAGTAGGAGAGTAGACTCATCTAACCATGAGAAGATAGACAAAGAAATCACATAGTGTACCCCACACGTATTCATCTATACTAAAGGGAGAGTAACTAAAACCCAAGAAGTGGGTACTGAAATAGAATATATAATTATGCTCAGTCAAAGTAGACCAAATGGAAGAGTAAGGGGATCTCCATCTCATAGCTTAGCCCAATAAAAGATTCTCCAACAGTTCTAGAAGTAAGCACCAACCATGACCAACATCTCTCATGTCTACCATGAACACGTAAGTCAAAAAGAATCAATCACCACACCTTTATAATATCCATTTTGGGTGGCTTTGTCTCACCCATATGGTTTTTGGTCACATCATAAGGATGCATCTTGGTGGGTAAAGCGTCCCTCTTTCTCATGAGTCCAAAGGTACATCGAATGAGCTCTCTTAACTGATCCACATATTCTAGAGTCCTGCTCTAGTATTCACCGATGAATTCCACTGCCAAGCCTGGCTGGAGGTTACCACTCAGAAAGGTCATTGGGGAATTCCACTTTCTATACTAGCTGGAGGGTAATCCTGGAACTACCATCAAGGAATTCCACTACCCATCATAGCTGGAGGGTAAGCCCTAAATGTCATGGAACTCCACTGAATGTTCCTACTAGAGGGTAACTTGAAAAGAACATTGGGGAATGCCCTACCCAGTCCTACTAGAGGGTAATCCCAAGATACTATGATATGCCTGCACCAGATCAATTTCACTGCCCAGAATCACCTCGGATAGTCATCTCACTCGAGTCAACTCGCATCATATCTCAAAATCCACTACAGAGGGAACAATTGCAATCTACATGGGAGAACACTCAGGATAGGCTACTCCTGGGCCAAGATCTTAGTCCAAAAGAAGAAGATACAAGAGATAGAAGATTTATAATGTGGTACATGATGTATATGGGGCCCACAAGACGTGTGACCCCACCTCATCACCTGTTCATGTACCCAGCCATACTCTAGTACTAAACTATGCACTAGTACCCCTAGGCATGCTAGTGTATCCCATAGTACATGGCATATATAGATAAAAGGATGAAAAGTTCATAATGCACATCATTGGTCCGAAAGAAAAAATGTACTTTTATTAGCATGCCTCCTCAAATGGCCCTAGATGACAAAACAAGTCACATTGTTGTGATCCTTGTGGAAAATCACATAGGAATAACTATCCATTCACCCGAATCAGAATCCCAATGAAGAAGCTACATCTCTCAGCATCATACATGAACAATGCTTTGTGGGCCCTGTGTATTGATTCCAAAACACATCACATGGATTGCACTGTTGTGATCCTCCTGGAGAAACACACAGGATCATTTATTTATTCATCTAAAATAGATACCTGGTGAAAAAGCATCATTTCACAAAAAACGCACAAATCGAGCCTCAAGGGGACAACACATTTATTTTGGTTTAAGTGATCAAAATCAGTCTTGAAACGTACACCTCAATTTTAGGGTCACAATTCCACAAAATGTACGCCAATAAGACATCGTATACAGAAGTTATGGAGGGTCAAAGTTGTAATAATAATACTATATAAATATTATTTGAGCATTTCAAGGGCCCAAACAACGAGCCCAAAATATAAAATTCTCAAACTTCCCTAAAAAGTACCATCTATATGATAGGAATGTGTGTCCATAGATGACATGTAAAATGGATTCTCTGTTTAAGAGATATAGCAGTTTGAATCCGCAACTCGAAGACCCGGCCCGCTCTGGCCCGCTCATACTCTGTCCAACCACATTGGCTAGAACCGGCTACCTCAGGTCTACCCAACTTCCGAATCTCAGTCTTCTCTATAATAGCCCCACTGACTCCCAGCCATAGTGCCTCCCCAAGCGTGCCGCCCCTTTCACTCATCCTCTACCTCCATCCGTTGTGTCTCCCATGGCCACCACCGCCGCCGTAGACTATTTTCAGCCACTGTGGAGCCCCATGTGTTGTTGGTCCCTTTCACAGAACACCAGCACCACTCCGGTGCTCAAAAAACACAAAAAATCATATATCGGGAAACTTTGGGATGATATCTTCACAAACACATGCTTTTCTCGACGACTCTTCGAAGTTTCTTCATGAAAAAAAGTAAATTCCACTTCTGCTCATCGTTGCATCTCCTCTGGTGCTCGAAACTCAAAACCATCAGAGGGACAGAATCCATGGATCACGACCTTCAGATAACTATGCTTCACTCAAATATTTAATGTTGTTTCAGTGTATAGAAAATTATATGACAAATAATGAAGAATAAAAATGAAGAAAAATCAATCCATAATTGAAATAGTCAATGGTTGTGTTAGTATAGATCTCGAAAAAGGTTTTCTAAGCATCAAAAATGACCAGAAATCAATTTTGACAACCAAAACTTCAATCGGGGAGGAGAAGAATCCAACTTAGATTTTGGATGTGTCATTGCTTTCAATGTACTCTGATTTACTTGGATATGCAATCTTTTTGTGATCCTCCAAGAATTCAGTGTCAAGTATCCATTATAAGAATAAGATAGAGCTTTTCTAGCCATGGGAGGATATGATCCAAACCCTTTCTCATTTCTTTAAACTCTTATTTATATGAAACTTTTAGTGGTCGTGGAATCCAAACCTCCCACGCCCTCTCACCTAAGGTTGCCCCTAGGGTAAACACCATGATACAAACCCAATGGTGGTCTTGTATTTCAAATCTTAGTTTTCATTCAGAAGTTATTTGGATTAACTTTAGAGATAAAATAATTTTATTTATGGTTACTTCCTCCATGGTGTTTTCTATATAAGTCATGTGCCGAAAAAAGTTATGTCCTTCTAAGGGTAAGCGTCATACTCCGAACTCAACTGTTCCCTAGGATTTTTTATCCGAGATACTATTTGAGAGTTATATTATTTACTCTATGTTCATAGTATAAAATATACTTAATATTTTTGTATAATTAATTATGGGAACACTAGGCCTTGGAATCTCATGTTGTCTCAGTGCTTAGATCTGTAAATATATGAAGAAATATTTCAAAGTCTTACCAGACAAAGAAGAGATCTCTACATCATTTTCTCCTTCAAGATTTTCATCTCTGGAAAGTAAACTAGGGAAAAACATATGATACTGATCTCAATCCTAGATCTATCACTTATAGGGAAACTCTTTCACGTTTCTATGATGGAACAACATGTGAACCAAAGGGATGTTCCATCCTCATAAGGTCTACACCTATCGATGATGTGTGTAATATCATGCACGTATCTCTTCAACTGCAACGCATGGAAAACATTGTGCACCCACTCCAGCTGTGGTGGGTAGGGAAAGGCGGTAGGAAACCATTCCAACCTAATTCACGATCCCTAATAGGTCGACGAACAATGGGGATAACAGTCCTCCCCTACTGAAAACAAACACGTAAACCCTCATGATATCCTCTATCACCTAGATAGTTCACTTGGTCTGACCATCGATCTAGGGTGATAGGCAGTACTCATCCATTGATTGGTTCCGAACACCTCCTATAGACCTCTCCATAATCATGACATAACAATTAATCATTAATGGAGACAATCGTCTAGGGCACCCCATGAAGGCAGTCAATCTCCCGCATTTACAACTACCTCAAACACTTCACTGAACTTTGTTCCCTGAAATAAAGGAATTGTGATTAATTCATGAGTTGGTCTACTATTACCTAGATGGAATCATGTACCTTTTCTATTAATGGAATCCCTATGACAAAGTTCATGAATATGTTGTCCCGCTTCCACTTTGGGATTTCAAAATACTGCAAACATCCACTGGAAATTGGTGCTCAGCCTTTACCTGGTGATAGGTGAGGCATCATGAGACGAAATTAACTACACTTAATCTCATTTAGGACCTCTAAAACTACTAATTAATGGTACATCCTTTCCCCACTGGGATTTACAGTTAAGGGAGAAGTGTGGAACTCTCGCATCACCTCCTCCCATATTGCAACTAAAACCACTATTTTCCCCCTAAACATGGCCTCATGATTCCCTCCTTAAAAATATCCATCTTTGGAATCTCTTATGGGTATCAGAGTTACACAAGATCTCATATTCGGTGTCTCACAACTGTGAATCTCTCACATGCTCGATAAGGGAAGGATTCAACACCATTAACTAAAGAAAAATTGTCCCCTCTTACTCCACTAGCGTCAGTTGTAGGGATGTTAACTGCTCTGAAACATTAGACACTAGATGGTCTTAAAACTTCCTACTATGGGAATCTACTACAACAATTCCATTTACCATAGTATATACTTTTTCTAAGTCATAGTCTTGAAGGAACTCCAACCAACATCGCAGTCTCAAATTTGGGTATCTCTGAGTGAACACGTACCTGAGACTCTGGTGGTCTGAGTAAACCACATTCTTAGGGTGAAAACTATCCCTGTCAGCACTAGGTAGAGAGTTGTGTAGTTCTATAAATGGGGTCTCCATCACATCAACCTATACTTGATAATAGCCATATTAAGTTTGACGTTAATCATGCAAAGGTACCAATGAATAGAGAAGACGAGTAAACTCATCCAACTACTAGGAGATAGGCATGGAATGTACATGGCATAACCCATGTGTCTTTTCCTCTCTTGGAAGGAGAGTAACCCCAAACAAGACACTACACCACACCCACTAGTGTCATCTCAAAAAAAAAAGAGGTCAAGCAGAAAAACTTCACTCGAAATGCCAAGACCTGCTCCGACACTCCACTACACAACCCCTCCATGAATGCACAAGTCAGAGTGAATCATCCACTACACCAAGATACTATCTAATTTTGGATTCACTGACTCTCGCTCATGATTTTTCTCACATCAAAAAAATTTTATCTCGATGGGGGAAGGACCCCTCCCCCCCTTCCTCATGAATTCAAAGCTAAGTTGGAAAAACATCGACATAGGGTTACACTGACACCTCACGTCACCCTCTTAAATCTTAAATCAAGAAGGAGTGAGGAAATATTAACTCATACATTTTGTAACAAGTTCCACCAAAAAAAGTTATAAGAGACATAGAGCGTGCCACTTATCATCTCACATGTTGCAGGATCGTAAATATCCAACGCATGCAGGTGCCCACGACCCCGGTTCCCAACTCCCAGAGCCTGACAAGGACCGCCTAGGGGTGGTGGAATGATATTATATCATCGTCCACCACCCACATCTTCTCCTTCTCCTCTGCCAATACTGCTTCCCTGTGGACCACCTTGTCCTCACCTAGGAGATCCTTGATCACTATGTTGTCTCTCCTGTGGTGCTATATCTATCATCAGCCTGGGAAGCTCGTTTGTCTGGTCGGGCAGTATCATGCCATGTGACATAACCCATCACAAGTATAAAATTGTCTATCCCTAGGATACCTTAGTGTTCAAATATATCCCAGACTAAGTTCCTGAGTCTGATTATGGGGAGTCCTCTCGTGTTGAGGCCCCGCCAAATGACGTCTACTAGTTGTGACAGACATCACAGCTCTGTTTCTCCCACTGCCAGTTCCAGCTAACTGGGGACCTCTGATAGAAATACCTCTATCAGTAGTTCCCACTCTAGCACCTCGACATTGTTGGGGATTCAAAAGGAAGCTACATTGATGTGGATCTGCCTATGGAGTCCCTACTCAAACTTTTGGGCCTCGAAAGTTATCACCGTGGACCACATCTAAAGAGTACCAAGTAAGGTCTGTGAACCTAGTCGCATACTCATCCATTGGAATCACTCCCTGATAAATCTCCATGAATATGGATGGAGTGTAAGAATGAGAGGTTCTACTCCTCATGGAACATCTGCTCGAAGTCATCCCATGAGAGTACCGAATCATCATGCATCTGAGTAACCACAATCCACCAATGCCCAACTGCTCCGCGGAAAGGACTGGCTTCCAAAACCACCATCTGATTTATTGGGTTCTAAACAAGCCTAAAGAGGCAGACCATCTACTCTAGTCAATCCTCTACTACCTGAGGATCCGGATCACTATAGAACCTTAGTGGTCTTTTGCACTGGAACTCGTGGAGTGTGCTCATCTTGCACACATCCTCAGCCTACACTTCTGGGACTAAGTTCTTCTCAACAGGTGTATGTGATTCTACCTATTCACATGGATGAAGGGGGATTATATGATGGATACTGAACTAAGGCCTCTTCACTCATGAAATAGTCATCACAAACTAGAGCTAGTATCTTGGCTGACTGTCATTACGGAGGCATCCTGAATGTTATCAGGGAGTACCATGGTCGGATGAAAAAATATATATATCAAAACAATGAGTATTTGAGTCAATAAGGATAATCAAGGACTTAATCCTATATGACGCATGTACTATATTTCCCTACAAAAAATGTCTCAGCATGCCAAGTCAAAAAAAAAGGTAATCCGAGTTCTGGTGAATGGCTATGTCGGTCGTTGCACCATCACCAGGCCCCTAGCCTGAGAGCTTCTCTTAAGAAATGTTGACACTATTACCCTAAAACCAACCAATACCTTTTAGAAAAACATATGAACAACATCACAAGGGTCGAACCACCTATGGTACCACTTTTTCACAACCCAACCCATGTTGGGGCTCGAGCTACAACTACCCCTAGCCCGCCTCCATAGGTTAGGGGGTGGCTACAAAAACCGAAGGTATAGAAAACTTGAGGAGTCCTTTTTCTAAGAACCTATACACAAACACGTATCCAACTCAATGAAAAATTGTAGAGAGAAAATAAAACAAGCTACAACACTAAAATAAAATGAATCCAAACATGCATTAACATCTAATCAGTACAAGTACAGAATTGTAAACTAAAACGGAGAGGAGAAAATACACGTCCAACCAGAGAGGTGCCACAACCCGGCAGTAACTGAAAAATTAAAACTGCTAAGAGATCCCCGCTCCTAGATCCCAATCTCTGACCACCGTACATGGTCCAAGCACCTGTATCCCTAATCTCCTCTGAAATCACGATCAACCTATCTATCATCTATATATAGCACGATGGGTTTTGGAAAATCTCATGCAGGGTGAGTATAAGAATACTCAGTAGGATGACCCCAAAAAGGTGAATGGTGAGCAGTAAGGGATACACTGAAGAGGAATGCAGTAGATAGAAAAAGGTACAGTAAAGAGTAAAAATATTCTGGAGTTGTATAAGACAAATATTGGGTCTCTAAAAAGTGGTTTATAAAGGAAATATATCCATGTCTACATACTAAAATTGGGGGTGGTTCTAGAATAGATGTACCTAGGAGTAACAACTCTCACAAGGTGTTCTAGGCCTAACTCAGGGTAACCTAGTACAAAACAATGGGACTTAATGTGCACCTGGTTTGACACTCCTAGAGGATATGATTTGGTAAATTCATAATATCTTTATGAATAATTATTAAGGGAAAAAATACCATAAGAATATATGATAGGAAATAGATCATGAATAACATATATTGAAGCCTAGAGATTCATAAGTTAATGAAATAAATGTGATTTATAAATTCTCCCTTTAATTTCATTCGGTTCCCCTTTATGTGCTTAATAGTTTAAAAATACCCATCCCGAATTTTCCCTTTATTCTACCCAATGGCCAGAAATATGAGGAATCGGGTAAACAATCGATGTGATGGGAGATGTGATGATTGTCCCAATGAGATACATAACCCGATAAGAGAAAGAATCTCAAAATTTATTATGATAATCTCTCTACTTAATTATGTTCTGAATAGAAACCTGGGTCAATAATATCACTCACTACTACAAATATGGATTTTATAAGCGCTAAAAATCTCTTTTATCAGTGCTAGAAAAAGTGTTGATAAAGCCGGCGAAGATAAGGGGGGGTCCCCTTTATCAGCACTCTGAAAAGCATTGATAAAGACCCATTTTATCAGGGATAAAAAAAGCACTGATAAAAGGGGTCTTTTATCATCACTAAAACAAAGTGCTGATAAAAGGGTCCTTTATCAGCGCTTTGTTTTAGCGCTGATAAAAGACCCCTATATTAGCGCTTTCTTTATCACCACTTTCATTTTAGCGCTGATAAAGGACCCCTTTTATCAGTTCTTTTTTAAAAGCGCTGATAAAAGGTAAAAAAATTAAAAAAATTAACAAAAATTATAAAAAAATTAAAAAAAATAAAACAAATTAAACAAATACTTCCAATCAGGGGGGTTTTATAGCGCTTGAGCCCCCCCCCCCCCCTTACAGGGATTTTCTTCCCCTGTACAGCGCCCCACACACCCCCTTCACCCCTTTAACAGTGCTTCCTCCCATATTCCCTCATGCGCGCGCGCCCCTACCTCCACCAGGATTTGAACTCAAGACCTCCCCCCTGCGCGCCTAAACCTTTACCACTACTCTATTTTGATTTGTCTTCCAATTCATGATATCTATATATATATATATATAGTTATATTTATTAGTATAGAAATATATATTTATATTAATATATATATAGTTATATTTTAATATATATATATATATAGTTTTATTAATATATATATATATAGTTATATTAATATATATATATATATATATTTAGTTATATTTATTCGTATAGTAATATATATTTATATTAATATATATATATAGTTATATTGTAATATATATATATAGTTATATTAATATATATATATATAGTTATATTAATATATATATAGTTATATTAATATATATATATATATAGTTATATTTATTCGTATAGTAATATATATTTATATTAATATATATATATATATAGTTATATTGTAATATATATATATATAGTTATATTAATATATATATATAGTTATATTAATATATATATATATATTTAGTTATATTTATTCGTATAGTAATATATATTTATATTAATATATATATATAGTTATATTAATATATATATATATAGTTATATTAATATATATCTCTATATATATATATATATTTAGTTATATTTATTCGTATAGTAATATATATTTATATTAATATATATATATATTTATTTATATTAATATATATATATATATTTATTTATATTAATATATATATATAGTTATATTAACATATATATAGTTATATTAATATATATACAGTTATATTAATATATATATTTATAGTAATACTAATATATATATTTGTAGTTATATTAATATATATATAGCTATTAGATTAATATATATATAGCTAGATTAATATATATATATAGTTAGATTAATATATTGGTATATAAATATTCATATATTTGTATTTTAAATAAAATGGATGTTAGTTATTATTTAGAGAAAGATAATATATATTATATGTAAATATATTTTATAATTAAAATTTTAGGTGTGAATATATAAAAAATATGTACATATTGTTATATATTTGATTATAAATAGCAGTGCATTATAAAAAAGGATGAAATTTCAAGGAAATAATATCAATATGAATGTAATACATTGGAATAAATTCAGTCCCCACCAAAAAAAGCCAATAATACCCCCCCTTAAACGAGCCTGAAAATCCACAAAATGATAAAAAATCGGGGTACCCCGATAAAAAACTCAGTTTTAGAGGCCTTATAGGCCTTTTTTGGCCTCGAAAATCCCTTGACTAGGGTCCCCATGGGTTACAGCGACGTATCGCTCATCGCAGGATTTGATTTGATATGTGGTATAGCTCAAATGGACACCCGGATCAAAAGTTATGGCCGTTTGAAGTTTGAGTTGCGTTTTCAACATATTTTGGATCTTTTTTTAATTTTTTTAATTTTTTTAGTCTTCAAATTGTTATTAAATGACTATTACTCCATAATAATTAGAAAATTATTAATTAAAAATATTTTTTTTAATTTTTTAAGAAGCCATTTTCACTAAAAATATTATATATTAAGTGTAAATATACATTTATACTTATCTAAAATATATTTAAAAATTATATATTATATTTATATCAATATAACTATATTTATATATTAATATATTAATATATTTTTTTAATTTTTTTTTGAAGTCGACCCTTTATCAGTGCTTTTAAAAAAGCGTTAATAAATCCCCCCCCCTTTATCAGCGCTACTAAACAAGCGCTGATAAAGGGGGTCTCTTTATCAGTGCTAAAAAAGTGCTGATAAAGGGGGGGGCTTTATTAGTGCTAAAAAAAGTGCAGATAAAGGGGTGCTTTTATCAGCGCTTTTTTTAGTGCTGATAAAGGCACCCCCCTTTATCAGCGCTTTTTCTTTAGCGCTGATAAACGGGGGGCGCTGCGAAAAAATGTTTTTGTGGTAGTGACTCAAACCCCCCTAAGAGAGAAGAACTGACAATCGAGAGATTCATGCGAAAAAGGACTCATACTTTAAATGGATCATATGATTCTGTAATTTTGGAACAATGGATCCAATACATTGTGAATATCATATCCATTGTTCAATGTTTTGAATAAGATAAGGTTTTATTGGTTGTTTATCATCTAGAGGTAGAAGCTAATTAGTGGTGGAAATTGATCAAGAATACAAAGCCTGAGGAAGAGATCGAATTGATGGAGTGGAAGGAATTATAGAATTTTTTTTGATAAATATTTCCCTCTTACTCTCCATCTTAAAATAGAAATTAATTTTCTTACCTTCAAGAAAAAAATGACAAATATATCGGGGTGTGCGATGAAAAAATCACAAAACTTGAATGATATTTCTTGTTCTTTTTCATTACCCTCGAATTCATGGGTGACCACTTCTTTGGTGCACTAAAACATATTCTATGAAAATCACTGGTGATACATGACTTTGATAGATATGAGGAAATTTTATGACGTTCCCTAAAATTTGTAGTTGAGATCTTTGAATCCCAAGAGTATCATGGGGATAAGAAGTAGAAAGTGGAGTTTAATTTTGGTGGTCTGATATAGAAATCTAATGGTGCCAAGAAATTTTAACATCCCACTTATCAAATGTGTATATAGAAGCACCCATGAAATTTCCTAAGGGGAAAAATAGGTGTGGGAAGGAAGGACACCTATCTAGAAATTTCTCATAGGAGAATCTTGCTAATACAATAGAGGGAAAAAATGCTCCAATCAGCCCTCAACACATTGTAAATTGCTTTAATTATAAGGAAACATGGAACTTTGATAACAAATTCCCTAAGAAAATGGTTTTATAAGACAACCAAAAACCTTAAAGGAAGTAATGGTGAGATTTTTCCATCACAACCGATGAGGTATATTCTGAAAACGATGTGGTGATAGGTACACTAGTTATTCATTTATGAATAGTAAACATACTTTTTGATTCTGGTTCTACATATTCCTTAATATCATGAAATTTTAGCAGAACTATTCAAACACCACTGCAAATCATGGATGTAGATATTTCATTGAAAATTGAAAATGGGGAAATTATTGTATCCCAAGTATATAACTCCTTCCCTATCAAAGTTTGTGGGTTGAACTTCCCAAAAAACCTTGTCATACTCCCTTTGGTGGAATTTGATACAATTCTAGACATGCATTGGATTTACCTATATAGAGACAACCTAAATTTCCATGAGAATCAAATCCCAATCTGTATTGTGAATCAACCACTAATTATGTACAATTTCAAGGAGGAGGAGGAATATTCTTTATCACCATCATCTCAAATATAGATATTATTGCCCTATGAGAAAGTGTATGCACATGAGCCTCAGCCCAGTTGGTGAGGACTCCTTAAGTCCATCCACGAGACCTGGGTTTGAAACCAGGATGAGGCATATTTTTAGGTACTGTAGCAGGGACTCTAGTAGGTACTATAGTAGGCACTGTAGTAGGCACTGTAGCAGTACTAGGTGGGTTCTGTAGAAGGTACTATAGAAGGTGTTATAGTAGGTATTGTAGCAGGTAATGTTCAGTACTGTGGCATCCAAAACTATTCACCTTGGGCCACCAGTTTGGTCTTTGAGTCCTTTAAGACTTTGGGCCACCCTGGCCTTTGGGTCAGTAGGGCTTTTGGGCCACCTTTAAGGCCTTCAAGCCACATGATAAGTGCATTTACCCCATATAGACTCTATAAAAAAGATGCAATCCGAGAGGAGGATTCAGAGAAAGTGCACTCACCAGAGTAGAACCAAATGGATTTGGAAGAATGAGAGGGTATGGCTATGCCATCATGACCAGCCTATGCTTGAAAGAGAAGCCTATCTAGATGGCCATGTGAAGGTGGAGAGATACCATCACGATGCAGATACTAGGGTGAGGCAATTCATTTTAGTTATAGTCTGGTTGAATACCCTTAGACCTTTGGTTCATGTAATCTCTTAAGCCTACGGGCCATGTAATATCTAAGACTATGGGCCTTGTAAGGGTTCATCCTCATCCCTTGAAAGGGGGGTTATCAAAAATCAATAAAAATGAAGGCCTTCAGAAAATTTGGGAAAGTGTATCTAGATAAAATTATTGATTTTAAGGAAAGAACCATCCTCAAAGACATTCCTATTGTGAGGGATTATGATAATGTGTTTCCTGAGGAATTATTTGGTCTTCCTCCTGATTAAGAGTTTTAATTTTCAATCTATCTTATACGTGGGGCATTTATATTTTTCAAGAATCTGTATACAATGTATATTATTGAACTTAAATATTTGAAGAAACAACCATAGGATAATCTGGATAAAGAGTTTATATACCCAAATGCTTCACCATGGGGTTAACCAGTACTCTTCATCAAGAATAAGGATTGGTCAATGCACATTTTCATTGATTATTGTGATCTCAAAAATATCACGATAAATAACAAGTACCCTCTACCTTGGATTGATGACTTTTTTGATCCACTACATGGAAGAGAATACTTCTCCTAGGTGGATCTTCAGTCAGGATATTATCAAGTAATGGTAAAGAAGAAATTTATCCCTAAGACCACTTTTCTTACAACCTATGGGCACCATGAGTTCATCGTGATGCCATTAAAACTCACTAATGCTCCAGTAATCTTCATGGAAATGATGGATATAGTATTTAGATATTACCTTAAGAAATTTGTGGTGGTATTTATAGATAATTTTATAATATACTCCAAAATTAATGAGGATCATGAGGATCATCTAATTACCATGTTAAATACCCTATACAAATAGAACATTACACCAAGTATAGAAAATTTAAGTTCTAGTTGAAGGAAGTCTTTTTTTAGGACATATAATCACAAGTAATGGGATATCTATGGATCCATAAAACATAGAAGCAATTGAAAGATGGTCAAGGACAACATCTATGGTAGATATATGTATTTTCCTTAGGTTAACTGCGTATTATCATGGATTTGTGATAAATTTTTTGTGATTTTCAAACCCTCTTACAAAGCTAACTCAGAAGGGTGTCAAGTTTTCTTGTAATGCTGAATATGAATAGAGATTTATTAAGATAAAAGGAGGCTCATCACTGCACCAATGCTCACACTACTCATAAGTGGATAACTTTTCATAGTATTTAGTGATGCTTTGAATAAGGGATTGTGTTATGTGTTATTTCAGAATGCCAAAGTCATAGCCTATGCTTCAAAGAAGTTGAAAGTTTATGATAAACACTATCCCATGCATGATATGGAGTTGGTAGTTTTGATATTTGCATTGAAAATCTAGTGTCATTATCTATATGGGGAGAAGTGTGAGATATATACGGTTTAAAAAATCCTCAAGTATATCAAGAAATTAATTTTGAAAATTATAGATATTAGGTTTTACATTTTATTTATAAATTAATTTTTTAAAATTATAGAAATTGATTTATGAAAAATGGATTCAATATTTTGAATCATGAGGTCAAAATTTTTTAAGTAGGTTATTTTATTTTTTGAACATTATGAATAATAACAATAGTAAATATTTTTCACCTCAGTAAGTTTAAATTATAAAATTAAGGATAAAAATAAAGTGATAAGGCCTAAATATCTCACTAAAACATGTATTTATTTTATTTTATAAGTTTTTTTCGACATTTACTATTAAATATTTTAAAATGTTTCAATTTATTCTCACTTTAATCCAGTTATAACACTTATATTATTTTAAGAAGATATAAAGTCAAAACTATCACTCTCAAGATTTTAATATATATAATATTTTTTGAAAGGGATAATTATAAATTTTAATTTGAAATATATGTCTTTTTATCTTGGTAATTTATTATTAATTTTCAATGATGAAATAATTACCTTAACTCCTTATACAACGTCGACACGGTGCTTGTGTAAGAAGTAGAAAAATCTGGTAAATAATTTTAAAAAAATCTAAAAGTAATATTGTGAGAGTGAGTTTTAGTTTCCCAAAAATTTAATAGATAAAAATAAATTATTTGGGATGTTTTAATGAATTATATTCTAATTACTTTTATATTGTTCCATTTTTAAATTCAAATTAAAAGAATAGTTCCAAAAATTAAATTAATGATATTTTATAATAAATAAAGTTTTAATAAATGAATTAACATTATGGAAAATATTATATTTATAAAAATTCATGGTATATGATTTTAAATATCAACCATGGTCCATTTATGTTACACTTTTCCTTTTATAGTAACTTTCTTGACTGCTTTAGTGTAAAAAAATTTGATCTCATAGTGATCATCAGAAGGGGTAATGGGGGGTTAAAAAAGAGATAATGGTAAGAAAATAATATAAACATGTCCATATTTAATTTTATAGTATGTTTTCAAACCATCATAATATTATATTTTAATTATATCAATTTTGATCAATATTTTTATGAAAGTAAATTTATATTAATTTTATACTTAATTCGAAGAGTGTCTCACACCTAACTTATAAAAGATAACCTCTTATCTTCTCTTACTTAGACCTTTTTAGCACTCAAGTTTATCCAATCAATATAAAATTATCTCCTTGACTTCACTCCACATATATTAGAGGCCTTGGTTTGACTATAAAACTATCCTAGGAAATTGTTTTTATCGAAACATAAATAGGTTGCGTGAAAAGTGGATATATTTCTTAACCAAGCATTTTCATTTTATTTTTTCTTCTACCTCCATAAAATATTATTCAGCCA
The DNA here is from genome assembly GCA_963277665.1 of Viscum album. Lineage (NCBI taxonomy): Eukaryota > Viridiplantae > Streptophyta > Magnoliopsida > Santalales > Viscaceae > Viscum > Viscum album. The sequence continues at coordinate 238,942,898 of OY728137.1, forward strand.
TTATTATAAAATAAAATAATTATATTTCATACACTAAGATGTTATTATGAAAATTTTATAATCCATATTCATCGCCTCCTCCAGCAAATGGGAAACGAAATCATCATTTGTGTGTACGGAAGACTACCGCCTCATGAACTAATATAATTTATTTTCCATCATCGCCTATCATGGATGATTATAATTATAAATTTAATGTATATATATTATATTTTTAAAATAATTATCATTATTTAAATATAATATATCATCTATTTTCTTACCTTTACATTCATTAAAAATTATAACATTGTTTAGGCGTACGTGTGGATGACCACCTCTACAAAGTGATGTGATTATTTTTTTCATAAAGGCATCCCATGGATGTTTTATATAAGTGTATTTAAATAAATAATATGAAATTTATGATATAATAATAATACTTATAATATAAAATAATTTTTCCCCTCTTTCCATCATGATCATTGGAAAATGAAAACAATACTCATGTGTATGTACGACCTATCTATATCTGTGATTGTAACATAGTTTATTTTTCATCACCATATTCATGTTGTTTTAATTATAATTTATGTATACAATTGAAAACTATCTAATTATTATTATTCTATATGTGATGGAATAATTTCATATTTGACCATATTCAACCTATAAACGTCATTTTGGACATATGAGCTGAATATTGTCAAAACTAATGACATGAACTTATATAATTAAGAAATTTAATATAACATGATAATAAATAAAATAAAATTAATAATAAACATGAAAACGGTTATTAATAAATTAAATAATTGATATAAATTTATTGCTCAAGAATATAAAAAACATACATGATGAGACAGACTCAAGGTAAGGGTTGCATTAACTTAAAACCCTATTTTAAATGTTATAAATATTTATTTTCTAAATATTTTTCTTCAAAGTACATATTATTAAAGTTGTTTTATTTATTTATTTTTATCATCATAGAAGAATTAAAAGGTAAATTTTATGTCATTTTTTACTTTATTTTAATGGTTTTCAAAAGCAATATTTTTACATATTTTGTACGGACCATTTTGAATTTTTTACACAAGGTAAAAGAAATGTTATATTTTAAAGTATACGGAATCAAAAGTCTTTCATACCACTATAAAAATTATTTTATTGTTGGAATAATTTAAGATCATTCATGTTTTCTACAAATAACATATTTCTGTCTGTTCTGGGTATTTTAGTTTTGAAAATGGGTTTTCAAAAGGAAAGTTTATTTTGATATCAAAAAGTATTTTTCATATGGGTTAAAAAAAATTCAAAGGTTTATAATTAAAATATGAAATCAAAAAATGTTTTACTCGTGATATGGTAATTGTGAATTATATATTAATATGGGTGAGCTCAATATATCTTATACAATAGGTGATCTTGATATATCTTATACAAAAGGAGAGCCCAATATAGATTTCTATTGCACTGGTTAATGTTACTTATCTTCAATAGAAAAGAGGGAGTTAACCAGGGAGGTTTATTTGATATATTTAACTAGGATCTAGTTATTTATAACACAAATGAACAAGGGTTATAAATAAAATTCTCTAAGTTTTCAAAAAGGGTTTCTATTTTATTACAAAGTGTTTAAAGGTTTTATTTGAGATAAATGTGAGTATATTTCATATGGATATTATTTATTTCATACACTCAAAGAATATTGGGATAAAGGTAAAAAAAAGTGGGTTTTAATTTTTTCACTAGATTAACGAATTTCTTTCTTCTATGTACCATACTGATATTTTCGTTCCCATACCATGATTTTAAATGTTTTTAATAGGGTTTAAGGATTATTAAGAACAAAAATAAGATAAGTTGAAATTCATGAATATTTTTTAAGAAAGAAAAATGTTTTATTTTAAAAGTTTTATATTATAGAAAAATTGATAATAACTAGAGTTTTGTAGTTTTTAATATATGGGCTTGTTATGAAATATTCATAACCTGATATAACATCCCAAAACCCATAATTCCAGATTTGGTTTTTTAAATATAAACATTGAATTTTCAATATTGATACCAGTGAGGGTGACCCAATTTCCATTATCTAAAACTAAAAAAACAAAAATAAAATATTGGATCACTTTAATTCTTAAAGACCATTTATTTTTATAGTTTTAGATAATAAAAGAAAATTTTTACATCATGGATTCACAAATAAATGGTTCCTAATGATGAACATCATCTCTGGCCTTACCCATCTTTTCATATTCCACATTATTTCATCATCATCGTCCATGTCAAACCCTTATAAACATAATTGTTTCAACCTCAATATTTAAATCCTAGGAAAAATAAAATATAATAATGGTGAGATCAAATACTCAGTAAGATAAAACATAAGCATTAACTACTGAATTTCTTCATAGAGAATAAGAATATCATAAGATGATGACATAATCAAAGTGCATAACTATAACATAAGAATATTCATACCCATCAATACATGTATCATCTATCATGAAAACATGTCATAACACTTTAATAAAGGAAAGAGTCATCATAATCAATAATCATGTGCCATGTTATATTAATCTTAATCATAAGAAACATTATAAACTTATAGAAAGCATAAATAAAACTATTGGTATCTTGGAACATTATCTTCACATCACTTTTTATAAATAAAATTACCAATATGGTCTATTTTTATCTCTGGAGTACCTAATTCATTGGAGGGATATAACGGACCCACCATCTTTGGTCTATCACAGAAGAACCCATCCTTGATTAATAATATAACCATACATCATTGGATTATAACAGAATTGTCTGTCCTTGGTTTATAATAGTACCACCCATCATTATAAATAATTTAAAAAAATTGTATCATGAAAAAAGTACGTAGAGAATTAATTTCATCAGGAACTCTTGAAACAACTTTTATTATTTTCAAAACTTGATTAACCTAAGGAAAAGAAATGGGTTCCCTAAAAATCTATTTGAAACATGATTAACTCATTGAAAAGAAATATATTCTATAACAATCTCCTTAAAAATGATTAACACATAGGAAAGAAACAGGTCACAAAAAAATCTATTTAAAACATGATTAACCCAATGAAAATAAATGGGTTATATAATAATCTCTTTGAAACATATTTAACTCATAGAAATGAAACAAGTTCCACAATAATCTCTTTGAAACAATCATAATCCATCTAGAGAAATAATGAGATTTGTATCATTTTAAAATATCTTCACTGAAGCATAAGTAACAATAGGGGTTGTTGATGCTGAATAATTGAAATACTATTAAAATATAATTAAAAACGTTTTTTTAATAAAATAATCTTTTAATATTTAAAATAACGTTTTAAAACTGAAAATTCACAAAATATTTTGAAAATAATTTTCTTTGAAAAAAACCATGGAAACATAATAAGTGAGGTTCCAAGAAAATAATAGTCATAATGGGGGTAAAAATATGTTGATGTAGTAAAGGTTAAAAATAAACATTCTTTTCAAAACATTTTTATAAAAGAGATTTAAAAGAGACTCATTTGGAAAATATTATGAAAGTTCATTCCAAAATACTTTTAAAGAAGGTAAAAGATAATGTAAAATGGATTTAGAAAATCATTTATTTTTAGAAAGTAACATTTTTTTAAACATTTTGGAGATTTCTTTATAAATCATGGATATGGAAGAAAAAGATACTTGATCTAAAATAAAATACAGGATTAGTATCACTTAGAAATGAATTTCTTGATGTTTCTTCAATAAATAAGGATTAAAATGGAAATTAAACATGTGAACCACATTCATAACCATAGAATAATAATTGTGATGTGCTTCATGAAAATAATATCACATTATCTCCTCCAAAATAACCATGAAAATAAACAATCTCAAAAGAAATAATATTGTAACATAAAGCCTTTTCCACTTTAGTAACTCTTCAATCATAATCCCCATAAAATTATAACATCAAATGATACTTTAAATATCATGAACATATAGATTTTCATGATATAACATATGAAAGATATCTACATAAAACTCACAATTGAATATAGGTTTATATCAAAAAATTATGTCTCAAAGAAAGATAATTTGAGATGAATAACCAATAAAAATCATAACATTGTATTTTAGAATTAATCAATGAATAAATTATGTATATAAAATGTAAATACACATAAAAAAGTGTAAATAAAACATAAGATAATAAAAATTCATTACACACATAATCAGAGAATATCAAGTAAAATTAAAAAGTAATATAACCCAATGAAAAGAAATTTAGTTATGAAATTCTTTCCCACTTGGTAACTTTCAAGTTAAATACCCTTGGATGAAATAATTCAAATTGAAACTTAAAATACCATTTTTTATTAAGGATTAATTTTATTAAATGAGAAATGGGAATTGTATACACAACATAATATAAATAAGTGGTGAATATGGAATATGTATCAGAGAAATAAATGTGAGATGAGAAAATCCCTTACCTAGAGTCCAGGATTTCTTTTCATGTCCTTTAACTCCTGCATAATAATATTACATCAATTATAGGATTTATTAATAAAATTTTATAGGTTTAAAAATTTATTCTTAAATAATTTATTTTATTTATTTTTAATGACTTATTTAAATATTATATCAGTTAAGTCCACATCGGGCGGTAGTCCACACATACACGAACGATGTTATCAATTTTCAATTTAAGAAATAAAGTGATATATTATATTATAATAACGATAAATATTTCATTAATATCATTATTATTTCTCTTATATTACATATATTCAAAAAAACAGTCCTTATTACCATTCATGTAAAGCATTGGTGAAAACATTATCACATTGTTTCATGATATGGTATTCATCCCTACACATGAGTGATGTTATCGTATCCCCCCATAAAATTTAAATTGAAAAGATATATATGATATAATAACTATAAAAGCGTAAATATTTTAAAAATATCATATATATATATATATAATTTTAATCCATCATTACAATAATCCATGAGAGGCGATGATAGAAAACAAATAACATCGATTTGTGAGACTGTAGTTTGCCATAAACAAGAATGATGATTTCATATCCCATTTTATAGAATATGAGATAGGTTTATTTTATTATATTAATATAATAATATATAATTATATAGTGTAAAGTTTTTTTATCATATGATAATATTTGAATAATATTTTAATGAGGTGGAAGAATAAATAAAAAACTCATAGTTATGAATTTTACCTCTTCTTGGACCACATCTTTAAGATTATACCAAAAGTATTCCTAAAATAGATTTATGACCAAAAGAATTCTTATAGAATGATGGTATGGAATTTGGGAAGTACTTTTTCAATGTATTTCTCAACTAAAATGGTTTTCTTATTTGAATAAGTGAGGAGAGAGGGTGTCCTTTTATAATTGAGGTGAGTGGCACACTTGTAATTTTATAAAATAAAAAAAAGTACCCAAGATTTTTACATGACAAAAGGTTAAAAAATTAATAATTATATATCCTTATACATGATAAATATTAATATTTCTATTAAATGTATTTTAGAGCATTTTTAATTCATTTTAACCCTTATATTTTTTTAACCCCCCCCCCCCCCCGCGACAAACTCATTTTTACCGTAACCATGGTAATTAATTTTTATGATTTTCATAACTAATTTTGGTAAAAAATTAATCTGAAATTATTACATTATATAAATTATTTAAATTAAAAATATGAAATCAATTTTAACAAATTCAATTCAAATAATTGGAAAATTTAAATTTTAAAAAAAACCCATAGACGCGATGAGAAAGCTGGTTTTCAAGAAGTGTATGTTTCAATCAAAAGGTGATTTTATATTAAAAATATAAATTATAAGAATCATTGTATGAATATTAGTTAATATTAATTAATATATAATATAATAATTTAATTTAAAACATTATTTATTAGGGGTTATTTTAATTAATTAAAATTGAAAATCATTCTTCACTTTATAATATTTTTTCAGAAAAATATCATTTATAAATCCAAGGACAACCATATAATAAAATCCAACATGAAGCTGATTTAAAATAAATTAGCTGGTTTAAATATAAATAAATAATAATTATGTAACATAAATCATATTCAAAACATAATAGATCTTTTAAATTTCTTAATTTATAGAAAACGAATAACATTTTTTAGAACTGTATTTTTCACTAAACACTTAAAAATCAACATTTTATAAAAAATACAAAAAAATTACTTAATGTAATTTTTGATATTAATATTTCAAAAATGAATATCATTTTATCAAATAAATTTTATAAGATCTCCAAAAATCAATCATAATATTTTTTCATAAAAGAAAATAAAAATCATTTTCGAAGAAAACATATTTTTGAAGAATTAAATTTATTTACTAAAAACTGATTGATCATTTACTAAACATTTATAAATAATTTATATTGACTAGGAAATATATATATATATATATATATATATTTGTGTATCATAAATTATTTAACATTATTCATACCTGCTAATTTAACATTCATGTTATAATAGTTATATGATTTATGTTTCATTTAATCTCAGTGTTGCATGTTGAATATGTTATTGAACATAGTTTTCTTTTCTAAAACATAAGGGTGTTACATACTCCACCGTCTAAAAACTTTCATCCTAAAAATTTTAACTTTCTCTCAAGAATAAAAGTTTGTATATTTGAAAATTCTTTTTCTTGAAACCCACATCGTAAAAAGGGTTAATAAAACATCCCCCTGATAAGAGAGAAAATGACGGATGAAGTTTATCTAGAATAACACATACAGGGTTACCGAATAGAAGAACATAGATAGAAGGTGATTATTTTTACATGGAATAAAATCATAAATAATTATAGAGAGTGATATAGATCGTTGATCATATAAAATTGAATGATTAGTATAAAGGTAAGGCCCTAAAAACCATAAATCTGCAATGAGTAAAAAAACCATCAGTTCATCAGAAATAAAGGTACTAGGGTGAAAAAAATCAATATTATTTCCTAAATCTGAGTAATTTTTTAACCATCTACACTGAAAACATGGTGAAATATACTTAACAAGAAAATTATAATTTTATCTTTTAGCCAATTTCAACCACAATCTCATTTTTTCTACAAACGATGAGTATTCAAGAGAAATTTTCCATGACTGAAGCACTAAAATCAACTTTCAAATACCACATAACCATAATAGGGATAAAAAGCTATTCCTCCTATATTTATACATTAAAAAAAATTACACATGTTAAGATAATTCCCAAATTGAATAAACCTTTATATGATATATTAATCTTCAAAATTCAACAGTAATACCCAATGCTAAAACAAAACCATTCCATAAATAAATAACCATTTATCCAAAATTACCTCAATAAAATCAACATTATATATTGTTTTAACCTCAAATTTTATCTCATACCTTTCATATTACAAGCACAAAAATAATGGAAATCTTCTTTTGAGATGATGTTAATCACTTAGTTACTAAATCACTTTTAAATATCATGGTTATCTATATGATAAAACTTATGTTCCCATAATTACCTCAATAAACATGATCATATAAACCCTTAAGGTTATCAAAACCTTAAAACTTAGGTCTGAAAAATTTAAATTCATATTTCAAATTAAACTAAAACTTTACATATACTTAAAACTAATTAAACGTATCCTAAAATGTCATTAATTGCATTAAGATATCATCACTTAAAAAAAGGGTGTCTAAGATTTTGTACTTATGGTCATACTTAATATTATAGACCTATGATGGTATCCATAACTCTCAAGATAACATCACATGAAAACATTCTAATCTCCAAAGTTATAAAAACCTTTCCTTTGATACCAAACTATAACATTCTAGAACCCACACACCCAAATATGGTGTTCATAACATAAACTTCACATTTCTGTATTTGATAATAATAAAGTTAAACAAATTTTTTCTATCAAAAACATACCAAAACAAAAGGAAAATATTGTATCACTTACATTCTCGATGACATTTTATGTTTATAATTTTAGAGAATTAGGAAAAACTTTTAACATCATTGATTCATAAACAACTAGTTCATAATGATAAACATCACCTCCCACTATACCCAACTTTTCATATTTGATATTAAGTCGTCATAATTATCCATATGAAACCATTAAAGTTATTATTCATTCAACCTCAATATTTATAACCTGGTAAAAATGAAGAATAAGAAGGGTGATCTCAAATTCTCATTAAGGGTAAATGTAAGCATTAACAATTTAATTTCATCAGGGGTCATAATAAAATCATAAGGGTATTATAACAAAATAAATGTGAATGGGTATAACATAAGAATATATATACCTATAAATACCTAAATAACCAAACATTAAAACATGGTATAAGGATTTAACAAAGTCAAGATTCATCAGAATCAATAATCCTATGTCATGTGATATCAATCATGATCATAAGAAATCTTATAAACCCATAGGAATCATAGATAAAACTTATTAGAAATATGGATCATTATATTTACATCACTTATTACAAATAAAATAACTAATATTTTTTAATTTCATCTCTAGAGTACCCAATGAATTAGAGGGATAGAATGGACCCACACGTCCTTAGTTTATCATGGAACCACTGGTCTTTGGTTAATAACATAACCACACGTCCTTGGATTATAATAGAACCACACATCCTTGGTTTATAATTTAACCACCCATCATTATATATAATTTCCAAAAACCATGTCATGAATAAAGTATATATGGAATCCATTTCTTTATAAACTCCATGAAACAACCTTTATTATTTTTAGAACTTGACTAACCCATGGAAAAGAAATTATTTCCTCAATAATCTCTTTGAAACATGATTAACCCATGGAAAAGAAATGGGTTTCATAAAAACCTATTTGAATAATTATTAACTCGTACAAAATAAATGAGTAACATAAAAATCTATTTGAAACATGATTAACCCATAGAAAAGAAACAGGTAACATAGAAATCTCTTTGAAACGCAATTAACCCATAGAAAAGAAAAGGGTTTCATAAAAATCTATTCAAAACAAGTATAGTCCACATATATAAAGAATTATGATTAAATAATTGAAAAATAAATCCATTGGAGCACAAGTAAAAAATGTTTGTTGATATTAATGAATGAAAATTCAATAAAATATCATTAAAAATATATTTTTAGGAAAATAACCTTTTGATTTTAGAAATCACTTTTTAAAAATAAAAATTCAAAAAATATTGTGAAAGTAATTATCTTTGAAAAAACATGAAAATATATAAAGGAAGTTTCAAATAAAATAATGGTCATGATGGTGGTAAAATCCACTCATTTTGTAAATCTTAAAAATAAACATTATTTTTAAAATATTTTGTAAAAGGGAGACAAAAGTGACTCATTTGGAAAACGTTAAGAAATTTACTTTAAAAACCTTTTAAAAGTAGGTACAAGATCATGTAAAATGGATTTAGGAAATAATTTATTTTTAAAAAATAACATTTTTTAAAACATTTCAGAAGACATTTTATAAAACCTAGATATGGAAGAGAAAGATACCCGATCTAAAATAAAATAAAAGATCAGTATCACCTATAAAAAAATTTATTGATTTTTATTCAATCAATAAGGGATGAAATTGAAATTAAACATGTGAAACACATTAATAACCATAGGATAATAAAATTTATGTGGTTCAAGGAAATAATATCACAGTAATTTCTCCAAAATAACCTTGAACTTAAACAATTCTGAAAGAAATGTGACTGTAACATAAAGTATTTACCACTTTGGTAACTATTAAATCATAATCCCTGTGAAATAATAACATAAATTGATACTTTATATATCATGAAAATAAGTATTTTCAAGATATAACATGTTTAAGGCTAGTAAATAAACTTCACAAATGGTTAAAGGTTCATATCATAAATGTATTTCTTAAAGAAAGAGAATTTTAGATGAATAACCCTTAAAAAAATCAAACCATTGTATTTGAGAATTAATCAATGAATAAATTATTTGTATAAAATTTAAATCCAAATAAAATGAGTGTAAATAAAACATAATATAATAAAAATTCATCACACACGTAATCATATAATATAAAATTCAATGAAGTAATATGACCCAATGAAAAGAAATTGAGTTATGAAATTATTTACCACTTGGTAAATTCCAATTCAAAATCACCTTGCATGAAATAATTCAAATTGAAACCTAAAATACCATTATGTATGAATTATTCATTATATTACATGTAAAATTTTGATTATATACAATACAAAATATAAATTATTAGTGAATATATAATATGTCTCACAGAAATAAAATTGAGATGAAAAAAACCCCTACCTCGAGTCCAGACTTTCCTTGTATTCCCTGAAACTCATGTATAATAACATTATATCAATTATTTCATTTAAAAATAAAATTTTACAGGTTTAGAACCTTATATATAAAAACATTTATTTTATTTCTTTTTTATTTATATATTTAAATATTTAATCAGTTAAGTCTACATAGGGTGTTTTAAGGACATTTGGTTTATTGTTTCAAAACAGCTTCATTGTGTTTACCATGCTCAAAGATGTCATTATTTAAAATTATACAGAATAATAATAATTTAATAATTATAATATTTATTTATCTATCCCAATTTTAAAACCAATTATGAAAAATGTTTGTGAAAAATGAACTATGTTACGATCATGGAGATGGTAGATCGTACGTGCGCATGAGTAACGTTTCCATATTTCAATGATCAGTATGGAAAGAAGGTATGTATTATTTTATATTTCATGAATTATAATAATATAATAAACATCATATTATATCTTTAAATATTCTTATATATATCATTATTGTGAAGTGGTGATGAAAACATAATCACATCGCTTCGTGGATGGGGTAGTCGACATGCACACGAACAACATTATCGTTTTTTAGTGTAAGAAAGAAAGTGATATATTATATTTAAAGAATTAAATATATGTCATTAATATAACTATTATGTCATTTATATCACATATATTCATTAACATTATCCATATTTCCTACCCTATAAATCATTAATGAAAAAAAATCACATCACTTTGTGAGGCGGTAGTCCACCGTAGACATGATAGATGTTATTGTATCCCCCACAAAATGGTAAGTAAAATAAGGTATATGTGATATCATAAATCTTGGAGTATAAATATGTTACAAATATTATATATATATATATATACATTAAATCTATTATTACAACAATCTGTGAGAGGCGATGATAGAAAACGAATGACATCGGTTTGTGAGGCGGTAGTCCACCTTACACATGAATGATGATTTCATATCCCATTTGATGGAAGAAGAGATGGATTTAGTTTAGGAAATTAATAAAATAATATATAATTATTTATGAGACACTACTGTTATAATATGAGAACAAATGAATAATATTGAAATAAGGTGTATAAGAAATGAAATTAAAATGCATAGTAATGAATTTTACCACTTCTCAAACCACCTCTTTAGGATTATACCCATAGTATTCCTATATTGGATTACCGATCAAAAAAACGATTTTAGGACGATTTTATGTAATTTGGGTATTTATTTGGTATGGTGTTTTCTAAACCAAAAGGCATTGAAGGTGTGAAGAATAATGGAGAGGGGTGGCCTTTTATAAGTGAGGTGTAACATCCCAAGTAAATAAATAATATTACATTCTAATGTTTATCAATATTTGTGAATAAAATGTTAATATTACTTTAAAGGGAATTATATGCCCGATGGCATACCCAATACACAACAACGAGTTTCTTTGAAATCTTACGTTGCACACTAATAATATAATAATATTATAATAGTTAACGCCTAGCCATTGTAATGGAAGGAATGAACAGAAATAACTACAAAATGATTACATTTGTTTGTTAAATATTTTTACATTTATCCAATAAATTTTATAGGCTTAAAATCCAAATGAATCCAATTTTAAGAATAAATACTCTAATATTTTTAAAAGATTGTTTTACCGCCTTTTGATGGCGAACCTTTTTTAAATCTAACTTTTGAAAATTTTATAAGCTCTATTTTTCAAAATAAACTTATTCTTTATTATTGGGACATTTAAATTTACTTTGGTTAAATTTTTGTTATGTTTCTGACATTGTTCATTTTTTTAATGAATAGTGAAAAAATATTGCATTTTACATAAAAACTGTTTTTTCATCTAATTTAAATATATGATTAGATTATATTTTTAATTGGTTTTAAAGTTTAATTGGAATATATTTTTACAATTTAATACAATTGTGGTCATTGAAATTAATTTCACTTTGAAATTGGACTTAAACTAGTGTCAATCTTTTAATAGATATTGTCTCTTAAAAACACGCTATTTGTTTTGACAGCGGGAATGGATTATTAAATTAATTAATTAAACTTATATATTTTGAATTTTATAAAATAGACATCATTTTTGAATTCGTAATATCAAATATATCCTAGGGTGGATTTTTGGTATTTTTCTGAAAAACTTCAATTTTTGATGAATAGTGAAACAACTAAGTGGTAGTTAAAGAAACTAATTTTTCATTTAAATGAATCTTTACCACTTATGTGATTTTATTTTCAAAAATCCAACATAAATGGTTGTCATTAAAAAGTAAAATTTGGTTCAATGAGATTAAAATAATTTTTTGGTGAATAGTAACTTGTAAGTATTATTAATCGCGATTAAAGGTAATTAGTGTAATTTAAGGTAAAGATAATGTTATAATAATATGAAATGACCTTTAAACATGTCCTAACCTTATTGGATGAGTCATGGCCGATCAATAAAATCCATGGGTCAACTTGGGGACCCAATGGAGCCACTTTGGTTGGAAAATGACATTAATAACTTTTTATTTAAAGTTAAAATTAAAATGTCACAAACATGTATTGTTTTACTAACCCAATTTTGACATGGGGTTATACAAGTCATATTTTTGACTATAAATATTCATTAAAAATATAAAAATATTTTCTACATCATGATATTTTTTTATAATTTTTAGACATTAAATTAATTAATTTATTTATGACACCGTGATGATGTAGTGATTACCTAATAAATGAACGATTTAAATAAAATGATAAGATAGGGTGAAATATAAGTCTTAAACTTATCAAAAACCTATTGTATGGGTGGATTTAGAAACATTATCACCTTATCCTAGAAATATATCCTTTTGGTACCTTTGAAATCTGAAAATCATTTTATAATAAAGTAATAGTTTATAACTTTCCAAGAGTGCCCCTCCTCTTCTCTTATAAAAGTCCCCCACCTCTACCACCTTACCCACACCTCTCAAGACTTTGGATCGGCCAAACCCTGCCCATTTCATCTCTCAACATCTCTCTCTTCATCATTGAAGCCTCACCTTTGGCATAATTCTCTTCAAGAAACCCTTTTGGTTCAAACCAAGAGGAGTTACCCGATTTAATGGTAATGTCTTCACTTGTGTTCTTTTGTTTTATTTTGCTTCTCCAAACACCTAAACTCTTTTTATTAATTTATTTTGTAACAAAACAAGTAACTTAAATATACTAGGATGTTGTTATGTTATTTATTCTAGCTACACTTACACACACCTCCGTCTAATGGTTAAAGAACATACTGTTTCTGTGGATGGTGAATTACTGCCTCACGAAACGATGATTGTTCAATCTTCTCGTAACACCTTTTATGATGGCCATTATGATGTCACTGTATTTTATATATGGTATTTATGGTATTTATGTTTCCCATATTCTTCTGTATTTTATATTTAAAACATACCTTTATATTTTGCATGTTGTGCAATTGCGATAATTTCATATGAGGAAGTGTGGACTACCGCCACCTCAAGTGATGTGACTCGTTCATGCAATACATGGAATGTATAAAGAATTAAATTAATGAACTTATGTGGCCTATAAAACATATATATTATACTGGAATTATAATATATATATCTCAATTATTTCAAATTCCATTAATATGACAATGAAATGAAAGTAGCGTTCATGCGTAAGTACGGCCTACCGTCTCCATGAACGGTGCATTTCATTTCTTTTTATCTCCAAATGTTATGGAATAGTATAAAATTAAAATTTATTGGATATATATGATATTTACATCATTAATACTATTCTGGATATTATTTACTTATAACTACATGGACAATCATTTTCAAACAAGTTCATTTTTGACTCATGTACCAAACATCAACAAAAACGTCTGATATGAACTCACATTATTAGCCAATTATTATAACATTATAATATGTGATATTAACTGAATAATAATCTTTAAACTAATACCTTAAGAAATTTTAAATTGACCAAAGTTTATTATTCAGTAATATAAATAAATGAACAAGACAAGTCGGACTTGAGGTAAGGGATCCTACCACTCTCTTTCTTTTTAAGTATTCTTTTTTATGTAACTTACTTTAAGCTCCTCTTTCTTATGTTGGGGGATGTTCTTTTATATTACTCTTGCTGTAAATTTTATTTTAATATGATTATAGACCCTATTTTATCTCAACAATCCATTTTTAGAAGTTTTATATGGCGCCGTTAGGCTGCCGAATTTTCATAAGGGGATTTTCATCTCACTTTTTATTCCTGTGAGATTCAGGATACATTTGCCACTATTTCCTTTTGTGTGGTGTATGTACTGCCAATTATTTTAATATTTTTATAATATAATCTCATTTATGTGTATTTAAATCTTCATTTTATGACCCTTCTTTCATGGGGTGTATGTTTCGAAAGTTACCCAAATCGGTAAGAGAACCTTTCACCCTCCTCTTTTTAAAAGACTTATTTTGTTATGTATTTTAATTTACATATTTTTATGTTGGGATATGTTATTATATATCCTTATTTATGTAAATTTTATTTCCAATTAATTAGATACCATTTTCTCTCTCATCAACTAATTTTATGAATTTTAAAGTGACGTTGTTAGGCTGTCGAATTTTACTAAGGGAACTTTTTAACCCAATTTCAATTTCTTTGGGTTCAACTTGTAGATATTAAATATTTCATCCTTTGAATATGTGTGAATGACCTTTGATTGTTTTACACTTAATATCCACTTATATTGGGTGTATTTATATTTGTCACACATAATTATGAGATTGATTTATCCTTAATTTAAGGATACCTTCTTTATAAGGGATTTCATATCATTTTACATTTCTATTGAGACTTTATTGTTGTTATGCACCAATTAACTCGTATATGGTGTATATACTATACTTTGGAATATTATATCATGAATCCATTTATTCTCATGATATTATAAACTTTTGATTAAATTTTATTTCTCAATTATTGTATTCAAGTGTCTCCAATTTTGGTAAAAACCCTTTAACTAAAATATCGCTTTAAATTTTTTAATGATTTGTTCTTATAAATATTTCTCATTAATATACATGTTTTCAAAATGGTTTTAAGGAATTATTTATATGGATATTATTGGTTTAAAATGTTAAAAGCTTCAAGGTGGTATGAGACACTTTGATTCAAAAATCTCTTTATTAAATGTTTTAAATGATTTTGAAAATGGTTTTTTGAATGGATTCATTATTTCAATATCTTAAAATGTTATATTGTTATTGCAATGTGGGAATATTATCTTTCCTTTATGATAAAGTTATTTTCTATGATTATGTTATGTTCCTTGGGAATTGTTTATGAAAACAGGTGGTTCTGTGATAAACTAAGGGCAGGTAAGCCCGATATAGCTATCCAATGCATTGGGTAACGTGAAGGGGTTAAATGTTATGGTTTCTCCGAAAAGATTTAGGGAATATACTGTGATGAGTATTCCAAACATAACCATGAGGGTTACTCCCTACGTAAGAATGTTATGAATGCCTCAAGTTACCTTTATATCTTATGATTTCTATGAGTTATTCATAAATCTTATGATTTCACAAGGTATGTTAACGTGCTTATGTTTTATGAGTAAAGTATGATTTCATTTATTCTTATGTATACATGTACTAATGTTTTCTTTACAAATTTGTATGTCCCTTACTGATCTTTTTATGCTCATCCCAAGTTTTTGAAATGTTTTTCACAGGTCAAGGTAAAGGTACATGATATGAGGATAGTGTCAAGGAAGTGTCAAGAAAGAATCCATGTTTTATTTTAAATATGTTTCTATTGATGGGAAAAATGAATACTATCTTTTATGTAACCACTTTGTTTAAATGTATAATTTAATCCATAATTTAGGATCTAATTCTCTAAAACTCTAAACCTAAAAAGATCCTCAATGTGTATTCTTGAAATAACTCAAGATTAGTTAAGGTTTAAGGTCGGGTTCTAATAGTTGGTATCAGAGGTAGGTTTAGATAACTTTAGAGTTTAGAGTGTTGTTTAAGCATAAGTAACAAGTTGTGCATAACCACAATGGTTATTATATTAGATAGAGTCATTGTTATTTTTGAAGGTTGGAATGAGTTTGAGATTACTTGGATAAGTATATCTTAGTGTTTATATTCCTCTTTCGTACATGATGATTTTGTTGATATACTCACACTAACCTTTTTGGTTTTAGTAAATGGATGGATCTAGTAGGAACCAAAGTGACAATGGGTTTGAAGGAAACTATGGTGGTTCTCTAATTAAGAGACTGGATGAAATGGGGGATTCAATGAGAAATCTCGTGGTTATTCTAAACCAACTATCAGAAGTCATGATCAACCACTTGAACCTTGGTGATTTCTCTAATGCCTCTTATATGAGAGAACCAACTCGATGTGGAAGTTCATGTGATAATTATAAAGGTAACCATTAGGGTTTATATGATCCTTACTTTTGAGGTAATTATGGGTTACTATATGTTATGATGGAAAATGAAAGGCATGAGATAAACTTGAGGTTAAAATATGTTATGATTATTTTTGAAGATTTCATCTCGTTTTGGGGAATATTTTAAGAATTATATAGTTTTGGAAAAAGGACAACACGCAGACCGCGTGACAACCCGTCGCGTCGGACAAAGCTATGGGAATCAAACCCACAACCAAAGTACGACTAGTATTTATCTCCTACCACTAGACTATGTGAAGTCCCTGGTTAGTTTGACTAATTATTTTTTTAGATATATGATTTTATGAATCAAGAGTAAGTTGATTTTGGGTTATCTATGGAAATTATTAAACTATCATGGAGGATATGTGATTAGGTTAATTACTTTTCAATATGAGAGTTTAAGAGCAGCTGATGTTATTTGGAGATAAATGTTAATTTGTACCTTGGGAGACTATGTGATCAAATCCTTCAAATATTTGGGTTTCAATATTAGTTGGGTTTACCCTAAATAATTTTATAGACAAATTGTTTATTGAAAGGTCTTCGTTGAACTTTGGGTTTTGTTTGACAAATTTTGGAGATTAGGAGTAGTTTTTCTTTTTGTAAAAAAATATCCTTTTTGGGTATTATCTGATCTCGTACTAAACTTTTTTGTTTGGTTTTGGTTGAGATCTAAAGACATGGGAAATATATAGTTCTCTTTTGTGGATTAGGTGATTCTCAAGAAGTTGATTATAGTACTCTTAATGCGAACAAGTCTTCCTAAAAACTCGTCTTTTGGAGAAAATATGAGTTTGATTCAGGAATCTAGTAAAAGTTGAAAGTCTATGTGACTAGTAATTATGTTTCATTATGATTTAGTTAAGCTAAAAAATAAATTCCTTAATGAATATTAACTTAAAACAAAAATGTTGTCTGTTAACTTTTCCTACTGGGGAATCGAATACCATTTAACCCATCACAAGTTTGTGATTTTCTTATGGTTAACTTTCTCCTAGACATGTTTACTATCACTCTCTACCAGAACATGACCCTTTGTTTTCTCATCCATATCCATATTTTCATACATTGAATCCTAGTATGGGTGAACTAGGGTGACCTTTGTACTTCTCTCCCTTTCTTTTAAAGAGATAGTTTTATTGACTCTTGTTCCAATGTGGGACTTTCAATAAAGTTTTCAAGCCCAATTTCAAAATTTCGAGGAAGCAATTCCCAAAAGGGGGGAAGGATGTAACATCCCAGGTAAATAAATAATATTAAATTCTAATGTTTATCAATATTTGTGAATAAAATGTTAATATTACTTTAAAGGTAATTCTATGCTCGATGGCGTACCCAATACGCAACAACGAGTTTCTTTGAAATCTTACGTTGCACACTAATAATATAATAATATTATAATAGTTAACGCCTATCCATTTTAATGGCGGGAATTAACAAAAATAACTACAAAATGATTACATATGTTTGTTAAATATTTTTACATTTATCCAATAAATGTTAGAGGCTTAAAATCCAAATGAATCCAATTTTAAGAATAAATACTCTAATATTTTTAAAAGATTCTTTACCGCCTTTTGATGGAGAACCTTTTTTAAATATAACTTTTGACAACTTTATAAGATCTATTTTTCAAAATAAACTTATTCTTTATGATTGGGACATTGAAATTTACTTTGGCTAATTTTTTGGTATGTTTCTGACATTGTTCATTTTTTTAATGAATAGTGAAAAAATACTACATTTTACATCAAAACTGATTTTTCATTTAATTTAAATATATGGTTAGATTATATTTTTAATTGGTTTTAAAGTTTAATTTGAATATATTTTTACCATTTAATCCAATGGTGGTCATTGTAATTAATTTCACTTTGAAATTGGACTTAAACTAGTGTCAATATTTTAATAGATATTGTTTCTTAAAAACACACTATTTGTTTTGACAGTGGGAATTAATTATTGAATTAATTAATGCAACTTATATATTTTCAATTTTGTAAAATAGACATCATTTTTGAATTTGGAATATCAAATATAGACTCGGGTGAATTTTTTGTATTTTTCTGAAAAACTTCAATTTTTGATGAATAGTGAAACAACTAAGTGGTAGTTAAAGAAACTGATTTTTCATTTAAATGAAACTTTACCACTTCTGTAATTTGATTTTCAAAAATCCGACATACATGGTTTTCATTAGGAATTAAAACGTGGTTCAATGAGATTAAAATAATTTTTTGTGAATAGTAACTTTAAGTTTCATTAATCACGATTAAAGGTAATTAATGTAATTTAAGGTAAAGATAATGTTATAATAATATTAAATGACCTTGAAACATGTCCTAACCTTATTGGATGAGTCATTCCCAACCAAGAAAATCCATGGGTCAACTTAGGGACCCCATGGACCCACTTTGGTTGGAAAATGACATTAATAATTTTTATTTAAAGTTAAAATTAAAATGTCACAAACATGTATTGTTTTACTAAAATAGCTTTTACATGGGGTTATACAAGTCATATTTTTTACTATAAATATTAATTAAAAATATAAAAAAATTTCCTACATCATGATATTTTTTTTATAACTTTTAGACATTAAATAAATTAATTTATTTATGACACCGTGATGATGCAGTGATTACCTCATAAATGAACTATTTAAATAAAATGATAAGATAGGGTGAAATATAAGCCTTACACTTATCACAAACCTATTTGATGGGTGGATTTAAAAAACCTTATCACCTTAGACTAGAAATATATCCTTTTGGGACCTTTGAAATCCGAAAATCATTTTATAATAAAGTAATAGTTTATAACTTTCCAAGAGTGCCCCTCATCTTCTCTTATAAAGGCCCCCACCTCTACCACCTTACCCACACCTATAAAGCCTTTGTCTTGGCCAAACTCTGCCCATTGTATCTCTCCACAGCCCTATATTCATCATTGAAGCCTCACATTTGGCATAATTCTCTTCAAGAAACCCTTTTTGTTCAAACCAAGAGGAGTTACCCGATTTAAAGGTAATGTCTTCACTTGTGTTATTTTGTTTTATTTTGCTTCTCCAAACCCATAAAGTCTTTTTATTCCTTTATTTTGTAATAAAACCAGTATCTTCAATATACTAGGATGCTTTTATGTTAAGTATTCTAGCTACACTTACACACACCTCCGTCTAATGGTTATAGAACATGTTGTTTCTGTGGATGGCGAATTACTGCCACACGAAACGATGATTGTTCAATATTCTCTTAACACCTTTCATGGTGGCCATTATTATGTCACTGTATTTTATATATGATATATATGGTATTTATGTTTCCCATATGCTTCTGTATTTTATATTTAAAAAAACCTTTATGCTTTGCATGTTGTGCAATTGTGATAATTTCATACGAGGAAGTGTGGACTACCGCCCCCTCAAGTGATGTGACTCGTTCATGCAATACATGAAATGTATAAAGAATGAAATTAATGAACTTATGTGACCTATAAAACATATATATTATACTGTAATTATAATATATATATCTCTCAATTATTTTTAATTTCATTAATATGACAAAAAATGAAAGTAGCGTTCATGCGTATGTACGGCCTACCGTCTCCATGAACGGTGCATTTCATTTATTTTTATCTCCAAATGTTATGGAATAGTATAAAATGAATATGTACTGGATATATATGATATTTAAATCATTAATTCTATTCTGGAGATGATTTACTTATAACTACATGGACAATCATTTTCAAACAAGTTCATTTTTGACTCATGTACCAAACATCGACAAAAACGTCTGATATGAACTCACATTATTAACCAATTATTATAAAATTATAATATGTGATATGAACTGAATAATAATACTTAAAGTAGGGACTTAAGAAATTATAAATTTACCAAAGTTTATTATTCATGAATATAAAGAAACGAACAAGACAAGTCGGACTTGAGGTAAGGGATCCTACCACTCTCTTTCTTTTTAAGTATTCTTTTTTATGTAACTTACTTTAAGCTCATCTTTATTATGTTGGGGGATGTTATTTTATATTCCTCTTTCTGTAAATTTTATTTTAATATGATAATAGACCCTATTTTATCTCAAAAATCCATTTTTGAAGTTTTATGTGGCGCCGTTAGGCTGCCGAATTTTAATAAGGGGATTTTCATCTCACTTTTTATTCTCGTGAGATTCATGCTACATTTGCCACTATTTACTTTTGTGTGGAGTATGTACTGCCCATTATTTTACTATTTGTATAATATAATCTCATTTATGTTTATTTACATCTTCATTTTATGACCCTTCTTTCATGGTGTGTATGTTTCGAAAGTTACCCAAATCGATAAGGGAACATTTCACCCTCCTCTTTTTAAAAGACTTATTTTGTTATGTCTTTAAATTTACATATTTCTATATTGGGATATGTCATTATATATCCTTGTTGATGTAAATTTTATGTAAAAGTTATGAGATTCCATTTTCTCTCTCATCAACTAATTTTATGAATTTTAAAGTGACGTCGTTAGGCTGTCGAATTTTACCAAGGGAACTTTTTAACCCAATTTCGATTTCTTTGGGTTCAACTTGTAGATATTGAATATGTCATACTTTGAATATGTGTGAATGAACTTTGATTGTTTTACACTTAATATCCACTTATATTGGGTTTATTTATATTTGTCACACATAATTATGAGATTGATTTATCCTTAATTTAAGGATACCTTCTTTATAAGGGATTTCATCTCATTTTACATTTCTATTGAGACTTCATTGTTGTTATGAACCAATTCACTCTTATATGGTGTATATAATGTCCTTTTGGAATATTATATCATGAATCCATTTATTATTATGATATTATAAAGTTCTGATTAAATTTTATTCCTTAATTATTGTATTCAAGTGTCTCCAATTTTGGTAAAAACCCTTTAACTAAAATATCACTTTAAATGTTTTAATGATTTGTTCTTATAAATATTTCTCATTAATATCCATGTTTTAAAAATGGTTTTAAGGATTTATTTATATGGATATTAATGGTTTAAAATTTTAAAATATTCAAGGTTTTATGGGACACTTTGATTCAAAAATCTCTTTATTAAATGTTTTAAATGGTTTTGAAAATGGTTTTTTGAATGGATTCATTATTTCAATATCTTAAAATTTTATATTGTTATTGCAATGTGGGAATATTATATTTCCTTTATGATTAAGTTATGTGCTATGATTATGTTATGTTTCTTGGGCATTGTTTATTAAAACAGGTGGTTCCGTGATAAACTAAGGGAGGGTGAACCCGATATAGCTCTCCAATGCATTGGGTAACGCAAAGGGGTTAAACGTTATGGTTTCTCCGAAGAGATTTAGGGAATATACTGTGATGGTTATTCCAAACATAACCATGAGGGTTACTCCCTATGTAAGAATGTTATGAATGCCTCGAGTTACCTTTATGTTTTATGATTTCTATGAGTTATTCATAAATCTTATGATTTCAGGAGGTATGTTAATGTGCTTATGTTTTATGAGTAGAGTATTATTTCATTGATTCTTATGTATACATGTACTAATGTTTCCTTTCTGAATTTTTATGTCCCTTACTGAGCTTTTTATGCTCATACCAAGTATTTGAAATGTTTTTCACAGGTCAACGTAAAGGTACATGTTATGATGACAGTGTCAAGGAAGTGTCAAGAAAGAATCCATGTTTTATTTTAAATATGTTTCCGTTGATGGGAAAAAATGAATACTATCTTTTATGTAACCACTTTGTTTAAATGTGAAATTTAATTCATGATTTATGATCTAATTCTCTAAAAATATAAACCTGAAAAGATCCTCAATGTGTATTCTTGAAATAACTCAAGATTAAGTAAGGTTTAAGGTCGGGTTCTTATATGAGGTGAGTGGCAAAGTTGTAATTCTTGAAAAAAAAGGTGTACCCACGTTTTTCAAATGAAATAAGGATCTAAAATGGATTATTATCAATAATTATAAATTATAAGGTCTAAATACAGCTATATAAATATTTTTATACATGTTTTTAGGTTATTTAAACCTTTATATTTCTAGTTTAACCCCTGGTAAATCCATTTTTACCTTAACCATGATAATTAATTTATTCTCTTTTCACTATACATTTTGGTAAAAAATTAAGTTTAAATTATTATATAATATCAATAATTATTATTATAAATAATTAATAAATTTTAATAAATTCAATTCACATAAGTTACAATGTTATATTTAAAACAAAACCAACAGATGCAATGAAAAACCCGGTTATCAAGCAGTGTATTTTTCTACCAAAAGATGATTTTATATTAACTCTATGAATAATAATAATAATTATATGAATATGAATTAATATGAATTAATATTTCTTAATATATAATCTATAAATTTAATTTTAAACATTCATAATTAGATATTATTTTAATTAATTAAAATGGATAAGCATTATGCAATTTAAAAAAGTTTTAAGAAAAATATTGTTTTTAAACCCAAGGACAACCTTATTATAAAGTTCAATATGAATATGATTCAAAATAAATTAATTTAATTAAATATAATTAAATAATACTTATTTTAATTAAAATCATATTCAAAAAAATAATGGAACTTTTAAATTTCTAAATTTATTAAAAATAAATGAAATGTTTAGAAAAAACGGTATTTTTCACTATTCACTAAAAAATCAATATTTTCAAAAAAATACCAAAATTTTACCTAAAGTAAATTTTGATATTAAAATTTAAAAAATTAATTTCATTTTATAAAATAATTTTTATAATGGTTCCAAAAATTAATTATAATATTTCTTCATGAAAATTAATAAAAAACATTTTTGAAAAAAACATATTTTTGAATAATAAATTTAATTTACAAAAAATTGATATATTATTTACTAAATATTTATAAATAATTTCTATTGAGTTGGAAATTTATATATATTTATATATATATCATAAATTAGTTAATACGATTCATACACACCAATTTAACGGTTATGTTATAATGGTTATATATTTCAAATGTCGTGTAAGATCGGTGTAGCGGGTCAAATACGCTATTTAACATTGTTTTATTTTCTAAAATATTGGGTTGTTACACATAATTATCTTAAAATATAAACTAAAAATATCCTTTAAATGTAATAAATTAAATTATTTACTAAATACTTGATATTATGTAATGTTTTAAGGTTGGGTCCTTATAGTTGGTGTTAAAGGAATGTTTTAGATAACTTTAAGGGTTGGGATAATATTAATAGAATACCCTTTTGAGATTATACGTTATATTCAAGTTGAAATTATATATAATTTAAATATTACAATATTTCTTCATCTAAAATTTATCTATTTAGAACGATTTTATGTAGAGGAAATATGGAAGAAAATCTAGGAAGGTATCAAGAGAAATATATATTTCCAAATAAGTATCCTAGAATAATTGGAATTGGACCTGAATAGTTTTTTTTTGTGATGGATCTAATTAAACATGAAATAAATATTGGTGTTATTCATGTTATAGAGTAAGAATATTTACCCTAGAGAAATATTTCAATAGTTGAGACTTTCATGAAAAAACACCCTTTGAATTTATGTGAAACCTCAAATCTAGTGGTAGATAAATGATAGATCAATGAACTAGAAAAGATATTTAAAGTCATGGTATTTTTAAAATTTAAAAATTAAACTCTTTTAATTTATCATTTTGAAGGTGAATACGATCGATGGTTTCATTTAGATAAGAAAACCATTGAGAGAGAAGTGAGTTTGATTCCATGGAATGTGATGAATTTAAGAATATTTTTTATTGAAAAATATTTCTCAAAGGTTTTTCAAATCATAATAGAGAAATAATTCTTGTAATTGAGTAAAAAAGATTAAGATTCAGTAGTCGCATATAAAAAAAATATTACAAGATTGGTCAGGTATGCACTGATTTTTGTTCAAAACCTTGATTTTAAAATTAATAGATTTTACTCAGGATTGAAACCAAATTTATGAAAAAACAATGGCCTCATGTTAATTTAAAATTTATGAGAAATTTATTTCATACTGAGAAATTTGAGATAGAGTTTACTGACACTTAAGGTCTTTAAGATGACATGAGTAAGAATTGTTCAAGGTGGGAATAAATATAGAAGCAGACAACTAATAAATCAGGAGGTATTCTCCCAAAATGTTCCAAGTACAGTAAAAAACAATAAAAATAATTTTTGATAGGATATGGAAAGTGTTATCAGTGTGGTATGTTTCCCCAAATGTCTCATTAATGTAAATAAAAGAGTCCAAAACAATCCATGAATAGGGTAACAGATATCCAGCTAATGGTGATATGTTTTAATTATAATTAGTTGGGAAATTATGCCAATGTCTGTCCTAAGTTGGTTAATCATGGTGAAAATCATCAAGACCAAAATAAAAAAGGTTTGGAAAATCATTTTTTGTCTCTATGATTGATGTTTGGCCATCTAATAATGTGGTTAAAAGTATATAACTTGTTCATTCAAATTATGTCGATGCCATGTTTGACTTTGGTTATTTGCATTATTTTATTCTTTTATAAATTTTCAAGTTAAATGGGGATATCACCTCATGAAAACAAGTATAAATTTTGGGGAGAACTTCGGGTTTAAATATTAAAGAAACCAAGATCTATCGGAATATTTCTATTTTTATAAGTGCGGTGGTATTTCTTAGAAATCTTGTTGAACTAACCATAGTAGAGTTTGATGTTATTCTTGGAACGGATTGGATTATATTTTATCATACTAAGATAAATTGAATATATAAGAAATTTATATTTAATGATTTCATACATTTGATAACATATCAAGAAGGTGAGAAATTTATTATATATTGTAGTGAAATTTACCTAGCTCATATTGTTGAAAAGAAAAAAATTATTAAAATTAGTGATGTCCAAGTAGTGAACAAAAATATGGATGATTTTTGTAAAGGATTTTCTAGTGTTATTCTTGATCTAGAGGTTGATTTTACCATTGAATTAGTTTCAGATGTTAATAATATTTCAAAACCCACTTATTGAATGGATTATATAGAACTTTTGGAATTGAAAATGTAGTTGTGGGATTTTCTTGATAAAGGTTTAATTCATCATATAACTTCACCATGGGGTGCTCCTATTTTATTTATTAAAAAAAATATGGTTTGATGAGACTTTCCATTGAATATATATCCTTGAATAACATCACTATTAAGAACAAGTATCATTTTTCTCATGTCGATTATTTTTTGACTAGCTATAGGGAGAGTAGTATTTTTTTAATATTGATCATAGGTCAAGGTATCATTAGTTGAAGGTGTATGAGGAAGATATTATAAAGATGGAATTTTGGACTAGATATTTGAATTATGAGTTTTTAAGTATGATCTTTGGGTTCTCTAATGAACAAATTTTATTCAGGGAGGTTATGAATAGAGTTTTCCATGACTATTTAACTATGTTTGTGGTTATGTTTATTTATTATATTTTGGTATATTCTAAAATTCATAGGTAAAATGAAAGAAACTTAATAATTTTTCTTTAAATCTTAAAATAAAAAAAGTTATATGGAAAATTTAGTGAGTGAATTTTGATTGAAACCGATTTCTTTCCTTGGGAATATTGTTTCTAAATATGACATAACTACTGACCCTATTAAAACTAAATCTATTGTATAATGTAAAAGACCTATAAATGTCATATATATTTATATTTTTCTTTTATTGGTGGGTTAATACCATTGGTTTTTTCAAAACCTTTCTTGGTTATCTATCTCACTAACTAAGTTAACTCAAAAAGGAGTTAAATTCATCTTGAAAAAAATAGTGTGATGATTGTTTCCAAGAATGGAAAAGAATACTATTGAACAGTCTAGTCTTGTTTCTACCCTCTCGGAAAAGTAAATTTTTCTTCTATATAAATTCTTCATTAAAGGGACTTGGTTATTTTCATATGCATAATGATCATGTAATTGCATATTCTTTACATCAACTGAAACCTCATGAGTTAAATTATCTTACACATGATTTGTAATTAGTTTTTTATCTATTATTTAAAAATTTAGAGGCATCATTTATATGGAGTAAATTGAAAAATATATAACAATAAAAAGGTTTTTAAGTATATATTTTCTTAGAAATGGTTGAACAAGAGGTATACAAGATGGCAAGATCTTATTAAGGATTATGACTGTAAGATTCATTACCATCCTAGAAAAAAACAAAGTATTTTATGATTTGAGTGGAATGGATAATTTTATATTAATTGTGTTGTGTTTAGAAAATAACCATTTGGTTAATTATTGGATGATTTTTTTCCTCGAAATTGTGCATACTAGAGCTTCCTATATTTTGTTTCAGGTGTCAGCATGATCCTCTATTTCAAAAATAATTATGAAATCTCATAAATTGGATCATGTTTTATAAGAAACGGTAGAATATGTTAGTAAGGTCAAGTTTCCAGAGTTAAATTATGATGAAGAAGGTGTTATTATATTTAGAAGTAGATTATTTAACCTTGTGATTCTCAGTTGAAGAATGAATTTTTGGGTAAATCTCATAGATTCACATTTTTCATCCATCCTAGATGCACTAAAATAGATAAATACCTTTAGGATTAAAACTGGGGGGATGGAATGAAAAGAAATATCATTAACTTTACCATGATTTTTTTTGAATTGTCAATAGGTTAAATTCATATGAAATTTACTGAAGGAAATGATTCTACCTTCACTAGTTCTATAATGGAAATGGGAGAATATATCAATGGATTTTATGGTGGGATTACCCAATAAATATTCATGTAATAATGTGATTTTTGTAATTGTTGACCGTTTAACTAAATTCTCACATATCCATACAATTAGAGATACAATATCTTTATATCATATTTCTTGACTATACCTCAAGGATATAGTCAAGTTACATGGATTTTCTATCTCTATTTTATATTTCCATGATCTCATATTTTATTTTATTTTTCATAAAGGACTTCAAAAGTCATTAGGTACTGAATTAAATTTTAATACATCTTTTCATACTCAATATGATAGAAAGTACAATCCAATGATTCAGATATTGGAAGGAATGATTTATAATTTTGTAATGAATTATTAGTGAAGTTGGGTTCAATATCTTTCTTTACTTCAATTTTATTCTAAAAACATTTTTCATTCCAATATACAGATGGAACCTTTGGAAGATTTATTTGGAAAATGGTGTGAAAATCTAGTTTCTTAGGATGAAGTTGGAAAAGAAAGTTATTAAGACCGTATTTGGTAGAGTAAATGGTTGATAAGGAAAATATGATTCATCATCACATGAGAGAATCTCATAATAGGAAGAAATGTTATATGGATACCTAGAGAAAAGATATTTCTTTTGAGGTAGGTGATCATGTTTTTATTAATGTGTCTCTAAGGAAAAGTGTTATGTGCTTTGATAAAAAGGGGTTGTTGAGTCTGTGGTTCATTTGGCCATATGAAAACCTATAGAATTTCAGATCAGTTGCCTATATAGTGTCCATGCTTCCATTTTTATCCCAGGTACATGATCTATTTCACGTTTCATTATTAAGAAAATATGTGTCAGATGCATCTCATGTTTTGAGCCCTATAGTGTTTTAGTTGGAAGAAAACCTTTCTTATAAGGAACAACCATTACATATTTTTGATGAAAGAGAGAAATAATTTCAGAATAAGTTAATTAATTATGTTAATATTTTAAAAAAACATATGGTCGAATAAGCACCATTGGAATAAGAAAATGTTAGAAGGAAAAATATCCCCACATGTTTAAGTAATGAAAACAATTTCAAGGATGAAATTACAAAATGGGAGAAGAATTTAAAAACCCAAGTAATTCTATAATAAATCATTTTAATAACTTATTAATATTCATTATTTATATTTTTTAGAGATATATTCACTATAAGAATATTAAGTGTGTTTCCAGTCAAAAAAGAAAATATTTTTATTGTTAACAAATGTGTTCATATATATTTTGTGGTTTTACTAAAAGGTTTGATTTTTAAATTATAGAATTTTAATTTTAAAAAGTGAATTTTATTCTTGAAATCAACATATCAAAATTACCTTACGGTGAATATTTGATAATTTTCTAAAAAGTTTGATTTTTCAATAAATAGTGAAAAATACAAATTTTAGTTAAAATTTGTTTTTTCAGTTCAATCATTTACAAAGTTCCATTTTGAAATGTAAAATTATTTCATTAATATTATAAATAATAAAATTAATTATATAAAAATCATCATTATACCTTATTTTGGTATAAGATCATTTTTTGTCTTAAAAACATATTGTTTCTAAAAACCATGTTTCATTGCATTTTCCGTTCTAATATTAAATTAATTTCAACCACTTATAGAAATTTATTATTGATAAATTCACTTAATTTTTTGAATCATTAAGTAAAAATTTGGTAAATAGGTTCCTTTTATTTTTTTGTTATTATAAATAGTAACTATAGTAAATATTTGACACTTCAAAAAGTGTAAATCGTGAAATTAAGGAAAAGTAACAATTTTATTAGGCCTAAAAACTCCCTAAAACTTGTATTTTTCTATTATATAATTCTTTTAGACCCTTAATATTCAATATTATAAAATTTGAAAATTTATTGGCACTTTCCTTTGATTATAAGAGTTATATTATTTTTACAAAATATAAATTCCTAATGTCACTTGCTTGATTTTAAAATATATAATATTTTTAGATAGGAATAAAGAAAAATTATGTTTGGTTATATATATTAACTTTAAAGATAATTTTTTTATCATGATAATTTATTTTTAATTTTTAGTGATAATATAATTCCCTTAAATTCTTAAACAACGTTGACACAGTGCTTGTGAAAGCAGTAGAAAAATCATGTAAATAATTTTAAAAACTCAAAAAGTTATATAGTTTGACTGATTTTTAGAGTCACACTAATTTTATAGATAAAAATAATGTATGAGTATATTTTTAATAGGTTATATTTTAATTAGTTTTTTGTCATGTTTTTTTCAAATTTGAATTCAACAAATAGTTCCAAAAATGAAATTAATGATATTTTATAATAAATAATATTTTATTAAATGGAATAAAATTATTATAAATATTATATTTGGAAAACTTAATAGTATATTTTTTTAAATATAAACCATGGTTCATTTATTGTCCACTTTTCCTTTTATAGTTACTTTAATTACTCTATTAGTGTAAAAAACATTAATATCATGGTAGTCGTCAAAATGGGTAACAAGGGTTAAAACAAAGAGATAAGGATAAAAAAATCATCATTTCAAACTTTTATTGGATTATATGATTATAAAATCCGTTTTTTACATAAAAATTAATTTATATTAATTTAATACTCTATGTAATTCCAGGAGTTCTCATCCCCTTACTTATAAAAGGGCACCTCCTCTTCTCTCTTCCTCACACATTTTGAGCACTGTAGTTAATAAAATAATTGCCAATGTATCTACCAAACTTCAATACTAATGTCCTAGAGGCCCTTTATAGAGTATAAAACCTTCCTAAGAAGGATTTTGGTGTAAACCTAAAGAGGTTGTGCAAAGAAGAGGTATAGTTTTTAACGAAGAATTTTCCTTTTATTTCTTCTTCTACCTCCATAAAATATTTTTAAAATATTCTAAAATAATAACATAAATATATTAAATATACTAATATTTTATTAAGTTAAGTTAATATTCCATATCTATATCCTCTTCCATCAAATGGGAAGTGATATTATTGTTTGTGTGTTTGGCAGACTATCGCCTCATGAACTAATGTAATTGATTTTCGATCAGTGAATCTCAGGTATAATAATAATGATGTATTTAATGTATATATATGATATTCATGACATAATTATTATTCTATAAATATAATGTGTCATTTATTTTCTTATCATTCCATTCATTGTAAAATGATAACGTCATTCATGTGTATGTGTATATTGACACCTCCATGAATAGATCTGATTCATTTTTCAAAACCACATTACATGGATATTATATATGTGTATTTTTAAATAAATAATATAATATTTATGATATAACCAAAATTATTTAAGGGTAAAATAATACTTCCCTTTTTTCCATCATGATCATTGAAAAATGGAAACATTACTCATGCGTATATACAACCTACCGTCTCCATGATTGTAACCCAATTCATTTTTCATATCAATATTTCATGGTTGGTATCAAAAATATAATTAAAATATAAATATAATAATTATTTAATTATTATTATTTTAGGGATGATGGAATAATGTCCTTTTTTTACCATAGTCGACCTACCAAAGTCAGTTTTGACATTTGAGATGAATATCATCAAAACATCCAAGATGGGCTTAAATGATTAAGTAACTGAATATAACGTGGAAAAAAATAAAATAAAAAAATAATAAACTTGAAAATTTTCTTAATAAATTAAATAATTAACATAATTTTATTATTCATTAAGATAAATAACATGTGTGATGATTCAGACTTGAGGTAAGGGACACTTTAACTTAAAACCTTGTTTTAAATGTTTTAAAGATTTATTTTCTAAATATTGTTATTCCATATCCAAATTATTAAAATTATTTTATGGATATATTTATATATAAATAAAATAATTATAAAGTAAATTTTATATCTCTTTTGAATTTATTTCAAATGTTTTAAAAAGGATCCTTTTTACATATTTTATATGGAATTTTTTTATATTCTTTACAAAAGGAATATGGAATGTTATATTTTAGCATATACATCATCAATAGTCTTTATTTCAACCAAAAAAATTATTTTATGTTTGGATTCATTTAAAATATTTCATGTTTTACTCAAAGAAAACCCCTCTTTCACTTTGTTCTGGGTATTTTAGTTTTGAAAATGAGTTTTTAAAAGGAAATGATATTTTGGTACCCAAAAGTGTTTTCATATGGTTTAAAATATTTCTCCAATAGTTTTATAATGAAAACATGAAATCCTAAAATGTTTTATTAATGATATGGTACTTGAACATTATATATGAAGATAGGTGATCCCGATTAGATTATATGAAGGGTGATCCTAGTACATCTTATACAATGGGTGGTCCCTATATAGCTCTCCAATTCATTAGGTAATGTTCCTTGTCTTCAACGGGAGGAAGGATAGAGTTAATCAGGGATGTTTCTTGAATGTATTTTACTAGGCACCAGTTATTTTTGACATAAGTGAACATGGGTTATTAATGTGATGATCAGTGTTGTTTAAAAGGTTTTTCATTTTCTTTTTAAAAGTTTTAAAGGTTTTATATGAGAAAAAAAGTGTGTGTTTTTCATGTGGATATGATTTACTTCATATTATCAAAGAATATTGTGATAAAGGTAAAAAGTTTATGGGTTTTAACTTTTTTTCATTGACTAACAGATTTCACTAACTAACGGATTTCTTTCTTTTATGTCCCTTAATGAAATTTTTATGCTCATACCACCTTTTAAAAAAAATCACATGGTTTAAGGATGATTAAGTACAAATAATAATTCAAGTTGAAATTAATATCATTAAAATAAAATGTTTTTTATTTTAAAAGTTTTATATTGTTGAAAAAATGGATACTATGTAGAATTGACCACTTTGTAATATATAAGAATGTCATATAAGTGTTATAACCTAATTATATAGAAATGGAAACTATAAATATCTTATAAATTTAATAAAGTTAATTATTTAATAAAAACTAAATATTATACAATGTTTTAATGTTCAGACTTTATACTACTCCCTTCCATTCCGAGGAATCTTCCAAGAGAAACCCAAAGTTCTCAACGTAAGTTCAATATTTTCACTAAATTGTTTTACATTAATATTTCCATTTAAAATTTATGTATCCAAATATTATATGATTACATAATTATTTATATTAGACATAATGTTTTTTTATTTTTGGAATAAACATTAACCACCTCTCCCCTTCCCCTTAAGAAAAGTGAAAATGCTAATCGTGTGTATGTGTGGGTTACTGCCTCCGTGACATAACGTGATTCATTTTAATTCATAGTCTTAAAAGGATGTTAATAATAATTAATTTACAATGTAAGTAAAATATTTAAAAAAATGGGTTCTGAAAATAATAAACCATATTACTTCTTTCTCGCATTCTTTTGGAAACGAACTCATCATCCATGCGTATGTGAAAACTTCTGACTCTGTGGAATGGTATATTCTATATTTCACTAACATATTCATTGATGGTTATAAATTATAATTTATTTTTATATATGATATATAGGAGTAATAAATATCATGAATATTATTCTTTATGTATGTAATAAAAATTAATGCTCATTATTATGTAATCCATCAATACGATAAATAAACCGTAACTAATTCATCCCTGATTTTTTTCATCAATCATGAAAAAACTCTCATTAATTGGGATTATATATTTATATTTAATTATAAAACATAAATTATATTTTATTTTATGAACTAATAATGATAACATTTGTATCAAAGAATTTGTACTGAAATCGACATCATAAATCATGCATGAAACAATTAAAGGTACAAACACCCAATTGTAAAAATAAGTGATAGCTAACTAATATATTCATAATAAATGACCATAAATTAAGTATATAAATGGTTAATGTATATTAATAAGGTTATTAAATATATTATTAAGATATATATGTATTTTTATAGGATATTTGAGAACTTTTGACCAAGAGGGAATAAAAGTAAAGGGTTTTTGTGTCTCAAATATTTTCCTTAGGTAATAATTACTCATATTGCACTATTATCTTTAACTATTGATCTATTATACCCTATAATGATGTTATGTTTCATTTACACCTTATATTATAGTCAAATCATGGTTTACACTGATTTCTTACTCCTTGATGATTCTATTGTTTCATGAAAATGTATTTTTTAAGAGTAATTCCTATTTATTTTTATGGTTTTTATTCTATACCGATGTTTTTACTCCCTTATAATGTTATCATTTCCCCAGTGGAAAATAAAATAATTTTTATATACTAAGATATTTATATTCCCCTTAATTCATTTTAATATAAAATTTTCATTATCCTTTTAAAGATATGGGTTTTCAATAAAGGTATTTTAAAAAAATTAAAAGTTTTTCCCTACCCATGATCTTATATTATTACCTTATACATCACATTTTGAAATATTTTTTATTTATTATCAAGTTATATTCAATTGAATTTTTTTGAACTGATGTTTTAATAAATTTTCTATTCATATTCAAAAAAAAAAATTTTAGAAAGTGACTTGGAAATCATGCCTTTTTATAGTGATATTAAGAAATGCTTTCTACGAAAATTACATTTAGTGAATTCTCTTCCATTTTCAAAGGATTATTCTTTAATTAAGTAATGGTTAATAAATCATTTTATATGTTCTCTTTTTTTAATACTCATTTTGGTTGATCATGTGTTTGGTATCAAATGATCATGTTTTTATACAACTTGGAAAAAGTTATGAAACCCATTTTCTTTACATGGGATATTTATGATAAGATGAATGATTTGATTTTAAGTGGTACTCATATGTATGGATGATGATGGGTGGGGTCCTATACCACCTTCCAATGAATTGGTTAAGGTTTTATATCTATTGAGATAATGATTTTTTGTGTGGGTATAATTATAGTTTATATATTCTTAAAAGGTTTTGTGTGGTTATAATTGGGGTTTAGTTATGCTCATAAGGTTGTTTGTGGGTATAATTTTTATTTAGATATGATAAAAAGGTTATTCATGGGTATAATGATGGTTTGTATATGCTCACAAGGTTTTTAATGGGTGTAATGATGGTTTAGCTATGCTCACAAGGTTTTGTGTGGGTATAATTGTAGTTAAGATATGCTCACAAGGTTGTGTGTGGGTATAATTATGGTTTAGATATACTCACAAGGGTTTTCATGGGTATAATCGTGGGTTATCTATGCTCACTAGGTTGTGCATGAGTATAATTATGGTTATGTTATGCTCATAAATCTGTGTGTAGTCATAATTATGTTTATGAAATGTTTAAAATGAAATATTATCCTATTCTTATGTTTGTGCCCCTTATAGTTTTCTTAAGATATGATTTATTTCCAAGATATTGCAGATGTTTATGATATTCCATGTTAGAAAGATATTCAAATTTCTTATGTTATGATTTTATGTTTTTTTTATTTTTATATATCCACCTAATCCATGTTTTTTATAACCTTTCTTGGGTATCATGTTCATATTCTATGATCCATAGTGATAAATCAACTTTTATTGGTCACTTATGATCATTTGATATTTTTATCAATTGTTTATTCCTTACTCATGTTTTCCCTCATATTTATGATATAATGGTTATGACTAGTTTATAAGTTTCCCTTAATGAGCATTCGAGCACACCCCTTTCTTGTGTTTCCAATACCCAAGTTATAAAAATGATTATATAATATGAGATATCTATAAGAGGGTCTAGTAGAGCTCAGTTATGGATAAATATTAACATGTTTTGTAAAATATTATGTTGATATAGCTAGTCTCAAAGACACTAAATCTTTTGGTCCTCGAGTAGTGTAACTATTTATGAGATGTATTATATAAAACATGGAATCAATGTATTATTTATTTATATTTATCTTGGGTTGCTAAATGAAAAGGTTTTATGAACTATTTAAAAAGGTTGGATTTATATTTTTTCATATAAATTATGAAAATTTATTCCATGCCTTACTTTTTTATGAAATTAGCGTAATTGGTTTATCTTATAAAGAGTGTTTGTGAAACACTTAGTGGGATCTTGCTGGGCTTATTTTCTCACACCCTACACATAATGTTGGGTGTATGTGGATCTTTTTTATTCTAATGCAGATAAAGGAAACATGCCTCATGGAGGTAGTAGGAACCCATATTAGTGGGGTGTGGTATTTTAGAGCTGACATAGTGGGATGTTGACAAACATATCACATAGATATGCATTTTATTTTATTTTTGTAATTTGGTTTTCCTATTTTTAGTTTGGAACTTGTTTTTACTTGTATGTTTTGGTCTTCTGCAGTCCGACTCTATACTGGCATGTTGAGAACCTTATACATATTCCATTGTTTTCTCGATTTGTTTTATATTTTACTACTATGAAATACGCAATATACAGCGCTAGCCTTCATCAGCACTAGAAAAAAACACTAATAAATGTTCCCTTTATTAACACTTATTTTAATGGTGATAAAGGGTTACATTTATTATCAATTTTATTAGGATTGATAAAAGGTACCCTTTATCATCTCTTTATTTTATCACTGACAAAGGGTGCCTTTATCAGCACTTTTTTAGAGCTGATAAAGGTCACAATCATACGATGAGTCCCACATTGAAATAGCATAATGGAGGCCTCTTCTTTATATATCATCCTACCACATGATAAGCTTAGAAGCCTGCTACAGGGATGGGCTCCAACATACAATTCACACACATATACTGGCCCTTGTGGACCTTGGCCCAACCTTTGCTTCCTACGGGCCTTGGCCCACCTTCATACAACAATTCGTGTCCTACAGGATCTGACCCAATCCATGCCTAATTTTTTTGTACAAACCAATAAAAAATGAAAGTATTAAAAATGATAAAAAAATTGAAATAATTAAGCAACTAAAAATTAATAAATTAATAAATTTAAATAATATTATAAAAAAATAATTAAATAATTATTAATAAATTTAATATATATATATTATAATATTAATAAATAGTATATATTAAATATATATATATATAATGAATAAAACTAAATAATTAAACACACAAAAATTAAAAATTACTAAGTTCAAAAAAATATTGAAAATTTTACTATTTAAATAATTACTAATAAAAATGAATAAATTTAATATATATTTATTTAACTATAATTATTAATAAATATTATATTGTAAATATAGATATATAAAACGAATATTTTGAAATAATTAAACAAAAAAATTAGAAATGAATAAACTGTAATAATTAAACAAAAAAATTAAAAAAGAATAAATTACAAAATTACAAAAAAAAATTATCAATGAAACAATTACTAATAAAAATGAATAAATATAATACTTAAATATATATATATTAATTATAAATAGTAATAAATAATATATATATAATATAAATATATAAAATGAATAAATGTGATAATTAAAAACATATTAGTTCTTATTAATTTTTAATGGTTTTATACATAATTATTCATTAATAAATTTAATATAGAAATATATTCATATAAATGTCTATATATATCAATATATATAATATTTTATAAAATATTATTTATATAACAAAAAATATTTATTCTTACATTAAATAATTCATATATTTAGTGAAGAATAGTTTAAAAATAAAAATTACTATTAATTAAAAATATAGACTAATTGTATTGAGTAATGAACATTAATCAAATGTCATTTTATTTTTCAATTTAACATATATCAAATGTGTGTTACATTGATTTCACACATACATATACGTAATTAATGCATTTTTATATACAACACACACAAACAAATATTTACGTAACTAATAAAATCTTATATAAAAACACATAGACTTAATATTTATGTAATTTATTCAAATTTTATTATTCATTTTAGAATTTCATTTAGTGACATGATACATTTAATATATTATGTTTTTAATTGGAAAATTTTATTTATTTATTTTCAATATTATTATAGTTAAGTATTATTTATTCATTTTTAATATTTTCCAGTTTTATTTTTTTGGAATTTAATCATTTTCTAATATTTATTTATTTATATAAATTTACTATGTTTTAATATCTTCAATATGTATTCATGTAATGACCCAATTTTTTTTCATTGGAATTTACTTCTAATAACTAAGTCTTATAGTATAATCACATAATATTATATATAGAACACAATATGTAACACCCCAACCCCAGAAGCCCGGAGCCGGTGCATTATTTTAATACATTGGCATGATTACAAAGAATCGTGTCTTGAAGGATAGATTAGTTTAGTAGTCTTGGAAAATAGATTACATACATGAACATTACATTACACATTCAAACATAAAATACAATAGAAATAATCCATTGAGAATTCCATTATTCCCCTAGCTTAACCCTGCATATCAAACATAATACACTTCTTAGAGTCCTGGGAAAACAAAACATAAGAAAAGGGTGATCTCAAATTCTTAGTAAGGGTAAATAATTTAGCGTAAGATATAAACTTTTAAGGTAAGATATGTAATAAAAACAATAGCCTTTTAAACATAAACTTGATCATAATATGGAGAAAATAAACATTACCATATAAACTTGCACATGGATATTCTACTAGTCGAATAATCACATGAAATAATTAATTTCATAATGAGGTAATGCCTAACGTCGGACATCATTACTACATAGTTAAGGCCTAGTGCCAAGACTACAAATAAGATTTTGTCAAGGCCTTATTCCAAGACATTATTTTGTCTCACGATACTTACTGATGCATCGAGGGGATACAGAGTTCCCCACCCATCACTTACTAAGTCCACTGCATTCCTCATATGAAAATGTTGAAACATAAAATAAACATTAATATTAAAAATAGCATATGAAATTTCAATACTTCAACCATAAACCATGAAGGGTATAAAAATAGCACATACATAGTCAAACATATCAAAAATCATTCGATAGAAAATGGAAGATTGTATTATAATAAATCAACCTTAATCAAGAATAATATCCATTAAAGAATTTTTACATAGTTTAAAATGATCAATAAAACTTTTTGAGAGAAATATCCCTTTTTGTGAAATCATTTAAAAGTCACACATTTAAAAAGGAAGTCATTTAAAAGATATTTTTGAATCAAAGTTTCCCATACCAATTTGAAACATTTGAAAGGAATTAACATTTTAAAACAATCATGTCCATATAAATCAATCCAAAAAACCATTTTAAAAACATGCACATTAATGAGAAAGATTTAGAATAATAAATATATAAAACATTTAAAATGATTTTTTTGTTAAATAGTGCCTTAAAATAATCATTATGAAATTTATTTTATGAAACATGGACAAGGATAATAAATATGTCCCCGAAAATACTTACACATAAACAATCTCATATAATAATTAGTTTCAGGAATTAACCCTTACCATGCACTTTCCTTTGGTCGAGGGTACGTTAAACCTCCTGTATAATGACCATCGTGTGTTATTAAATTATACCAGAACCATATTCATATTTATTATATCATACAAGATTCATTTATGACTTTATACTACCCATTTAATAATGATTTCTATGTTAAGTTAACATTTCGGTTAATAATCGTTTTCTCTATCATGCGTGTTTTGACTTGTCATTATTAATCATATAATTTAGATCATGATTTAAATACTTCTAGAATAAAAAACATGATTTATATAAAATATAAATTTAGAATATAAATTTTCATAACAGATAGATATATGAAATGTAAAACACCATTTATGGAGACAGTGGGTCGTATGTATGCATAAATGTTGTTTCTGTTTTTACATCATATTGAACGGAAGTAAGTGAATAAGTTATATGT
The DNA here is from genome assembly GCA_963277665.1 of Viscum album. Taxonomy (NCBI): domain Eukaryota; kingdom Viridiplantae; phylum Streptophyta; class Magnoliopsida; order Santalales; family Viscaceae; genus Viscum; species Viscum album. The sequence continues at coordinate 238,982,380 of OY728137.1, forward strand.
AAGTAGATATATATATATATATACAATAGAATTATTATTTCATATATTAAATACTTATTAATAATATATATTTTTATAATCATCGTTGAATGGTGAACCTGGAAATGAATCTCATTGCGTCGTGGAGACGGTAAGTCGTACGTACACACGAGTGACGATATCATTTCCTTAATGATTAAAAGGTGTGGAATTGGATGGTATATTAATTGTACAGAGAAATTATAATGTTATATTCATTATTAATACACATATTACTCATCATTATATCCATCCAAATAACATAGTGTTGAATTACAAATTACACCACGGCGTGGAGACGGTAAGCCGTACGTACGCACGCATGGTGACATTATCATCCATCGGATGGATAGAATAATGATTATGGTTTTACCATATTTATAATAAAATAATAGTATGTACAGGGTACTGGAGTTATTATTTTGGTATGGAAATAACAAAGAAATATAAAGTGTAAAAATAAAAGAACTTTTAAAGAGGTGATAAAATAATTAACTCTTCTTGGGGTGTTTTCTTTTAATTTGAACAAAAGGGCTCCTTAGGCTGGATTTTTGTTCAAGGGAAGGACTCTAGGTTGAATAAAGTAAAGTTGGGAGGAGATTTGGGTAGGGTTTGGCCTAGACAAATGGCTTTTCAAGTGTTATTTTAAGAGAAGGGGGAGTAACCTTTTATAAGAGACGTGAGGGTCACTTTAGGAAAAGTTTGAAATATTATTTTATTATAAAATCATTTTCGGTTTCTAAGGGATCCAAATTGATTGATATATAAGATAAGGTGAATATAAGTCTAAATAATCTCAACAAAAAGGTTTTATAAAATTTTAGGTCACCATATTAACCCTATCTTTTAGATTTAACTCTTAGTTAAATAGTTTAATTTTTACCATGTCCTATTGTATTATTATAATAAATAGTTAATAAACATACTATAAAAAGTCAATAGAACCCCAAGTGGTTCATTATTGATATATATAACATTATATAAATCCTTTGGTATAACCTTATATTTTTTAGAAATATTATATCAATTAAAAATATAGTATTTGTTTTAAAATCTAATTTATGTGAATTTTGACACTATTTGGTATTTTGTTTTTGTTAAAGTCAAAACCACTTTATTAGTTCAAAAAAAAATTAATCAAACCTATCATGTCATATTAACCTATAAAATTCATTTATGGCATCAAAATCCTCAATTTACATTTATATTTATATTTATAATATCAATTATTTTAATCTTTCATTGATAAATTAATTACGGTATCATCCTTGTGTCGTAAATAAATTTAATTATTTAATATATAAAAATTATAAATAAAATATCATTATGTAAGAAATATTTTTATATTTTTAATGAATATTTATAGTATAATTTATCTTATGTATAACCCAATATTAAAAAACAGTTTAGTTATTAAACATTAAATTTAACACTTTTAACTTCTCTTTAAGTAAAATAATAATAAATGTCTTAATCTAATCCATGTGGAAAAAAAGGGTCATATTTTATTCCTAAGGTTTTTTTTTGTCGAAATAAACATATCCAATAGAATTAGAACATGTGTTAGGGTAATTATAATATCATTTTTACCTTTAATTACCCTATTTACTTTTAACCGTGGTAAATAAAAGTCAAAAGTTACTATTCACCAAAAATTATTTTTATCTTATTGAACCACATTTTACTTACTGATGTCAAACATGTTTCTATGATTTTTGAAATTCAATTCACATAAGTGGTAAAATTACGTTTTATGAAAATTTGCAAATGTGTCTATAAGGTGGGTAAAAGACGTTAAAAAGTTCAATAAAATTTCATACATCTAATTTTATTATAAAATGACTCCAATGAATTACACTGAACTTATATAGGTATTATATATCTATTTTGACTTAAAATAAATTAAAAAAATAAATAATTATTTAAATAAAATTTTAATTTTAAACAATAAGGCAGTGTTTTCACTATTCATCAAAAATTGAAAGTTTTCAGAAAAAATACCAAAAAATCATTCTCAGATAATTTTTATATTACGAATTCAAAAATGAATTCTATTTTACCAAATTAAAAACATAGAAGTTTCATGAATTAATTTAAAATTAATTCTTGTTGTCAAAACTAAAAACCGGGTTTTTAAAAAGTAAAAACTATCAAAAGATTGACATGTGTTTATTTTAAATTTAAATGTGAAATTAATTATAATGACCTAAATTGTATTAAATGATAAAAATATAATATAATTATACTTATAAACTATTTAAAATCATAATTTAACACTATAAATTATTTCGATTAAAAAATTTGTTTTCAATTAAAATTTAGTATTTTTCACTATTCATCAAAATATGAAAATTATCATAAAAGTACCAAAACTTTATACAAAATAAATTTTTATGTCTCAATTATAAAGAATAATTTATTTTCATTAAATTAAATTTATAAGTGTCAAATATTGGTTTTAAAAAAGGCCTCGCCATTAAAAGGTGGTAAAATTTCATTTTTGAAAAATACTTCTTTTATCTGAAAAAAAATAAATTTGTTCTTATATTATGTCTAAGAAACACATAATATGGATTCTAAAATTATATATAGTATATAAAATTTAAAATTCAGTTAAAACTATTCATAACCTCTTTTTGAATTACTAGTTTGGTAAGTCGTGGTGCACTCAAACTCGGTGATGTGTGTAGTGCAAGTTATTGAATTAGTTTGAAGAGATAATGTACTATAAAATATTGGGGTGTTACATTATCCCCTACTTCAATAAATTGCATCCTCACAATTTGAAATTTTTCTTCAAAATAAGGTTAAAAATAGAAAAATACCTTTTTGGAAAACTCACCTCAGAAATTGGGTTGATAAAATTTAGTCTTAAAAAGAGGGAAAGGGAAAGAAAAGTCACCACAAAATTATGATCTCGATTAGAAGAACGTTGGTAGAAATTAGAGACACATAATTAAAGGAAAAAATTAAATATTTATAACGAGTTATTGAGGTCATCAATCCCAAACAAGTGTAAAATTGAGGGCCTCAAATCCATCAATCTAAGATGATTTAAAATATCATCGGTTCAACAAAACATAAGATATTAGGATAACAAATTTTTTGTTTTAAGATCCCATCCCTAAAGTTTAAGAATTAATTTATTTATAGAATAAAAGGAAAAAAATTACTTGACAAGTAGAGTCCCTCCTTCAACTAATTATTACCATAAACTCATCTTTCACTCTAAAAGATAATAGAATTCAAAAATATTATATTTATCCTAATTGTATAGGGTTCCAAAAATAATGAAATTATAATTTATTTTTTAAACTATTTAAAAAAACTAAATTATAAAAACCAGGACATCACATAGGCCAGTGGTAGGGGATGCACCCTTGTCGCCATTTAGTTGCGGGTTCAAGTCTCACGGCCTTGCAGACGTGACGGGTTGTCGCCCGACCTCTAGGTTGTCATTTTAATAACAACACAAAAATAATCTTAAGAAATTCCTTAACCTTAAAAATATTATCCAATGTCAAACTTAATCCATTCCAACCTTTAGACATCTCCAAAATAATTTTGTCCAAACTCACAGTCCAAAATTTATAAGGTAAACATAATGACGATCTTTTTTTCCACATAATAAAATGTGAATACCTTCGTCATGTATTCTTTTAAAACACAGTAAAAACCTAAATTACCATAAAACCTTATTTATTACATTCATGCTCCCTTATTCCTTATAGAATACTGGATATACTCTTTATATCCAAAAATGTTGTAAACTCCAACAATGATGGAATAAACAAATAATTAATTAGTTTCAAGATAGTCAAGAATATCAAATATAATTAATCCAAAACAATCATATCTTATTCCAAAATCACTACCTCAGTATCAAAACCATATTAATTTTTATATTTCCTTCAACCATGTATTTTCCAAAAAAAATTAACTTTCTATTGAGTCGCTTATCTTAGAACCATATAATCTCAAATCCTCAATGAAATAGTACTATAGTACAATCTTTATTTATTTCCATAATTCATATAACCAGTACATCATTGATACAACACTCAAATGAAATAATTCTTTAATTACAACATAAGAACAACAGTCATTCCTCTTCATCTATGATATTATCATAACCTTATTAATATACAATAGCATCATTTGGGTCATACTCTAATGATTTGGACATTGATTCGCGTAGTGTCCCAACTCCTTACAGATGAAGCATTGTACATTTGAAACCTTTTTCTTACCCTCACAATCACGAACATGGTGTCCTTTATCTCCACACGTATAACATACTCCCATTCCATTCAAGCATTTACCAAGGTGATTCATTCCATAGTTATCACATGTGGGAAAATCCTTATTTCCCTTCTTCCCTTTATCCAACTTTCTCTCTATCATCCTCTTCTTTTATTGCTTCCTTTCAAGACATAAGACTCATAGAATTATCTACTTATCTTATTAACAGATGATACTATTTCTTCATATGATGCAGATACGTGGGAAAATATTTCCATTTTAAATTTTGTCTTAATACCATAAAACATATGATCCTTCTTACTATTTGGATCATATGTATTACTAAAGTTTGCATTCCTTATACTGTGCATCATTTCTAAACAATGGCATACATTGGGTTAGTTTATGAATCGTAATGTATAATTCCAAACTTGTAAAATACCTAACATAAATTGAAATGTTTATTAATATAATCCATAATCAAAAAAAATCTTTGAGAAAGTATTTACTCATAAATTCTTTATAATGGTTTGTAAAGAAAATGTGAATTATCCTATGCATATCCCCCAGGAGTGTCGTAACCAAGAGTGCAGTAAGGCCCATTGTCGTGTACTAGGATACCCCAGGTCAAGCCTGAAACTCCTTTTCAGTGTTTTCACTCCTAGGTACATCTATTCCAGAGCCACCTCTACCTGCTAGTATCCAGACAGGGATTTGTTTCTTGGAAAATTTACAAAATCTCTACATTAACAAAATTCTAGGAAGTCCTTTAATACTAATCCTCAATGTCTATCTTAGGGTAATGTTCTCTAATCAGAGTTTATCTAAATCTAGTTTCCAAGGTTTGTAATAAACTTACTATCATACCAATTGTAACGCCTCGACCCCAGAATCTTGGATCCCGTGCATTATTTTAATATATTGGCAAGATTACAAGTAATCATGTACCAAAGGGCCGATTATTTTACTAGTCTTGGAAAATAGATTACATACATGAATGTAACATTACATAATAAAACATAAAACACAACATAAATAATCCATTGAGAATACCATTATTCCCCTACATTAACCCTTCAAATCAAACATAATACACTTCTTTTAATCCTAGGAAAATAAAACATAAGAAAGGGGTGAGCTCAGATGCTCAGTAAGGGTAAATAATTTAGCAGAAGCTATAAACTTTTAAGGTAAGATGTGTAATAAAAACAACATCCTTTTAAACATAAACTTGAACATAATATGGAGAAAATAAATCAAAAATTACCATATAAACATTCACATAGATATTCTACTAGTCGAATAATCACATGTAATAATTAATTTCATAATGAGGGAATGTCTAACGCCGAACATCATTACCACATAGTCAAGGCCTCGTGCCAAGACTAAAAATAGAATTTTGTCAAGTCCATGTGCCAAGACACTAGTTTGTCTCATTAGACCTTCCAAGGCATCGAGGGGCTATAGAGGGCCCCACCCGTCACTTACTAAGTCTATTCCATTCCTCATATAAAAATTTTGAAACATAACATAAATATTTATATTAAAACTAGCATAAAAAATGTCAATACTTCAACCATAAACCATGAAGGGTATAAAAATAGCACATCCATAGTAAAACATATCATAAATCATTAGATACAATATATAAGACTTTATTATAATAAATCAACCTTAATAAATAATAATATTCAATAAATAATGTTCTGATAGTTGAAAATAATCAGTAAAACTTTTTGATAGAAATATCCCTTTTGGGAAATAATTTAAAAGTAACACATTTATGAAGGGAGTAATTTAAAAGAGAATTTTGAATCAAAGTGTCACATAACACTTTGAATCTTTTTAAAGGAATTAATATTTTAAAACAATCATGTCCATATAAATAAATCCTTAAAACCATATTGAAAACATGGACATTAATGAGAAAGATTTAGAACAATAAATATTTAAAACATTTAAAATGATGTTTTAGTTAAAGAGTACCTTAAAAGAATCATTTTGAAATGTCTTTTATGAAACATATACATGGATAATAAATATTTCCATGAAAATACTTACACATAAACAATCTCAGATAATAATTAGTTTGAGGAATTAACCCTTACCTTGCACTTTCCTTTGGTTGAGGGTACGTTAAACCTCCTATATAATGACCATAGTGTGGTTTTAAATTATACCAGAACTATATTCATATTTATTATATCATACAAGATTCATTTATGACTTTATAATACCCATTTAATAATGATTTCCATGTTAAATTAACATTTCGGGTAATAATTGCTTTCTTTATTGTACGTGTTTTAACTTGTCATTCTTGATCGTGTCATTTAGATCATGATTTAAATACTTCCAGAATATAAAACATGATTTATATATAATATATATTTAGAATGTAAATATGTATAATATATATATATATATATGAAATGTAAAGCACCGTTTATGGAGACGGTAGGTCGTACGTACGCATAAACGTTGTTTCCGTTTTCATATCGTATTGAACGGAAGTGAATAAGATATATATAAGTACACACACACACACGGATATATATATATATATATATATATATATATCTAGTAGCATTATTATTTCATATATTACATACTTATTAATAATATATATTTGTATAATCATTGTTTAATAGTGAACCTGGAAATGAATCTCATCATGTCGTGGAGATGGTAAGTCGTACGTACACACGAGCGACGATATCATTTCTTTAATGATTAAAATGTGTAGAATTGGATGGTATATTAATTTTATATAGGAATTATTATTTGATTTTAATTATTTATATACATATTAATCATCATTATATTCATCCAAAAAACATAGTGTTGAATAACAAACTACACACCTGCTTGGAGACGGTAAGTCATACGTACACACACATGGTGACATTGTAATTCATAGGATGGATAGAATAATTAGTATGGTTGTACCATATTTATAACAACATAATATTATGTAGAAGTTACTGTAGTTATTATTTTGGTATGGAAATAACAAATAAAGATAAAGTGGAAGAAGGAAATAACTTTAAAAGATGTGATAAAATAATTACCTCTTCTTTGGGTGTTTCCTTTTGATTTGAACAAAATGGATCATTAGGTTGGCTTTATTCTCAAAGTAATACCTTTAGGTTGAATTGAGGTAAGTTGGGAGGATATTTGGGTAGGTTCTGGCCAAGTCAAATGGCTTTGGAGGTGTGATTTTGAGAGAAGGGGAAGTACCCTTTTATAAGAGAGGTGAGGGTCACTTTAGGAAAAGTTTGAAATATTATTTTATTATAAAATCATTGTTGGTTTATAATGGCTCTAAATTGACTTACTTTTAAGCTAAGGTAGGTATGGGTCTAAATAATCTAAACCAATAGGTTTTAGACAAGTTTAGGTCACCATATTAACCCTATCTTTTATATTTAACTCTTAGTTAAATAGTTTAACTTTTAACATGTCCTCTTGTATTATTATAATAAATGGTTAAAAAAACATACTATAAAAATCCAATATAACCCCAAGTGGTTCATTATTGATATATCTATCTTTATCTAAGTAATTTTCTAAAGCCTTATATTTTTAGAAATATTATATGAATTAATAATATAGTATTTATTTTAAAAACTCATTTATGTCAATTTTGACACTATTTGGTATTTTGTTTTTGTTAAAGTCATAACAACTTTATCACTTAAAAAAAATTATTTAATCAACCTTATCATGTCATATTAACCTATAAAATTCTTGGATGGCATCAAAATCCTCAATTTACATTTATTTTTATATTTATAATATCAATTATTTTAATCTTTCATTGATAAAGTAATTACTGCATCATCATTTTGTCATAAATAAATTTAATTATTTAATATCTAAAAATTATAAATAAAATATCATTATTTAGGAAATATTTTTATCTTTCTAATTAATATTTATATTATAATTTATCTTATGTACAACCCTATATTAAAAATGGTTTAGTTATTAAGTATTGAATTTAACACTTTTAACTCTTCTTTAAGTAAAATAATAATAAATGTCCTAATATAATCCAAGTGGAACAAAAGGATCATATTTTATTCCAAAGGTTGGTTTTGGTCCAAACACGCTTATACAAAATAATTAGGACTTATGTTAGGGTAATTATAATATCATTTTTACCTTTAATTACCCTATTTATTTTTTTATCGTGGTAAATAAAAGTCAAAAGTCACTATTCACCAAAAATTATTTTCATATTATTGAACCATATTTTACTTACGTATATCAATCATGTATCTCAGATTTTTGAAATTCAATTCACAAAAATGGTAAAATAACATTTTATGCAAATTTGCAAATGTGCCTATAAGGTGGGTAAAAGACTTTAAAAAGTTCAATAAAATATTATACATCTAATTTAATTAAAAAATGAGTCCAATGAATTACATTGAAATTATATAGGTATTAAATATATATTTTGACTTAAAATAAATTTAAATAAAATAAATAATTATTTAAATAAAAAGTATTTTTTAAACAATAACGTAGTGTTTTTCACTATTCATTAGAAATTGAGAGTTTTTAGAAAAATATCAAAAATTAAATCAAAGATAATTTTGATATTCAAAATTAAAAAATGAATTATATTTTACCAAATTCAAAACATAGAAGTTTCATTAAATAATTTAAAATTAATTCCCATTGTCAAAACTAAAAAGCAGGTTTTTAAAAAGGAAAAACTATCAAAAGATTGACATGTGTTTATGTTAATTTTAAATGTGAAATTACTTATAATGACCTAAATTGTATTAAATTATAAAAAAATAAAATAAGTATACTTCCAAACCATTAAAATGCATAATTTAACACTATAAATTATTTTGATTAAAAAAAATTCAATTAAAATTTTGTATTTTTCACTATTCATCAAAATATGAAAGTTCTCAGAAAAGTACCAAAAATTTATCCAAAATAAATTTTTATGTCCCGATTATAAATAAGAATTTAATTTCATTAAATTTAATATATAAAAGTGTCAAATATTGGTTTTAAAAAAGGGTGCGCCATTAAAAGGCGGTAAAATTGCATTTTTGAAAAATACTTCTTTTGTCTGAAAAAAATGAATTTATTTTTATATTATGTCTAAGAAACACATAATATGGATTCTAAAATTATATGGAGTATATAAAATTTAAAACTCAGTTAATACTATTCATAACCGCTTTTTGAATGATTAGTTTGGTAAGTTGTGGTGAGCTCGAACTCGGTGTTGTGTGTATCGTAAGTTCTTAAATTAGTTTGAAGAGATAACATACTATTAAATCTTGGGGTGTTACAAAATACATAACTTATCAATAATTAATGATTGAAATAAAAGATATCTCTAGAAATTAAAGAACATTTACCGATGAAATAGTAACTTGACCTTTGGAATAGTAATGTGACCCTTATGAATAGTAAACCAGCTAATGCAATAGTAACCTCTTCAATAAAAGTATGAATAAAATCAATCTTACAAGTGTTAATATGATATAATTATATCATAGTAAAAGAAAATAAGTATTTTAAAAATTATTAATTTAGTCTTGGTATTTTTCCATGTCATGTATATTTAATTACAATTTTAGGATTAATTTAATAAATTAAAAAAACTTATTTTCATAAAATGTATTCATAAAATAATATTTTGATGTCTTATTATTATAACATAATTCTATTATACCTTAATTAATTTTTCAATGTGTTAGAAAAGTAATTTTAATTTCAAAATTTGTATTTTTCAAGTAAATTATATTTTTAATTAAAAATTAAATTTCTCATATTTAAAAAATTATTTTCAAAAAATGGAGTTCATTTATAGATTATAAATATCAAAAAATGGAAAGTTTTAATTTTTGGGATTTTTTTAAAATACTTAAATATTTGTTGAATAATGAAATATGATAATTTATGGAATATATATATTATATGCTTAATGCACTATTTATTGAGTCATGGATAATGTAAGCATCATTTATTAAAACTCAGATGATCTAATAACTATTTTTAGTCTCAAAATAAGCATTATTTCTTGTCTTGAGAAAAATAATAAACTAATGAATTAAATGTTGAGAAAACACTCCTCTCCTCCACTATAAATACCACCTCTTCTCCTCACATATCTCAAGTCTTTTTAACTGTCCAAATTCTAATCATATCTTTCTCTAATACCCTATCTCACTTATAGGATCTCTTTTTATAAACAAAATACCAAAACCTATCCTCTAAGGAGGTTCTCAAGAGGAAGGAATCAAGTGGTAAAACCCTCTTCTGTTTTCTTTCAATTTCTTTACAAGTTCCTTTGTATTCTTTTCAATACTCGCCTATCCTCGTCCAAATGGTTTGATAACTATATTACCCTAAATGTACTATAATTGTTTTATTCCAATGGAATAATTCATCATCATCTCTCATTTCCCTCCTTTTATACTAGAAATGGAAACACTATCTGATATGTCTTAATTTATCACATAAAAGGACAACAAGTTTTCAATTTCTATTACTATATTCAATTCTATTCATGAAACCATTTTTATGGTTGAAGTAGATTATTATTTATCTAATATATCTTATGTAATATTCTGGAATCATTTTGTACAAATGGTATTAATTTATAAAAAAAGGAAAACGTTGTGATCAAAAAACCACCAATTGGCCCAAATGGTTATCATTAAAGTTTTATATAATGATTGATACTCACTCAAAATAACCGAATGAATTTTATAACCATTTAATATTATTTATATTCTCTAATTAAATATAACTTAAATTCTATATGACCATCCTCATCTTACATGATTATTCTTACATGTATATAAGTAAACTTATCATGAAAACCAAGGAAACAAACGCTCCCAAACAATGAAACTGAAACTATTATCCCATCAAAAAGACCAGGAATGAAATTAATAAGGTTATAATAAATGAAATACATGTATAATAAGTTATATATTTATTAATTATTGAATCTCATTTGATTTTCTAGTACATTAAGATCAAGTGAAGAACACCTTCGGACTTAAGGTAAGGGATTATACCTAAACCCCCATTATTCCTTCGGGTTATTTTAACTCTCTTTTTACCCAAATTAAATTCTCTGTTATTTTTATGTACAAGTTATAAATGATTTTTATATGTTCCAAAATCATGTTTTAATATCCATTCATCATTATTTTTCATGGATAAACATGTTTTTAAATTATGCCCTTCTCAAATCTTCCCGATAAGCAAGTCAATTTAAGGGAACTTCTCACATTCTAACCCATTTTCAAGTGCATTCCATAATATCTTTTAAGCCACCATTATTTTTATAAAACCACTAATTTTAATATTAAACCCTTATTGTTTCACTTCTATTTTTATATAAAATATTATGCTCTTTTCTATTTTAAATGATCTTTGGTATTTTCCTTAAATTTCACCAAAATGTTTTATTTCTAAAGTTTCTTAAACCCCATTTTTTTACATGTATTCACTTCAGTTTTTCATCACCTATAATGATATATGCCTATTTTATCTTATTAATTTCCATTTATTATTTAAATCCTTTCTTTCATGGACACCTTTATAATAATCCCTTATGTTATTCCTTTTTGATAAGATTATGATACCCAATCCCTACCGTGGGTAACCCTTATGTTTATGTATGATTGATTATATATGAATATTTATGTGGTAAAAATATTGAGGAACATGTTATAATGGGTTTTCCCATATACCTCTCTAATGAATTGGGTAACGTTTAGTCTCATGAGATGTTATGAGAAATAGTCTTGGTGGTTAGCCTTGACTCGTGCTCCATGTGCAATGGTCTTAGTGGTTAACCCTGACATGTGATTCTCTATATGCAATGAGATTGCATCATTATAAATTCATGTTTTATGTTTCCATTACACTACTATGATTCCATGATTATATGATCCCATGCTCTAAATGTTTTGATTCCTTATGTTTAATCATGAACCATGCCTCTTTATATCATTATGTTATGCCTTCTAACTCATGTGATAATATTTATTCTTATATTTATTACCTTACTGTGATTTTTAGCTCATCCCTCTATTCACATTATCCTGAGGTCATACTATGAAGATGTATGATCACAATGAAAGTTAGGATCTCAATATAGAGATTAAATAAAATTTTCTTTTACAATGTTTAATTGTGTACCCAGTCTTCTAAAGACACGAGACTTTACAATCCTTGGATTGTATTTTTATGTTTACTTATACTTAAAATCATGTAATGATATGTGTAAAAGGCTAGGGTCACAATAGTTGGTATCATAGAATGGTATAGTTATTTTTGGAGATTAGGAGTAGATAACTTTAGTAAGAACCGTATGGATAAGACTAAGTATAAGAAAACATCCCAAAATTTTGGTAAGTATAGAGTAAGTGGTTTATCATAAAAATACATACATATCTGGATACTACAAGAAGACGTGGTTCTAGAATAGATTTACCTAGGAGTGAAAACTTTGACAAATTGTTTCGGGCCTGACTCGGGGTAACCTGGTACACAACAATGGGCCTTACTGTGCACCTGTTTTAACACATCATGGGGATATTCTTTGGTAAATTCATAAGCACATTACAAACCATTATTAAGGGAAAAAAGATCCCTCAAGAATATATGTTAATAAATAAATCGAGGATAACATAGGTTTAAATCTAGGGAATCATGAGTTAGGATATAATTTTCTTTTAAAATTGTATCCTTTTATGTTCAAAGTTTCCTTTTATGCTTATTAACTAAGTATTCAATCCCCCTAATTACACTTTCTTTCTAAGTTAATGGAATGAAATAGAAGAGCATGTTCCAACAATCAATATAATAGGGAATGTGAATATTTCTATAACAATATGCCAAATATTATGGGAATGGGTTCTCAAAACTTCATGATAGTACTTACTCAACTGGATTAAGTTATGAATAGTAACTTGAATCATGAGGAACTACCTCTTTCTCCAAGGAAAGAGAAAGTTTCTATAGAATTATTCATGTGGAAAAGGACTCCCATGTTTAGTGGATCTTATGATCCCCTCCTCAAAGAATAGTTGATTCACTCCATTGAAAATATATTACCTATCCTCTAATACTCAAAAGAAGAGAAATTTTTGTTATAGATTTATTATTTTGATGGGTAATTTGATCAATGGTAGACACTAATCAAGAATACAAACTCCAAGGATCAAATTTATTCCATGGATTGGGAGGAATTCAAGAAAAAAAATTCAACAAATATTTTATTCTAACCCTCCATCTCAAGATGAAAAAAGAGTTCCTTGGACTTAACTAGAAGAAATATGAGTCTATCATGGAATATAAAGAAAACTTTACAAGGATTGCAAGATACACTTTCATCTTTCTCATGAACATCGAAAGAAAGGTGGATCATTTATTTAGCGGACGAAAGCCGAGTCTATGAAAATCATTGGTGATTTATGACTTCGACAATAATGAGGATATCTTTCATTGTGCCCCCCAAGTTTGAAATGGATATCGGAGACTCTTAATGGTCTCGTGGTCCCAGTGAAAAAAAAGGAATATGGAGTCTAATATGGGTGGTTTGTAAAATAAATCCCATGATGGAAAAAAGACTGAACATCCCATGTGTCAAAACTATGGGAAGAAGTATCTTGGGAACTATCTAAAGGGAACCAGTAATTACTTAAAATGTGGAATAATGATACATCTATCTAAGAAGTGTTGAAGGGATATGAGGAATTATACTAATGTGGAATAATAAAGTAAGGTTCATATCAATACTCAGCCTGTAGTGCAGTGTTATAACTATAAGGAACATGGGAATTATGAGAACAATTTCTCTAATCCATGGGGTTTTGGATGCAATAAAAAATAACCTCCAAGGAAAAAGGGAAGGGCTTATGTTATCACTACTATTGAGGTGGATCCGGATAATGATTTCTTGACATGTTCACTATTTATTCATTCAAGAATATCGAACATACTATTTGATTTTGGTTCTATGCATTATTTAATATCTTTCAAGTTTAGTAGAACTATTCAATCACCACCTGAAAATTTGGATATTGAGTTATCTATGATAATAGAAAATGGATAAATTACTATATCCAAAGTTTATAACTCCTCCCCAGTTAGTTTTTGTGGATTGAACCTCCCAGAAAATTTCATCATACATCTTTTTGGTATTGTTTGATGATATTTTGGGTATAGATTGGATATCTTTATATAAATACAACAAAAACTATTGAGAAAGAAATATCACTCTTTACATCCTGTAGCATCCTCTAATCTTGTACAAGTGTAAGGAGGAAGATGAATCTCCTTTAGAATCATTATATTAATGTGGATATTATTTCATTATGAGTATGCATATATTACTCAAATGATTGAGACAAAAGATAGAATCATTCTTGAAGACATGCCTATCTTGAGGCATTACACTAATGTATTCCCTAAATATTTTCTTAGTATTCCACCTAACCAAGAGGTTAATTTTTCAATTTAACTTATTCCTTGATCTCTTCCTATATCAAATACACCTTATAGAATGGCCACCATTGATCTAGAAGAGCCCAAGAAGCAGTTACAAGATAATTTGGAGAAGGGTTTTATACTCCCGAGTGCTTCACCATGGGGTGCACCAGTCCTCTTTGTTAATAATAAGTATGGATCAATGAACCTCTACATTGATTATTGTGAGCTCAAAAAAATGAAAATAAATAACAAGTATCCCCTGTCTCAGATATATGACTTGTTTGATCAGCTAAATGGGGCTAGTTATTTATTTAAGGTAGACCTTCGATCGGGATATCACCAATTAAAGGTGAGGAAGGAAGATATTCCCAAGACTTCCTTTTGAACGAGGTATGAACACTATGAGTTCATACTGATTCCCTTAGGACTCACTGATGCTCTAGTAATTTTCATGGATTTAATGAATATAGTCTGTAGATATTACCTCAAAGAAAATTTGGTAGTCTTTATCAATGACATTCTGATATACTCCAAGAGAAAATAGGAACACGAGGAGCATTTCAACACTATGTTTAATACTTTTTGAAGGTAGAAACTTTATTAAAAGTATAGTAAATGTAAGTTCTGGATGGAGGAAGTATCACTCTTTGGGAATTTTATCACCATAAAAGGGATATCTATGGACCCTTCTAAGATAAATGCAATAAAAGAGTAGTCTACACCAATATTTGTAATAGATATCCATAGATTTCATGGTCTGGATAGGTATTATAGATGATTTTTGAAGAAAATATAATGATTTTAAAACCAAATAACCAAGATGACATGGGATAGAGTGAAGTTTTTCTAGATGAAAAAATTTTAGGAAAGCTTTAAGGAGCTCAAAAAGAGGCATATCATTGTGAAAGTACTCACACTTCTGACAAATAGAGAACTATTTGTGGTGTACTGTGATGTTTCAAAGAAGGTATTAGGTTTTTTAATAATGAAAAATTACAAATTGATAGCCTATGCCTCAATGAAATTGAAAATCCATGATAAAAAATATCACATGCATGATTTGGAATTGTAATTTTTTATCTTTGCGTTGAAAATCTGGAAGCATTATCTCTATAGGGAGAAGTGTGAGATAAATATTTATCACAAGAGTCTCAAACATATATTCACATAGAAGAAGCTTAATATGTGCCACTGAAGATGGTTAGAGATCATCAAGTATTATGACTTCTCAATCCACCACTATACTAGTAAGAAAAATAACGTAGCAGATTCTCTAAGTAGAAATGATCTTGCATCCTTGTCAATAATGAGAATTAAGAAGGATCCACTCTTCTTAGATTTTAAAAGGATGGACATGGAAATAATTAATGTAGGAACATTATCAATCTTTTCTCAAATGATTGATCAAACAAACCTCATGGATAAAAAAAGTATTATTAAAGAAAAGACATGAAAATTATGAAAATGGTGGAAGTTATTAGAAATGGGAAATCCTATTAGTTTAAGATAAATGTGGAAGGAGTTGTAAGATTTGGGTCATGACTATGTGTATTGTCTGATCCAGAGATATATAAGGATGTTTTGAATGACACACATAGATCAACCTTCTTTATCCACTTAGGGAGCACAAAGATGTATCGAGATCTCTGTAATAACTATTAGTGGGACAATACAAACAAGAAGATCATTTAGTAAACATCAAAGTGCCAGGTATGTCAGCAATAGAAGGATGAAAGGAAAAATTCTAAGGGGATGATGCAACCACTACCCATGAAAATATAGAAGTGGGAGAATATTACCATGTACTTTTTCACTAGACTTATAAGGAAATCCAAAGGAAGCAATTCTATATGGGTTATTAGGGATCATCTTACAAATATAGCTCACTTTATCACAATTTGAGAGGACTTCTCACTCGATCAAGTTTCACAGATATACATCAAATAAGTGGTAAGGATTCATGGATTACCATTATAGATTATATCTAATAAAGATATGATATTCACCTCAAAGTTCTAGAAAAGTCACCAACATTATCTAAGCACTCAGCTAAAATTCAGTACAGCCTATCATCCTCAAACTGATGTCCAATCTGAGCAAACTATTCAGACACTCGAAGACATGTTGGGAGCGTGTTCTATAGACTTAAAAAGAGGTTGGGACCAACACCTACCTCTAGTTGAGTTTTCTTACAACAATATTTTCCACTTGAGCATCTGAATGGCATAATATAAAGCCCTTTATGGGAAAATTTTTATAACACCGGTGTGATGGGATGAAGTCGGTGAGTGTAATCTGTTAGGACCTGAAATGGTTGAAGAAATGGCAGAGAAGGTGAAAACCATTTAGTAGCACATCAAGTTAGCCCAAAGTTGATAGAATATTTATGAATATGATCATTGAAGAGACCTTGATTTTAAAGTTGGAGACATGGTATTTCTCCACATATCTCCATTGAATAAGGTTATGAGATTTGGGAAGAAAGGAGAGAAAAGTCCCTGGTATATTGACCCCTTTGAGATTATTGATCATGTCAGAGTTTTGTCCTATTGATTAGAACTTAAACCTACCATGTCTAAAGTATACGATGTCTTCCATGTATCCCCCTTAGAGAAGTACACACCAGATCCTTAACATGTACTATCTTCAGAGGTGGTGTATTTAGAGAATGATCTTTCTTACGAGGAGAAGCCAGTGAAGATCTTGGATCATAGAGATAAATCTCTATGTAACAAGAATAATCACCTAGTCAAAGTACTATGGAAGAACCATAATTACAAAGAGGAAACATTGGAACTAGATGAATTGATGAAGGGGAAGTACCCACACCTATTTTCATCCTATAATTTAAAACAAAATTTCAAAGGATAAATTTCATAAAGGGGGAAGAATGTAACGAACTAATGTTTTATCAATGGAATCCCCTTCTTATAATTATTTCTTATTTTATAATCACATAATTTTATATATAGAACACAATAAAAACCTTATAAATGAATAATTATTGAAATAAAAGTTATCTGTATAAGTTAAGGAAGATTTACTGATGAAATAGTAACTTGACCATAGGAATAGTAATGTGACCCTTATGAATAGTAAACCAGCCAATGCAATAGTAACCTCACCAATGAAATTATAAATAAAATCCATATTATAAGTCTCAATATGATATATTTATATCATATTAAATGTAAATAAATATTTAAAAATTATTAATTAAGTGTTGGTATTTTTTTAAGTCATGTATATTTAATTACAATTTTATGATTAATTTAACAAATTAAACAAAATTTTATTTTCATAAAATGTATTCATAAAATAATTTTTTTATTTCTTATTATTGTAATATAATTTTATTAAACCTTAAAAAAGTTTTCAAAGTGCTAGAAAAGTATTTTTAAATTTTAAATTTTTATTTTTCAATTAAATTATGGATTTAATTAAAAATAAAATTTCTCATATTTAGAAGATTATTTTCATAAAATGGAGTTCATTTTTGGATTATACAAATCGAAAAATGGTAAGGGGGGATTTTTTGGATTTTTATAAAATACTTGAATTTTTTGGTGAATAGTGAAATATTGTAATTTATGGTATATATACATTATATGTAAAATATACTATTTATTGAGTAAGGGATTATGTAAGAACCATTTCTTATAAATCTCATGATATAATTACTATTTTTAGTCTCAAAATCAGTATTATTTCCTGTCTTGAGTAAAATAATGAACTAATGAATTAAATATTGAGAAAACACTCATCTCCTCCATTATAAATACCACCCCTCACCAGCTCTTCTCCTCACACCTCTCAAGCCTCGTGCCTTGTAAAATATATGATAAAATATATCCCTAAAACTATATCCCATTTCCATGAGATATTGGTCTCATAAAAATACCAAAACCTCTACCCTAAGTAGGTTCTCAAGAAGAATGAATCAAGAAGTAAAACCCTCTTCCATTTTCTTTCAATTTATTTTCAAGTTCCTTTATATTATTTTCTATACTAATCTATCCTCATCCAAATTGTGTGATAACTCCAGTAACTTACTTTTAATAGAATTTTTTTATGCTAGTGGAATAATTCATCATCATTTCTCATTTCCCCTCTTTTTATACTAGAAATGTAAACACCATCTGAGATGTGTTAATTTATCACATTCAAGGACAACAGGTTTTTAATTTATATTATCCTCTACAATTATGGTCATGTAATCATTTTTTATGGTTGAATCAGATTATTATTTATGTAATATATTATATTTAATTTTATATAATCAATTTTTTTACAAATGGTATTAATTTATATAACAAAATGAGTTTGTTGTGATCAAAAAACTCCAAATTAACCCAAACCGTTATAATTAAAGTTTATATAATGATTCATCCTCACTCCAAATAAAAAAATGATTTTTATAACCATTTAATATTATGGATGTTATATAATAACATATAACTTCAATTTTGTACAACTATTCTTAAATTACATGATTATCCATACATGTATATAAGTAAACCAATCATGAAAACCAAGGAAACAAACACTCCCAAAAAATGAAATTGAACCTCTTAACCCCCTAAAAAGTCCATGAATGAACTTAATAAGGTTATAATAAATAAATTAAATGTATAATAGTTTATTTATTTTTTAATTAATGAATCTAATTTTATTATACAGGATATTAAGATCAAGTGAAGAACACCTACGGACTTAAGGCAAGGGATTCTACCCCAACCTCCATTATTCCTTCGGGTTATTTTTACTCTCTTTTTACCCAAATTAAATTCTCTATTATTTTTATGTAAATATTCTAAATTATATTTATATTTTCCAAACTCACATGTTAAGATCCATTCATCCTTATTTTTTTTAGGATAAACAAGTTTTTAAATGATTCTCTTCTCAATACTTCCCGATAAGCAAGCTGATTTAAGGGAACTTCCCAAACTCTTACCCATTTTCAAGTGTGTTTCATAATATATTTTAATCCACCATTATTTCTATAAAACCAATAATTTTCTTAGGAAAACAATCTTGGTTAACTTATGGTCTTATATAAAATATTATTATCTTTTCTATTTTAAATGATCTTTGGTATTTTCCTTAAATCGCACCAAAATGTTTTACTTATAATGTTTCTTAAAACCCTTTTTTTACATGTATTCACCTAATTTTGTCATCATCTATAATTATATATGACAATTTTCTCTTATAAATTTCCATTTATGATTTAAATCCTTTCTTTCATGGACACATTTCTGATAATTCCTCATGTTATGCCTTTTGACAAGATTATGATACCCAATCCCTACCATAGGTAACCCTTATGTTTATGTATGATTGATTATATATAATTAATTTTGTGGAAAAAATATTCATGAACATGTTATGATGTGGGAACATATATATTGTTCCAATGCATTAGGTAAATTTTAGTCTCATGAGATGTTTTTTGCAACAGTCTTGGTGGTTAGCCTTGACTTGTGCTCCATGTGCAACAGTTTTGGTGGTTAACCAGGACTTGTGATTCTTTATGTGAAATGAGCTTGGATCATGATAAAGTAATATTTTATGTTTTCTCCACATTACTATGATTCCATGATTATAAGATCTCATGTTCTAAACATTATGATTCCTTATTTTTAATCATGTACTATTCCCTTTTATATCATTATGTTATGACTTCTAACCCATGTGCTAAACTTTATTCTTATGTTTATTCCCTTACTATAATTTTTAGCTCATCCCTCTATTCATGGTATCCCCAGGTTATCATATGAATATGTATGAGAACAATGGAGTTTAGGAGCTTAATATGGATATTAAATAAATGTTTCTTTTATGATGTTTAATTATGTACCTAATCTTCCAAAGACACTAGACTTTACGATCCTTGGCTTGTATTTTGGTGTTTAACTATGCTTAAAATCATGTACTGATATGTGTAAATGAATAGAGTTTCTATAATTCATCTTAATTTCAATATATATCCATATTTTTTAATAATTTATATTTAATTAATAAAACTTATTCATTCTTTCAATATTTTTAAAGTGTACTCGTTTTTAATTATTCAATTTCACTCATTTTTATCATGCATGTATTTAAGATTATATATTCATCAATAATGTTAAAAAAATATTTGTAAATAAATATTTATAAATAAATATATTTATAAATTTATATTTACTATATTTATAAAATTATATATTTATAACTATAAATAAATCAATATTATTATTTTAAAAAAAAATAATTTATATAATTATAAATACATAATTATAAATTTAAATAATTGTAAAATTATAATAAATATATTTACTATATTTTTATTTTTGGTTTTATTTTTATTTATTAAATATATATATAATTTTATAAATACAACTAAAAACAGTCTGAACCATTCGCTAAACGCATGGCACCAAAAAATTATTAAAAAAAATTAAAACGCAACCAAAAGGATGGAAGAGAAAATGAAAAGACCCATACACCACACACAGAGATGGAGTATTTTTTCATACCACTTCTATAATGCAAAAAGTACAACAAAAAAATAGAACAAGTGTCTGCCACGGCCTCAATGATGATGTCCCCTCCTCCATTTTGGAGTGACCTAATGTCCACCCCAATCATCCATGCTTTTTAATTCCCTAAGAACCTATGTTGTAGGTTCCCTATCTTCCACATGTTTTCTATCAGAAAAAATTTATGCCTACTGCCTCACCTTTACTTCATTTTTTCCTCCCTCTGTAATAGCCAGATAGTCCAACCGACCTACATTATCTTGCCAGGATCCTATAAAACAACCAGACCTTCAAATAGAGTAATGGGAATATCCCTAGACATCTTAATGACATGATCCCTTTTCTCTAGCATGAGGGATACAACTAAACCAGCATTTCCAACTTTATCCAAAAGAGGTGCCATTTTATTTTTCACATCAAACTTCTCCAAGACATCAAGGTATATTTGATAAAATTCCACATTGAAAATGAACTCAAGAATTGTAATGAAATTACCTTTCCATTTCCCTTTTGGTGGAGAGGACACTGGAGAGCACTTTTGATTGTTATACATAGGTGAAGAAGTTTAATTATATATTTCATCACCTATATTAAGTATCCTGGTTCCATCATCATGCCCAGAATTAGCTACTTCATCCCCCTCATGTTTAGTTGGAGCCCCAGCCTCACCCTCATGCACATTTATTTCATGTACATTCGTCAACAGGGACATATCCACTAGAATTATAACCCTTTCTAGAAATTAGAAAACATTTTCAAAAGGCATCTTTCCATAGGCGGCATCACCTGCATTCTTAGATTATCTAGTCTCATCACTTTGACCATCCATGATTAGAAAAGTTTTGATAGAAAGGAAGATTACGACCCCCGCCATAGCCACATCCATGAGTACCTGAAAAATGACCACTACCACAGACCAAAAGTGCAGTATAATCTATAGTTTCAATAGGTAGGTAAATCTCCCAAGGATATTTTTCAATGGTGGAGAGAATTTTCACGATCATATTTTGGGGAGGGGTAGCTCATGTTGTTAGTTTGGTTTTAATTTTTAACACCCTCAAGTGGGTTATGTCTTATGTTCCTAGAGTCTTCTTGGGTTCCCCCCTTATTCCATTAAAAAGGGGTTATATTATAATAAATAAAAAAATTAAAGGCCTGTAGTCCATTTGATGGACTAACTTGATGTCAATAATGTATTTCTCCATGGTTTTATTGAAGAAGAAATATATATTCAACAACCTCCTAGCATCCTTTCCTTCAAAACTAGGTCTCATGTATTTTGACCTTATATCTTTATCATTGCTAAAGAAGTGATGATAAAATGTATATTTATCAGCACTAAAACATTAGCACTGATAAAGATGGATTTTATTAGAGATTCTTTAGCACTGATAATTATATATCTTAATCAGTGAAAAAGAAGCAGTGATAAAAATATCATTTATCAGTGCTTATTATTTTAGTGCTAATAAATGGTGTCCTTATCAGTTCTTTTTTGGAACCACTGATAAAACCCTCCCCAATTATTTTAAAAGAACTATAATCAAACTAATTTCAGACACCTCTCAAGCTCTCATGGATCTCCACTACTTCCATTTCTCCCCCTAGACCTTCTATTGGATGAATCAAGCCTCAAATATAAGCTATGTTATTTTTTATCCTCCTCTCTTATCACTTGCTTTCTCAGGTTCCATGGGGTATATTAGTGCAGCATTTTCTTGTCTCAATGCTCTCATTGGTTCCAATTTTAGGCTATCTACTCCTTCTCATCTGAGTATTATTGATTTCACAAGACTGGATGATCAAAACCTCACCCTTCAAGTTCAAAAATCACCCTAAAATTGGTTTGGGTTCCTTCAGAATTTTAGGCTTGGAATCATATCTTCCTCTTCTTAGCTTAGTTGAATGGTTCTTCCAGATTTTATACAATAGGCTTAGGTTTATTTATTTTAAAAATATTACCCTAATATCCAAAAACAATTAACCATGTATGGACATATAAAATGTATATCTTTGATAGGTTTCGGGATGGAGATTCCTAATTATGTCCCGATAGTTTCCTATGAAACCTGTATAGGATCATCTTGAATTTGTACACAGTAGAAAAAACTCAATCCACTTTTTATTTTCATTTAGGTCAAAAAAATATTTTTTTTATATTTAAAACACTGAATATCATCATGGTAATAATCTATATATAATCTTCATTTTTATCACTAATATTGAATTTCAAATATCCTCATTTAAAATTTAAAATATAAAGAATATTGGTCTCCTCATTTTCCATCTCATTTCATCTTCATAAAATCATTCTTCTAATAAGGATTATAAAAACTTCATGTTGTTTTGGACATGAAAGACTAAAGTTGGAATCATCATAATTAATTCCCTTCATCGATTTTCAAAACAATAGATTCTCTTTAGATTTGGTAGAATTATCCAATTTTTTATGTGTTTTTATGATTACATAGAATAAGGAATGATAGTTACACACTTAGGATTAAGGATTATGTAGTATTTTATTCATTCTTAAATAGGAATTGATGCTTAAAAAATGAGGGATGATCCTTACACAGGTTTATGTGTACATAGATGATGCTTACATGACCTTAAAAATCCTTATATAGAACAAAAATCATCCTTATATGGGTCCAATTCATGTTTACAGAGATAAATAATGATGTCTATATATATTGAATCTTTCCTTTTACATATTAATTCATCCTTACACATATCATAGTTTTTTTTAACATCACTATAGATTCATTTTTACACATCTCATGAATTTTCCATTTATCTTACTTCTAGATTAAAATTTTTATAATTCATTATAATAATTCAGAAACACATCAAATCATTGTTAAACCATATCAAACTCTTTAATTCACATTAAATTATCTTCCAATAGTTTTGAGATTCATCAAAATAATTTCAAACCCATTTTAGCTCATTTAAACGTCCTTTGCAATATATAAAATACTCAAGATAGAGTATTTTAGTATCCTTGACTACCTCCACTCATTCTATCCTTAATAAACCTTCATCGAGAAGATATTGATATCTGCTTTTTGTATCTAATATTCTAAGTGGCTCAAGAAATGTTTCCTTAAAACTTGATCTACCTTCTCCAAGTCATTAAGCTGTTTTGAATCTTTTATATCATCTTATAAATTATTTTTAAAATTTTATATAGTTATACAACCTTAAAAACTTTTATTTAGAATAAAAACTATCTCATCAATCATCTAATGTGAATGGATGCTCACCAAGCAGCTAACTCTTACACATTCCTTTTCCAACATAGGTAAATTTCTCCATTTCATGTCAAATTACTGTAAACTTCAACTTCATTCTTCTTTAAAACATATTGACTTTCCTTTACATTGAAAACCAATTCACAACAAATATAATATCAACCTATGGTCACTTCACTAATCAATTTATTTTATTATGTTTAAAATACCCAATACTTGAGAAAAATAGTTCTTATAAAAAATAACATATATTTAAATAACTTTAATCACCTTTTATAAAATCAAATTATTCATCTTAAAACCATTTAATAAATTTGGTTTTCTATAAATTTTATTAGTGATTATTAGATTAATATATTTCTTTAAGTGATTTAGTTGAGTAAGAAATCCATTTTATTGACATTGTTAATAAGATATTTTATAATTATACATGAAATAATTAATTGAAATCCCTTGATTTATGAAGTAAAGTGTATCATAACATGGTAAATGAGAATAAATGAGAGAGGAAACATTTATGATTTAAGTGGATACCTATTAATGGTAATATTTCATCATTAAAGTAAATAAGGATCAAGGGTAGACCAATACTTTTCAGGGGTCAAATGTCTCATATGATTTCAATTTCTCATTGTTTTTTCTGGATCTTCAAATTAATCATACATGAAATCTTTTCACTAACTAGAAATAGTCACCTAAACTTTTTCACTCCTTTAAATCTACACTAATACTTCAATTAAGCACCAACTAACCAACCATAGACCAAGTGAATAAATTAATAAGCATAAAACCCTCCCACTTGTTGGACTCCCACCTAGAAATGTTACAGAATCCATACTAGAATTACAATTGTTTTTTAAAGATAAGCTAATAACTTAGGAAATTTCATCCTCATAATAATGTCTTTTCCTTTTCATGGAGTAATTGAAGGCTTTATTGGAATTTTGAAAATGAAATGGTTGTCTCAGTATAAGTGTGTGTAATATCATCCAGCTAAGCCTTCTCATGGTCACACCAATCAAGGATCCCTTTATAGAAATCAAACTATTAGTGCTACTTTTCTGGATTTACAAAATAAACTAAAAATGTTTTCCAATGATTCACCAACTCTCAGCTTGGGAACATTTATATTTAAGTAGAAAAATATCATCCTCATCAGAATCATCTCCCAAATAGTTATTATTTCATTTTTTTAGACTCATCCTCTATCTCTTATGGACATGTACCTATTTTTCTGGAACTACTATGAGCATTAGTCATCCCATACAAGGTAACAGTGATCATTTTATATTAATTTAGAGGATAAAACCTACAACCAGTGGATTAATTCTTTACTTAAATTAAATTACCCATTTCCTTCAAAACATACTAAAATTATTTGAAACAATTAAATATTGGGTTACCCTTATTATAATTATCTATAACTTTCACCTTTGATTATTAATATATATGTTTATTTATTTATTTTTGGTCAAAAAGAGTATTTTACGAAACTAGTAGGATGGATATGAATCAAAGATGGATACATCTGAATTTTATGACAAAAGAGTATGAATATGGAGTTAAAGAGTTCTTCAATTTTGAAATGGAGTATGCATAAGAACCTTCTAAAAAACTCTTTCCATCTTTATGTATTTTTATTTAAGAAAAATTTTTCTGGAAGAGTTGTAAGAGTAGTTGATTTGTCATGGAATATATCAGAGCTATAAATTATGGACTAAAAATTGAAAAATACTGAATGTGCACATCGATTAGGATGATACTGTGGTTTATGGATCATTTGATATGAATATTAGTCTAAATAATGATGGAGGTAATGTGGAAGAAATGAAAATGGAAAATTAAGATAACCTTCTTGATTGTCTAAAGTTATTTGATAAGTTAAATTATTGGTCTAAGAAACCATTTTATACAAGTTGTACTAAATACACTACATTATTAGCTATTTTTAAGTTATATAATTTAAAAATTAGTATCATTTGGAGTGACACAATTTTTATTTAACTACTTGTTATACTGAATGATGTGCTACTAGAAGAAAATGAACTTACTTTTTGAACATATGGTGTTAAAATAATTCTATGTTCAATGGGAATGATCTCAAAAAAATGCATGCTTGTCAAAAATATTTCATATTGTTTCAAAAGGGCCATGAATCACTCATAAAATTCCCTAGGTATGGTGCAGATCAAAACAAGAAAGATAAATCAAGTCCATCAAAATTATTATGGTACTTTCCTATCATTCCATGGTTTAGAAAACTTTATCGATGTCAGGAAACTGTGAAAAAATTGATATATAAAGCAGATACAAGAATTAAATATCATAAACTATGTTATTTAGCAGACTCTCCTAAGTGGAAGAAAAATGATTTTGAGTATCCTAAATTTGGAAATGATCTGAGAAACCTTCATCTTGAATTATTTATAGATGGAATAAATCATTTTGGTGTATAGAATAGAACTCATAGTACGTGTCTAGTCATGTTGATAAATTATAACTTTCCTCCATGGTTATGTGTGTATGGAAAATACATTATGTTATCTATGATTATATCTAGACCAAAACATACCGGATATTGATGTCTATTTGGATCCACTGACTGAAGAAATTAAAATGATGCAGGATACAGGAGTTATAATGTATGATGATCTTATAAGTGAAGAATTAATATTGAGGGACATGTTGTATAGGATGATAAATGAATTTCCTTCATATGAAAATTTTTCAGGATATAGCATTAAAGGAATGTAGGGGTGTCCTATTTCTGAATAATTCACACACTCATTTTGGTTAAAACAATCTTCGAAGACTATATTTTTAGGTCATCAAAATTTTTTACCTCAATAAAACAAATACTGATCCTAGATGATAGCATTCCATGGGAATACCAAAAAAGGTACAACGTCATCTCCACTAATGGGTGATCAACTGTTCAATAAAGTAAAAGTTATTGAAACTATTTTCAGTAAACCATTATGAAAAACCTTGTTCTATTAGGTTAGAAAAATCGATCAATTTTATTTTAATTTCTATATTGTAATTGTCTATACGTCTGAAATTTTATTGATGAAATGCATATAGAAAAAAATATATTTGATTGTGTTATTGTCACATTACTAAATGTTCATGTAAAAACAAAATATGGAATTAAGGTTAGGTTGGAAATGATTGACATGGGGATAAGGGAAGAGTTAGAACCAGTGAAGGGTAAAGGAAGGAATTTTCTTCCTCCAACAGCTTACACTCTATCTATATAGGAAAAAATTAAGAAATTTCATTTTTCTTTATGGTGTAAAAGTTCAAGATTGGTATTCATAAAATATAAATAATGTCATGTCAATGAATAATTTTAAGTTATAGGGATTATTATAAAATTACTATCAATTTTTTATGTATGATTTTATGCCCATTGCTTTATGTAACACCCCAAGAATTTACAAATAGATTTATTATAGAATGCATGTATCACTAAGTCTCTACAAACACTGCTTTGTTATAACCTAGCCCAGTAAACATAAGTTTGTCACTTCTGCAATCTGAATTTTGAAAATCTGACATACACAGTTGCGATCTATAAGTTATTTGGAGTCTACTAGAATTAACTTAATTTTTAGTGAATAGTAACCTACCCTTATGAATAGTAACCTACCCATATTGATATTAAATTACCCTTATGAATAGTAATATGACTCTTATGAGTGATATACATACCCATGAATGTATAAATAAATTTAGGCACCTTAAAAATAAAGATGAATATTTTAAGTGTTTATATTTCGATTAAATAATGATTGTAATTAAAAATAACATTTATCATATTTAGAATATTATTTTTGAAAATTAGAGTTCTTTTTTGGATTATATAAGTCGAAAATTGGTTAGGGTGAATTTTTTGGATTTTTCTGAAATACTTGAATTTTTTATGAATAGTAAATTACAATAAATTACAATAAATGCTAAATACTTGATTTACTGCATCATATGTGATGAAAGGATGATGGAAGCCCACATTGTTAGAACTCACATTCCATTATTACTATTTGGGGTCACATTAATCAAGACTATTCATAGTCTTGAGAAAATATATTAAAATAATAATTAAAATAATATAAAATTCTTCCACCCCTCCACTATATAAACCACCCCTCACCCCCCCCCCCCCTCTTCCTCCCACACCACTCAAGCTTCAAGACTTTCCACAATTCTACCAAATAATATACCCAATCCCTCTCCCCACATCTAACACCTACTGGTCTCACCAAAAGGCCAAAAATAAAGGCCTTAAGGAGTTTCTCAAGGAGGAGTACTCAAGAGGTGAACCTCTCTTCTCTTTTCTTTCAAATTCTTTTACAAGTTTTATTATTTTGTTGCTCCCTTCTAACCTAACCTCATCTAAATTACATGATAATTCCGTTACCTTACATGTAATATATTTTCATTATGGTAATGGAATATTTCATCATCATCCCTCTTTTTCCCTTCCTTTTATACTATAAATGCAAACACCATCTGAGATGTGTTAAATTATCACACTCAAGGAAGATGGGTTTTCAATTTTCATTACTATTGTCAATGATGGTCATCAAAACTTTTAATGGTTGAACCAGATCTTAATATATTTATTTTACCTTATTCAATGTTCTGGAATCCTTACAACTACATAATACAAAATAATAATACAAAAAAAGTTCATTATGCACAAAAGGGGAAAAGTTAATCCAAGCATTTATCAATAACTTTTAACTAATGAATCATCCTCAGGTATATAACCCAAAATCATTATAAGATCATTTATATTTCTTTAATATCACTAATAATATATATTATCAATTCTAGATGCTTAACCACATTTCAAATGAACTTCAATTCATGAATACAAGTAAACAGATCATGAAAACCAAGGGAGAAAATGCTTCCAAGACAATAAAATTGAATCACTTAAAACCCATCAAAAAGGTCATGAATGAACCTAATAAGGTTATACCATATCAATTATGTGTTTATGATGTTATGGAATTATTAGTTAATGAATCTAAATTTGATTATTCAGGTCATTAAGAACAATCAATAACATCTTCGAGCTTAAGGTAAGGGATATCTTAACTCAATTTCCATTCATTGAGTTAAACATCAATGTCATTGGTTTTTTATTTTCCCAGAATATGTGAGAATTACCTATGATTGTTTTTTTATGTATATACACTTTTATTGTGTGGGTTTATTTTTTTCACACATAATTATGTCATTGATTTGTCCTCAATCAAGTGATATGTTCTTGGTAAGGGTTCCTTCATCCCACTTCCATCTTCATGAGATATTATGTACTCACTACTATTACTTGTGTATGGTTTATGTATACTTCACAATGATGTTTCATACCATGAATCTATTTATTTTTATTATATTCAATGTATCATTGCATGACCATTAATTTTTGGGAATAGGGTTCAATTGATTACAAAGTAGTAAGTATTTTCTACCCGAACCTCTATTTTCATTCGGGTTTCTCTTATTCTCTATTCACCTCAATGAAATTCTTATTTATTCATATGTAATCCTCATAAATTCTGTGTGAATGTACTATATATGTGTACCAATCATAATTATTTTCTATTTTTTTAAGTTGCATGTTTTAAAATAATCTTTCAAAAATTGTTCCGAAATGCAAGCTTGATTCAAGGAACTTCTAAAATTATTACATATTTCGATGTTCATTCTATAATCTGTTTTAAGCCATGTTTATATTTTTAAATCACACATTTTAACATGAAAATGATTTTTTGGATCATTTATGGTTTTATGAAAGAAAACATTTCTTTTCACTTTAAAATCTCTTTAATTAATTCCTTAAACCGTCCAAAAATGTTTTAATTCTAAAGCTTATTTAAAATCACTTTTTACATGATTTAACTTCAGAAGGATATCATTTATTCCTTAAATGTAATCTTAATGTCCTTAACTTTTATTTTCTAGGATATAAACATTTAAAACCATATTTATGGAAAATAAAAATGATTTACCAAAAGAACTCTTCTTTCCAATGTAAAATGGATTTTTCTCCTCACACTTTAACTTTTTTAGATATATGCCTTGTTCACCACTTATTTATTTCTTGTGGTGTATGTACTACCATTTTGTATATTATATCGAGAGTATCCTTATTCTCATGATATTCTAAGGGATCATGATTTGAATGTTTCAAGGTGTTATGGGACACTTCGGAATGTTTAAGGATTATTTCCACAAGAATTTTTCAACAGTCTCATTTAAGAGTATCTTTATTTATGTCAACATCCTTTAATGAATCTGTATCCTAAACTATATATGGATATTGAGAAGTCATATTATACCTATATTAAATCTATGTATAAATAATTCTTTGGACATGTAGCGGTGGGTGGGTTATACTATATCCACTTGATGCACCGATAGGTCTCATGAGACAAATCAGTTGCTGACAAACCCTTTGAGTTTGTTCCTAAAAATCAGACAGGTTTCTACCCACAGACTTAAACCATTTAAATGGTATTGTGGTATCATGTTATAGATACATAACATCCAATTAATAAGAATTCTATTTATTCATTTTCATTTATTGTTATCCATGAGGTTTTCACTATGACAAAACCTATGGATGTAGTTTCATTCTCAGATTATTAGAGTTGTATGTTTTTGCATTTATTCACCATGCCATATTGATTATGCCTAATTGTTTATGATTTAGTTATTATTGATTCATACTTACGCTATTTGTAAACCCTACAGAGCATTTGATCTCACCCCTTTCATTTTTTTACCTTCAATAGGTTATGAAGACAAGACCATTTATTGAGTTCTCATGGATGCAGTTTATTAGTTTTTGTTATTTGTTGTATTTTGTTACCTTTGCCAATGTAATATGAGTTAAATGTATGTATCTAGTTTCTTTAATACTAATAAACTACTCAGTCCTTTGGTATTTGATTCCTTATAATCATACCAATGTAATTAGTAATACACCGGCTCCGGTCTAGAGGGGTCGGGGCATTACAGTTGGTATCAGAGGAAGTTTAGTAGAAACCTTGGGAACTAGATTTAGAAAACGTAGGTTAAGGAACAAATACCTAATATGGTATATGAAGATAAATAAACAAGAACATCCTATAATTTTGGAAAGGAATAGATTGTGTGGATATTTGTAGTAAATACATCCTTGTTTGGATACAAACAAGTAGAGGTGGCTTTGGAACAGATACACCTAGGAGTGAAAACTCCAACAAAAACTTTCGGGTTTGACCCGAGGTATCCTAGTACATGACAAAGGACCTTGTAGCACTCTTGGTTTTATACTTCTGGGGGAAATGTTTAGGATACTTCACATTTTATTTACCCACCATTATGAAGGATTTATGCCCCCAAAGTGACCAAAGAATATGGTTTTAGGATTTACGATACTTAAATTTATGCTATGTGATATACCATGTTTAGAGTTATAGAGAGTCCATAATTTTATAAGCTAATATATAATACAGAAATTGATTATAAATGGAACCTATAATAATGAATAAAAATTTCACCAATTCACGTTATGCGAATCGTAAGAAGGATCACATCTATAATGGTCTTAAGCCATCTTTTCAAAGGAAGATTTTCTCTCAAGTATCCCAATCATATGAGGAAAAAATATCATGTGTTAAAAATATATTTAAAGAATTTTTTGATTCCTATGGATTTGAAGGGAAGAAAAAGAATGAGAGGATGGAAGAGAAATATGGGGATAAAGGGAAGAAGGGAAAGAAGAGTTTTCCCACATGTGATAATTGTGGAAAAAATCACCATGGTAAATTATTGAAGGGAAGGGGAGTTTGATATAAGTGTAGATAAAAGGGACATCGAGTTCATGGTTTCAAGGTTAATAAAATGGTTTCTAATGTACAATGCTTCAACTCCAAGAATATGGGACACTATGCGAATCAATGTCCCAAATGTCAAAGGAATGTACCTTAAATGTTGATTTCGGATAATGATCAAGTTATGATGCTACCCCAAATGAAGTAGAATGATTAATATGCCTAGTCGAGAATCATGTCATTTCAATAATGTACTGGTTATATGAATTATGATATATATATAAGGATTATACTATATTACTCTTTCATTAAGGATTTTTGGTCGTATGATGAGTGGTACAAAAGAAAAGTGATTTAGAAGAAAGTTAAACTTTTTGAGAAAAAAAAATATGATTGAGGGAAAGAAAAACCTAAATATATATATATGATTTTGATATAATTAGGATGAAATGATTGATTCGGATAAATGTTGACTACCTTGGAACTGATTTTTGACTTGTCGAGAAGTGGTCTATTCTATCATCGATGGAGTTTACAGTACTTTTGGATTTAAGGAATACATCCAATAACATGTATCCTACATAAAGAATAGAGAAGAAAGCATGTTTCCAATATGGTTTTTACGGTAATTTAAGTTATTACCATATTTCAAGAGGATACAGGATGAATTTATTCCCATGTTTGGAATGTAAAATTTAGATCTTCTTCATGTTAATTTATGGTTAATGATAAGTTTATCTTGGAAATTTAAAGGACTTCATTATAATGTGTTGAATCATTATATTTTGGAATTTTTAACCATTTATGAAATGGTATAAGTTGATCATTGTATGATCTTTAAGAGGTTAATGTATTACTTTATCAAATGGCATAACCAATGTTAAGTAATGAGGTATAGAAAGTTCAAGTGCAATAAAAGGATGAGTTTGTAATTAGAAATGTATATTTATACTCTTATAGAGTGGAATAATACATCGACTCAAGGAAAATAGTATTGAATAAAATGTTTTCCTATTATCATAATCATTGATAATATCAATGAATTTTTTTTTGTTTATAGTTTTTTAGTAATCAACATTCATCTGAACATGTCCACAATCATGTTCTATCAGAACTTCATAGTTAAATTTTTCTTCCATGTCCAATAATTTTTACTTCCAACTAATTTCACCTCATTCAAAAGCATACGTTTTGGGGTGACCACCTCATCTCCCTTAACCCTTTTTTTAAGAGGATATTTTATTAATCCTATTTTTGATGTGGGTTTTCATAAAAAAATCTTCAAGTATCAACCATTTACTTTTGAAGTTCAATTTCAAATTTTGATGATAAAATTTCTGTAAGGAGGGGATAATGTAACACCCCTAAGAATTTACAAATAGATTCATTATAGAATTCATAGATCACTGAGTCTCTACAAACACCACTTTTTTATAACCTAGCTAAGTAAACATAAGTTTGTCACTTTTGTGATGTGAATTTTGAAAATATGACATACACGGTTGCGATTAGTAAGTTACTTAGAGTCTAATAGAATTAACTTAATTTTCGGTGAATAGTAACCTACCCTTATGAATAGTAGTTTACCCTTATGAATAGTAAATTACCCTTATGAATAGTAATATGACTCTTATTAATGATATTCATACCCATGAACGTATAAATAAATGTAGACACCTTAAAAATGAAGATGAATATTTTAAGTGTTTATATTTTTTGATTAAATAATAATTTTAATTAAAATTAAATTTATCATATTTAGAAAATTATTTTTGAAAAATGGAGTTCATTTTTGGATTCTATACATCCAAAAATTGTTAGGGTGAAATTTGGGGATTTTTTTAAAATATTTGAATTTTTTATGAATAGTAAAATACAATAAATTACAATAAATTCTATATACATGATTTACTGCATCATAGGTGATGAAAAGATGATGTAACCCCACTTAGTTCGAACTAAAATGCCATTATTACTATTTGGAGTCACATGAATCAAGACTATTCATATTCTTGAGCAAAAAAAATAAAATAATAATTAAAATAATGTAAAATCCCTCCTCCCCGTCACTATATAAACCACCCCTCACCCCCTCTTACTCTCACACCACTCATGATTCAATCCTAGCCTAAATTATACCAAATAAACTTTCCAAGCCTTCTCCCCACGTACAAGGCCTTCTGGTATCACCAAAAGGAAAAAAACAAAGGCCTTAAAGAGTTTCTCAAGGAGGAGTACCCAAGAGGTGAACCTCTCTTCTCTTTTCTTTCAAATTATTTTACAAGTTTTATTATTTCATTGATCCCTTCTCACTTCACCACATAAAAATGCCATCATAATTCTAGTCCCATACATGTACTATATTTTCATTATGATAATGTAATATTTCATCATCATCTCTCTTTTTTCCCTCCTTTTATACTACAAATGCAAACACCATCTGAGATGTGTTAAATTATCACACTCAAGGAAGATGGGTTTTCAATTTGGATTATTATCTTCAAGACTGGTCATGAAACTTTTTTAATGGTCGAACCAGAGCTTAATATATTTATTTTACCTTATTCAATGTCCTGTAATCCTTACACACTCATAATACAATATAACAATACAAAACAAGTTCATTGTGAACAAAAGGGGGAAAGTTAATCCAAGCATTTATCAATGACTTTTAACTAATGAATCCTTCACAAGTATATAACCCAAAATCTTTATAAGATCATTTATATATATTTAATTTCAATAATAATATATATTAACAATTCTTTATGTTTAACCACATTTCAAACTAACATCCATTCATTAATTCAAATAAATGGATCATGAAAACCAAGGGAGAAAATGCTTCCAAAATAATAAAATTAAATCTCTTAAAACCCATCAAAAAGGTCATGAATGTACCTAATAAGGTTATACCATATCAATTACATGTTTATGAGGTTCTATACTTATTATTTAATGAGTATAAATTTTATTATTCGGGTTGTTAAGAATAATCAAGAACACCTTTGTGCTTAAGGTAAGGGATATCTTAACTCAATTTCTATTTCTTGAGTTAAACATCATTGTCATTGGTTTTTTATTTTACCAGAATATGTGTGAATGAACTTTTATTGTTACATTATGTATATCCACTTTTATTGTGTGGGTTTATTTTTTTCACAAATAATTATTTCATTTATTTTTACTCAATCTAATGAAACGTTCTTGGTAAGGTTTTCTTTATCCCACTTCCATCTTTGTGAGATATTATGTATTCACTACTATTACTTGTGTATGGTGTATGTATACTTCCCATTGATGTTTTATACCATGAATCTATTTATTTTTATTATATTCAATGTATCATTTTATGACCATTAATTTTTGGTCATAGGGTTCAATTGGTTACAAAGTAGTAAGTATTTTCTACCTGAACCTCCATTTTCATTCGGGTTGCTCTTATTCTCTATTCACCTCAATGAAATTATTATTTATTATTATGTACTCCTCATAAATTCTGTGTGAATTTCCTATATATTTGTACCAGTTATAATACTTCTTTATTTTGTGGGAAGTTACATTCTTTAAAATAATCTTTCAAAAATTCTTCTGAAATGCAAGCCTGATTCAAGGAACTTCTAAAATTATTATCTTTTTTGATGTTCTTTATATAATATGTTTTAAGCTATGTTTATATTTTTAAATCATACATTTTAACCTGAAAATTATATTTTGGATCATTTCTGGTTTTATAAAAGAAAACATTCCTTTGCGCTTTAAAATCTCTTTAATGAATTCCTTAAACTGCCTTAAAATGTTCTAATTCTAAGGCTTCTTTAGAATCACTTTTTACATGATTTCACTTCAGTAGGACATAATTTATGCCTAAAATTTAATCTAAATTTCCTTAACTTTTATTTTCTAGTATATACATTTTTAATACTAGATTTATTGAAAATACAAATGATTTACTAAAATAACTCTTCTTTTGAAAGTAAAATGGATTTTTCTCCTCACACTTTAACTTCTTGAGATATATGCCTTGTTCTCCACTTATATCTTTCTTGTGGTGTATGTTATGACATTTGGTATATCATAACAATAGTATCCTTATACTCATGATATTCTAAGGTATTATGATTTGAATGTTTCAAGGTGGTATGAGACACTTTGGAATGCTTAAGGATTATTTCCTCAAGAATTTTTCAACGGTCTCATTTAAAAGTATCTTTATTTATGTCAATATCCTTTAATGAATATATATATATTCAAATATATATATCTATTGAGAAGGGTGGGGCTTTCTATAGCCCCTTGATGCATCTACAGGTCTCATGAGACAAATCTATTGGCGAAAAACCCTTCGAGTTTTTTCCAAAAATTAGACGGGTTTCTACCCACAGATTTAAATCATTTCAATGGTATTGTGGTATCATGTTCTAGATACAGGATGTCCAATTAATAAGCAATATTTTTATTCATTTACAGTTATTACTATCTATGAGGCTTTCACTATGGAAAAACCTATGGATGTAGTTTCATTATCAGTTTATTAAAGGTGTGTGTTTTTCATTTATTCATCATGCCATGTTGAATATGAATAATTTTTTATGATTCAGTTATTATTGATTCATGTTTCCACTATTTTTAACCCTTACTGAGCATGTGAGCTCACCCCTTTCATTTTTTACCTTCAACTTGTTATGAATAGAAGAACATTTATTGAGTTATCATGGATGCAATCTATTAGTTTTGGTTATGTGTTGTATTTTTTCACATTTCCCAATGTAATATGAGTTAAACTTATGTATCTAGTTTATTCAAGAATATTAAACTACTTGTTCCTTTGGGATTTGATTCCTTTTAATCATGAAAATGTAATTAGTAATGCACTGGCTTCGGTCTGGAGGGGTCAGGGCATTACACTTTATGATGCATTATGCTTAAAAATTTTTGACATAAATTAACCAGACTATACTTCTTTTTCAAAACCATACGCAGTAAAGTTATTGACCAGGAAAAGTTTATAATCATGAATAAGTAGGTTGAAATCATACTATATGAATTAAATATAATATTACCACTATAATTATTTTATATAATGGTCCATTTTATAGTTCACTTGGTTTCAGAGGTTCAACTATGTGTTCATGTCCACTACAAATGGATGTACCCCATTGAATGGAATATAAATTTTTTGAAAGATTATGTCAATAATTGAAGTTAGGAAAAATATTTTATTGAAGAATGATATATTTTTGAACAATATCTTGAATTATATACCGATTACCTATCATATTTTGATAGCATCGGTCTCCCAAAGTCTCGTCAGAGTGGACATCTTATAGATAAAGGGATTTCTAGAAGAGATGTTGTTATAATTACCATCACAAAGTAGGAGAAAGTACACATTTACATTTTACATAATAGTGAAGATGTTAACCCATACCTTGAAGGCCATAAATAACTTATTAAATATTTCAATCCATTAAGGGATGAGGGATGGATATCCAATACACATAATCAACAGTTTATAGGATCGTTTTGAGATCATATTTATAAAGAGTTATCTAAAAATATTATTTCAATTTTTGAACTACTTCAATGGATAGCCTGGGGACTAAATGAAAATTTTATATCTTACATTGTCTTTTTTAATCAATGGTTATACATTATATACAAATCAAAATGATGGCTGCAGTGTGATGAAAACTAGTGGATTTATTATTATGGCCGAAGCGATACACATATTTGGTTCCGAGGATAAAAATCCAATTTATGTGAATATGTCATATTTTAGCATTATCAAAAAAAATATGATTTGTATTATACAACATTTCAAGTGTAGTTTTTCTATTGCAAAAGTATTGACAATAATAGTTTAGTGAAAGTTGAATAAATGGGATTTTTGAAGGTGAATTGTAGTGTGGAAGGGAAAAATAACAATCCATTCATAATAGAGTCACAAGCAGTTATAGTATTTCATATATCAGATCGAGAAAAGAATAATTGGTTGATTTTTCTAATGGGGACTAAAAACTATAGGGTTATATAAAAATTCAGTCGAGGTTGACCCTCTCATCAGTAGATCGTAATTATTTCTTAGAGGTCCCAATATAGACAATGTCTTGTATATTATATGGGACCACAAAGAGGGGATTTGGATTCTGGATAGAGGAACAAAATCCATTAAATATTTAAAAAAATAAATAGGGTTCAATGATCAGGTTAATTTTTCTTAATATACTATTATTTTCTTCATAACATTATGCGTTCTTTAATATATTAAAATAATCTAAATTAAATTTTTGACTACTCATAAAAACAATTTATTCTCAACATGATGATGTTTCCAATATCAGGTAAGAACTAGCGGTTGATACTGAAGGTGCAGAATTATCAAGGGATCAATGGCATGTTGATGAAAAAGAAAAGAACAATATAGAACCACGATTTTGACTAAAATTATCAAGGTAAGAATTAAGGGTAAAAAAATTTATACTGGCTAGAATCAATGCAGCCAGCCTGTTGATCCCAACAAGTCAGTGTTCATTAGTTATGTTGGGGTCGCAATGAGGATGAATCTTTTGTTTGATATTGATTTTTGGTGCCATGTCAAACATGTAATGAAGGAAATCCTTTGGCAAGATGCATAGGTGATGTTATGATAACCTTTCTCTATTTTACTGAAAAATGATATAATGAAACATTTATTTAATTTTCATTATTACTAGTAGATTTCATTTATTTTTGATTATTTTCATAAAAAAATATGTCTTAATGTCCACTGAAAAAGGACCATATAGTATTCTAGACTCTTCTTACCCAGTTACACCTTAGGTATGACGAGGGGAAAGTAAATCCTCACCAACCAGTTACTTATAAACACATTATAAAGTTGGAAACATGGAATGTTTTCATCAGTCATCATGATGAGAAATAATTTTAGGTGCATTGTAGTTAATAATATATTATTTAAAATCATTTATTTTATCCAATTTGATTCAATAAATCTAATTTTTGAAACATAAAAGGAGTACTGAAAATAAATAATGTACATCAAAACCAACGTACCCCCATCACAAAGCAATGATGGGGTACGCTTCACTAGAGAAGAAATTAGTATGTATTTTAAACAAAAATAAAAGTTTTATGTGATATAAAACAATATATATTACTTTGTTTATATTCAGATTGATGAATCAAAATATGAATCCACTTTTATCCAATTTCATGTGTTATATAAGGAGGCTCGTGTAAATAAGTAGGGTAAACTAGTTGAAGAAATCAAAAAAACAGTATGGGAAACATGTTTAAGTTTGATATAATAGTAGTTCATTATTATTTATAATAGTATTATATAAAAATATATATTTCTGTTCATATATTTTTTATATGTTTTAGACACAAGAATCAGCATTGATCGTACCAAAAGAAAAACTAGTTTGAGTAGCTTTGAAGCTGCTAGAACAATATAGTCTTGTTAGAGTTATAGGATTTCGATTGTCTCATAAAACATATTTCATGAAGAAAAAACTTCAAGAAGAGACATATAAGATGATAAAAGTATTTTAGGCACAAAGATATTTTTATAAGATGTTATTGTATGGTCTGGTATGGAAAAATTATATATGCAAAAGGATCAAAGTGAACCGACAGTGCAAAAAATATCAACACATGAACAACCAAACGACCTCACTAGCTTTA
The DNA here is from genome assembly GCA_963277665.1 of Viscum album. Classification (NCBI taxonomy): domain Eukaryota; kingdom Viridiplantae; phylum Streptophyta; class Magnoliopsida; order Santalales; family Viscaceae; genus Viscum; species Viscum album. The sequence goes on from OY728137.1 coordinate 239,022,436, forward strand.
AAGATATTCATTCCCCTCAACCACATACATTTCCCAAGGTAATCAATTTTTCATTAGTATTTCTCCTAATTTTGAATCAAAAAACTTCCAATAACTTTATATTATTAAAATTATACAGGGTGAAGTTGTATGTGATTTTTATCTATCAATGGGAATGGTTTATAATATCATAGCAGACATTTTAAACAATAAATAACTCCCAAAAGATCACATGAGAGTGGGGAATGTGGTAGCTCAAGAGTTCAGTGTTGAGTTTCCTATTCCACTTGATGATCTAGATATTACAATGATCAATGATGTTATTGGAACTTTTCTAGCATGGTCATCAAATCATATAAAGATACATGAGGTATGTCATTAAAAAAATTCAAATGAAAACCTTTAATAGTTGATGAAAAAAGGTCTGAAGTAAAGTATCATATTATAGAAGGGAAAAATGATGGGGAAATAGAATCTTTGATCAATACAATCTAGTAAATCAACTAAGAAAACAAAACAACCTTTAGAGAGTGACTTCTCCCTGCCAGTTCCACTCTATCATATATAATAATTACAACTTCATTTAGACACCACATAAAAATATAGAGATATGTCCAAAATTCTATATGAAGAAGAAATATTTGGAACTCTCATTATAGACGTGGTTGGTTTTGAGAGTATAAATGAGATTATAAATATTGAATGGTTGGGAGTCTCAATCATGAATACATACATAAGGAACATTTTCATAATACACCTGTCTAAAAAATAATCTAATATTTTCATTAAAATTAATAACTGTTCAAATATTTTATAGGCATTTATATTACTACAATATAAACATAAAATAGTTCAGTAAACAATTTGGATTTATTAATCCTTATATCATTTCTAGATAAGAAATTTATAAGGATTTTCAAGAAATTAATAAGAAAAAAATGTTCCAAATGAGGTGTTTGAGGATAAAATAATAGATGTCAGACTCTTTTGATGCCTACAATGTAGGGGTAAAACTATTCAATCTAATTATATAAAATATTTTTTTTATTTTTTTATTAATCATTTGTTTTTGTTTTTTATGAAGCACTGTATACTAATAATGATCAATCTGGATACACAAAATATTTATTTTTTGGATCCAATGCATGTATATCCAACAAATCGAAAACACATGATGTCTATTGTAAAGTTGTAATGTGCTGCCATCAATATTTTATGGAAACAATTCACATTATATGTTTTGGTCTATGTTTTAACAAAAAAAAAATTATGATAGAGATATCTCTAAATATAGGTTAAATCATAGTATGAAGTCGGTGACTGAATATAAGAAGCCCATGAATTACTTAAAACTGGAATTGATTTAGGTATATATAGAAATATTTAACTATAAAAACATATTTCAAAGAAATTTACTTATTTTGGTCAATTTTTCTACATTGTATGAAGAAAGATAATAGAAAATATTTTGGATATTATGTTTGAAAATTTATGAAATATATCATAAACCATAAAATGACCATCATCCCCAAATTGGTAAATTCACATTCTTATCTTGGAATTTTCTTTCTTTTGGTCACTTGGGACCATTTCTTTGTATGGGTTTATGTTTATTGGAATTTTACATGGTCATTATAATGGGTCACCTCTTTCCCATTTATCAAAAGGGTATTTAATGTTTCATTTTCAATAAAGGGGGCTAACCCTCAACCTGTTTAAAAAAATTAAAAATATTTCTTAATTTTTTGTTTATATTTTCTCAGTACTACCAAGATTACTTAAAAATTCATACTCAAAAGAAGAATTAAATTTTTTTAGATGTGAGTGGGTACTGTACATGGTATCGAAATATTTTATGACATAAAATTTAGGTGATTTCCTACTATGTTTGTGATCTTATATGGGTTATAACCTTAGAAATATATTTAGGGTGTGAAGCATTGATATCAAAATGATTATATATTATTTTTTATTTGTTTCTAAAGGAGAATTATAAGGGAGGAAATCATTTTTTTTAGAAATTAATTAGCATAATACATGGGTTAGAATGTATATAGACATCAAAAAGAGGTGACTTCTTAATACTTATCTAGTTAATTTTCTCATAATTTTATCTAATTTTTTTAGTTAATTTACTTATCATTTTTATCTGATACTTATTTTTTAAAATTCACACATTAGTTCAAAATACAGGACACATGCTCAAAACTGAGAAAATGAGCTCGGATTGTTTTCAATCTTGAATGAAATGGTCTATAAGTCATTTTTTATTGGTAGCAATTGACTACACATCAATCTGACACCCAATGTGGTCGGTATGACACGAATCACATGTTTTCAATATAAAACCGGCATTTTAGTTTAAAACCTACATCAAATAGTCAAAATTAATAAAATGATCTTAGATTATTTTCAAACTTTAGGAAAATGATCAATAATTCATTTCTCAAATGTAGGAATTTACTGCCCCTAAATATGACACCTAATGTGGTCGATATGACTTGAATTATATGTTTTCAATACAAAAGTTTCATTTTAGTTTAAAAAAGACATCAAATAAAAAAATAAAGAAAATGATCTTAGATTGTACATATATATCATGAATTAGTGGATTTCTACTACTTATCTAGTTGATTTTCTCATCATTTTATCTACATTTTTCAATTAATTTTTTTATCATTTCTATCTAATAGTTATTTTTTTGATTTTCACAGATATCATAAAGAAATTTATTTTTCAACAAGGATTATTCACTCATGTACTATGATCATGCACTCTACAGGGATGATGCACTCTTGATGATGAAATTTTCTTTTTATTCTCTAATTCGCTCAACATTACGGGTTATCAAATAGAAATATTTTTAGATAACCCAGAGTTTTGAAATAATTTTAGGATAAAAATACACTGTGGAATCAACCATGGATTAATCTGATAAATGGTGTACTGGTATGACTCAAATTTTTTGGATTTAGTTTAAAATTAAAATTTTATTAATTTATTGATTAGTAATTATGTTTAATTTATTTCTTCATAGTATTACTAACATAGGAATTGTTTTTTTATATAGGTGGATTATTTTTCTCGAGTTAGTGTGGCTTGTTTGAAGCTTCTCTTGACTAGGAGGGATTAGACTTCAAGGCTACAACTAAGATAATAGAAACAAGTAAATGGGTCAACAATGTGAACATACATTGTGAAAATGTGAATTCCTACAACTTATTTAGTTAATTCTGTCATCATTTTATCTACTATTTTTAAGTTAATTTCTACATCATTTTTATCTAATACCTATTTAATTTTTTCACATATTTTTTTAGAATTCATCTTTTTCTTTCAACTATCTGGAAAAAAATAAAAAAAGAGAGAACATGTTCGATTTGGATGTAAGAGTAAATGTTATACTTCCTATAACACTTCATGTTTCTGGTATCATGGGGTTTCCTCTTCCATACAAAAGGAACATGTTCTCTATTTTTGGATTTTTTTAGATATTTGAAAGCAAAACACACATCACATAATCAATAATCTATACCTCAATATAATACACAGTGTGCTTGGTATGACTCAAACTGTATGTTTTTAGTTTATAATTTACATTTTAGTTCAAAACACACATCCCATACTCAAAACTGTGTAAACAAATTCATATTGTGTTGATACTTTTGAAAAATGATTCATAAGTTGTCTGTGATGTATAGAAATCATATGTACCTCAATATGACGCACGGTGTGACTGGTATGACTCTTTGTGTGTATTTTTATTTAAATTTGACATTAATTTTAGTAAAAATGACAAGTGACATACTCAAAAATGATCAAACACATTCAGATTATTTTGATACTTTAGAATAATTATCTATAAGTCATTTTTAACATGTAGGAATCAACCTCACCTCGATCTGATACACAATGTTCTCGGTATAGCTTAAAGTTTTTGTTTCTAGTTTAAAATGATATTTTAGTAAAAAGGACAAGTGAAATACTTAAAATCAATAAAATGAATTTGATTATTTTATATTTTAGTAAAATGATCTGTGACTCATTCTTGATGTGTAAGAATCATCCTCACCTCAATATGATGCACAGTGTGACCAATATGACTATAAGTGTGTCTTTTTATTTGAAATTGGTACTAATTTTAGTAAATAATACAAGTGACATACTCAGAACAAATAAAATACATTTTTATTGTTTTGATACTTTATTATAACGATAAATAAGTCATTTTTTATGTGTAGGAATCATCTTTACCACAATATGATGCACGATGTGACCGGTATGACTCCAAGTGTATCTTTTTACTTAAAATTGGAATTAATTTTAATAAAAAAGACAAGTGACATACTCAAAACCAATAAAAACGCGTTTTTATTGCTTTTATACATTATAAAAACAATCAATAAGTCATTTTTGACATATACTAATCATTCACACATTAATCTGATACACAGTGTGATCGGTATGACTCAAAGTGTTCTTTGTTAGTATAAGATTGTTATTTCCGTTCAAAACATGTCACTCACTAAAAAATTGAGAAAATGAACTTATATTGTCTTGAAATTTTAGGGGGGAAATCATAATTAGTTTTTGAGGTGTAGGAATCAATCTCACATTAAAATGATAAATTATGTTATAGGTATGAATCAAAGTGTGTGTTTCCAGTTTAAAATGACATTTTAGTAAGAAATACAAGTGACATACTCAAAACCAAGAATATGCATTCATATTGTTTTTATACTTTAGGAAAGTTATCCATAATTCATTTTTTACCTTTAGAAATTGACTACACAAAAATATAAAACATGATGTGATTGTTATGACTCCAAGTGTGTCCTTTTATTTAATATTGAAATTAATTTTAGTAAAAAGGACAATTTTCATACTCAAAACTAAGAAAATTCATTCATATTGTTTTTATACTTTATTAAAATAATCTATAGTTCATTTTTGATGGGTATGAATTAGATTCACCTCAATTTGATGCATGGTGTGACCGGTATGACTCCAAATGTTTCTTTTTAATTAAAATTGACATTAATTTTAGTAAAAAAGACAAGTGACATAATAAAATATAAGAAAATGCATTTTGATTATTTTATACTTCATTAAAATAATCTATAAGTCATTTTTTATCTGTATGAATCATCCACAACTAAATATGATACACAGTGTGCCTGGTATGACTCAAAGTGTATGTTATCAGTTTAAAATTGAAATTTTATTTGAAATCATGCGTCACTCACTAAAAACCAAGAATACATACTCAGATTGTCTTGATAATTTCATAAAATGATTCAAAATCTATTTTATATGTATAGGCATAAATATCACATCAACTGACACATGATGTGACTGGTATGACTCAAAGTGCATGTTTTTAGTTTCAAATGAAATTTTGGTAAAAAATAAAGGGTATATACTCAAAACCAATAAAACGCATTCAAATTATTCTTTTACCTCAGGAAAATAATCCATAATTCATTTTTGATGTGTAGGAATAAGAATATCTTCAATATGATGCACTATGTGATCAGTATGACTCCAATTGTGTCTTTTTATTTAAAATTGACATTAAATTTAGTAAAAAAGAAAAGTAAAATACTTAAAACTGAGTAAAATCATTCATATTGTTTTGATAATTTATTAAAACCATATATAATTCATTTATTACTTTTAGGAATCATCCTCACCTAAATCTGCCGCACGGTGTGACTGGTATGACTCCCAGTGTGTCTTTTTATTTAGAATTGACATTAATTTTAGTAAAAAAGAAGAGTGATATACTCAAAACAAATAAACTGATTTTAAATTATTTTTATACTTTAAGAAAACAATCCATAAGTCATTCTTTATGTGTAGTAATTAGTTTCACCTCAATTTGATACATAGTGAGTCCGGTATGACTCAAAGTGTTCGTTATCTGTTTAAAATTGAAATTTTATTTTAAAACATGTCACTCACTAAAAACTAAGAAAACACACTTTGATTTTCTTGATAATTTAGTAAAATGATTCATAATTCATTTTTTGATGTGTAGGAATTAGTCTCACGTAAAACTAACACATAATGTGACCAATATAACTCAAAGTGAGTGTTTCCATTTTAAAATAACATTTTAGTAAAAAAGAAAAATGACGTACTAAAAATTGACCAAACACATTAAGATTTTTTGATACTTTATAAAAATGATTCATAAGTAATTTGTGACATGTAGGAATAATCTGAATCTCAATATGATGTACGATGTGACTGGTATGACTCCAAGTGTGACTTTTTTATTTAAAATTTACATTAATTTTAGTAAAAAAGACAATTGACATACTCAAGACTGAGAAAACACATTTTTATTGTTTTGATACTTTAGGAAAATAATTCATAAGTAACTTTTTATGTGTAAGAATCATCCTCACCTTAATTTGATACATGGTGTGTGCATTATGACTCAAAGTGTATATTATCAGTTTAAAATTGACAATTTAGTTAAAAACATGTGTCACTCACTGAAATCCATGAAAACACACTCAAATTTTCTTGATAATTTAAGATGATCCATAATTAATTTGAGTCATATGGAAGTTGACATCATGTCAATCTGAAACATGATGTGCTCAGTACGATTATAAGTGCACATTTTTATTAAATAAGTGTCATTTTAGTTTAAAACACCCATCACATCACCAAAACTAAAAATGCAAACTGATATTTCTTTTCTCATCATTTTTTCTACCTTTACTTAATTCATTTCCTTATCATTTTTATCTTATTATTATTTAGTTAATTTTCACATAGGTAATGCCTGAAGACGAAAAATAAAATTGGGATGTGAAAAAATCAACCACAACTCAATCTGATACATGGTGTTCCTGGTATGACTCAATGTATATATATTTAGTTTAAATTTGACACTTTCTATTTAATTTATTTATTTATATTATTACTAACCTAAAAAAAAATTTCTTATAGAGGTGCATTCATTTTCTCAAACTGGGGTGGTTTGTTTGGAAATAGCATGACTGGGGGGTCAGGGGCTAAAGACAAAGGAACATTTATTTTTTTGAATGACTGTAATAATTATTACTTACTCATGTAATTGTACAAACTGATGTTTGAAATTTATATAATATAGTATTTTTTATTTTAGTTGTATTGTAAATTTTATTTTATTTAAATTTTGTATTTTCAACCAGTATTTTCTATTTTTTACTCTTGTAGTGTGTTGTAATTTTAACAGCACATTGCAGCAGTAGGTCACTTTATCAGTGCTAGTAATAGCACTAATAAAGGGACCCTTTATTATTGATTTCAATAAAACTGATAAATTCTGTCCATTATCAGTGCTAAAGAAAAGCACTAATAAAGGAACCTTTTATCATTATTTTTTAGCGATGATAAAGCATGACTTTATCGATGCTTCTATAGCACTAATAAAATCCATGGGCTTTTAATAATGTGACGGTAATTAGTTCTTTTTTCTGCTGAAAATATCCAATTTTGGCACTATTAAAGGAAATATTGGTAGTATTGTTTGTGGTGGAAACCATTCCTAAAGGTAGTTTTTGATTCATAGGCACTAGTTGCCTACCTGTGGGGATTGGGATTGCCCTTTGACCCTTTCCACAAGCTAGATTTGGTGTCTATTTTTGGTATTATCTAGATTGTTTCATGATATAAGGCCTCTATCTAGGAAATTTTTATTATATATCATTACTTCCCAAGACTCTAGATGAAGAGGAACAATAGATAGCTGAATCTCCAACCTCAAATAGAAATCTAAATGATGCACTTGATCATCTCCACTGATTAGGAAAGACAAAAACTAACTAACTAAATCCATATATAGATTCCTAAATCTATGCACATTATGACCATCTTGTTGGATCTCTCAAAGATCCTTCGTGAATTTTTTTGGATTTTGTGTTCTAAAACCAACTATTTTTACTTTGGATTGCATGTATATTATATTTTTTTAATATTAATAGAAATTCATATTGCATATTGTTCATTACTCTGCTTGAATTTGATATAATAATGTTTTAGGGTGTCTGTTTCATTGATAAGTTCTCAATAGTTCCCCACTATGATGAGAACTATGATGTGCTGTGATGATATTATTAAATATATTTTTCTGGTTGGATAATTTACAATGATAGGTCACATAGTATATATATTTTCAGGTGAAAGTACTCATAAGAGGATGAGTATTCTTCTCATGAAGTTCACACTAGGTAATCTCCAAGATGGGAGATTATGATAATAGACCTTTCGATATGAATTCCTCATGTTTTTGTGTCATCATATATTCTTATTTACGAGCATGTGTAATGGTTCATAGACTTTAATATTTTCATTAACGTATGACATGACTCATGCACTTAGATTTACTAACCAAAATTTTGAAAACATATGTTTGTGGGAAGAAGGGTTTTTTGGGTGTGTCATGAATGATATGTTATTAATGTATAATTCAAGAAAGGATTTATCCCTTGTATATTTATAGAAGTTAACATCTGAACCCTTTGATTGGAATATAAATTTTTCCTTAAATTCCATGTCCTTGGTGCAACAACATTATTATTTCATATAGTAAAAGATATATGTATCGAGCACATAGGTTTATTACATATATGTTCCACCTACTTGATGAGATATTGAGATGAAGGTATTATATTACATGGTGATCATTCATGTTTGGTTGTACTCATTAAGACATTGAGTTATTTATCTTTGTTTCCTTGACCTATTTCTAGATAATAATCTTGGACTTTAGGTAATCCCACCTAATTTCAATGAGAAAGAATCTTAGAGGGTTACACAATAAGTGTTGTTTTTTATCTCAATTAAATTCTATTTGAATTTAATTAATAGAATAAATATTACTCTCAATAGTGAGGAATAATTTTTTTATGTTTTATTGACCGTAAATATTTTATTGAATATTTAAAAAATATATTCACTAGATTGTGGATAAATTAATTATTTACTAGAAAAATGTTTATTTAATAGTTATTCAAGTATTCAATAAATATCGAGAAGTTGGAGTAGACCAAGATTGTGTCCAGTGATGAATATTTATTTGAAAGTTTCTAAATAATATTAATCATGACATGAGTTAACACACACCATAAAATATTATTATTATTATTATTATTATTATTATTATTATGTGGCATGGGGTTTGTTAAGGATTATTATATTATTTAAGGGCCGGTACACAATTAAATAATATTTTAAACTAAACCATAGCTCTATAAGTAGATAGTCATGTCTATTATGTAGGGTTAATCAAGAAATTAAGTCTTTGAAAATCGTTGTGCACAACAAACTTCTCTCTCGAATCCTCCTTCTCTCACCTTCTCAAGAACAAGAAGAACCCCTTCAATATCAAATAATCTTGAGTGATCAAGATGAGAAATAGAAGATAATTGATTCACTATGATAGCACCTGCAATTCGATTGGTATCACTCAGAGATCAAATAAGAACTTGTGGATCACATGTGGAGGGATTCTACAAATGGATCCTTACAGTGCGATGATGGTAATTCCAAAAAGGGTTTTTTTTTCAAACAATCAGCATCTACATCAAAGAAAGTTCTTAATGAGAGTTAATGTATTCTAATGATCATTGATAAATTAATTATAATTTTAACATGAAAATGACTTTTCTGGGTTCTGATTTTTCCTCTATGTAATAGTAAATGGAATATTTTCATTGGTAATAGTGTTCATGTCATGTTTAGTATTGAGAATAATTCATAGAATCTATGAAACATTTGTGGTTATTTTTTTAACCATGATGCTTCTATTGTACCCAGAACCTTCATGTGGTATTAGAGTTGTCATTTTTCAAATTTATAATTATTTATTTTATTTTTAGTCTATATTCACAATAGTGGTTATATTTTTATTTCAATAATTATTCACTCCTTAATAATATTTTAATTAAAATTTTATCTACATTTTAATTATCATCATTTGAGATTTCAATTTCTTACAGTACTAAGAATCAATGGATAATGATAATAAATTCCATCAGAAAGTGCCAAGGATTTTAGCAGGAAAGCATGGTAGTACATGACATGTATCCAGAGTATATGTTGTGTACCCAAGTGAAATGTACCTGGTCACGTCATGGGATACATAATGTGCCATGAATTAATTACATTTGGTGAATTTATTGCACACCACATGTATATCGGACCAACCTGGAATAAGGAATGTCGAATTACATGACATGTAGTTGGAATACACACCGTGTAGTCCACATGGTTTAGTAGTGAAATTCTTGCAAGTCGTGTGTTCATATACACATTCAAAACCATAAGAGACTGAAATCCAAGATAAATAATGATAAACACGTTTTTTTTCAGTATACACATCATGTAGTTCATTATTTTCTATGTCTAAAGTACATGTCAATCCATTTGGAAAACAAGCAAAAACAAAGAATGCAAGATATAGGGTGTGTAGTTGGATTATAAGCATTGTGTATTCTAATTCCCAATGAACATGTTGAGTTCTTAGTAGGGTTGTATGGACACACAAAATTTGGACAACATGGAATGCATATCATTATTATGCATCTTTTAATCCACCAAGATACATAATGAAGTCCTAGTTGTGTATCCTGGGAACATAGAAAGCATAAAACGCGATGTGTATCTGGTTAGTACATTTAATATATTCTAGCTAAGGTTCATTCAGAATCCACATGCATTTTCCTAAGGTACAAGGTAATAGAGTTACACAGCATGTAGATCATAAGTACACGTTGTGTAGTCTTCCAATAAAGGACAGAATTAAATTACATTAAATTTCTAATTACAACATTAAAAGCTTATTATATTGATTGACACCAATTGTGTTTGAAAATTTAATAATGGTTTTAAATAATGATTTAATGGGAAATAAATTTATTGTAATAATCCATAGAAATTTTTTATGTTTTTTATTCTCCATTAATGATTTTAGGTTGGGTATATTCAAGGTAATTTAGATGGTTATTAAGAAGAAAGGGAATTAATTAATTAATTAATTAAAGTGAGTTTATCTTAATAATAAAAAAAGAATAATAAATGAATGTTTATCAGTTTTACTTTTATGAATTCATTGTGTGTGTATAAATGTTCATAATTTTAACCAAGACCTATATATGTGTTGTCTTTGTTTAGTTTAATTTATTTCATGGGTTTTCAATTAATTATTGTTAAATTAAATATGATGGTTGGTGTGTCATCCCTCCCTCCATTATTATGTAGTACCTATGTGTCCAAGGTAATTTATTTAATTCTCCTTAACAAATATTTTGGTTACCCTCACCTATATGTGAGTTATAAATACATAAAATTAATGGAGTAAACCAAGACACATGGAGGCATTTCAAGATAGAACCAAGATGTTACCAACCTAGGTGATACAAAGGTGTATACATAAAACTCTAAAACTCATGATAAGATAAGTATAATGAGTTTTTCCCCTAAGTAAATGGTTTATTTATTGTCCTCTTAATAAATTAACTTTTAGATAGGCTTGTGATAGGTTCATTTATTTACTTATTTATTTCTATCTTATACATTATTTATTTTATGGATGTAAGACCAAGATCACATAAATAAATGAATTAATGTTCAAATATAGAATATATATATATGTGTGTATTATTCATAAACATTTTATCCAATAGTTTTAATTAATTAAGTAAAATCCACTTAATATTGAAAAGACATGTATAGGATAAAATAAGGAAAATTTTATGCATAATAAAAAAATCCCTTAATTAAACATTAAGTTAGACTTTGGTTTCCATTACTTGAGTAGGAATGAAATATATAGAACTAGGTGTTTGACCAACCCATGCTAGGATTCTTACTTTTATCATAGAGTTGTTATTAATGTTTTGGGTTGAATTAACCAACTTTCACCAAGAGGGGTAGCTCACTCTAGACTTAATGTAACTTGGAGGAAATTTTTGAGAAAATCCAAGTCTGAATTTTGGGGTTGGTAAGTTCAATTAACATATCAAGAAGCTGCAAGCTCACTGTTAGAAAATACATGCCTACCTAAACATCTTCAAGTATCTTGAGCAACCCATGTTGGGGTTATGTTAAGGGTAATATGGATCATTTCTACTATAATTTACATAAAACTAGACATTCTGAGTTCAATAGTGAAGGATATTGGTACTTGATAAAATAATGGGAGACTTAATAAAATTAATTATTATAAATTATCACATTATTTTTAATCAAGAAAAGTGAAAATAATTTGCACTTTTATAATTTTATAAAGAATGTAATGTTTTTCATCCACTATATACTTGCAATAAATATTATAGAAAGATCATATCCACACTAACAGAAACTTCCAAGAGTGGTTTAATGCCTTCAGGTTGTGTTTCTCTATGAATGGAAATATTATATACTAGGAACCCCATTTCCAAATCCACCTGCAAAGGATGATGGTAATAAAGATTTACTTATCTAAGAAAAAAATTAATAATGCGGTTGAAGTTCAATGTTTGATGCCATCATCTATTTCTAGTGAACTTATGAAGTTTCACAAAAACGTAGATGTTTATAACATGCTCAAGAATATCCATAATCTATACTAGGAGAGAGAAATACAGGAATGGTTTTAGATATCCAAGGAACTATTTCAAAGTAAACATGGGGAGGGTGTGCAAACTAGGCCTCACATAATCAAGCTCATTACCTATATTGAGTGCTTAGAGGTTATTGGGCTTAAACTCTCAAATGAACTATACACTGATCTCATTCTTAGATCACTCCCTCATAGATTCTCTATATTTTTTATAAATCTCAATATGAACAACATTTATAAGACTCTTCCATATCATTTTAATCTTCTTCTCCAAGTAGATAAGGATATGAAACATGAAAATCATTATGTCCTTATGGTGAACAAACAAAAAGGGAAAGTAAAGATCCCTAAGGCCAAGGCTTATTTTAAATTCCCTTACAATAAGAGAGAGACCAAGGGGAAAGTGAGGGAGTAGGATTCTATTTGTTTCTCAGGTGGCAAGAAGGTCCACTAGAAGAAAAACTACACTCATCCTATGAAGCAAGGGTAATCTTTAGGTGTATTTTTTATCAAGTTAAGATTATAATTTTCTAAAAAATGGGTATTAGATGCAGATTTTGGTTCCCACATATGTATTCAAATACAGAAACCAAGTAGATTTAGAAATATTTACTAAGTGGATGTAGATCTAAAACCAACCAATGGAGATTAACTTTCCGATATAACTATCATAGACTACTACCTAATGTTACCAACCAGAATGATATTGATTTTGAAAGATTTTTATTGTGTTCTATCTATTACCAAAAACATTAATTATGTATCCAGAATTGATAAATATTTATTTATTTTCAAGTTTAGAAATAAATGTATCTTTTTTTATAAGGATATCATTTTTTATGGTAAGGAACATTTAAATAATTGTCTTTATGTGTTGGATTACATGAACCAAGTAATGGCAATAAAAAAAGAAACTACTTCACATTACTCATACCACAACCAACTCTAGCATCACCAGATAGGTCATGTAAACAAAAATCATTTGACTAAATTACATAAATATGGATATTTATATTCCTTTGAACTAAAACAACTTTGTGTATTGAATGAATGTTTATAAATAAAAATGACCAATTCGTAATTTATTGGAAAATGTTAAAGGGGAAAAGATATTCTTAAATTGGTTCATACTGATGTGTATGAAGCATTTCCTATTGAATCAAGGATTGGTTACTCATACATTATAATTTTTACTGAATATTTTAGTAGATATATATATGTCTACATGATTATGTATAAGTTTGATTCATTTGAGAGATTCAAGGAATAAAATAATGAATTTGAGAACCATACTGCTAAGATTATTTATTAATTTCACTCAAACCATGGTGGAGAATATCTTAATAAATGCTTCATAGATTATTAATGGGATTTTGAGATTTTATCTCTTCTCAATCATCCTTATACCCCAAAAAAGTAAAAGGAGGAACAACACCTCATTAGATATGGTGATATCAATGATGAGTCATGTGATTATTCTATTATCATTTTGGGTATATGCATTACAGATAGTTGTGTACATACTGAACTAAGTGCCAAATAAAGTGTAAGATGGTATTTCATACCTATTTTAGAGTGGAAAGAAACTCGTGGTTTTATACTTACATGTGTGGGGTTGTGATTTATTTCTTAAGGCCTCTTCAGTTAACAAACTTTCAACATAATGCACAATGTGTACATTTTTAGGATAACCCAAGGAAACAAAGGGATATTTCCTATACGATCCCTAATACAAAATTATAATATTGGAAAGACACACCATATTCCTCGATATGTAGTACATCTCTAAAACAGATAGTAGGAGTGAGATATTTTTTGATGAAGTCGAGGCTCAAGGTACACAAGAGTTGTAATAGAAAAAAAAATTATACAAAGACCTATGGAAGAAGATTTTACAAAGACACAAGTACTATATAGGAGTAAAATATATTTTAGAGAACTATAATGTTATGTTTTTCTAGTCTCCAAGTATGGTGAATCTTTATTAGTTGATAATAATGATCCACCAACCTACAAGGAATCATCAAGTGGCATATATTTTTCCAAGGGGCAAGAATCCATGAATTCTAAAATGAATTCCATGTACCAAAAAAAAGTATGGATTTTGGTAGATCATTCATTGTATGTAAATACAATTGGTTGTAAATGGGTGTTAAATAAAAAACATGACATGTATGGAAAAGTTAGTACTTGTAATACATGACTAGTTGCAAAAGGGTTTAAATAGTGTCAAGGAATTCATTATGACAAAAACTTTTCAATAATTTCTATGTTGAAATCAATTAGAATTAAACTTTCCATTGTGTATTTCCATTACTATTATATTTATAAAATGGATGTCAAAATAACCTTCCTTAATGGGAACTTTCAAGAAGATGTCTATATAAAACAACCTGAAGGGTTTGTGACTCCAAAAATGCCAATAATGTTTTCAAATTGAAAAATTCCTTTCATGGATTAAATAAATCATCCAGGTCATGGAATATTAGGTTTGATGAGGCCATAATGGAACTTTGTTTCATAAAGAATGAATGTGATCCTTGTTCCTATAAACAGTTTAGGAGGAGAGTGATATTTTTCATAATAGTATATATTGATGGAATATTACTCATTGTAAATAAAGTACCAGTATTATAGTTTGTTAAGTCATGGTTGAATAAATGATTCTCTATGAAATAATTAGGTGAGGTAGCATATATTCATGGGATCAAGACCCATAATGCTAAATCTAAGAGATTTCTCACCTAATTAAATATACATATATTAACAAGATACTGAATAGGTTTAGTATAGAATAGTACAAGAGGGAATTATTTCCTATATCACATGGTATTAATATTTATAATAAAATTTATTCTCAAACACATGAGGAAATAAAAAAATGGAAATTATTCCATATGAATCTATGATAGGGTCAGCGATGTTTGTTATGTTATGTACTATGCTATATGTTACCTACACCCTGGGTATGGTAGCTAGATATCAACATGACCCATGTGAAAAACATTAGATGTAATTCAAGAATATATTCAAGCATATGAGTCATACTAATGTTGTTTTCATGTTCTACAAAGGATATAAGAAAATAGTCATCATAGGAAATGCATATGATAGTTTCTAAATTGATCAAGATGATCTGAAATCGCATAAAGGATACATATTCACTCTGAATGGTGGTTCTATGAGCTGGAAGAGCTCAAATAATATTATAATCACATATTATATAGTATATTCTAAGTATATTTTAGCTTCTAAGGTAGATAAAATTTTAGTATGGATATGAAATTTTATCCAAGATCTTGATGTGGTATTTAGCAGTAAAGACTCAATCACACTCTATTTTTTTAGTACTACACTGGTCTCTTTCTCTAAGGCGCCAAGAACACATTAGAATATGTAGAATATACTTTGAAAGTCGAATATATTGAGGTATTTTTCTTAGATAGGTGATTCTATAGTGAGTATAATTTCCATATAAGTCAATTTTGTGGACCCATTGACTAAAGTCTTGAATTAGTAGAAACATTATCATTATGTGATGTATGGAAGATTGAAAGCCAAAGGTAGTTTTCTCTAGTTCAAGTGGAAGTCTTTTGGAGTTTTTTTAGAACCAACTATTTTTAATTTATATTCAGTTGTTTTATTATTAATAAAACATATTATTATATATTGTTCATTGTTCTGCATGAATTTGATATAATAATTTCTTCAGGTATCTTTTAAAATAATAAGGTCACAGAAGTCCCTAGCTATAATGAAAAAATTGAAGTTATATGATGATATTATTAAATATAGTTTGGTAATTGGATATCTTACTATGATGGGGAACATATTATGTAGATGATTTCACCATGATTCGCTATTTTATTTCACCCTTATACCACTGTGATGAACAATATTTATATTAAAAAAATATAAACTTAATAAAAAAAATTCATTCATGTTGATTTAATTATTTTGTTTTTATCACTGTTAAAAGATTAATTCTAATTTTTTTGATGATTTCATTGTAGGTGGAGGTGATTTTGAGAGCCCGTGATGGAATTCAATCTAATCGGTCCAAACTGTGTAGGAATCCAAGCACACATTTGAACTCAACAACACACTGTAACTAATACATGAATCCAATTAGGATAAAATTTGTTATATAATCCAAAATTGAGTGGTATATAACTCTTTTTAATACACCCAAGTCCAATTCATCAGTTAAGGGGGCCAACTGAACTGATCTGTCCAAGAAAAATAATCTAGAAAACATAAAAACTGTGTTTATTTATTTTGAAAATATCTATAATTTTATACATTAAATAGCCCCCATAATTGGTATATAGATATCAAATAGGTGGGGTAAAAACTTTTTAGTTTTTTCCAAAGCGATATAAGATTGTATACCTACCCAAACCCATGGGCCAAGTGGTTTCTCAAAATATGGGTTCCCAAAACCACCTTCCACTTTGCCTATAATTGGCACCTTGGGTAACCCATTTGTAAGTTAGACCAAGGGGTGAATATTTACCATTTTGAAGACAAAAATGATTCCTATCATCATTATAGATGTTCTGGAGGCACCTATCCTCCTATGGGGATCAATAATAAAGGTGAATTTCTACACGATCCTCCTACTTCTCTCGATGGTGAGCTAAACGGTGGATGGTCATTTCAATGGAGATACACACACTTGGAGAGGGAGTTTCAGCACTTTTTATTCTATTGGTTTTTGGAAATTTGTGTTTTAATCATTTCATTTAATTTTTATCTTAAAATTATTCTTATTTTAATGATTATTTTTTGTTTAATTAAGTGAAACACTTTTTATCTCAACGCCTATTGGGTTGAGATTTTAAGTGGGAATCTTGGGTTTTTCTGATTAAAAAATATAATAAACCTTTTTATCTCACACATATATGATATATCATTATTATTTGGTAGATATCACTCTTTTATTGAGGTCCAAACCTTTAAAACACATTTTTTGTGTCAATAGTTGGTTCTTTATGCAGCATTTTAAGAGGCAAGAGGGGTATCAAGATCTTAAAAACCCTCAACCAAATTATTCCATTAAACCATGTGTATATTTAAGAATAATGAACTAACCAATATATGTAGTGAACATGAAATGGACTCCTTATATCATTATTATAAAAATACCACCTTTATTTATTAACTATTAAACTCTTTAATTAAATCATTTTATTTTTAAAATTGTTTTAAAAAACTACCCCCTCTTTTAGTAATTTTTATTAAAAATATACACTTTAACCTCCAACTATCCTTGATATAGGACCTAGGGTATACCCTATTCTATAAAATAAACTTTAAATCATGATAAATTTGACATTTTATGACACTGAGTTCAAATTGTTTCATTATTTCTGGGAAACATTTCGGTTTTTAGTGTGTTTTTTTATAAAAACATTGTTTATTTTGTAAATATTTGTGTGTTTATTTTATTACTTTATTTTTTTAAGTTTTTTTTTTAATATTTATTTTTTAATAATTATTTATAATGTGATCTTAATTGTTGGAACTACTTCCTTTAGAACAAAAACCAAAGAGAATATTGTTTCATTGATACCAAGAATCACAAAACAATCCTTTGAAGGAGGATGCACTAAACATTGAAACTCTTCTCGATCCTTTTTATTCTTCTGAAACCAACATCAAGACTAAAATAAACACGCATAATATGTTTTTTAATAACAAACAATTAAAATAACTAACCTCACCTAATGTTTATATCCATCCCACTTATATTCAAATGCAAGACGAAGCACAAAACTTTGAACTGAAATCCTATTTAATTCACATATTGCCAAGACTCCATGGACTCTCTAGAGAAGACCCACATAATAAATTAAAATAACTTCAAATTGTGTATTAAATATTAAAACATAAAAATTTGGATAAAGAACAAGAAAATCTTAGGGCATTCCCTTCTCATTATAATACACTGAAAAATATTTTTTTACAATCTTAACTCCCTAAATAGAGGTTGGGAAAACATAAAACACCTTATTCTTGAAAAATACTTCCCAACCTCATGAACTGAAACTATAATGAAACAAATCTATGGTATAAGAAAATAAAAAGGGGAAACACTTCATTAATTATGGTAATTATTTAAAATCTTTTGAAGCTGTCCACACCACCAAATAAGTGATCAACTTTTAATATAGTATTTTTATGAAGGTTTAATTCCTATTTATTGTAACATGATTTATGTTGTAGAAGGTGGTTCTCTAGTTGATAACAACCAAAAATTTTCAAGAAACATAATATAAAACATGACATAGAACACACAAAAATTTTGTTCAAGTTCCAATATACCCATTTGAGGTGTCCATGAGGTGCAGACTTCTAATTTTGAGAAGAAAGTGGACACAAAGTTTTGAGAGGAAAGTACCTTACTCTGACAACTTTCTATTTCACAAGGTAAATCCAAACCTCATCCTCCCATACATTGTCATATATGTTCTATTGACACCCAATATTCTGACCAATGACCTCAACTGAGGGAATCTTCTAAGAATTATGATGAAATATTCTTAGGTCCACCCAATAACCAACCCATTAGGAAAGAACCATACAATCCATCCAACCCTGGGTGGAAAAAATCAAGCATATAGGCAAGGGGATATTCAAACCATCCTAAATAACCATGGAACCAACTGGGGTAGAGTAGTCATCCACCACCACTCACTAGTAATCCCCAACCACCACAAAGGTATTTCCATCACTCCTTCTTCAAAACATGATCCTAGCCTAGAATAAATGATGAAATAAATGGCTGAAAATAATCTCCAATTCCAATAAACCACCCAAACATCCATATAAGACCTAAAAACTCAATCGGTCCAACTTTACAACTTTGTGGGTGAAATCCAAAATCTGGGGTTGGGTAAAGTTCCTTTTTAAACACTAGTTAACCCTAGGGATAAGTTAAATTCTAGATCCATCACCCTTTTGAGTGTAACACAACTTAAAATCCAAATAATTCTTCCATTAGAGTCATACCCATCTAAAGAAACTACTATTCTAACCATTGAAAACAGTACAAATGAGGAGACACTTTGTCCTGAGAGAAGCCCTTCCAAAGGAAAGAGAGTTTCATTTGATGAAACACCAAGACAAACCATTCTTCTTTAATTTACCCAAAGTTCCAACCAACCAAGGAAAAACAAGAAACTAAACTTGATAAATAAATATCGGAAACTTTCAAAAAAGTGCATGTTAACATCCCCTTGATTGATGTCTTGAAGAAAATTCCATGTTATGACAAGTTTCTAAAGGACATTTGTACACATTAAAGGATAATTTGAGGTGATTAAAAGGTGATCTTGAGGAGTAATGTTTTTTCATTATTATATCCATCACTTCCAACAAAATTCAATGATCTTGGAACATTTTCCATTCCATACACCATAGAGTAGTATTTCTTTTCTGATGTTACGATTGATTTGGTGCCTCTATAAATGTGATGCCTCACTCCATTTTATCCTCATTTAAGGTTAGGGAACTGATACCCACTAGAATATTCATTTAGCTATAAAACTAGAGTACTTCACACCACATTGGTGTGTTAGAGTATGTTCTTGTGAGGGTTAAAATTTTAATTTTTTCTGCCAACTTTTATGTGCTTAAAATAGAAAATTATAGGATGAATAGCCATGACCATATTATATTGGTGAGAAATTTCCTAAAAAATTCCAAAACCATAATTTATGACCATAATGGTACATTATATATGGATTTTAGAGGAGACATTTTCCACTTCAACATCCTTGATTCCATGAATCACCACTCATAAGAACATTCCTCTGTCTCAACTAAATTAATTGATGTACTTTTTTCCTCCACATAAACATATTTTCTTTCCAAGAATCCCCTTTATAAATTTTCATTATTGATAGAAACTCTAGGCAATGAATCATTCATGGAATGTTATGGTCGTATAAAAAAATTTCATGCATGTCTGTTAATTGATGATTTCATGAGCACTGAGGATCCGATGACCATCTATTTTTTTATACAAAGAGTGATATGAATTGGTCACCCAATTTATACCCATAAAAATTTTATTAAGATTGATGACCATCGATAATCCTACCTAGCTTTTAAAATATTATTCCTCATCTGGGGGTGGTACCATTGAGTATTTAGATGAGATCTTTGAACTCCCACTTTTACATTCACTCCCATCAATCCAAAATCCACTTGAATTGGAACTTAAAAAACTACCTAAAATTTGAAATATTCATATCATGAGAATGGAAACAAGTTTATTGTCATCATTTCTAGTTCACTCCCACTAAAGAATTAATTAAAATTTCTAGAACTTTTGAGGGATTATAAAAAAACATTGGGATAGACAATTGCTGACATTCCTTGTATTAGTCCATAAATTTTCACACATCATGTATTATTAAATGATGAGGATAAAATAGTTAGGTAGGTACAAGGTGAACTAAACCCAAACCTCCTAGATGTTTTTAAAAAAAACTAACAAAATTATTGGATATTGGAATCATTTACCTCATATATGATATTCAATTGGTTAGTCTAGTTCAAGTAGTTCCTAAAATAATTGGTCCAAAGGTAATAAAAAATAAAAATAAGGAATTGGTTTCAACCCATGTTCATAATAAACAGTTTGTCTGTGTAATATATCATTGACTAAACCAACACACTAGGAAAGACCATTTCCCATTACAATTCATTGACTAGATGCTAGATAGGCTAGTAGGGAAGTCCCACTATTTTTTTCTTAATGTGTATTCTAGATACTTTTAGATCCATATTTCTCTTGAGGATTAGGAAAATACAACCTTTACTTGCCCCTTTGGCACATTTTCATATAGTAGGATTCCATTTAGTATGTAAAATGCTCTAGGTACATTCCAATGATGCATGGTTATTATTTTTTCAGATTATGAGGAGAATTTCATGGAAGTATTCATGTATGATTTTACTATATATGGATCTTATTTTGATTAGTGCTTAAGTAGTTTTGGTTTAGTCCTATATCACTGTATTGAAAATAATATGGTATTAAATTGTGATAAATTCCATTTCATGGTTCTATAAGGTATAGTACTTGGACATATCATTTCTAGGGATGGTATCCAATAAGATAAATCAAAAGTAGACATTATTTCTTCCCTATAATTCCCCAAAAATTTATAGGATGTGTAGTCAATCCTAGGTAATGATTTATTTTATCATCATTTTATTTGTGAGTTTATTAAGATTTCACTTCCCCTCTCCTGATTACTACAAAAAGAAAAAGAATTTTTGTTTGATAAAAATTGTGAGGAATCTTTTGACAAATTTAAATTGAGTCTCACATCACCCCCAGTAATCTAGCCATCTATGTGAGATTTACAATTTAATCTCATGTGTAACCCCTATAACAATTAATTTTTGAAAATCTTATACAAATGGTTCAATTAAACTCTACATGTCATATCTTATGCCTCACGTACACTAGACCCTACCCAAGAAAACTACACCACAACTGAAAAATTATTCCTTTCGATTTTGTTTACCTTGGATAAATTCAGGCCATACGTTTTAGGGTTTAAAATAACGATATTCTCATACCATCAAAACCCTATGGTATCTCCTCAAGAAACCATAATCCAATCCATATATCATTCGTTGGATGCTCCTACTTCAGAAATTTAATCTAGAGATTTGGGACAAAAAAGAAGTAGAGAATTTAGTGGATGACCATATCAGTACAACCCACCCATCCCCATACATTGACTTATCCCTTCATATTCCCATAAATAAAATTTTTCCTGATGATAAATTGCACTAAATGCAAAATTTTATACCTTGGTATTTGTAAATTGTAAATTATTTTGTGGAATCTTTAATTTCAACTAATTTCAAAAAAAACCAAGCTGATCTTCTGAAACATGAGCACCATTGGTACATTTGGGATAAACCCTACCTTTGGCGCACATGTATTGATCATTCCCTTGGGAATTCTGTTCCTGAAAGAAAGTTTCAGCATATCCTTAGGTTCTTCCACACTCTTTCTTGTGAGGGACACTTTGATCCACAACGGGCTACTTGCAAGGTCCTTGATTCTGGTCTCTTTTAGCCAACATTATTTCTATATGCCCATGATTTTGTAAATATTTTCCTCACTATCAAATAATGGTTAATGTCTCCAAAAAAATAAAATTCCACAACAACCCTTTATTTTTTGTAAAATTGTTTATGTTTAGGGTATTGAATGTATGGAGTCATTTCCCATTCATTGTCAACTTTTACATTCTTCTGGCAGTGGATTACATGTCAAAATCAGTAGAGGCATGAGCCACAAGGACTGATGATTCAAAGATAGTAGTGTAATTTTTGAGAGCCTAGATTTTTTTTAGGTTTGGATTACCTAGGTTCATTATTAGTGACCAGAGTTCTCATTTCTACAACTAAACAATGCAATCACTTTTGTGTTGGTATGGGGTCGGACATCGAGTTTCTACTAAATATCACCCACAAAACAATGGTCAATATGAGGTGTCAAATAGAGAGGTAAAACAAAATATAGAAAAAATGGTTAAACAAAATATAAAATATCAGAGTCTTGAACTTGATGATTCATTATGGTCTTACCATACCGCCTTCAAAGCTCCCATTGGCATATCACCATATAGGCCAGTTTTCTGAAAGATTTTCCATCTCCCAATTGAGATAGATCATCATACCTACTAGTCCATTAAAAAATTAAATTATAATCTTTCTAGTTCTATTTCCCAAAATAAGTTATAGAATCAGGAGATAGAGGAATTGAGAGGATACTCATTTGAGAACTCTCAAATTTATAAGGAGATAACCAAGGAAGCTCATGGTCGCCTCATCCTTCACCGTCAAGCCCATATTAGGAAGAAGGTCCTCCTTTTAAATACAAGGCTGAAGTTGCATTAGGGTAATCTTCATTTCCACTAGTTTGTCTTATACACTATTACTAATGTTTATTCATTTGGTGATGTTCAGGGTCAAAATGAAGAAACCAAAAAATCTTCACTATCATGGGTAGAAATTAAAGCACTTTCATGAATACATTCTAGATTCCTGAGGGAGGAACTCAATGTTAAAGAAGAAACTTACCAATAACACCCATCAGGTTTATCCTTCCTTCCCATGTTCTCTTTTATTATAGTGAGTACATAGCATACTCTAGGTGTGTGGGGGATATTCCTAGGTAATTTATGAATTTTCATCATCTTTCTTCTTTTATCTTTTTCGCTTGCTGCATATTAGTGTTACCTATCCCCCTTCCTTCCCCAATTTTCTGCTAGAATATACATTTTTTATTCCCACTTAATCATGATAATTATTGAAAATGCATAAGGAATTTACCTATTTAATTCACTTAACAAAAAAAAAATTCAATGATAGAATGTGTGTTATAGAATGAATTTAACATTTAGGTGTAACTTTTATATAAAATTAGTCATTTTTCAATGATATAAGTGGTTATATCACTTCGAAACTATAGGGAAGATTGATACACTTAGTGTGATTATTTTATGTGAAAATTGTGTCACTTAATATCTCCACACATATTTGTACTCAACCATGGAGTGTAAATTTTTCATACGTAATAGAAGGTATATATAAGTTAGGTTGATATTTATTAGATTTCCAAAATTATTTTTCTATACGTTTGTTCCTTATTTAATCTATTTTATTACTATACCAGATTGACCTATGTGTGTTTACCTATTATCCAAATATTTTACGCCCTAAAAGCCCTATAAAAATATATATTGTGTATTTTTCAAGTCAAAAACCCAATTTTATTTGACCTTTGATCTTATTATAACTATTAAAATTAGTGTCGTGTGGAGATCAAAAAAAGGTTGAGAGATGAGTGTGATATTTTTTCCAAGTGAAAATTTAAAAAAAATGAGGGGAGTGATGAAATGTAAAAAATATGGGGATATCTATTTTAGGAGATTAAGGTTTGAATTCTAGGAATTATTAAGTGATTGGGTCATAAAATTTTATTTCTGAAGATATAGGTTATGTTTGGTAGACGGGATCATTTAAGTGTAAAAATTTTAAAATAACCTACATTTATTGGATATAAAGTAGAAAGAATAGAATGAAATTGTTATCACACAGACACGTGGATAGTTATTGAAATTTTTGACTTTTGAATTATTTTCTCAAATTGGTATCATTCATCTTATTTAATGTTTTACTAATGCAATTTATGTGACGTCGTTTTCTAATATCACTGGGAATAATTCCTTGGTGTAATTTTTACTTTGATCACATTGTGATAATAAATTAAATTTTCTTTGATTGTTAAATGTTCCTGAATTTGGGAATATATTCATGCCTCATTTTTGGAAATATTAATTTTCCTAGGAGTGTAAATGTTTAGGTTTGGGGTTGTGATTGCACCGTGATTCATTATTTTATTTCACCCTTATACCACTATGTTAAACAATTTTTATATTGAAAAATTACAAATTTATTTACAAATTTAACTTAATTTTGATTCAATTATTTTGTGTTTATAACTATTAAAAAGGGTAATTTCACTTGTTTATATGATTTAATTCTAGGTGGAGGTGATTTGGAGAGCCCATGTTGGAATTCAAGCAAATTGGTCCAAACTGTGTAGGAATCCAAGCACACATTCAGATTCAACCACACACTTTAGCTAATACATACATCCAATTGGGATGACATTTTTCATTATGATCCAAAATTTATTTTTATACAACTATTATGAAGAAACCCAAGTCTAATTCATCCATTAAGGGGCCCAATTGAACTCATATATCCAAGAAAATGAATTTTCATGAAGTCAAAAGTTTGGTTATTTATTTTGGAAATACATTCCATTTTATATATTAAATTGACTCTAAAATAGACAAGTATATATTCAAAAAAATAACAACTTTTTAGTTTTTTCCAAAGTGATATAACATTGTCTACCCACCCAAAACTAAGTCCCAAGTGGTTTCCCGAAATCTGGGTGCCCAAAACCACCTTCCACTTTTCGTATAAATTGGAACCTTGAAAACCCCATTTGTAAGCTAGAATAAAGAGTGAATCTATGCCATTTTTAAGAACCAAAAGATTTATGTCCTCATCATAGAAGTTCGGGAGGCCCCTATCCTTATAAGAGGATCAAGTATAAAGTGGAAGTTCTACCCGAGCCTCATCCTCCTCTCATTGGTGAGCTAAATGGTGGATGGTCATTTCAAGGGAGATACACACACTTGGAGAGGGATTTATAGCACAAGTTATTCTACTAGTTTTTTTTAATTAGTGTTTGAAACATTTCATTTAATTTTTATTTTAACATTCTTATTCTTTGAATTCTTAGTTTTGATTTAATCAAGTGAAACGGTTTTTTTCTCAACACCAATTGGGTTGAGATTTCAAGTAGGAACCTTGGGTTGTTTCGATTGGAAAAGGCAAGAAAACTCTTTCCATAACACATAAATGAGATATAAGTATTCTTTATTATCTCTCACTCTATTATTGAGTTCCAAACCTTTAAAAAAATTGAGGTTTGGTTCTTTATGCATCGGTTTAAGAGGAAATATGGGAATTGAGATCTTAACAACCCCCAACTAAAGGATTCTAATAAACCATGTGTATTTTTCAGAATGATGAAGTAACAAAGATGTGTAGTGAACTTGAAATTAACTTCTTCTCTCATTATTCTAAAAACACCACCTTTATTTATCAACTATTAACCTAATTAATTAAGTCATTTTATTTTTAAAATTGTTTTCAAAAACCACCCCCTCTTTTAGTCATTTTTATTAAAAATATGCACTTTAAACCTCCAACACTACTTGAGAGATGAACTTGGTTCTACCATATGCTATAAATTCAACTTTAAATCATAATAAATTTGACTTTTCATGAAAAATTGTTCATTAGAATGTCAGGTGTGAGTACTCGTATGCATATGAGGCTTGTTCTCATAAGGTTCACACTTGGTAATCACCAAGACGAGATATTATGAGAACATACCCACTGATAAGAATTATGTATGTTTTAGTGTCATTATATTTTCCTATATACAAGCATGTGTTATGGTTCTTTAACTTTAAGATTATCATTAATACATTTCATGACTTACACAATTAGATTTACTCACCAAAATCGTGATACCATATGTTCTTAGGAAGTAGGTTATGTTGGGTGCATCATAAATGACATGTTATCAATGGAAAATTCAAGGAATTGTTTTTTCCTTACATATTCAAGGAATTTGATATCACTGCCCTTTTTTTAAATATAACTATCACCTTAAATTCCATGGTCATGGTGCAACAACATTTTTATTTTAGATATTCATAGAAATATGTATCGATCATATAGGTTTATGACATGGATGTGAAATATTCTTGATGAGATATTGAGAAAAATGGATTATATTACATAGTGAGAATTCATATGTGGTTTTCATCCTTGCAACGTTAAGGTATTTATCTTGGGTTCCTTGAACCATTGTTATATATTAATCTTATACTTTAGAAAAACTCATATAATTCTGACAAGAAAGAATCCAAGTGGGTCACACAATAAGTATTACCATTGATCTTGATTAAATTATATTTTAATTTATTTGATAGAATTGATGTGATCATAGGGAATCATAATTTCCCTATGGGTGTAATTAGAATATGAAATTTATAAAGAATCAAACTATGCTACTCAATTAATTAAAATGAAGTAAATAAATAGGTTGAGGTCGATACACAAAGATGGTGAAATTGGTTTAATTAGGTTTTCAAATTATTTTATATTATTAGAGTGAAGAAATATGTGATAAAATTTTGTTTTGATTGATTTTAATAAATCAAAGGATGAAGTAATATTGATTGATTGGTTTGAACATAGATTTTGGAAAGTGTGTATTGGTTTTATAATATTAGGGTTCCAGTGCATTTAGATTTTATAAAAAGGTAGATTAATCCATGATTAGTGTAGGATTAAAGAAAAGGTAGATCCAATAGTCATGGTATCCTCTCCTTGACGTGAAAATTCCCTATTTCCCTTGGTCCTATAATTTAGGGTTTTGCCAAATTAAGTTTTTCTCAATACCATATTTAAACATGATTCCCCAAATTTTGAAAATGGTCATGAATTTTTTAGGGTTATTAGTTTTGAACCTTTAATACTCCTTTTAGATTAAAATACCAATGTCTATGATAGAATAAAAATAAAGGGATTGTAATTTTATTGAAGAAATCACTAAAAACCAAATACGTGAATAAAGATATAGAAATTGATCCAATGAAACCTTCCCCATTATATTACATAACCCTAGTATAAGGAAGATTCTCTCCCCTGTCCCAGTGATGATAGGATAAAAGGAAAGTTGAAAATAAGATTAAAACATAAAGAAAGTGGATATGAAACAAGATAGGACTCTGCAGAACGCAGTTTCTAGCGCTAAGCTTTGGTCTCTTGAGATCCCCCTAATATAAGGAGGAAATAACTTGATTTATAGGCTCTATATGGGCTTTGATATTAGTGAATTTCATTAATTAATGTTCCAAAAGTGGTCTAGGGAAGGTCCTAGGTGTTAAATTGATTAAAAAATTAATGATGCGTCAAATATGGCTTTTTAATCTCATCACTACTTTTTACACGATGGGTAATCATTACACGATGTGTAAATTCAAATTTCACTTTTCTTCACTTCATGATGTGTCTCTATTTCACGACATGCACTGGTTCATGATGTGTAATGACTACACAATGTTTAAATTTAATTTTCTACTGTGGAATCCTTTTTTCCCTTAGTTTTTTAGTTAAGTTCCTTGGAAGTGCTCCATGATCATCCAAAAAAATCTGGGGTCATGTCATGATTTTCTTTTCCAATTATATGTTGTATCCTTACATATAATAAAAATGTAGTTAAACCATTCAGGATTTGAAAAGAATAATCATTTAAATATTGAAATCGATATATTAATGAAGTATAAAATACATGCATGAAATATAGATATCAAAAAACCCCGCACTTAAATTCATACTTTTCCTCAAGGATGGAATCTCAAAATACTACAAAGGGTGATTATTCTACCATAATTTAAATTCAATTTCAACAAATAAAATTGATCAAATGGAAAATTAAATGTTCAATAATTGCACATAGAAAATTTATCATTGCCTCACTTTTCCAAGAATACAAATCAAACATGTATTTTACTTTTCCTCTTTCGAAATATCCAAGCCTTTTTGTTCATAAATTTTCATTTTTTAATTCATTATTAATCTAAATACAATTTTTAAATTACTTAACATTAATTTTTATACTCATCACCATAGTATGAATGAATAGAGTGATGCACATACATCAAGAACATGTCACCTACCATAGGCATACAAGGCATCTAACATCTCCACCACATAAATAAAAAAAATCATTAGGTATTCACCATTTAGAATCAAATGACTCTGAGGCTTAGGGTAGGTTGGTAAATGGTGTAAATCAACTAAGGCTAAAAAATGAGGTTTGTCTCTAAATTAATTTGCATAATAATCAAAAATAGATAAATGAAAGTCTCCACTTCCCCCAGTATCTCAGAGAAGGATTATAAAGAGATGGAATGCAATAAATGAAATACCCCCTTTTATAACTTTCTTTTCTTATCTTTTTCAAAATTTTGTTCTAGGGACAATTCTCACATCCACTACCCAACCCCAAATGATATCCTCACAACTCTATTTTTAATATTTATTACAAGATCACCAGTCAAGCAATGGTGATTTTTTAATTTCTTTAGACACAACCCATTTTTTATTTTTATTTTTATCTTTTTTATTATTTTTTTCTAATAGGGTGTATAATAAATACAATGAAAATTCCTTTCTCAAATCTAATAAAATTCCCCCCCACACTTAATCATTATAGAAAATGAATCACTTCTGAAATTCTTCATTTCCCCCACTCTTATGTTTTATAATCGTGTAAAATATTTAGAGGATGGTATAAAAGAATAATATGGTCTTGTGACATGGATAATTTCCTAACAATGATATGCATGGATTTTATGGTATTAAAAGGGATTAATTAAAGGTGGTTCTAAGGATAAGGGATAACAAAAATTATTCATCAATCATTTTTAAAGTGATTCTATATATTAATAACTTCAATAAGATGAAGATAAAGTTTCTAAAAGAAATCGTGCCTAAGTTACTCAAGAAATATATTATATAAAGAATGGGAAATATTATCCATAGAGTATGTCTTGGAAATGAGAAGAATGGTTGGGTCAAATACTCATGTAAATGCATATGAATAATTAAATTGATTAAAAAAATTATAAAAAAAATTAATAACATGGGAAAATATTAGAAAATTTTTATTTACAATGATTAACATGCTCCTCAAATCATGATTTGTAAAATCCTAATATATATTCATATCCCTAACTAATTATTTCCATCATTTTTATCATTAAAATTTATTGAAAAGGGAAATTTAAATTCATGGCATGGTATTTAACCAGAATAGTTTATGTCTCCTAGTTCATTGGATTAAAGAATGAATCAATTATAGTCATGCAATTGGTAGTTAAAGATCTAAGATAGTTGAATGTAGAGAATACAGTAAAAAATTCTTAATTGAACAAATTAATCCCCTTTTGATTTTTTCTTTGATGTTTTCTATGTAGGTCTAGCATGAATAATTCCTAACATGTACTTATCTCACAACGTGTAATTGTTCTACAGCCTCTTCTTGTGTTTTCTACCACTTGATTCCGGCTTGGGTCTTGATGGTATTACAATGAAAATAAATAGGTTAAATCATAGTAAATTCAATGAATTTTGAAATATTTGAAGTGAAAACATGCACGCCTCTAAAAAAATATATAAAGAAAAAAAACTTGGGATTCCTCTCAGAAGTGATTTTATTTATCATCATTGGCTCAACCTTACCTCATTTAGATTCAGTTCATGTGATTGATGATTGAAAAGTGTGTACCATTTTTGGGTCTGTAAATGGTTTTAGTTATGTTTTATCTATGTAGTTTGGCCCCTGGCCTTCTTTGCTAAACATCTTAATTCTCCCTGGTGGTATTACTTGATTGACCTCCATTGGACCAATCCACCATTTCTTCCTCAATACTGATGAACAAAATGGAAGTTCAGTACCATCCATACCTGTTGTCCTTTCTCAAGTATAGTGGATTAAGTCGCTCCTATGGTGTCATTGGTCTTGGTATTTAGCTTCTATTTCTTCTTCAGTTGAGAATCCTCTTACACAGTATCTAACTCATGTACCTATTCAATTTCAGCGACACCCTCAACTTTGGGGGTATTTTATTCTTGAAACTCATTTTTCTCTCTCACATCACAGTTCTTCATTTCCTGGTGGATGTTGAAACTTACTTGATCACTTCCAAATCTTATATAGATTTATCTAATTTGGATATCAATTAGAATGCACACGGTGGATAAAAATGGTCTCCCTATAATGAGTGGATTTCCCTATTCTTCCAAATACATCTCTAAGAAATAGATGGGGAAATAGAAGTAATAAAATCTGGTCAGGATATCCTCAATCAGTCCCCTTCAGTATTTTATTATTAAGTCTATTAATTGAAGAATTAATTTTGTGGGCTTTACTTCATCTAGTCCCAAACTCTTGAAAATCGTGTACAGCATGATATTTAAACTCACACCTAAGTCACATAAATATTTTCCACATTCTTTTGCTATGATAAATATGGGAATTGAAAATCTATCTAAATCATTTTTTTCTTAGGTAGGTCCTTATATTAATTGTTAAACACTCATGTGTGAGTAGAATAGTGCCAATCTCTCCCAGTTTCTTTTTTTTTGGGTTACCATCTCTTTCTTGAATTTTTTTTAAGTTGTCATGTTCATAAGAGACCCTATAAAATGTATATTAATATGAAAATTTTTAAAGTGTTGCAAAAAAATTCCTTTCTATATGTTATTATTTAATTACACCTTTCATTATAAAAAGTGAAATATTGTCTTATACTGAGGTGTTTCTTCTTCTTCTTCTTTAGCTACTTATTAATTTTTTTTCAACATATTTATTACTTTCTTACACTAGTTTTTGTTATGAAAATTATATCCAAATTCCTTTTGTCAACTTCCCACTTTTAAGTAGTAAAGCTTCTAAATATTCAGGTGGGCATACCTCTGGGAATCCCAAGAATTCTCATTTGGGTCTCTCTCTGATCTGATCAGCAATTTGACCAACTTTATGCTCTAGATTCTGAAATGAAACCTTTTGGTTAATTGATTCTTCTTTTATTTACTTGATTGTAGCCCCAAAATTGGTCATGAATGTTTCCAAAATATCTTCCAATGCATAGACCTAGATTGTTAATGTGGGCCCTTAGGGTGCTTTTTGTTGGTACCCTTGTGGTAATTTTTTAAATTCTTTTCCTTGTTGTTGTTTTGGCTACTAACCTTTAAATTAATTTCCATAATTGAAATCATAATAATTTGTATATTCTATAACCATTCCTTGGGGATTCTGTGACTAGACCATCATGATGTCCATCTTCTTTATTAATAAATATAGATGTGTTGATATCCAATTTTTATTATTGATTGTGTGAACACCATTTCATTATGTCCCTTAACCCTACTACTAGAAAATGTTCCTTGATATTTAATATAACAAGTTGAAGATATCTTCAGTAAACTTCTTCATTAGTGATCATCCAACTACAAAATCAATAATTTACTTGTTTCCCTATAAAAAACCTTATAGAAAGTTTAGATTAGAATCCATATCTCTATACCTTGATGGGGGAATTTTATAGTCAATTATTTATATCTTTACCAAGAAGAATGTAGATATTCATCTTCAAATTGAAAAAAAAAATATAATGTTTAATCATATGTCTATTAACTTAGAAGATGTAAAGAAGAATATGAGGAAGTTCCTATTTAGCTCATCCCATGTAGTAATGGAATGTGCAGGAAAGCTTTGGATCTAAAATCAATCTTTCTCACGTAATGAAAATCATAAAAGAAAGAGTCTTACTGCATTTCTTCAGACATTCTGTATTTGGAATGTGTCGTAGAGCTTAAGGAAATTTCCAAGATTCTTGATTGGATCTTCATGTGGTAGTCTGATGAATTGCACATTTTTTTTTATGATTGAAATTATTTCCTGCTTGATCTCGAAATGGTTTTTAGTAATGGGGGTCCTAGGTTGCTTGGTTTCAATCCAGTGTTCGACAGGAACCCATAGTCTGCAAGCGTATGAAACCCCAGATCTCTTTGAATAACCTCATCAGGTTGAATTTTCTTAGTACCATCCATGGTTGTAATTAAATTCTTTCTTATTATTTTCTCTAGTTTGGAATCAAACTCAAAGTATACACATGTGTAATGGTCATGTATTAAGAATTTAAAATTTTTAAATTCACATCATGTGCACATCGGAAATAAATAGAGAAATTGAAATGAATAAACAATTTTAAAATTGAATATAAAAAACAAAAAACAAAAAAAACTATTATCCCTAAAAAAGAAGCCAGTTTTGATGCACCCATGGGGCGTCGTTATTTTCCTATGAGTGTAATCAAAATACAAAAATTAATAGAAATTAATAAAATTATACTCAATTAATTAAAATTTATTATTAGTCAAGTTTAAGGTTAAACCCACAAAGATGTTGAACTAGTTTTATTAGGATTTCAAAAGATTCAATTTTATTAAATTTAATAAATAGGTGATAAAATATTGGTTTGGTTGATTTTGATAAAGAAAGAGATGAAGGAAAAATAGATTGATCGATTTTGAATCAGATTTAAAAAGGGTGCCTGAGTTTTGTAATTTTATGGTTCAACTACAATTTTATTTTTAGAAAATAAATTTATTAATCCATTATTGGTGTCATAGTCGAGAAGAGAGGGATCAAATAGCCATGGTATCCTCTCCTTGACAAGGAAATCCCCTATTTCCCTTAGTCTGGTAATTTAGGATTTCACCAAAATAAGTTTTTCTTGATACCATGTTCAAACCTAATTCTCCTAAATTTAAAAATGAGCATGCCTCATTTTGGTTTGTTAATTGTGTGATTTAAAAGTTCCATCCAGATTCAATTATCAATGGTCATGAAAAAATTAAAATAAAGGGATTGAAAGGTGAAGATTAAATTACGACAAACCAAATACATGAATATAATAAAAATAAATTAATCCAACAACTCCTTCCACCTTCTACTATATAAACCAATCATAAGGTGGGTTTACCTCCTCATCCTAGTGATGAGAGGATAATATGAAACTATAAGATAAAATAAAATCATAAATAAAGTAGAGATGAAACCAGGGAGGACCCTGTATAATGCAACTTCTCGCTCTAGTATTTGGTCTTTCGGGATCCCCCTAATAGAAGTAGTCAATACCTTCATTTATCAACTCTATATGGGCTCTGGTATTAATTATAGTCATTAATTATTGGTTCAAAAGTGGTTTGGGTTTGGTCCCAGGTGTTAAATTGAGTCCAAAATTAAAGATAAGTCAAATATAATTTTTTAATCTTATCCCAACTTTTTACACAACATGTAATAATTACATGATGTGTGAATTAAACATGCACTTTTCTTCACTTCATGATGTGTATTACTTTCCCAAAATGCACTGGTTCAGGACATCTAATGATTATATGACATATAAAGTCAATTTTCTGCACTGAAATCTTTTTTTTTCTTGTATCTTCAGTTAAGTGTCTTTGAATTTATCCATGATTATCCTCAAAAATATGATGTCATGTCATGAGGTTCTTTTCCAATTATCTATTATATCCTACCATAGAACACAAAATGAGTTAAAACATTTATAATTTGGCAAGAATAATCATTTAAAAACTAAAATCAATATATTAAAATAGTATAAAATACATGCATGAAATAAAGATATCAATAGTAAATATTACTCTCATTACTGAGGAATAATTTTATTCATGTTTTATTGATCATAAATATTTTATTTAATATTTAATAAATATTTATTCACGGGTTTATAGATAAATTATTTATTTATAAATAAAATATTCATTTAATATTTATTTAGGTATTCAATAAATGCTGAGAATTTGGAGCGGACCAAGATCATATTTGGTGATGAATATTTATTTTCAAGATGATAAATAATATTTATCATTGTGCAAGTTAGAGTACACCATAAAATAATATTATTATTATTATGTTTCATGGGGTTTGTTA
The DNA here is from genome assembly GCA_963277665.1 of Viscum album. Taxonomy (NCBI): domain Eukaryota; kingdom Viridiplantae; phylum Streptophyta; class Magnoliopsida; order Santalales; family Viscaceae; genus Viscum; species Viscum album. The sequence continues at coordinate 239,057,238 of OY728137.1, forward strand.
AGGATTATTATATTATTTAAGGTCCAGTATGCAATTAAATAATATTTTAATATAATTCTAGCTTTATAAATTGATGTTTATTTGTATTGTGTAGGGTTAATTTAGAAATAGAGTCTTTGAGAATCATTGAGCCCAAAAAACTTCTCTCTCAACCTCATTATTTCTCTCCCTCTTGAGAATAAGATGAACCCCTTCAATCCTGAAGGATCTTGAGTGATCAAGATGAGCAATGAAAGATAATTTATTCAATATAATTTAACTCCAAAGTAAATTGGCTTTACTCGAAGATCAATAGATCACTTGTGGATCACTTCTAGAAGGATTCTACACTTGGATCCTTACTTCATAGTGAAGGTAATTCAAAAATGGGTTTTTTTATTATCAACATCTACATCAGAGAAAGTTCCTAATATAGGGTAATTTCTTCTACCAATGATGAATAAATTAATTAAAAATTTAACATGTAATGATATTATATGGTTTCTGTGTTTTCATTGATGTCAATATTTGGTGGAAAAAATTATTTGGTCATAACATTCACGTCAAGTAAAATATTTCAAATGATTCACTAGATCAAAAAAAACATTTAGTGTTATTTCTCCCACAATGGTACTTTCGTTGCACCTGGAACCTTCAAAATTATACTACAACATACAATATAAAAAATCTTTCTTGAACATATAAAGAATTTTTGCCCAAAGAATTACATTTGGGTCACCACATTTAATCTTCAACCAAATTTGAGACTCCTTCCAAAGAAATACAACTACTTGGGAAACTCATAAATGATCTTAGGTTTTTTATAATTCAAAGAAAATTTCAAATTCTTCTACCCATTTTTCAAATTTGTCACTAGAAGTGCCACTAAGGAATTTCAGTACATCTTGTCACTAAAAACTCTACAAGTCATAAACCAAAGATTCCTTTTCCTAATTACCTCACACAACATCTTGATAAATCATTGATGAAATATCTTTAGGTAAAACTAAAAAAAACATGTTATATCACATCAAATATATCATAAAATCATCACATGGGACAATATATCTTATAGGGAAACACATTCATGGGACAAGAAAAACCTATCATCATAAGGGATGACATATCAAGTAGGGGGGAAATATAATCACCGGCCAAGAATCTATTAGCTAAAATACATATCATATCAAAAAATCAAATCATTACACATAGGGAACACAGGAAAAACCATATCTCAATAGACCAACCATCCAAGTGTCATTCCTTTCACCTTTACACGCCATTTTCCTCATCCCACCATTTCTACTTTCACCACATGTCATTATATGTGAATACCAAAATGATACTAAAAACTTTATCTCAAAAATTCATTCTGACCATAGTTTCTAATTAATAAATAGTCAATAATTTAAGCATACAACATAGGGGACATATCATCAATACATGATTACCCAAATAATTTCTATGAGTCAGGAACATAGGTTTTAGCCATCATAGAATGCAAAATTTAAAGAGGGAATATATATATCATGCTCATACTTATATATTTAAAAGTAATATTAAATTGTGTAGCTTGAGAACATCATGATAAAGGAATTAAAAAAGATAACCATTGAGAGTAGACAAAATTTTTAATCTAATGTAAAATTTTAAACTAGTATAATAATCATTGTTTCATGGGGTTATTCATAGGATATTCATATCCATTTTCTACTATCATGTCAGATTTTTTAGAACATACAACACATTTAATTAATATTAATAACATTTCATCAATCTTGGTTAATCCATTAAATAATTAATTCAAGATTTTATTTTATGTCCCGCTTCTAATTTAAACACGGTAGACATAACAAATTATCTAATCAAGTATAAATAAAATCTTTAACATCTCAATATAGCATAAATCATATCATACTCATTAAATAATAGTAGAGTACATCATTTTCAAGATACAATGGTCAATAATTAATAAGGCATATATTAAAATATGTTTTCATCATTTTTATAATTTATAAATCTTATTCATTCTTTCTATGTTAATTAGTTCTCATATAACAAGTTACTTCTCAATTAAATAATGAGATATAAATTCTTTTTATATATATATGTTAGGTTATAGGAATGCATTATAAAATGGAATTAAATAATACATGATAAATAGAAGGGTCCCCAACTTTATCAAGCCTACAATTAATTAAACTCATGCATATATAATGCATTATTTATTCCCCCTAAGAACATGATGTAATAGGTAGGTGTTTAATATTTGATTAATTCATATAGAAATAATTCCATAACTCTAGCATGGTTTGTAAGTAAATGAACTCACATATACAACTTGATTTTAATTACAATAATTTTACAAATCATGAGTTTGACTTATCACTTGAAATGATAATTCTAATTAAAATATTAAATCTAAAATAGACTGTAAAAAAATTCCTTCAAGAGTGTTATGATTTAAAATATACTATAGAAATTTTTTATTTAAAACTCCTTTAAATTGATTGATAATAGATAGTGACATGCTTAATTCATGGTGAAATAGTCATTCAAACAATTTAAAGAAAAAAATAGTTACTAGAATGCCTTTTTTTCAAGAAAATGAACTATATATAGAGATCTTTCATTTAATTCGTATCATGACTTTATAGGTTCGTTAAAATGCATCATAATTTAATATATAATTAAACATGACATACTCAATGTAAAAAATATAGAAAATATACTCATAGAATTAAATTCATTAATCATTCTTCATCACTTGAAGAAATATATTATCCCATTGCTTCTTTCAATATAAAACAATATCATTAATTCCTAGAATCCTCTTATAGGTTCATAAATTCACAAACATTAATAATTTAGTTATAAATAAACATAAAATTATAATGAAAAAAAGTACCAAATCATGTCATATACTCATAAGAATGTAATTTTAAAACTAGAATGAATAATTTAATAAATGGAATATAACATTACTATAAGGTTTAGAACACATAATCATAATGTTTTATAAATAAATAAGCTAAGAAAAATCATAAAGCAATATCCTAGACTGAGAATGAAAGTTATCATAATGATGAATGATCTCTTAAATTACAACCCCATAATCAATTAATTTCCACCTAAACATATTCATTATACCAAAAATTTATGTGTGGATAATCATGGGGGTAACATCCTAATTTTAAAAAAAAAATCAAGTAAATTTAATGTCTTCAATAGTTTGTGTTACATGCAACTCTAAGTTTTTATGAACTATGATATAGTTTACCATTATAACACAATTGATAAATTAAAATGTATAAATTGGACTAACTAAATTTTTAATATTATATGGTTTACACATGTATAAAATAAATTCATTGGCTATAAATTTATTGTAAATAAAAATAAAAAAAAATTGAAAGTAAAAGAAATTTTTATAGAAAAACTTTTCTTATGCACAAAAATGTGTTTTTATCTTAAAATTTTAAATTAATCACTATTGGAGAATTATTTTAATGAAATTTATATATTAAATATTCAATAAAAAAATTTATCATTTATCTAATATTTTCTAGTTATGGGATAAGAATAAATCCAGTTTTAGGCTTAAAACTCTATTTTTCTTAAAATATGTTTCGTCGTGTTTTTGGTACTTATATTAAAATTAATGTTTTAAAATTTTAGAAAATTTACTTTACAAAAAAAATTAAATTTTAAAATAAAAATTTTAAAATCATCTTATACTGAATTTTTGAAATTTTTTAGAAAATTTTAATTTTACAATGAGTGAAAATGTTGATTGTTATTGAAAACTGTCTTTTCATTTAAAGTATTTAAAAAGTTAAATTATATTTTAAAATAGTTTTATAAGTAAAATTAGTTAAATATTATTATTATTAATTCAATTTATATCATTTTAATAACTTTTAATTTTAATTTCTATATAAAAACCTTTGATAATTATGAAAACTTTATCTTTGAAAAAAAAATCCATCGTGTCTTTGGGTTTAATTTTAAATTAAATTCTAAAAATTATAGGAACATGATTTAGTAAAATAGATTAAATATTTTTAATTATAATAATTAATATTATATAATATGGTAAACTTAATTTTTTAATAATGAATAGTAAAATAATTAAAAATTTGTTTCTATAGTTAAGGTTAAAATAGATTTACCAAAAGTTAAAATAAAGCGATAAGTGTTAAAATGACCTAAAAACTTTAATAAATTATATTTTATAGACATATTTTGACATTTTATCATCTAATTCTCATGAATGATCTATTTTTGTACCTTTTTTACAAGAAAGTGATAGGGAATTATCAGAAAACTTTGAAAAAATTGAAAGTGTGTCACTCACCTCAATTATAAAAGGGAACACCATCCTCTGTCCTCTTCACAATTCCAAATACTTTTGGTTTGGATAATACCTCAACAAATACATTCCTTAAATCCATACCCATTACCTATATTCCATTTTTTATAATAAAAATCTCTCTAGGGAGGCTTTTGGTGCAAACCTAAAAAGGTTTTCTGAAGAAGATGTACCGTTCTTAACCATGCATTTTTATTTTATTTCTTCTTCCACATCATTAAAATATTATCCAAAAATGAAGAAATAATAAAAAAAATAATACTAAATATATTTATATGTTACTATTTTAATAAAATAACCTATATCCATCTTCTCTTTCATCAAATGGGAAACGAGAACGTCATTCATGTGCATGGCGAACTACCGCATCATGAACTGATATAATTTGTTTTCCATCAATGCTTCTCACAGATATATATAATGATGAATTTAATGTTAATATATGATATTTATTAAATAATTATAATTTTTTAATTATAATATCACATCTACCTTATTACCTTCCAATCCGTTGAAAAACAATAACATCGATCATGCGTACATGTGGACTACTACCTCCATGAAGCGATGTGATACATTTTCATTTTATTTAGACATGGATGGTAATAAGGATATATTTAATGAATATATATGATATATATAGTATAAAAATTATTATTTAAAGATAAATTAATTTTTTACTTTCCTTCATTTTATCCTTCGAGAGAATGGAAACAACATTCATGCGCACATACGGCTTACCGTCTCCATGAACAGTATAATTCATTTTTCTTCCTAAAACTTTTATGGATGACCATAAATATGTATATAAAGAATATATATGATATTTAAATCATTATTAACATTATTTATATGTTTTAAACATGATAAATTTACAAATATCAAAACTACTGAACTAAAACATACATGAAAAGACAAAGGAGTAATTACCTAAAACAGTGATTTTAACAAAGAATCGTTAATGAATAGGTGATAAAATGTCATAAGTAAATCATATATGTTATGATATATATATATGATTATTTTTATGTTATATATGTATAATAAACCTGTAGTTATTATATAGTATGTTGGAATATGTATGAATAAATTCAAGGCTTTATGTGATGGATTTTCCTCTCATTTTTATTTTACTCGGATACATTCCACATACACCACTTATTTATTTTATGTGGTGTACATAATATCCCTGAATTTATTTTATTATTATTATTATTTAAATTATGTGATGTAAATATCCTTCTAAATGTCTTTCTTTTATGGAGCTTATGATTCAAAAGTTACCAAAGTGGTAAGGGTTTTATGTTACAATCCTATTGTTTATCGATATTGTTTATAATTATGTTTCCGATTATGAAATATTTTGATATATATCTCAAAAACTTCAGAAATTTTATTATATTATGTTCATTTCTATATAATACATTTTTTCCTTTAATTTTAGTCTCTTTAATAATGAAAGAGACAAAAGGAATGTTTTTAATGAAAAAATGATTATTTCACTCTTTGGTCAAAAACCCTTTTTCTTCCATATCCATGTTTTTTAAAAATGTTTTAAATAATGTTTTTAATATTTCCCTATGATTACATAAAATAATTTTTATCCATGTTTAAATTTTTCAAGAATGTTTTAAAATGAATCTTTTTGTCATTTTATAGAATCGGAACTTTTGACTTTTTACAAAAAATGTGAAAGGAATCTTTATTTTAATGTGTATGACATGAAATAAATTTCTCAATGTCATAAATACTAGATTATTTAATGATTAAATTAAAATATTTCAAGTTTAATTTAAAATAAAATGTTTTCATTAATTTTTTGGAAATTTTTTATATTTTAAATAAGTGATTTCAAATAGAAAAAGGTATTTTCCTCAGGAAAAGCTTCATGTTATCTTTTAAAATTATTTTCCATTTAATATGGAATCCTTTGATGTTTATAAATATATAAATGTTATATTATCCAATGAAACCATCCCTATTATTTCTCTATATGGTTTATTATTATGATGAAATTATTTGTATAAAACCTATTCTTTTTCCATGGGTTATGCTTTGATGAATTAATGAAATGATTATGAAACCTGTTTCTTTTCCATGGGTTATAATTTGATAAAATATATATGAAACCTAATTTCCTTTGATGGGTTATGATATGATGGATCTTTTAGGATCTTTTGGAACATATATATATATATATATGATTTTAATAATGTGATGGGTGGGCACAGAATTATATATCCCTCTAATTCATTAGGTAAATATTGATATCTCATGAGATAAATAGAACTAGAATGGGATGTGAACCCAGTTAAGTAAGAAACTTTATCCACTATGATAGTATTGGGAGTGAACCTTTACTATTAATATGGTTTAGTGAGTGAAAATGTTTCACTACGATGGTTTTAGAAATGATCTTTGTCTACTAAAGAAATTATTTTCTATGCTTATATGTATTCCAAAGATCTATGTCTTATGTAAATTATATGTTCTCATAGATCATGTTATTTAATTAAATTATGATTTATTTCTTATGAACTAACAATATTATGACATGACTCAATATTATGATCTATGATATGCAGGGTATGGTTTTCAAATGTTAAGATTATTTTCTCATGCCCTAATGCTCATGTTATGTTTAAGTGGTCATTTATATCTCCCTTGTTTACCCTTACTGGGTATGTAGGATCACCCTTTCTTATATTTCCTTTACATAGGTTATTCATAAAGTTATTATGTATGATATGTCTAATAAGGGTTCTGGTTATTATGAACTTAGTGGGAGATGATGTAGTTCACTTGAGAACTAGTTTTTTATGTATTAAAGTTTCCAAAGATACAAGACCTAAATGATTCTGAGATGGATTGTCATGTTATTTTATGAATATTCATCTAATAATATTTAATATCTATGAATTAAAAGTTTGGGTCTCTATAATTGGTATTAGATAAATGTTTGTTTAACCTTTGGAAACTATGATGAGAAAAATCTAGTGAGAACCCTAAGGATAAGTCTAAGTATAGGAAAATATCATGGAATTTTGGTAAAGGATACAGTGAGTGGTTTCTAAAAAATTACATACCTATCTAGATATTAAAAGTTAATGTGGATCTAGAGTAGTTTTACCTAGTATTAATAACTAAAAAATGGGTGCAATGGTCTTTGACTCAATTTTCACTTGGTACATGAAAATGGGCATTATTTCATGCCTGGTTTGACACTCTCAGAGGATATGATTTAGAAACTCACACTCTTTACAAACCATCAGGAATGATTTGAATAGATGATGACCATGAATAACCTAGGTTAAATCTAAGTTATTATATATTGAAAACAAGGTTTCGTGATTTAATACATCCTATAAATTATTTTTAATGATTATGTGTTTTCCTACTATGATTATTATTTGTCACATTATGATTTTTAGTTTTAGTCAATGGTTGGATCTGAAGGAATCATATTAATTCTTAATTTGATAGATAAGGAAATTATTTTCCTCCTAAGAAAAAAAATCATAGGATTTGGAATAAAAATATTTTTGTTATGCTCACTCAACATTCTCAAGATATGAATCATGATAAACTTCCAAACGAGCAAAGGAGGGAACAAAATTACATTGTGTCCTTCATGAGGCAATGTCTACTTTATTTTAGTGGGTCTATTGATCCACTAGTTTCTGAGTAATAGATCATTACTATTGAAAATATATTTTTCATTCTCCAATTCCTAGAGGATGAAAAAGTCATTTGGGTTATCTATTTTTGTCATTTTGATAGATCATTGGTGGACTCTTATCAAGAATACGAGGCAATATGAATAAATTGTCTCCATGGATTGGGATGAGTTTAGAAGCTTATTTTTCAATAAGTAATTTCCCCGTATTCTTTAAATAAAAATAGAGAAGGAATTCATTAAGATAAATCATAAGTATGGTGAATCTATTGTTACCTATGAAGCAAATTTTACACGAATTGTGGGGTATACTTTTTGTATTATCATCTAACCTAAAATTAGGGTCAATAAAATCTTTAGTGGCTTAAAACTAAGTCTTTAAAGGTAATTGGATATAGTGGAATTTATTAGCTATGAATACATTTTTCAATGTGTTATCAAGATGGAAATGGAGATTGGATTTATCCATAAATCTCATGGTTTTTATAAGAAAAGAATGAGGGAATTCATGGGAAATTCTAAAAACCATAGAGAGAAGATGGTGAGTCTTATTTTATGCTCAGAGAGTAGAAATAAACATGGGGAAAATTTTCTTAAGGGTATTGGTAAATTCATTAATTTTGGAAAGTTAGATCATTTGGAAATTGAATGTCTAAGTGATTAGAAGATGTTAACTAATGATGTGAATAGATAAAAAGCTCGATAGAATGCACCACCCACAATACAGTGCTTAAAATGAAAGGATTATGAGAATTATGCTAACTAGTTCTCAAATACGAAGGTTAATGAAAATTTTTGACATCAAAAACTCTTAATTCAAGATACAAAGAGAAATCACATTCGACCATTATTTCTGAAAAGTGGTACAGTAATGAAATGGTTAAAGGTACACTTTCCATCCACTCTAGAACTACTAACGTCATATTTGACTCTAGATCTTCCCATTATTTTTTATATGAATAATTTTATAAGGTTATAAAAATTATACCCCAAAAATTAGATGTTTAATTAGAAGTGAAAACCTAAAATGGAAGGATGATCACATCTCATGTCTATGATTCTTCTCTGGTTGAATTTTGTGGGAATGTGCATCTTAAAAATCACATTATTCTCCCTATGGTTTAATTTTATGTTATCTTAAGCAAGGATTGTATTTCTCTACATAAATACCACATAAATTTTCAAGGAAGGGAATATGTGTTTGGAATTCCAAACCAACCTACGATATTCTATCCGTGTGATTATAAATATAAACTTCCAATGGAAATTTCATATATTGTATGTGTCTTGATTCATATTAAAAAGGTTTTTTATATAAATGGTTAGAGAGAAACACGGTATCAATGATATTATTATTGTTTAGAAGTTTATTGATGTATTTATGTAAGAGTTTCCTAGTCTTCCACTGAATCTTGAAGTTGAATTTTTAAAAGAATCCATACTTAGTGTTGCACCTATTTCAAAAACTCTCTATAAAATGGCCTCGATTGAGTTATAGGATTTAAAGAATAAACTCCAAGAGAATATTAAAATGGATTTATTTAGGCAATTGTATCACCTTGAGGTGCACATATTTTTTTTGTTAAGAAAAAAGAAATATTTATGCAACACTGTATTGATTATCAGGAACTGAAAAATATCACAATTTAGAATAAGTATCCTCTATCTCATATTGATGACTTTTTTTATCAATTTCAAAAAATCTCAATAATTTCTAAGATTTATATTCATGTTGGAAATCATTAATTAAGGGTTATAAAGGTGGATATACCCAATATAGAATTCTATATAGGGTATAGACATGATGAATATATAGTGATGTCATTTTGTCTAACCATTTCCCTCTCAATCTTCATGGATTTAATTAATAGAGTCTTTAAATATTTCCTTTATTAATTTGTGGCAGTCTTTATAAAAAATATTCTCATATATTCAAAGAGTAAGGAAGAGCATTAATATCACTTTAGTATTGTTCTTAAGACCACAATGATGGATAAATTGTATGAAAAAATTACCAAGTGTGAAATTTTGTTATAAAAGTTGTCATTTTTTGGCTATATAATCTTAAGAGAGGGTATATCAATGGATCCATCAAAGACTGAAGTTATTGAACATTGGTCCAGACCAACCACTAGGAATGCGATATGAAGTTTTTTAAATTTTTCTAGATATTACTGACACTTTGTGGAAAATTTCTCATGGTTTTCTAATCCACTCACCAAGTTAACTCATAAGGGAGCCAAGCTCTTTTAAACATGTGAAAGTAAAGAAAATTTCAAGGAATTGAATAGAATGTTCGTTAGTGAACCTATGCATACATTACCCTATAGTGGAAAATGGTTTTTAATCTTTAGTGTTGCATCAAAAAATGGATTGGGATGTGTTATCATGCATAATGATATGGTGATAGCTTATGCCTCACTATAATTGAAGGTTTATGGGAAAAAATACCCAACTCAGGATTTAGAGTTAACTATGGTAATTTTTACATTAAAGATATGGAGACATTATCTTTGTGGATAAAGGTGTGATATATATAATTATTATAAAAATTTAAAGTATATTTTTACATAGATAGAGTTGAATATGCTATATATAATATGGTTGAGTTTGATTGAAGATTATGACTGCTCAAAACATTACCACCCTAGGAAAGAGAAAAATGTGGTCGATGCTTTGAGTCAAAAGGATCATTCTAGATTATCTAGTATGAGAATCACAAAATATCCAATATTTATAGATTTTTAAAGTATGAATCTTGAAATCTTGAAGGAAGGTAATAAATATTATTTTTCTAAAATAAATGTTTAAACATTTATCTAAAAGAATATTACAGAGGTGTAGAAGGAAGAAATAGAGCTACAGAAGAAGGTCAAAAAAATTCTTGAGTTTAACATTGATCATAATGGAATGATAAGGTTTAGGAATAATGTATGTTTTTAATCGATGCTATATTTGAAGAAGCATTTTTTAGAGGAAGCTGATAGTTCTTCATTCTCTATTCATCTTGTAAGTACAAATATTTATAAAAAACTAAAAGATTATTTCTAAAAGGATGGAATGAAAAGAGATATTAAAGAGTTTGAATCTCAAAGCTTCGTAAGTTATAAAGTTAAGTCTAAGAGACAAAATTATAAGGTGATTTCATAACCATTACTCATACCAGAAAGTAAATAAGAAAACTTCACCATGAATTTTTCGGTGAACTCCCCAGAACATCTAAAGAGCGTAATGTTATATGGGTTGTAGTCGATCACCATATGAATTCATCAAACTTCACTATTATCATAGAGTAATTATCTTGATATTATCTTTCTAGGATATACATTAAGTAAGTGGTAATGTTATATAGAGTAAAAAAATTTATTATATATGATCGGTATCTGAGGTATACCTCGATGTTTTGGAGAAGTTTTCAGAAGGCTCTGGATGTGGAGTTGAGTTTTAGAATTGTGTATCATACTCAAACAGATGATGAGTATGAGGGAACCATTCAAAACCTAGAGGATATATTGATATATTTTTATAAGTATTATAAAGGTATTTAGTAATAACACCTTCCTCTAATTGAGTTTTCTTAAAAAAATATCGTTCACTCAAGAATTCAAATGGCTCTTTATGAATCCCTCTAATCAACGAAGTGTAGAACTCCAATGTGTTGGGATTAATTTAGAGAAATAAATTTATTGGGACCTGATCTAGCTGAATAAATGGTATAAAAAATTATATTCATTTAGAATTACATCAAGGCATCCCATATTTTATAGAAAAGTTATGCTAATAATCATCAGTGTGATCTGGAATTTGATGTCGGTGAAAAAAAATTTCTATAAATTTATCCATGGAAGAAGTTTATGAGATTCGGGAAGAAATAAAATTTGATTGTAATGAATCATATTTTTCTAGTTTTATTTTTATAAATTAATTGTAAAAATTCTGAGGCCAACCGCTAAGACGGCATGTGATTCTGAGGCTTGGTGTGCCCGAAATGGTTCGAAAAAAAATTCTAATTTTTTAAATAGAGCATGTGAGAAATTTTTCTAGAAAAGTGGAATAACTCTTAAATGGTGGATAGATTAAATATTAGGAAACTGTTGCATTCAGATTAGTGGGTGTACGCTAGTAACGACTTAATTTTAGTCGGTGTGGGGCTACTGTGGAAAAACCTAAAAAGGACATAACTGTAAATAAAATTATTTTTATTTTTCAAATCCTTATAACTTATGAACGATAAATCAGATTAAAAAACCTAGACCATCGTTGTGCCTATAGGGGTATTCTTTCCTTAGGTGAGGCCTAATATTGACCAGTGTAGGTCGACTATGAAAGTTAATTTTTGGATGTTTTTTAAGGAGAATAAAATAAACTTAAAGAAGTTTATTTTATTTATTTTTAACATTTTGCAGCGTAACAATGCAGCAATGGAGAAACTCGTTCTCCTTTTAAAAATGAAATAGTGTGGTGATGTTGTTTCAAAGCAAAATAGTAACGCTAAAATGAATTAACACGTTAACGCATTTCCTCCATTAATCAGGGGTAGGGTCTAGTGTTAGAATTGATAACACTAGATAATTTCAATGGAAACCTAGGGAGCTCTCTCGCCGATGATGATAGATTAGAGATCAGAGCTCATATTGAACTTCAATGAATGATGGATCAATATTTTTATTCATCAGATTATCAATAATAATGAATCTATAGCAGTGAACAATCCAATCCCAGGTAGGGGTTTTATTGTCCATGTGTATTTCTTCTTTGTTCTTAAGTTCAATGAAAAATGTGGACCAACTCATGAACAAGTTGATTAGTGGTTTGAACATGCATGCGATTTGGGTAATTTTTATTTTGGGATCAAAGGGAGATTAATATGTGGGATTATTATTTCACTCTCTTTTTCGAACAGGACGAACGAATGATAAAACTAAAAAGGCCAACATTCATCCTTTGGGCATTCTTTGTGATTCTCCTACCCCCATTCTTGGTGTTTTTTGCTGACGGACCCTCGTGGTCCTGGTGCAATTTTCTAGGAGGTTCCGATCATGGTCAGACCCCCAGAGGGATGATGAGAATAATTGAATGCCAAGACGGTGAAGAACTTGATCTGGGGATCGCGTAGATGACCTGTTTTGAAAAAAGGAGCACTGGAGTGAGACTAGTGATCCTTAGAAGGAGGGATGTCGGTAGCATCATGGCCACTCAACGCAGTACTGGCATGGCCACCCAGCAGCAGTCGCCGCTATCTCGATAGCTGGTGGCAGAGATCCCTGCATCAATCGCCATAGGGCGGCGGACAAGGGCCACTGGCAGGAGGCTGGCAGAGGTCTTTGGCAGATGTAGAATGAAGACATATCACATGGATGAGATGATGCAGGGTGGTCATACGGCGAACCACCACGCCAAATGTGATGGTCACCCCACGTTGATGGCGAGCAGACGCGGCACCTGCCGCGTCCAGGCGGACGAACTGGCCTGCTCGAGCGAGCCGGTAGTGGGCCGAGCCTACAGTGGGCCGAGCCCAGTGGTTTATGTTGACTCGATGGGTCATTTCAACCTAAAAGGTTGGGTTGGGTCGGTTGGGTTTGATCGGGTCAGACCGGACCCGGACCCCACCGACCCCTTTTTACAAAAAAGATCATAACTCTCAAACTATGTGTTTGTTTGATGAGCCCTTTGAGACGTTGGGACCCTCACAGTGAGGTGGTTATTTTTAGATAATCTAAGTGAGTTTTCATGGAATTTGGAGTATGGAAAACTGGCTCAAGGATTAGGTTCTCCTAGAACGATCATTCTAAGGATGGAATCCTGCAGGTGGCTACAACCTAGAAGCTATGTGATTACCTAGATTGTGTTCCTTACCTAGACTAAGTGTCTTACCTACACTATGTGTCTTAGCTAGGATTTTTTCCTTAATTAGACTCTGTGTCTTACCAAGACTGAGTTGTTAATCCCCTGTCAAACCTAGGTGTGGGTCCCCTAGTCTTTGATGACACTCTGTGTGTTACCAACACTCCGTGTGTTACCTACACTCCGTGTGTTACCTACACTTTGTGTGTTACCTACACTCTGTGTGTTACCAACACTCCTTATTCTGCTAACACTTTGTGTGTTAATACTTGAGGGTACTATGGATTCTTACAAAAATCATGTTTACGTACCACAGACCTATACTTTGTGTGAGTCGACTCAAATGACTCTCTTGATTATACATATTAGAGGCTACACTTCATGTACCTCTTTGGTAGTCTACTTAGTGCATTTCTTAGTGATTCCTTTATAGTATATTTATTAGTGATTCCTTTGTGGTATATTTCTTAGTGATATCCTTTGTGGTATAATTTGTGTGTTTCCTTTGTGGTGTAGGTTTTGTATTTCCTTAGTGGTATTACCTTTATGGTTTAGGGTCCCTACTGAGTATTGTTTTACTCACCCCTTCATGGGATTCGACCACATGTGTCCTATATTGTGTAGACATCTGATAGATTTGACGTATTCCTTGGTGGGATGGAGACAATTGGTGCTTTAGGGTGACCCGACGGATGTGGTACGCTTCAGTGACATTCAGACAGCTTACTGTACCTACCCTTTAGTAGGGTTTTCGGGCAGACGAGACCTATGAGCTTGTACTTTTCTATTTTTAGTTAGACTTTTATTCTATCCCATTTACTTTTCAGTTTTTACTATTACTCTTAGTTTTTTTCATATTAGTTTACATAGAGTTTTCAGTTTCAGTAATTTTCTTGGGGACGGGTGGTTGTGTGCAGGTTCATAGGCAAATGCCTCCCCTTTGTGGGAAATGACTACTCAGCGCTAGTCGCCAACCCCTGGATTATGAGAGGCAGTCTTGGGGTAGTCACGACATGATCCCCAAGGGACGGATCATGACACTGATCCCCTGTTATATTGGCCCTTTTGATATTCTTGATTGATTAGGTATGATATCATATCACTTGGTGCTTCCACCAAACCTCTCTCAAGTCCACGATGTGTTCTATATATCTCTCCTAATGAAGTACATACTTGATCCTTTCCATGTACTAAAATCATAGGTCATACCATTGTATCATGATATTTCCATTGAATAACAACTTTTGTAGATTCTAAATCATAAAGAGAAATTACTAGGAAATAAGAAAACTCATCAGGTTAATTTTTTGTGGCAAAACCACTAGTTTGAAGAAGTCACATGGGAACCTAAGGATATGATGAGCAAGAAGTATCCTAATTTGTTTGTATAAAAGTGATATCATTTAGAGGTGAATTTCTTAAGGGGGGTTATAATGTAACACTCTGATATTTTATGAAAAAAATAAAATAAATTAAATTTCTTTGATAACCTACATTACACACAACATCGAGTTTTAACGAACCGTAATATAGTTTACCATTATAACCTAGCCATTAAATTGGTGGTTATAAATATTACTAATTAATTATGAAAATTATATGTTTTACATGTGTATAAAATAAATTCATTGGATATCAATTGATTATAAATAAAAATAAAAAACATTTGAAAGTAAAACAAATACTTTTCTGAAAAACTATTTATATATGAGAAATATGTTTTTATATTAATAAATTAAATTAATAACTATTTGTGAATTATTTCAATGAAATTTATATATTATATATGCAATTAATTTTTTATCATTTATCTAATATTTTTCTAGGCATGGGATAATAATAAATCTTATTTTATGCTTAAAAAATCTATTTTTTAAAAAGTTGTTTTATAGAGTTTTGGGAACTTATTTTAAAATTAATTTTTTACAATTTTAGAAAATTTATATTAAAAAATTAACTTAATTTTTTAAATCATCATTTAAAAATTATCTTGGAGTGAATTTTAGATTATTTTCTAAAAAAAGTTAATTTTATAATGAATTGTTGAAATATTGATTTTTATGGAAAAATGTATTTTATTTCATGTATTTACAAAGTTAAATTATATTTTAAAATGGTTTTAAAAGTAAAATTAGATAAATTATATTATTAGTAATAAAATTTATATCATTTTAATCAATTTCATGTTGAATTTTGATATAAAAAAATTTTATACTTATGAAAACTTTCTCTTTGGAAAACAGTTTTTTCGTCGTGCTTGGGGGTTTAATTTTAAATTAAATTCTACCACTTCTATAAATTAATTTTTTTTAAATGGATTAAATATATGGAATCATAATAATTAATGTTATATAATAATTTCAACTAAATTTCCTTTCATAATAAATAGTAAAAATAGTAAAAATAGTAAAAATATGTTACTGCGGTTAAGGTTGAAACAGATTTATCGCGGAGGTAAACTAAAGTGATAAGGGTGAAAATGACCAAAAAATTTACCTATAATTTATTTTATGGAAATATTTAAACCTTAACTCATATAATTATTTATAATGGTCCATTTTTATCCTTTTTTCCAATAAATTGACATGGAATTATTTGAAAACATTAAAAAATTACAAGTGTGTCACTCACCTCAATTATAATAGGTAACCCTTATCCTTTTCTATTCACACTTACAAAGCCTTTATGTTTGTCCAATAACTACCCAAATACATTATTTAAATCCCTCCTCATTACCTAGAGTCAATGTTTTATTATAAAAACCCTTCTAGGAAGTCTTTTGGTACAAACCTAAAGAGGTTGTCTGAAGAAGGGGTATCCTTCTTAACCATGCATTATTATTTTATTTATTATTACACCTCCTTAAAATTTTAAAAAAATATTATGAAATAATAACAAAACAATATTCCATATATTTATATTTTATAATTTTAATGGCATAACCTATATCCATTTCTTTTTTCATTAAATGGGAAACAAAATCATTATTCGTGTGTATGGCAGACTATCGTCTCACGAACCACTGTAATTCATTTTCCATAACCAATTCTCAAATCTAGATATAATTATGGATTTAATATTTATATATAATATTTATGACACAATTATACTTATTTAATGATAATATCACATCTACCTTCTTACTTTTTGACCCTTTGGAAAATGATAACATTGTTCGTGCATACGTGTGGACTACTACCTCCACGAAGAAATGTAATACGTTTTCATTTTATTTTAAAATGGATGGTAATAAGGAAAGATTTAATAAATATATATTATATCTATGATATAAATATTATTTTTTAAATTTTAATTAATATTTAATTTTATTTTTCTTCATCTGATGAGAAAATGGAAACAAAGTTCATGTGTACGTACGACCTACCATCTCCATGAATGATCTCTAAATTTTATTGATGCATATAGATATATATATATAATTAATATATATTATATTTATATCATGAATAAAATTCTGGATATATTTTAAACTTAATCAAATTACAAATACCAAAACTACTGAACCAAATCATATGTGAAAAACAAAGAAGTTATTGCCCAAAACATTGATTTTAACAAATATTTATTAATAAATGGGTGATAAAAGGATATAAGTATGTCATATATGGTGTTATGTGTATGATTATTCTTTTATAATATCTGTATAATAAACCTATATTTATTATATTTTGGTTCAAATGTGTGTGAAGAAAATTGATACTTGTGGTAATTGATTTACATCTCTTTTTTCTTTCTATAGGACACATGCCATATAAACCACCTATTTATTCTATGTGGTGTACATACTGCCGATTAATGCCTTTTATGATTATTATAATGTAAATTATGGGATTTACATATTCATATAAGTTTTTTTCCTTCATGGGTCTTATAATTCAAATGTTAAAAAATCGTAAGCATTTTATGTTACAATCTCATTGTTTAACAGGATTGTTTATTATTATACATCTCATGATGAAATATTATGATCTATATATCAAGAAATTCATTAATTTTCTTATCCTCTATTTATATATACAGAATAAATTTTTTCCTTTCATTTCTCTCTCTTTAAGAACTAAAGAGGCCAAAATAATGTTTTTAAGGAGAAACTAACTCGATTTCCTTCTTTAGTCAAAAATATTTTTTCTTCCATAACCATGTTTTATAAAAACAATTTAAGATTATTTTAAATTTTAATATGTTATTGTTTAAATTGTTTTTTACCCATATTTTAATTTTAAAAAAAATGGTTTAAAATTAATCTTCTTATCATTTTTCGAACAAGGCACTTTTGACTTTTTATCGATAATATGAAAGAAATATTTGTTTTAATGTGTATAGCATGAATGGAATTTATCACCATCTTGAACACTCAATGATTTAATTATTCCTTTATAATTTTTTATGTTTTTTTTCAAATAGAATTTTTTCCTTAATATTTGGGAAATTTTTTAGATCATAAATAAGTGATTTCAAAGAGAAAAGGGTATTTTTCTAAATAAATGTTTTAAGTGATATTTTAAAATCATTTTCTATCTAAGATGGAATCCTTTTATGTTTCATAATATTTAATCAGGATATTATCTAATTATACAATCCATATTCTTTATCTATATGATTTATGATTATGATGAAAATGTTTTTATGAAACCCATTCCTTTTCCATGGGTTATGCTATGATAAAATGATGAAATGGTTATGAAACCCATTTCTTTTCCATGGGTTATTCTATGATAAAATGTTTATGAAACCCATTTTATTTTCATGTGTTATATTATTATGAATATTTTATGATATTTTAGAAAAAATATATATGATTTTAATTATGTGATGGGAAGGACCATAATTATATAGCCCTCCAATGCATTGGGTAAAGATTGATATCTCATGAAATAAATGGTACTGGAATGGGGAGTAAACCTAGTTCAGTGAGAAACTTTGTCTGCTATTATTTTCTTGGGATTGAACCTTGAATACTATTATGGTTTTGAGAGTGAACCCAATCCACTATGATAGTTATGTAAATGATAATTGACTATTAAGAAAATGATTTCCAATGCTTATGTATGTGCCAAAAATCTATGTCATATGCTAATGTTATGTCATCATGCCTCATGTTATTTGATTCTTTTATGATCCATGTCTTATGAACTTCTAATATTTATTCTATGACTCAATATTATGATCTATGATATATATGTTATCATCTTCAAATTTTATGATCATGTTATCAAACCCTTATGCTCATGTTATGTTTAAGTGATCATTGATATCTTCTTTATTTAACCTTACTAAGCATCTGAGCTCACTCTTTCTTATGTTTTCTTTCCCTAGGTTATAAAGAAAGGTATTATGTATGATATTTCTAATAAGGTTTCTATTTATGTAGAACTTAGTGGTAGATGATGTAGTTATCTTTTGAACTAGTTTTTTATGTATCCAAGTATCCAAAGATACTATACATATATTATTTTACATCAATAATCATTTTATATAATGAATATTCATCTAATAATATGTAATATCTATGTATGAAAAGTTGAGGTCACCATAACGGGAGGGCCTAAATACTTATGACCCAGTTATTATCTTTTTCCTACATCACATGTTAGTTATAGATGACATAATTTCCCTACCAAACCCTTGCAATCCTCTCATGTTCATAACTTCATACTTCATCATATATCTTAGCCATAAACTCAGATATCATTATTTAATGACCCCCCTCCCCCTATTAGTATCCCTCCTAGGATGGTAGTAAATATAAGGATGATCCCCAGAGTCCACCTCCAAAAGACCATGGGGTGTAGACTAGCACCGATGGTATCCATACAATATGGGAGGAATTAGCCACTTTGTATATCCAAATATGAGAGATTAGAATCTCCAATAAAATCCATATAACATAAATGAAAGACTTACATTACCCAGTTCTCAATATGTTACTACATGGATCAAAATGAGAAATAGTCTCAAGAAAAGAAACACCAAGCTTCTAATCTTTACTCCTGCTACTATGCTTCACCTCGACTGCCTAAATATAACCATTCCTATTATCCCTTGAAATGTACTATAAAACAACTCAAGATATACTGTAGAGGGGTGATCACTTTAGAGTAATCAGTGGGATCAAATTTCTTAATAAATAAAATATCCATGTTGAATCAATGTTTTATTAAATATAAGTGTGGAAACACTAAGTCAAAGCTTATAAATAAGAATAACACTAACTAAACTTAGCTAAATATAATACAATGACCTATTTTCTAAGAAACATCTATAATTTCTATGTAATAATGTATCCCTAACATCATAAGAAAACAATAGTAATTTGGACCAATATAAACATAAGAGATATGTCCCACATCTCAAATGACCACAAACCCATTTGTTACAACCTTATCTATAACCATCACATTTCTACCACAATATAGCCATCCAATATAGGGGATAAATAATAAACATTATATAATTAAATTATGGGGACATAAAAATATCATTCCATCTTCTCTTACCTGTCAATCGGGGCCCTTAGATCTCAAACTAGTAGCTAACTCCTAGGAATTCCCCTTATTAATTGATTAGAAATTCATGGATCAATAATAACCATTACAACCACACCATCAGCTTTTACCCCATACAGCCATCACAACTCAGTCCCATTATTGTAACTATCACTGTATCATTTCTATAACATCATCACCATGAGCTCATAATGTCCATTTCTGATAATACCATATCATGGATTCCATGTGTCACATCCCATGCAACATAATTTCAAAACATGTGCAATTATCATACCATGCACAAAAATAGTCCATACCAAGGAAATATAATGTAAAGTTAAACAATAATAATCACAACCATGAATAATAAGCATCCCAACTATAAAGTGGTCTGTCATTCAATAGATATCAATATTTCACTATTATCATCATTATGAGTGATCTTTACTTAACCATTAATTTAATCTATGCTTCAATATGATGTATCACATTAACATTAACTTTACCCTTTAACATTTATATTTTCCCCACCATAATCTCATCATCAATTACATTCTTAATCATAAAGCTTCACCCATACTTATCTTTATTATTTCAATAATGGCAATATGTCACAAAGTGGAGAAATTTATTCATCAATTTAATTAGCCTCATTTAACCCATAATAAATATTTACAATATTCTAATATATATCATAGTTACAAATTTTTCTTATATAAGGTTATTTACAACCTATTCATCTAAAATATTATATTAATTTTGGTAGTGAATCAAAACTCGGGATCTAAGACTTATAACCCAACTAGAAATAAAAAAACTAGAGACAATCATTAAGAAAAACCTATGGCCTTAATATATCCTAGGCCTGAAATAACTTTTAAGGAAACCTTATAGAAGTTATACCATTAAACCATTCCATTATTAGCATATAATTACCTATAGAAGTGTCTTTCTAATCAAGAGGAAACTCAACTAACCCAATATCCTTAACTCATTTTTTATAATCTAGTGGCTCCCTCATCTGACTTACTAGAATCAATATCAAGGAGGGGTAAAATTATAAAGAAGAAACTCTGCCAAGATTCTAACAACAATTATCCTTATCCTATATCTAATGTTACCACTATCTCTTGCAACCTTATCAACAACAGAAGAAAGTAACTAGAATTTCAGCCTAAAACTCTCCAAAGGTATAACAACATACAAGAAGATATGAGATAACAATAAACCCAAAAATCTCTAAATGGGTAACAACATGAAAGGTGATAAGAACTGACATTCGACCCAAAACTCTCCAATGTGATAACAATATACAAGGATACAATAACTCAGACAACCTTAGGGACACCCCAATACTATGATCATAATGAGGAGCACCTTTTTAATAAAATTCCCATGTTACCATCTCCCTAATTGTTCCATTAGCAAAGTTTCTTATATCATTTTTACTATAATACCATATTATAATTCTAACCCATTAATTTAATTCTTAATTTTATGACCATTCCATTCCCATAATTTCACTTATAATTAAGTACAAATTATCATGTCGATAAAGAAATTTTATTAACGGAATTTAGTAGCTATATTCCATGAAAATATAAAGAGGATCTCCAACCTAATTACCTTTACATTCCTGGTTTTATAAACCATTTCATGTTGTTTTCAATCAAATTTACTAATAGTATATATAATTACATGTATATTAAAGAAAGTTAGAAAAGAAATTAAAATAATAAAAAAAGGGTAAACACATCAAAGTAAGGAACAGTTCATCTCATTCAATATAAAGAGAAGGAACACACAACCTATAAGGAACCAACCCGAGTCAACTATGCAATCCACCCAAGTTAGGCCATTATGATGAGGTAAACAATGATAACCGAAACAATTATTGAATATAATCAAACAATACATACAACCAGAGTACAATGTGGAAGAAAAAGATATAATAAGTTCCATACAAACCATACCAAATAGGAAAAACTAGAAAAGTATGAATCAGACAAGACCAACGAGCCTTCATGTGATCAATTTTAACCCTAAACCATCCTACTACGAAGGAAATAGATGATAAGAGAACCTAGTATGATACATGATGTCATTCCCTTTTCTAGACTCCTAAAAAATAATGTCAACAACCACTTAAGGGAAAAAGTAGGGTATGATCACAAAGCTCAGTAGGATACTAAAAAAATAATCTATATAAGTTCTAATATCAATAATTCACAAGTTATGTCTTTAAAAACAATAATCCAATTTATAAATAATATTTTATAAATAAAACCATTTTAAAACATCTCCTTTTTTTCATAAATGCATACCATATTCACTAAATAAGAATATATCAAGTAAAAAATAAAAATAAAATTGAATTAAATATGTGAGAAAATCTCCATGAAATAAACCATCCTACGATAAAATAGGTATAAAATAAAAAACATTCCATTTGGCCTCAATCCTAGGGTCGTACATACTAGACATAAAAGAAGCCTAAAATATGATGATATCTAGTCCTGGCACACTCTATTGATATCAAAAACTAACCCTTAGTGGTTCCACACACACTAGGGTCACCTATGTCTATTTCTTGATGCAACCAAGGTTCCTGTTATGCCAAGTTTGTTCAAAAACCATTCTAAAAACCATGACCACGTTTAACTTAAAACCTTTTTCACTAAATCCAATCCATTTCATCAAGAAAATATAAAAAATCATTAATTATAAACACTTACATAGATCCACCTACCTCAAGATGATGGAACTTTTTACACCTTTGAAAATAGAGATTGGAAAACCATGTATTGACCTTTGAAAGACAAGTCCAAATAAGAAACTAAAAAGGAACGATAGAAAACATCGATCAATATTGAATCCAAACTAAAACCATAGCCAAATCCAATGACGCAACCAAATATAAGGAATAAATATATATATTCTTACTTAATTAGATGAACAGCAACCAAAACAATGGTCAATCATCAAAAAATTATTTTAAAGGAGTACAAATATCCAAAATAATTTAGTAGAGCTTTGGGTCTCAAGAGGGGAGGATGCACACCAAATAAGAAAATAAATCATTTTTGAAGTTCACTAAAAAGAACAAGCCACAAGAATTACATGGAAAGAAAACCCATTTCATGTTGTGTAATCCAAGAAACCTAAAAACACTAAAAAAATTCACCTCAGATTAAAAAACTGTATTTTTACTATTTCACAGTATATAATATTTTCAAGTTGTGTTTTGGTTCTTCATTCCTTAAACCAAATCACAACATATTCCCAGTGACCATTTCATGATGTGAACTTGATTCATGGTGTGTAAACACTTCACACCATGAACCAATTCACGAAATATTCTCAAAAACCATTACATAACATGTAACCATTACATGATGTGAAAACATCTAGTAGGAAGTACTCAACCTAGATTATAAAATTCTAAAACCACCTCATCCATTCTTAGAACTCTAGGATAACCCTGTAAGTCCTTTGACACAAAATTATAATCGGACTCCACTAAGTTCAAACAACATACATACCAAAACTTTAAGTGATTTTCCCTATAAATGGCTCTCTATTATTGAGAGTCTCATGATGCACCCATACAAAAAGGGAAACCAAAAACAAGAGAGAAGGAATAACTGAAGGAAGATAATGGGGTGTTGAAATATCCCCACAATGAGCAATTTCTATCCCAAGAAACCATTCAAGATCCTAGATCCACAAAAAGGAGAAGGTAAATGTTTACTCATCAATGATTCTCACTCCCATTTCTTGTGGCTATCCCATACACACTACAAAAGTACCCATACTAGAGGAATCATTTTACCATGTAGTACCTTATCCTGTAAATCCATAATCTGAACCGGTTTCTCAATAATGGTTGTATTGTGCTGAAGATCGAAATACCCCCATTCAATCACATGGGAAGGATCTGGTCAACAACTTCTCAATAGGTAAACATGAAACAAATCATGGATAGAACTCAAGAGATATGGTAAGTCCAATTGATATCCCACCCTCCCTAATCATCCAACAATCTAAAAGGGGCCCACAAACCTTAGTGCCAACTTACCCTTGTTACCCAACCGACGATGTCCCAAGTGATGTGAAACTCTAAAAAATACTTGATCACCAACTTCAAAATATAGAGGATGATGATGATGGTCCATTTAAGATTTATGATGGCTCTGTGTTTTGACCAACCACTTCTAGATCAACTTAACTTTTTCATCATCTCCTGAATGAGACTCGGACCAAACAAGGACCACTCTCCCAACTCTGCCCTGTGCAAGGGAGATCTATATGGCCTCCCGTACAACTCTTCAATGGTATCCATCATTATCAAACCTTGATAACTATTTTTATAGTGAAATTCGACCAAAGTAAAATGATTTTCTCAAAAAACATCAAAATAAAGCACACAAGATTTGGAATATCCTCAAGAACCTAGATAATCCTCTCGGTCTATCCATCCATCTACGGATGATATGTTGTTTTTAATTTCATCTGGGAACCCATCACCTCCTATAAACTTTTTGAGAACCAAGATGTGAACCTTAGATCACTATAATATAAAATTGAAAAGGTAGCCCCATTAAGTCTCACATTCTCTCAAACATACAAGTCCCCAATATGTTCCACCTTCTTCATATCCTTGATAATTATGAAATGCACTGATTTCGTGAGTTGATCAATGATCACCCAAATCACATCCTTACCAGTAGGATTCCATGGTAAACCAATGAAAAAATACATATAAATCTAATCCCATTTCCATACCAAAATGGTTAAGGGTTGTAACAAACTAGCAGGCCTCTAGTGTTTCACTTTAATTATATGATAAGTAAGACACAACAATATAAAATTCACAGTAATCCATCTCTTCCCTGGACACCAATACCAATGTATCAATTCATGATACATCTTGTTATCACCATGGTGTATATAACAACAATTCTGGTGTTCATTGTCCATCAACTCTTACCTCATGGAAAAAGGAACAACCAACCTATTTCGAGAGCACAAAGCTCTACTAAGATACCAAGACCACTCACCTAAGGTCTCCCCACCAACTTATTCCATTTACAAACTCATCTTAGCAAACAAACTCATAAACGACCATTCTTCCACTGATTTCTTCACTACTTGTGTCAGTAATTTCCTCCTCAGTGCATCAATGACCACGTTCCCCTTTCATAGAGTGTAAGAAATATCAAAATTAAAAGTCTGAAGATACTCCATCCATCATCTCTATCACAAGTTCATATCCCTTTGAGTGAAAATATTCCTTGGTATTTTATAATAATAATATACCATAAACTTTTCTCCAAAGAGGTAGTAATACCATGTTTTGAGTACATGCATAACTGCTTCCAACTCAAGATCATGGTTAGGGTATTTCTTCCCATGCGAGTGTAACTGTTGATATCCATAGGCTACTATTTGTCTCCCCTGCATCTTGAAAAACCCCAAACCCATTCTCTAAGAATTATAGAAAACATTATAACCCAAACCTAGTTCCATAAGAATCAATGATAGAGATGATGTTAACCTCACCTTTAGTTACTCAAAATATTTATGACATTTTTCATTCCACTCAAACTTTACACCCTCATGGGTTAAATCTATCATTGGATATAAAATCTTGTATAAGTCCCAAAAAAACCAAAAATAATAACCATACATCCCCAAGAATCTTCAAATATCAAAGACATTTCTAGGCCACTCCTAGGACATAACTACTAGTACCTTTTCTAGATCCACTAGGATTCCCCTATCAGATATCACATGCCCCAGAAACTTTAATTCTTGAATCCAAAACTCACATTTAGAAATATTACTAAACAAATAGTGTTCCCTCAAAGTTCTAAGAATGATATCCAAATAGTTAATGTGCTCCTACTTTGTCTTGTAGTACACCAATATATCATCCATGAACATAAAAACAAAAGAGTCCAAGAACTAATGAAAGATTTGTTTCATCAAGGCCATAAACACCACAAGATCATTAGTGAGACTCAATGGAATAACCATAGAATTGAAATTTCTATGTCGACTCTTAAACACTATATTGGTTATATCCTCTTCAAATCCTCTCAACTGGTGGTACCCTGGCCGAAGGTAAATATTTGAAAACTAACATGGCCCTCTGATATGTTCAAAAATATCATTAATTCTTGAAAAAGTATATTTTTTCTTAATGTTCACTCGATTAAACTTTTGATAATCCATGCAAAGTCTGAGTCTCCCATATGCCTTCTCAAAAAATAGCATAGGTGAAACCCATTATGACATGCAAGGCTGAATAAATACCTTAGCCTTGAGATATATAATAAATAAATAAAGTTCCACCAACTCATAAGGATATATAAGTTATGAAGACATAGAAATAAGAATCATACTGGGGAGTAGATAAATGGTAAACTTGACCTCTCTTAGGGGTAGTAAACCAAAAAAATTATTTGGAAAGACCTCGGGGTACACATGCACCACCATAGAAATTAGACTTACCAAACAAGGGTAAACAGCATCAAGAAATAACTCTAATAACTGGAATGATATTACCCTAGAATAAGGAACAGCATGTCAATACCTTCTCTATCTAGAGTCCCACTCAACCTGAAAAACATGATTGACCCCATCAAAATATAAAAATTGAACCTAATAGTGATAAAATTCTATCTGGTCCTTAACTCTAATCATCCAATACATGTCAATAATCAAGTTAGATATTTCTAGATTGATCACTAAGAAGTCCCACTCCACCTAAAGGTCATCTATCATCAACCAAAATGGGGGACACATGAAACCTTTTTTGAACCTATTTCCTAAAGGCATGAAAATATAAAAAAATTATGGCATTAGACCTGAACGCAAGTTGATCACATCAACTAGATTTAACGATATAAAATAATGAGTAACACCTATATAAAAAAATATAATACTATAAAAGATGAATTAAACACCATATCACTATTAGTAGCTGGACCTACTTCGAATTCATCTAGCGCATAATCTTCTGCATAAAGAATTACAGTATTAGATCCTCCATGATCTTTCTTATCTATAATAACATCCCCCTTAGACTGAAGATAATTACCTCTACCATTGGAAGCATCGGTATGAACCAGTGATCCCTTAGTGAATATTTATCCAAAACTTACTACCTTGGTATATCCTATCAAAACAATTATTTAGATTTTCAATTTTCCCATAATAATGAAAAGTCTTGGGAGAATTCGCATAATTTGGTTTTGATATGACCATTCCACCCAAACTGATAGAAAACAATATTCTTCATTCTAGAAAAAGCTCCCAAAACTAGTCCTAAAGATAATTGGCTACCTTTGTGCTTTCTTTTCTAGCTAAAAGATACACCCTGGCTAACCACTACACCAACTGAAGCTCCATCCAAACTTGTCTTCCTTGATATGTATAACTCATCCAAAGCTACTTTTTGGACCACCTATAAAAATTACATAAGGAAAATTAGAATCAAAATTGATTTAATATCTTTCATTAATCCCAACTAAAACCTTCAATCCATTAGGTACTCATTAGTGATAATCTATGATGATAGATGCACCATCTCAGCAAAATAGGTGGAATACTTCATGATGGTACACTCTCCCTGGTTCAAGGTTAAAAAAACTTGGTTCTATGCAACACGTAATGTCTCAGGATAAAAAATTTGATTGAATATTTTCTTGAAATAAGCCCAGGTAAATCCTTTTGAAACTTAGTTTTCACAATAGCGTCACATTATCTCCTTCTCAGTCCTTCAAGAATATACATGGAAAAACCCACCTTAGAGGTCTCAAGATTCTTTAGAAAGTTAAACATCCTCTCAATATGATCAATCCAATCTTTAGATTCCTGTAGTCCTTTGTTTCCAAGAAATGTAGGTGGATGTTGCTTTTCAAATTTTGAGTCATGATCCACTATTCGTCCCAGGTTCTCGACACCTGCTTGACCTAGAGTGTGAATAGTGATGATTTCTGCTTCTACTAAAGAAAGGTCCACAAGAGGGTTTGCCTATAGAACCTATCTTGTACATTTTTCTATCATATTTGGAAGATCTATTCTAGAAGGAATTTTCTAACAGTCACAAGACAAAAATCAATCAATAATGAGAAAATTAAAAAATTATAGGATCAACTTCAGTTATAAATATAAAAGCTCTAAAACATAAAAAATTTAAATATATTTAATAATTATTAAAATAAGGATGAAATATTAAGAAAATAAGAGGTTAATTTAAATAAAATCTCCAAATATTTCATTTAAATGACTTGAAACACCAAGTCTCAAACCTCGTAAAAAAAATCCGGCCACCCATGGTAACTCAAGTTCAGACATAGAAGTGAACTAGCTAGGAACCCTCTCACACTTACAACCTGAATTCCAATGGTCCTAACTCCTATCTACCCAAGAAATCAAAACAATATCAAGAAGTGTTAACACACTTTAGGCTTAGTATACCTTTGATACCAATTTGTAATTAACCAACCGGGTCAGCTACACAAGCCACCCGAGTTGACCCATCATGATGAGGTAAACAAAGATAACCAAAAAAAGTATTGAATATAATAAAAAAAGATATACAACCATAGTAAAATGTGGAATAAAAATATATAACAATATCTATAAAACCCAATCCAAATAGGAAAAACCAAAAAAATTTGAAGCAGACAAGACCAACGAACCTTAATGTGACCAACTATCACCTCCAAACCATCTCGCTATGAAGGAAACCAATGAAAAGAGAACTTGGAATGATGCATTTTTCCCATACCTTTTCCATATTCCTATAAAATAATCTCTACAACTAACCAAGGGAAAAATTAAGGTTTGAGAAGAATCGTAGTAGGATACCACCAAAGAATCAATACAAGTTATAATATCAAGAATTTACAAGTTATAGATTTAAAAACAACAATCCAACTTATAAATAATTTTTTATAAAAAAAACTATTCTGAAACATTTCCTTTTATTTATATAAATACACACCATATTCACTAAATATAAATTTATTAGGTGTAAAAAAATAGGTAAATTAAATATGTGAAAAAATATTCATGGAATAAACCATCCTATGATAAAACAGGTATAAAAGAAAAATCACACCATTTGGTATATAGCCTATAGTAATACATAATAGACATAAAATAAGAATAAACAAGGATGATATTGATTCATGTCACGGTCTTTTGATATCACAAAGAAACCACTAGTGGTGACACACAAACTAGGGTCAACAACATATATTTCTCGACGCACCCAAGGTTCCCAATGTGCCAAGTTTGTTCAAAAACAATTTACAAAACTATAATGACATTTAATTTAAATCCTTTTTTAAAAATCTAATACATTTCATCAAGAAAATATAGAAAATCATGTATTAGAAAAACTTTTATTGATCCACCTACCACAAGATAGGGAAACCCTATCTGCTTTTGAAAATAGATATTGTAAAACCACAAATCCACCTTTGAAAGACAAGGACCAATAAAAAAATGAAAATTATTGATAGAATACATCAATTGATCATGAATTAAAACCACAATTGCAGCCAATGTTGTAGTCGTAACCAAATACAAGGAGGAAACATAAGGATTCTTACACAATGTGACGAAATGAAACCTCAATGATGATAAATCACTAAATGAATGATTCAAAAGAATTGAATATATACAAAATCATCTAGGAGACCTCTAGATCACAATAGTGTAGGATTCATACCAAATAAGAATATAAATTATCCATGCATTTGCCTAAAAAGCACAAGCTCTAAGAATTACACATTATGAAACCTTATTTCATGTCGTATAATCCACAAAACCGAAAAATTATGAAAAATTTGTCTACTCAGATTAAAAATACGTATTTTTACTTTTTCATGATGTTTAATACTTTCATTATGTTTAAACCCATCATACCATGAACCAATTCATGGAATATGCTTGAGGACCATTACACGATGTGAAATTGATTCACGATGTGTAAACCCTTAACACCATGAACCAATTAAAAACATTTTCCCAATGAGAATTACATAATGTGTAACCATTACATGACATATAAATGTCCATCAACAAATACTCAGCCCAAATTATTTAAAAAGGCCCAAAATTGTGTCTAGTGTTCTCAGAAAATGAGGAGAACCCTGTAATTCCTTTGATAGAAAAATTATACCCATACTCCATTAGGTTTAAAAATATACATGCTAAAACATTAGGTAATTTTCCCCAAAAAAGGATCTCCATTCTTGAGAAGACTATGATACACCCAAACAAAAAGGAAAACCAAAAACAAGAGACAAGTCATACCTGAAGGAAGGTAACAGGGTGTTACACAACCCCTTACCCTAGACTGAATACCATAACATCATGATCAAGATAAGGGTTAGATATTTCATATGAAAAAATAAAATAACCCCCTCCCCCAGAAAATATCTCCACAACACCAAGCCTGAGGAGAGAGTTAATAAATATAATTCATAAGTTATAGGGACATTTTCCCCCAGACCAAATCTTCACAAAACCAAGAATGAGGTAATGAGTTCTTCTTACCTTCTATGAAAGTAATTTAGGTAGGGGTGGGTTACTAAAGGTTGATGTATTATAATAAATTGGTTCATGGAATTTAATGGGTGGGTTTAAAACTAGAGAATATTGGTGACACTAACCATTGAAGAAAAGTTGTTAAAAATCAAGGAGGAATGATGATAGTTTGGTCATTTAGTTCAAGGGGGTATCAAACAAAAAAAATTAGGTTATATGAGGTAACTTAGGTGAATCCAAAAAATATCAAGCATAATAATTTTAAACGATAAATATAAAACATAGAAATACTCCCTAACTCAACAAGGTCAACAAATTATAAGCCAATACAACGGAGTTGAGAACCCAGGACTCCACAATAGATTCCAACAACCTATTAACACCATATTCATCATAAAAAAACAATTATAAAATACTATAACCAAGAATGCATCATGTTGTCACCATTCCTAGAGGAACAATTAAGAAGGAGAAAGAGAAAGAAAAAAATAAATCACCTAAGATCAAAAAAGAATCAACAGCATGAATTGAGAAAATTCATATCCTTAAAAGGATTCCAAAGAATTTGAGGAAGGCCACTTGAATCAGATAGGACTTGATAGGAAATAGAGGAAGAAACATGGTAAAATTAGGGAATAGGTTATCTTATATTTATAGAAGGATTTAATGGACCCCCCACTATGGCATGGAGATTCTCAAATGGCTGTGCTAGCCTTAGTCAATGAGAGATCCAAGGTCCCCATATTTAAAACAACCAACTCCACCCCCAATAATTTTCTCTCACATTTAAAAAATTGTGTTTAAATCCTTTGACCACCACTACATCCTAGGCCACGATGTGGTGAAATTTCCTTAGTTGTTTCATTATTCTACACAAAAGACCATGACGTAGATGAATCATCTCACCATTTTCACCTTCCTTTACTTCACTAAGAATCTCACTCGTTAAAACACCCATCCCTATGGCACAGTGGTATCCTATCTTCCAATTTCACCCATTTCACCAAGAGAAACACCTCTAGAAATGGATATCAGGTCGGTTTTTCATGTTTTTGTGCACACAACACCAATCTCCATGGAAAATTTCCAAAAAAATCCAATCCTACATTGTTTGAATCATTCATTTTATTGAAGGTGAACTCACTAAATAAAACTTTTTCCACCATTCCTACCACTATGGTGTAGTGGAAATGATGATGGTTATAATTCTCCAAAGCCTTAAAAACTCCTATCTAACACCACTAAACTCCCTATAGAGGCCCTTAGGCCCTAAAAACACAAGTAAATGGATTTGGAAATCAAATACTTGCAAGAATTAAATATATTAATTTAACATAAGAAATTTAAATTATAATACAATTAAATAAAAGTTTTAAATCTAATATAATTAATATTTGACACAAAGAAAGCATACTTATATTTTTGGTAAAACATATATGTTTTATTTTTGATAATATATATTTTAGATTAATTTTAAAAAAAATTATAAAATGGTTTTATAAGAAACTAGTTAATTATATATAATGAAAATATAATTTTATGAAATCATAAATACTTTTTCTAAATGTCATAAATTTGATTATGTCGTAAAAAATTAATATTTTTTAATAAATAAGTATTTTTATTTAAAATTTAAATTTATCATTTTTAGAAAATTATTTTGATAAAATGAATTTTATTTTTAGAATAATCACATTGAAATTATATTAGGGGTATTTTTTGGATTTTTCTATAAAAGTTAACTTTTATGAATAGTAAAAAATAATTTTTTTACAAATTCCCTAAGGTTTAGGGAATAATCACGACAAAAGCATGGCTAAAAATTTTATAAAACCTTTGTTTCAACCAAATATGTTTTTAAGGATTAAAATAACATTTATAAAAATAATATGTTGAATTTAGAAACCTATGTTTGAAGTTTTGTAACCTAAGATATATTTTATTATAATAAAAAAAATTGGTCATTTTCCCTTAATAAAGTATTCAAAAGATGTCATTTGATTTTGTCTTATCTTTAAGGTCAAATAAATCTAATTTATTAATAATAAACTATTGAATTTCATAGAAATCAATATTATTCATAATCCATTGGCATAAATGATAAAATAATCAATATGTTCACACAAAAATACCTCTCTCCTTAAGTATAAATACCCCATCTTCCTTCCTTGGAAAAATAGTTTCCATCCACTTCTCAAAGCCCAGTACTTTTTCATTTCTCCTCTAATAAGCCTCATAGTACCCTTATGGATGTTTTGGAGTCACACAACCCTAATCCTTCAAGGATCTAGCAAAGGATTAAATCTTCAAAGAAGAGGTAACCCCAATTATCTTTTCATTATTATTCTCAATTCTTATTTCTACTATCCCAATCAATTTACCTTTTTCTACCTTTATAAAATATTTAATATATAATTATATAACATATTAATTTTATTATGATATAGGTATAACTATTTTAATCTATTTATATTATACACTCTCTCTCCCCCTCTTTTGACATGCCTCATTGATGGTTGGTTTTATATCTTCTTATGAGGACGTTTTCAATGATTTACTTATCACCACAAACATGGATGGTTAGTGTATATTATATAATATAAATTTATTCTCATGTATTATATTTTTTTTAAATAATTATACAACATGATAAATTAAAACTAATAAAAATCATAAAATCAGAACAAAATGGGATAATTTAAATGAAAACATGTCTTTAATTCATTATTTCTTTAAATTAAATAGTAAAAAATAAATTCCAATGATTATAACTTATAAATAATGATAAAAAATAATATAATTAACTTATATATTTATATTTTAATAAAAAAAAGTTTATTATATATGAGGCACAAATTTGATAAAATAAAACAAGACCTGAGGTAAGGATAATCTCAAACCTCGTTCTTTCCTTTTGGGTTCGTCACCTTTTTCTATATATTTTCAATATGATTCATTAAAATAAATTCTAAATGACTTTTTAACTAATTTACCTTTTTTATCTATTGATATTTATTCTTTTACTTCATTGATATGATTTCTAAACCGCCTATAATGATTTTAAATAAGGATTTATTTTCCAAAACATCTCATTATTTCCTCTTAAGATATTTCCTCTTCTCACTATAACCCATGATCATTTTATGCCAATATTTAAGGTACAAAAAAAATTCCTTACTATTTGTGAATATAAAAGGTTATTCATTGAAATAGGATTCACAAAATCTATATGAAACTCATTATTTTTCATGGATTATTATATGTGTATTATTGTTATATGTTTTCTTTTTATATAGAATACATGATTATGAGCATATTATGATGAGATGAGTGGGATCGAAATTATATATCCCTCTAATTCACTGGTAAATTTGATATGTGTCATGATATTATATTTATTATGTGAGAACATGATGCTATCTTTATTTACATTTTATGAAATGATGATTTATACACATATATTATGAGTGAATATAATGCTAGCTTTGTTCACAACTTATATGAGGATTTGACCATAATGTTATGACATTTGATTATTACGCATACATTCCATTCCATTTTCAAATTATTACCACATTATTTTGATGATGATACTTTTCATATGATATTATGATGATGATTATTCTCACTATATTCTATATTTTTTCATGCCTCATGTTCCTTCCCTTTTATTCATCCCCTTATTAGGATTTTAGATCACCCTTTTTTTATGTATATCCTCAGGTGACTATATGTACTAATGAGAATATGAAATCTAATAGTTGGACTATTCATAAGTAATTAAATAATGTTTTATGTTTTATGCATAATTATGTTGTATAAACCTAATTTTCCCAAGATACTGAACCTTTTGATTATAGATTATTATCATTATTATGTTTTTTATTTTAAAAATGATGTAATAATCATGTATGAAATATATGATTCATTATAAAAATTATTTCCCATATCATCATCCCATGATTAGTCACTTGGGAACAATTTGAAACATAACTTATGGTACTTATCCTATAGTATAAATTCCCTCTAGAATAAAGATTAACATAAACCTATATATAATTTCCTTCCCCATTAGAAAAAGATACTTCCTTGCTTCCTTTAAAATACCTTAGAATACACTTTACAACTTTTCAATGTTGTTTTCCTGAGTAATCCATGTACCACCTCATGAATCCCAATATATAATAAATATATGGTTGGGTACAAACCATGGAATACATAAATATTTTGAATGGTGATGTATAAAGAACAATTTCCATGTTCTTAACCACTGATTCCATATTTTGTGTTTTCTTCTAGGAAAATATAAAATGCCTTATTAAGGGAATATAAATTGGATTTTCTTCCGATATACTAAACTTACTAAAAACCTTTACAATATAGTAAGCTTGAAAAAAATTCAAGGTTATGATTGTATGATATCTCTTGATCTGTATCCATGGAATCTTGTTATCTTCTATAAGATCTTTAATCTCAAATTTCTCAATCATTTTCTCTTTAAATCCATTAATCCTTTGTATTCATGATCCTATAATAATTATGTTATCCATTTATGGAAGAAATATAATATATCCTTGATAAAATTAATTAAATAAACAAAATCAGTCTGTATCAAACCATTTATATGCATTTTTACTCATAAATTCATCAAAATTATTATTTCACAACCTGGAATCCTGCTTTAATACATGAAACATTTTCTGTACTTTATACACCAGGTATTTATTTATCATATCTATGAATCCCTTGAGAAACTTTATAGAGATTACCTCCTAAAAAATAATATTCATGATCTAAATTCTATAATTTATCAATACTTATCACCATTCATATAAAAGTAAGATTTAAAATAGGAAATAAAAATTTGGTTAAATCCAAACATTGCTTCTACTTAAACCCTTTTAGTGGAAGACTTGTCTTATATCTACATACACCATGATGATCCTCTTTAAAATGGTATACCCATTTGTTTAGTAATTTTTTCTTTATTTGTAGAAATAGATTAATATTCCAAGTATTGTTTGTATGAATAGAATAAATCTCATCCTTCATAGTCATCTCACACTTTTCCAACTCCTTTAACTACATCACTTATTTAAAATATTATGTCGCTCCAACATTAATCAATAATAAATAGTGAAAGGACTATAAATACCACTACTTATTTCTTCTCACCCTAGTAGATCTACTCAATACTACTTTAGTAATAGACTCCAAAAAAATATTCTCATCTTTAGGTATTCCTTCAAGCTCAACTAGATCATGTCACCATGGATTATTTACTCCCACCATTAACATCAACTACATATCAATATTTATACATTATTTCTTCATTAAATATAATATTTTAGCTTCAAATTATCTTTTTTTTTCAACATCCCAAAATGGATATCCAATTTTTGATGCTCTATATCCAATGAAGAAATATGTTTTGGACTTAAAATCAAGATTTTCACTTACATAATAATCTATATATACATATTTTGACCAACAAAAATATCATAATTGAGAGATTCTTACATATTTTCTTGAACATAGCTCCTCAAAAATTAATTCTACTATTAGAACAATTTGACTCTTGTAAATAAGATATGTTTCTATATTTACTAGATATATCTAGAGATTCTTAGGTAGCCCTAAGTGAGACTAAATATTCCTAGAACAAACATTCAAGGTTGTATTCATCTATATAGCCACACTACTCTATTGTTTTGTACCTTGAATATTCTTCTCCCATCAAATTATTTCATAGAACATAATTCATTAAACTCATTATTATCACACTCTGATCCATTTTCAAACATCAATCATGTCAATTTTGATCCAAATTAATTATCTATAAGATTATTACACTACATAACCATATTAAATACATCAGACTTTATTTTTAGAAATTAAACTCTACCCATCCCTTTTGATTCATCAATACATGTCACATAGTATAGAGAACCTCTGATAGAATGTATAGGTGTGGGTCTCCACATTTCATTGTTCAACATATCTAATTTTCCAAATTTTGATGTTCTTCCTTATTTTATAAAATAATCCTTCTTATTTCCAAATATAAAACCTTAAAATAGTCCATGGTGCAGTAATACTACACCACTTTGCTACAATACCCAAATTTGAATAGTGTTCTATGGTGCATTAACACTGCACATTAATTTGGTCTACCTTTCTATGGTAACATGCAATAGTGTATCATGTAAACTCTATTACAGTGGTCAGCCTTCGATGGACCACTAAATTTTAGTTCAAATTCATCTAATAGATCATAGTCTACTATTCTATTAAAAAACAACATTCATTTATTTATCATCCTGTAGTAATATGGTTGATCCTTATTCTCATCAAAGTATTATTACCCTTTTACATGAGATAGATACACATTATTCTGATTCATGAGGGGATGATGTAACATTTTATGAGCCCTTCTTAGTTTCTATAATCACCTCTATATGTATTCATGTGTGATCATCATGATTGTATGCATGTATTATTATTTTATTTGAGTTAAAATTGTGTCTTAGAGAAAGTGTAGGAGGGAACAGGTCCTTGGTTCAATTAGTAGGCCATGATTTGGGCTTATCGGGTATCTTCCTGTGATTCTTGGACTGTTGTGGTCCTCTTTTATTAATTTATTTACTAATTATATATATTTATAGTTATGGGGTCTTTTTTCATTTACTTTTTTCCTATGTATGCAATGATAGTGATACATCTCATATATATTCTAGTATTGTTGAGCTTTTTTTTTACTTTTTATATTTTTCAAGAAGAGGTTTTTCTTCTTGAGTGAGAAATACATTTTCAAATATAGGTTTGGTTAGTTATAATGTATATACAAGTAATGTTGAAATTTATGTACGATTTTGAAGGTATTTTTAATGGTCATAATGATAATAACGGTTCCCCATTTTCAAGATTAAACTCTTAGTACATATCACTAATAACTGGAATTCAAAGAAACATGTATGGGGTCAACAATGGGAAGACTCAAAAGTTGGGTCTTTATTATGGGTTTTCAGGGATAATCATATCATCTTTATCTATAGAAGAAACCCCATTTTGAGTGAACTATACTCGATAAAATCAACATATAATATAAAATAAGAACATAAATGTGTGTACCTAGATGAAAACAAGTTTGGCCTTCAATCTTCGATGGAGTGTGCTTGATGAAGATCATAAGAGTAGAAAACAAAATCCTCCTATATATGAGGGGATTACCCTAGACAAAGGATCTCAGAATGTTTTTTGAGGATATATAAACACAAAATTGGTTTTATGAACTTTACTTATTGAGAAACTATGTTTTGGGAGGAAAAGATAATCATGAGGCTTTCATACAATCGGTCATCACCCACATAAGGGATCGCATCCATTTATATATCCATCCTTGACACATTTCATTTAATGAAACACATTTTCTATATTCAACATATTGACATACATTTATTCCCATTGTACTTTCTCATTGAATTCCATCAATTAATTCAAATCATTTAATCTATTCATAATGGATGCCATTTAATAGATTCATAATGGATGCCATTTAATCCATTCATAAAGGATTATAACCGATGAAACTTCATGTGAATATACATGAATCTAAATTTAATATATTCACAATCATATTTTAGTATGCATCCAAATTCCACTTCCACTAAAATAACCTAAATAATTTATGAAAAACTTCACAAATCTTTTTGAATCCATCCAAAACTTCATTTGGATACATTTTTGTCATACTCTCTTAATTATGGAACAAACACATTATCCAAAACTTAATCCTTATCCATAGTTCTAATTATATGGCCCTATGAGCCTTATTATTGTTTATTAAAAATATGAAATCCCTATTTCATACATGTAAGAAAATAATTATCTCTAAAAAAGAATTAGTGGTACTCAAGTTACTAAGGGTTCTGGTGTAATCTCTATCAAACATACTCATATCTCTGTATGAACAAATCCACCACAAGATGTATCATATAAATAATATTTATACTTATATAACCCATTTTTCTATGAAATCAAGTGAACATAGGACATTGAACAATTTAAATATAGTATAGGTCATCTAATCGTTTCTTGGTTCTCTGAAATATACTAACCTAATTAACGAATACATCACATTTCATTCATCTAGAAAATGAGCATATCACATGTCCCTCATCTTAGTAGTTGAACACATAATATGTTAATTAACTAATAATAGCCATGAATTTTCTTAGGATAATCCATTCAAGGTCCATATGTCTTAACTCACCACACAAGTGAACAAATCCTATCTTGGTTTCACAATAATCGATGAAATGATTAGAAACATACCCAACCACCCCCATGTTAGCTAAGTCAGTATGGTGACTTTCATAAGTAAGGTATAAAATTGTGAAGGTTATTATACTAGGTATATCACAAACCTTAGGTAATGGGTATTGATTATAATCATAAACCCCAGAGTATATTGATGAATTTATGATATTCTATGAGATATACATTGACAAACCAATCCAAGTTAGAAGTATCTACTTATTACTTCATGGATCTATTATTAGAATATCAATTACAACCCTTTTTAATGAGTATAATATTTTAATCTTGTTAATATTATCATATCATCGCAACCAATAATAATCCATGATGATCATTTACTAGGTACAACACAAAGTTGATACTTTAAGGGGATATTATCATTCAACCATCCATGTAAAGTAAAATTCAGGACACATTAATCAATGATAAATGGAGGTTTCCTTTATTATAAAATCATGATACATCATATATCCATTACATCCATCTATCAATTATCGAATACTAAAATACCTAAAATGACTCTTATGTTTTGTCTGTGGTAATGGATTCGTCAACATATTTGCTACATTGTCCTCTATATCCACCCAATTTAACTTTACATCACCCTATCAATGATTTTCTATATGGAAATGTATTTATAGAGGATATTTTTAGTCCTTTAGTGAGACCAGTATTCCTTATACTAAGTGTTAGATCTATTATTTTCATAATATAGCATGATTACTCCTAGAATACGAGGAACCACCTCAAGTTCAGAGATGAACTTTTTTATACAAACAACTTTCTTTCCTGCATCTAATACAGCTATGTATGTTACCTCTATTATCGAGTCCACTATAGTGGCTTTTTTGGAACACTTCCAAGTGACTGCTTTGTTGTTTAGGAAAAACACATAACTAGATTGAGATTTCATATAATATTTATCGGAATGAAAACTCACTTATTTTTAATCTTTTACACAGAGTTTATATTCTCCTAAAAAGACAAATAACATATCCTTAGTCCTTAATAAGTACTTAATAATTTTCTTCATAGAAATATAATGACTCTCACTATGATTAGATTGGTATTTATTAGTCATACTGAGATTATTGGTGACATCAGGCTAGGTACCCAATATAACATACATGATAGAGCCCATGGCAAGTGCATAGTGAATTCTATCCATCCTTTATAACTCTTTAGAAGGATCATGAATTTTTTTATTCATACCATGTAATACTGGTAAAGAACCCATCTTGGAGTTCTCCATACTAAATTTTTTTAGTAATTTACCAATTTATGTGCCTTGACTAATCCCAAGAATCCTTTTAGATCTATCTCTATATATCTTTATTCCCATTATATAGGCATCTTCACCCATGTTTTTCATCAAGAATCATTTTCCTATTCACATCTTCACAGTGTGAAGAGCTAGGGTATCATTTATAAGAATAAGTATTTAATCCACATACAATATTAAAAACACTATTATTCTTCCACTAATTCACTTATATACACAAAAATCATCCACATTTTTTATAAAACCAAACTCTTTGGTTGCATCATCAAACTGGATATCTCAACTCTGTTAAAAATTGCTTCATTCCATAAATGGATCATTACATCTTTCATACCTTAACTGACTCATTTTCAAATTAAAAAATTTAACGTTGTATCATATAAATTTCCACGATTAAATTCATATTAAGTAAAATGGTTTTGACATCCATTTGATACATCTCAAAATAAAAATGAGATGGCATGGCTAGAAAAATCCGAATGAAATTTATCATCATAATAGGTGAAAATGTTTTTTAATATTCAATACCATGAATTTTTTTATAACCTTTTTACACCTAGAATTATTTATATGTTGAAACTCTACCACCCATGTTATTTTTCTTGTAGAAAACCCAATTACACCCTATGAGTCTCACCCCTTCAGGTGTATCCACCAAGTTTCAAACTTGGTTAGTGTGTATGGATTCCATCTTTTATTCCATATCTTTTAACCATTTTTCATAATCAAAACCCCCAATAGCCTCATTTTTAGTAGTAGTTTCATCCCATGTGAACATTATTTCATATACATTATCCATAATAAATTCAAATCTCTTGGGTTCATAGTGAATCCTACCAGATCTTTGAGGTTCTTATGTAACCTGAGTCGATTCTTCTTCCCCAACTCTTTGTGGAACCGGCTCAACCTCCATCTCAAGAACATTTCCTATTTTTTTCTTAAACTTATCCAATTTCAACATCCTCATACTAAATCCTAAACATAAATGTTTCTCTTTAAGAAAATTATCATGTCAAGTCATAAATACTTTGTGTTCAGAAGGTTTATAGAAATAATATCTCATTATTTACTTGGGATAACCAATAAATAATAATTTATCTAATTTTGGGAAAAGATTATCAAAATTTAATCATTTTAGTGTTTTACAACCCCAAATCCATATAAAAGATATCTTGGGATGTTTCTTAGTCCATATCTCATATGGTGTATTTATAAATGCTTTATATGAAATGAGGTTTAGTAACAATGTAGTAGTATCCAAAGAATAATCCCAGAATATAATATAATTTTCACATAGACTCTTCGTTTCTCAAAACATTCCTAACAAGGTATGATTTCTACTCTAAAATACATCATTCCACTATAGTGTTCCAAGATGAGTGAGTCGTGAAATAATTCCATAATTTCTCAAATGGCTATGAATTTCTATCTTAAGTATTCACCACCCCTATTTGATTGAAGAACCTTAATGCTCTTTCCCAGTTGATTTTAAACTTCATTCTAAAATTATTTGAAATTTTTAAAAGTTTCATACTTTTTCTTCATCAAAAACACATATCCAGGCCAATGAAAGTCATCAGTAAATTTAATGAAGTACCTATAACCCCCAATTGTTTTTTGTACTCATTGGTCCACGTAAATCACTATTTATGAGATCCGATAATCCACCAGCCCTTTCACATTTTCTCCCAAAAGGTGTATTTGGTATTTTTCCCAAGACACAAGATTCATATGTGTCAAACGATTCATAATCCAATGAGTCTAACAATCCATCTCCATGGAGTCTTTAAACATGTTTCTCATTTATATGTCCAAGGAGACAGTGCCAAAAGTAAGTGGGATTAGAATAAAATATGGCCTTATTATTCTAAGAGTTATAAATAGGATTATCCATTTCTAGAATGTAAAAACCATTCATTATATTATAAATTACATAAAAAATCTCATTCATATATATATCACAACAATTGTTCTTAATAGTAGATGAAAATCCTTTTTTATCCAAACAAGATATAGAAATAATTTTTTTATGGAGGAAACATAATAATAGTTATCTAATTCTAGTAAAAATAAACTTAGTAAAACCATATCATATATTCCATATTCTAATATAGAAATACTTTCTCCATTTCCAACATAAAGATCTACTTCACCCTTTTCTAACTCTCATCTATCTCCAAGTCTATATTTATCATCAAAAATGTGTGAAACACACTCAGTATCTTATACCCACGAGTCAAAGTTTGTAAATTTTAATTCTATAACATTCACATTCAAGGGATCTTAATTCTTCTCTTTAAAAACACTTCTCAACCCTTGATAAAAAAATTAACTATTTCATAAGTCATACCTATTAGATCTAAATATGATTTTTGTAATGACCCAAAGTTTCATTAATAGAAATCCCTCTTGATCTAATTAAATGTCTCTTTATGTTTATATAAAATTTCAACTTCTTTGGTTTTATGTTAAGAATTTTGACCGTTTCTAATATAGTCATTGAATAGTGATCACATGATTAGTATAAATATAGGGCTTTAACAAATCCAAATTTACTCAGACAAAGGAAGCAATGGCCTCATCCAGTAGAATTTCCCCATACGAAGCCCATTTGTTGGAGCTCTAAAAATAGGTGGCATCCTAGGGCTTCTCTCTTGACCAAGCCCAAGCTGAGATTCATCATGTCAAGCTCGAACGGGACTGTCTATGGGAAAAGTGGAAGTTGATAGAAATTACCACTCAAGCGATGTTATCCGAGCCACCCCAAGAGTCTATCACTATCGCACACCTTACCCTTAGGTCTTATGCGGCTGTTTTAAGGGGTTATATAACAAATAAATAGTACTATGTTCATGTACATTATTTTTTTGTATATAATAATGAATATACTTTCTTGTCATTATTGATACATTGTAAATAGTTTTTAAAGTACAAATAATGTTTTTAGTTATTATTTAATTAAGAATTCTATTTTATTAAATTAAGGTATTTTTGAATTAAATAATATTTTAATAAAATATTATTATTATTATTAAATTAATTTTTATAAACGATCTTAGAATTTTATGAATGCAATTGTAATTTTTATTAAGGTTTGAAAGCCATTTTTGTCAAAACCCGTGAATTTTCGATAAATGTTGGTTTTTATTTTAAAAGTGAAGATTAACATATTTAGAAATTTATTTAGATAAAATAAATGTTATTTCTGGAATCAGAACGTCCAAATTATCCATCGATGAATTTTTCATAATTTTCTGAGACAATCAAATTTTTGGGTAAAAATTAAAT
Organism: Viscum album; assembly: GCA_963277665.1. NCBI lineage: Eukaryota > Viridiplantae > Streptophyta > Magnoliopsida > Santalales > Viscaceae > Viscum > Viscum album. Next base: position 239,101,076 of record OY728137.1, read on the forward strand.
ACCGTTTAAATATATAATATGTTTTATGACATCATAATGACCCAATAGTGATGTAATAAAATACTGAAATATTTATTTTCGTCCAATATATGTTTTACCATTAAAATAATGTGATTTTGGTTTTTTTTGACATACTTTTCAAAGCATTAATGGACCCCTCAATACTTATTAAACACCTTGTCTTTTTAAATTAATTTCCATGGGCATATGACTCACCTCCACATAAGCAACCCTATTATTTTAGGAATTTAGGAATTTGGCATTATAAAATATTTTTTTCCTCTTCCATTTTCCAAAAACCATGGCCAAAAACCATGTGATGGTTCGTGGTTTGGATTAATTTAATGTAAGGGGACCTAAACCTAAATAATAAAGAATTCCCTCACCTTTCCTATATAAACTCACCCAAGATCCCACTTCCTCCACACTCAAAGACTTTTTAGTTCATCCAACCTCTGAACTACTCTCTATAGAATCCTCCCAAGGTGCCCCAAGCTCCCAAGAAGCCTCTCACAATCCTCTCTCTAGCCTTTGGGAGCACACTTCCAAGTAAGGGTTTTTCTTCCTTTCTCATTTTTGTCCAATTTTCTGTAAGTTGTTTTTCCCTTTTTATTTAAATTATGAATGTTGGGGTATGGTTTTTCACCTCCCTCATACTTCCCTCTTTATGTTTTAATGATGGGAGATCCATTTCTCTCTCATTAAATGCCTCCCATGTACACCTGTTACTATGCTGAAATTCCAAAAGGAACTTCTCCCTCCTCATTTACATTCTAGTAATACTTTTGTATCATGAACCTAAATTCAATTAAAATTGTTGGGACACGTATCTATATAAACTCCTTACTGTCCATTACAAGTAAATATTATGAGGAACCCCCTTTCTCTCTCATCAATCTTTCTTATGAATTCTTATGTCACGCCGTTACGCTGCCGAAATTGCCCCGATTTTCTAAGCCAATGCCATTGTGTAGTGAATACCTTTCCCATTTCTCCATCAAGGGTATTCACCTTTATGCACATTTACTTATTGATTATAAAGTTTCATTTATGAATTCCACATTCCTTTATCATGGAATAAATTATTATGTTTTATGAATCAATGTTTTATGATCCATGTGGCACACTTATGCATGAAATGAAATGTTTAAGAAGGGTGCGCCCTTATAGCGCTCCAATGCATTGGGTAAAGTATAGTATCATGATACGTTATGTGAAATGAGTGTTGACTCATGATAATTCAATTGAAACTAGGGTTTATTCATGCTTTATGTGCAATGAGTATTTACTCATGCTCCATGTGCAATGAGCCTTGGCTCATGCTAATTCCATGTTAAGTGTTGTTTCCACATTTACATATTATGATTATCATGCTTTATCATGCCTTTATGTTCATGTTTCTCTTATGCTCTATTGATATTCCTATTTCCTAACATGTATTTTACTCCTCATGTTATTCCATGTGTACTCCCTTACTGGGCTTTATAGATCACACTTTTCTTATGCATGTCCTCAGGTTATCTCATGCAATGCTATGTACGAGGGAATGTAGTGGTCATGTAAAGAAATTTTTCAATAAAGATGTTGTATTTCATGTTTCAAGTTTTTATGTAATGATCCTAAGCCCCAAATACACTAAACCTCTCGATCTTCTTTGTTGTATCAAGTGAAGTTTTATGTAATAAATCATGTTTAAGTTGTAATAAAAAGCAGGGTTGTCATAGTTGGTATCAAAGGATGGGTTTGGTTATTTTTTGGGATTAGGATTAGAAAACCCTAATAAAGCCTTAGAGACAAGACTAAGTACTATAAAAAAATCCCTAAGTTTTGGTAAGTACTGAGTAGGTGGTTTATCAAACAAATACATCCCTGTCTAGATACGAGTAGGTAGAGGCGGCTCTGGCACAGATGTATCCTAGGGGTAAAACCCGAAAACACCACTTTGAGCTAGACTCGAACGGGAACTGGTGCACTAAAACGGGCCTTTCTGCACTCTTGGATATGACACTCTTAGGGGATATCTTTTGATAAATTCACAAGAATATTATGAACCCTTATTAAGGGAATTAAAAAAATCCCCTAAGAATATATGTTAGAAAGTAGATCATGAAAAGCCTAGATTGAAGCCTATAGACTCATGAGTTAAGGAAATAAAAGTTTATTTATAAGTCATCAAATTTTGTCTTTGGATTAACCTTTATGTGTTACCCCTAACTTTCATTTTATTCCAGCCAATGGTCGGTAATAGGAGGACTCGGGCTAACAACCATTGTGAAGATCAGTGTGATGACTGTACTAATGAGATGCCTAATCCAATGGGAGCGGGAATCGTGAACTTTGTCACGCTTCTCTCTCAGATAACTCAAGTTTTGAATAGAAACACAGGTCAAGAGGAACGTTCAACCCCCCTAAGAAAGAACAAGATGCTATCTAGAGCTTTATGAGACAAATTCCTCCTACTTTTAGTGGATCATCTAATCCCACGATCGTTGAACAATGGATCAACTCCATTGAAAAGATCTTCTCCATCCTTCAATGTTCTGAACAAGAGAAGGTTCTTCAGGAGGCTTATCATATGGAGGGTAAAGCTGATCAATAGTGGACATTGATCAAAAATATAAAGCCTAAGGAGGAGATCGAGGCATTGGAATGGAAGGATTTCCGGAAGATGTTTTTCGATAAATATTTTCCGCGCACCCTTTGGCTTAAGATAGAAAAGGAATTCCTTTCCCTCAAGAAAAAATATGAAGAATCTGTTGGAGCGTACGAGGAAAACTTCACAAGGCTTGCACGATATGCTTCCGGCTTTGTCGTTACCCCATAATGCAAATTTGACCGCTTCTTTGGTGGGCTGAAGCCTAGCCTGCAGAAAGCATTGGTGATCCGTGACTTCGACAGCTATGAGGAAATTGTCTAATGTGCCCTCAAGGTTGAAATGGAGATCGGAGAATCACAGGGGTATCATGGGGATAAGAAGCGTAAGGTGGACTTCAATGCTGGTCATCCAATGGATAAATCCAACGGTGCTAAGAAGATACAGAACTCCACTTGCCAAAAGTGCGGAAAGAAACACCCTAGAAATTACCTTAAGGGGACGAGGAAATGCTTCAGGTGTGGAAGAGAAGAGCACCTAGCTGTTAACTGTCAGAAAGAAAGACCTGTGGCTGCGACAGAGGAGAGGGACGCTCCATTTCAACCTCAATGCATTTTTCAATTCTACAAATGAAAATAACTAGGTCGTTTTTCAAATAAGTGCCCTAATCTAAGGGTTTTCTAAGGAAACCAACAACCTCCAAGGTAGCAAGGAAGATTTTTTCCATCACTTCTACCGAAGTGAACCCCGACAATGAAGTGGTGATAGGTACGCTAGTTATTCATTCAAGAATATAGAACGTACTTTTTGATTCAGGTTCTACGCATTCTTTTATATCTCGAAAGTTTAGTAGATCAATCTCAGCACCACCACAAATAGTGGAAGTGAAGATGTCGGTGAGTACGGAAAATGGAGCAATCATTTCATCCAATGAATATAAGTCCTCCCCTGTTATAATATGTGGATTGAATTTCTCAAAAAACCTAGTCATACTCCCTCTGGTGGAATTTGATGCAATTCTTGGCATGGATTGGATTTCCTTATATAGAGCCAACATAAATTGTCGGGAGAGGGAAATCACACTCCATATGGAGAATCGACCCCCGATTATTTACAAGTGTAAGGAGGAAGATGAATCTACTTTAGCTCCATCATCTCAAGCATGGATATTACTACCTTATAAGCATGCGTATCTGGCTCAGATGATTGAGTCCAAGGAAGAAACCATCCTTAAATAAATGCCTATTGTGAGGTAATTCGCTGAAATATTTCCCGAGGAACTGTCTGGTCTTCCTCTTAGAAGAGATGTTGAATTCTCAATTGAACTTATACCCGGGGCATTACCAATAACCAAGAATCTATATAGAATGGATTTTGTAGAGCTTGAAGAGCTGAAGAAACAACTATATGAGAATCTGGATAAAGGGTTTATACACTCGAGTGCTTCACCATGGGGTGCACCAGTCCCCTTTGTCAATAAGAAGGATGGGTCAATGTGGATTTGCATTGATTATCGTGAACTTAACAAGATCACGATAAAGAAAAAGTATCATCTACTAAGAATTGATGACTTGTTCGATCAGCTGTGTGGAGCACAATACTTCTCTAAGGTGGACTTGCGGTCGAGATATTATCAAGTAAGGGTGAAAAAGGAAGATATCCCCAAGACTGCTTTTCGCACAAGTTACGGGCACTATGAATTCATAGTAATGCCTTTCGGACTCACTAATGCTCCATCAATCTTTATGGACCTAATGAATAGAGTCTTTAGATATTACCTAGAAAAATTTTTGGTAGTCTTTATAGATGATATTCTAATATACTCCAAAAACAAGGAGGATCATGAGGAGCATTTAAGAACTATACCGGAGACTTTGCGCAAGGGGAAGCTCTATGCAAAGTACAGAAAGTTTGAGTTCTGGTTGAAGTAAGTCCCATTCTTGGGCCATAACGTCACAAGCAATGGGATATCTGTGGATCCCTCCAAAACATATGCAATTGAGGGATGGCTTAGGCCAACATCAGTAACGGATATCTGTAGCTTCTTGGGGTTTTCTGAATATTATCGACGATTTGTGAGAAATTTCTCACGATTGTCCAACCCTATTACAAAGCTTACTAGAAAGGGATTAAAGTTTTCTTGGAGTGATTAATGCAAAGAAAGCTTCAAAGAGTTGAAAAGGAGGCTTATCACTGCGCCCGTGCTCACTTTACCCACAAGTGGGGAACTTTTTGTTGTTTTCAGTGATGCTTCAAAGAAGGGCTTAGGTTGTGTGCTGATGCAAAATGATAAAGTGATATCCTATGCCTTAAGGCAGTTGAAAATCCATGAGAGAAACTATCCAACGCATGATCTGGAGTTGGCGGCGGTGATCTTTGCCTTAAAAATCTGGTGGCATTGTCTCTATGGAGAGAAATGTGAGATATATACTGACCACAAGAGTCTTAAATACATATTCAAACAGAAAGAGCTTAATATGCGCTAGAGAAGATGGATAGAGCTCATCAAGGATTATGAATGTTCAATCCATTACCATCCTGGGAAAGCGAACAAGGTGGCAGATGCCCTAAGTATAAAGGATCCAGCAATTCTATCAATGATGAGAATTGAGAAGGATCCAATCTTCTTAGACTTGATGAATATGGACATGGGAATCATAGAGAAGGGAATATCATCAATCCTTTCACAAATGATTGCTCAACCATCTCTTTTGGAAAGGTTAAAGGATGCTCAAAAGGATGATGTGGGAATTCAATAAAAATTGGAAGCTATCGAAAAAGTGAAATCCTTAGAGTTTAATGTTAATGAAGAAGGAATTGTGCGGTTTGGGAAAAGACTATATGTTCCATCAAGTCCGAAGATGAAGAAGGAACTTTTGGATGATGCACATAGTTCAAATTTCTCTATTCACCCAGGGAGAACAAAGATGTATCGAGATCTCTGAGAAAACGTTTGGTGGGATAATATGAATAAGGAGATCGCTGAATATATATCAAAGTGCCTGGTATTCCAGAAAGTGAAGGCAGAGAGGCAGAAGTCTAAGGGGATGATACAACCATTGCCCATACCAGAATGGAAATGGGAGAACATCACCATGGACTTTGTCACCAGACTTCCGAGGATATCCAAAGGCAACAATGAAATATGGGTTGTTGTGGATCGTCTTACAAAGACTGCACACTTCATTTCTATTCAGGAGGATTTCTCATTGGATCATCTGGCATGGATATATATCAGGGAAGTGGTAAGGTTTCATGGAGTACCACTATCTATTGTGTCTGACCGAGATCCAAGATTCACCTCTAATTTTTGGAAGAGTCTTCAACATGCTCTGAATACTAAACTAAACTTCAGTACGGCCTATCATCCTCAAACTGATGGCCAATCCAAGCGGACTATACAAACACTTGAGGATATGTTGAGGGCATTCTCAATGTAATTTAATGGAGGATGGGATCAACATCTTCCTCTGGTTGAGTTCTCTTATAATAATAGTTTCCACTCGAGCATCCAAATGGCACCATATGAAGCCCTGTATGGGAAAAGGTGAAGAACATCGGCATGTTGGGATGAGGTCGGTGAATGTAAGCTGCTTGGACCAGAAATGGTCGAGGAAATGGTGGAGAAGCTGAAAACCATTCAGCAGCATATCAAGGAAGCTCAGAGTCGACAGAAGAGTTATGCAGATAATCGTCGATGAGACCTTGAGTTTAAAGTTGGAGACATGGTTTTTCTATGCATATCTCCATGGAAGAAGGTCATGTGGTTTGGAAAGAAAGGGAAGTTAAGTCCAAGGTACATCGACCCCTTCGAGATTCTTGATCGTGTCGGGGTTGTGGCCTGTCGACTAGAACTTCCACCTACTATAGACAAAGTATATGATGTATTTCATGTATCCCTCTTAAGGAAGTACTTACTGGACCCTTCACATGTACTCTCTTCTAAGGTGGTATAATTGGAAGATGATATTTCTTATGAGGAGCAACCAGTGAAGATCTTATATCGTAGAGAAAAAGTTTTACAAAATAAGACAATGCCCCTCGTCAAGGTGTTGTGGAGAAACCACAAGTTTGATGAAGCGACTTGGGAATCGGAGGAAATGATAAAGCTGAGTTACCCACATCTGTTTTAGTGTGGGAAAAGGAAAATTTCGAGGGCAAAATTTCTTAAGGGGAGAATATTGTAACAACCCAAAGTTTCGTTAATGGAAATCCCTCTTGATCTAATTAAATGTATCTTTATGTTTATATAAAATGTAAACTTCTTTGGTTTTATGTTAAGAATTTTGACCGTTTCTAATATAGCCATTGAATAGTGATCACATGATTAGTATAAATATAGGGCTTTAACAAATCCAAATTTACTCAGACAAAGGAAGCGATGGCCTCATCCAGTAGAATTTCCCCATACGAATCCCATTTGTCGGAGCTCGGAAAAGAGGTGGCATCCTTGGGATTCACTCTTGACCAAGCCCAAGCTGAGCTTCATCATGTCAAGCTCGAACAGGACCGTCTACGGGATAAGTGGAAGTTGATAGAAATTACCACTCAAGCGATGTTATCCGAGCCACCCCAAGAGTCTGTCACCATCGCACACCTTACCCTTAGGTCTTATGCGGCTGTTTTAAGGGGTTATGTAACAAATAAATAGTACTATGTTCATGTACATTATTTTTTTGTATATAATAATGAATATACTTTATTTTCATTATTGATACATTGTAAATAGTTTTTAAAGTACAAATAATGTTTTTAGTTATTATTTAATTAAGAATTATATTTTATTAAATTAAGGGATTTTTGAATTAAATAATATTTTAATAAAATATTATTATTATTATTAAATTAATTTTTATAAATGATCCTATAATTTTATGAATGCAATTGTAATTTTTATTAAGGTTTGAAAGCCATTTCTGTCAAAACCCGTGAATTTTTGATAAATGTCGGTTTTTATTTTAAAAGTGAAAATTAACATATTTAGAAAATTATTTAGATAAAATAAATGTTATTTCTGGAATCAGGACATCAAAATTATCCAATGGTGAATTTTTCATAATTTTCTGAGACAGTCAAATTTTTGGGTAAAAATTAAATACCGTTTAAATATATAATGTGTTTTATGACATCATAATAACACAATAGTGATTTAATAAAATACTAAAATCTTTATGTTCGGCCAATATATGTTTTACAATTAAAATAATCTGATTTTTGGTTTTTTTGACTTACTTTTCAAAGCATTAATGAACCCATCAAGACTTATTAAACACCTTGTCTTTTTAAATTAATTTCCATGGGGGTATGACTCACCTCCACATAAGCAACCCCATTATTTTAAGAAGTTTGTACTTTGTCCTTATAAAATATTTTTTTCCTCTTCCCTTTTCCAAAAACCATGGGCAAAAACCATGGTATGGTTTGTGGTTTGGATTAATTTAATGTAAGGGGACCCAAACCTAAATAATAAAGAATTCCCTCACCTTTTCTATATAAACCCACCCAAGCTCCCACTTCCTCCACACTCAAAGCCTTTTTAGTTCGTCCAACCTCTACCCTAATCTCTCTATAATCCTCCCAAGGTGCCTCAATCTCCCAAGAAGCCTCTCACAAGCCTCTCTCTAGCCTTTGGAAGCACACTTCCAAGTAAGGGTTTTTCTTCCTTTCTCATTTTTGTCCAATTTTTTGTAAGTTGTTTTTACCTTTTTATTTCAATTATTAATGTTGGGTTATGGTTTCTCACCTCCCTCATACTTCCCTCTTTATTTTTTAATGATTGGATACCCCTTTCTCTCTCATTAAATGCCTCCCATGTACACCTGTTACTATGCCGAAATTCTAAAAGGAACTTCTCCCTCCTCATTTACATTCATGCAATACTTTTGTATCATGAACCTAAATTCCATTAAAATTGTTGGTACATGTATATATATGAAATATTTAATGTCCATTACATGTAAATATGATGAGTAACCACCTTTATCTCTCATCAACCTTTTTTATGAATTCTTATGTCACGTCGTTACGCTGCCGAAATTGCCCCGATTTTCTAAGCCAATGCCATTGTGTAGTGAATACCTTGCCCATTTCTCCATCAACAGTATTCACCTTTATGCAAATTTACTTGTTGAATATAAAGTTTCATTTATGAATTCCACATTCCTTTATCGTGGAATAAATTATTATGTTTTATGAATCAATGTTTTATGATCCATGTGGCACACTTATGCATGAAATGAAATGTTTAAGAAGGGTGTGCCCTTATAGCGCTCCAATGCATTGGGTAAAGTATAGTATCATGATACGTCATGTGAAATGAGTTTTGACTCATGCTAATTCAAGTGCAACAAGGGTTTACTCGTGCTTTATGTGAAATGAGGATTTACTCATGCTTCATGTGCAATGAGCCTTGGCTCATGCTAATTCCATGTTAAGTGTTGTTTCCACATTTCCATGTTATGGTTATAATGCTTTATCATGACTTTATGTTCATGTTTCTCTTATGATCTATTGATATGCCTATTTCCTAACATGTATTGTAATCCTCATGTTATTCCATGTGTACTCCCTTACTGGGCTTTATAGCTCACCCTTTTCTTATGCATGTCCTCAAGTTATCCCATGCAATGCTAAGTACGAGGGAATGTAGTGGTCATGTAAAGGAATTTTTCAATAAAGATATTGTATTTCATGTTTCAAGTTTTTATGTAATGATCCTAAGCCCCAAAGACACTAAACCTCTTGATCTTCTTTGTTGTATCAAGTGATGTTTTATGTAATAAATCATGTTTAATTTGTAATAAAAAGCAGGGTTGTCATAATTTTCATAAAGAATATCATAATCTATAATAAGAATATATCAGTGTGTGAGTATCATGTTTTATATATTTTCATCAAGGAATATTAATGATATTTTTTCTTCTAAAAAATAACGACCTTGTACATTGTTCCCTTTTAGTGATCCAAGATTAATATTTCACCAAGTAATGAGTCTACTTTAGTGTTCATCACACAACTTAGTTATTTAGGTACGGAATCATCTCAATCATAACAGATATAATTCTTGGATAGTTTAGTGGATAGATCTTTACATGGATCCATCATATGGGTAAACTCAACTCAATTCCTCATATATTAGTTTAACCCAAAGCAAAAACTAAGAACATGCTAATAAAAGACAATCTAGGGGCATTCGGATTTAGCATGAAACTACCTATTGGATGATCCAAAGTTTCTCATTGCTTTCTTTCTATACACAACATAATCTAGGGGCACTCAATTTTATCACAAAACTACCCAATTATATGATCAAGGTTTTGAAAAGTGTCTCTTGGGAAGGAATCTCACATTTAGTATTTAAGAGGATTTCTTACTCCAACTAATTTAATATACATCATATACATATTGGACTCATAATTATTTCATCTTATGAAATCTTTATCATCTCATGTTTTATTCCATTTGTGTATGAATACTTATAATGATTTAGTTTTTGTTTCTATATTCCATCCAGCAAATTAATCTGTCCACACCACATTAATGTGTAACCATTTATACAACCCACACTTTATATTACTCACCTATATATATAATACGAACATATTCATACATATTTAAATGCACCATATGCATAAGGTACATTAACTCTTAATGTAAAGGTTTAAAAATATTTGAGATTGATAATATCCATATGAATAAGCCCAAAGTGACAGATAGCTAACCCATTGCCTTTCTAGAACAAGGCATATGCCTTCGGGTTAGTGGGTAGTCAGAACCCAAGTCCCTTTCCCCATGGAGACTTTATTCAAGATAAAATTCAATTCAGGGTAACTCTAAAACCTAATATGCCCAAACTATTCCAAATAAATAAATTCAAACTAAAAACTGCAATTACAAACTGAGGTCAAAATAGATGGAAAATAAATTGTATAGATTCGTTCCTAGAATGAAACAGAAGGATCTATCTCTTAGAAGAAATTTATCACATAAATATTGTATTCAAAAAAATCATATTTCATAAAAAATTCACTAATCATGAAAATTAAGAAATTAACAAATGAATAAACAATTTATTTATTTTCAAAAAATATGAGTTAATTATTCATGAATAATTCATAAATAAAATTTAACTATAAAAATTTTATAAATTAGATAGTAAAATATAGATACCAAATAATCTTACAAATATACACTTTTAAACTCATTCCATAATATGAATCTTTAACATTAAACATTATATGGAATTTTTATTCAAATATATGATATTTTATGAATTATAAATATGTTATAATTCATTTTCCATTATGTAAACATTTACATGATCGAAATATCATATACAAAGCACTATTTAAACCTTTGATTATAAAACTATTTTTGATTTGATCTAAATAATATTCAAATAAGGCTCTTAATTTGAACATTTCAAATTAATTATGAACATTTCAAATTAATTATGAACAATTCATAATCTTTTAATATAATCATTTTATAATTAACCTTATTTTTTAATTTATAAACTCTTTATAAATTGCTCTTGATTTATCCTATAAAAATTTTATGTTTAAATTCTAAGGTATGTCATATAAATTTGAAAAAAAAATAAACTCTTCGATACTAATGGAATATTTATAATAATTTTTTCAAAATTATTAAAACAATTAACCATAAAAAATTTATTATTAATTAATTTATAAAAAAAATTATAAATTCTATAAATATTTAAAAAAAACTAATTTAATTATTTATAAACAATTTATAAATTACATTAAGCTCTAATACATGGTGTTTACAACATTACATTATCTTATAACTCAATATTGAGAGGTAAATCCCAGTTAAGATTTCATAAAAAGTGTTCTTTATTTAATAATGTAAAAAACAAGTTGATTCAATAAAGAAGTTGTCTATAATACCACTGATGGGCAAGAATCAAATTCCCTTATATTGAAACATCCAATTTGACATCCATATAAAACTATCAAAGTACTTCATTGCAAAAAATCTTTGGGCATGAAATTATTTACATCATAATGAAGCCTATGGGAAGAGAGATGCACTTTGTCACATGGTCATGCTTAAGAGTTCCTAGGAATCGGCTAACCCGTTAGCCTCTGCTATAATACCACTGATGGGTTTTCATGGATCATTATATAATCCTTAAAAGTGGAATAAAACCCATTTTTTTTGAATTATCCTTAACATAATCAATATGAAATATAAAAGACCATAAATGTACATACTTATATGACAAAAATCTCTATCTTCAATATTTGATGGAGTATGCTTGATAAATATCATGAAAAAAACAAATGAAATTCTCTTGCCTCCAAGGGGTTTACACGGAAAAAAGGATCCTAGAACATTTCTTGAAGATCCATAGAAGGGGTGTTAACGTCTTCACTTAGTGATAAACTATGTTTCAGGAGGAATTGAGAATCGGGAGGCTTTCATACAATCGGTCATTCCTAATAGGATGGATCACATCCCTTTTTAGTTATCTTTTATGTATTTCATTTAATGAAACATGTTGAACATGTTGAATGTATCTTAATATGCTTATTCTTTTTGGACTTATTCATTGAATTTCACCAATGAATGAAAGTTATTTAATCCATTCATAATGGATGTCATTGTAACATCCTGGACCTCTCTGGCCCTTTCCTTTGTCAAAAAGAAGGTCATGAAGTGTTCTGGAGGGTAGAATGGAATTTTCCCACACTTTTCAGAATTTTGTGACTACACGTCGTGTATTTTGAGTACAATCTGTGTAACTCCTTGCTAAGTATACCTCGTGTTCAAGTCGTGTCCTTGCCGTGTGAAATAAATAAGTACACGCCGTGTAGCCCATCCAACACGCCGTGTAGTTTCTCCCCACGTACGTGTTACCCTCAAATCGTGTGTTGACCAGTCAATGGTCGTGTGTCGTGTTGAAGCCATGTACTTTATTAGTGAAATAAATAAGTACACGTCATGTAGCCCATCCTACACGTCGTGTAGTTTCTCCCTGCGTACACATTACCCTCAAACCGTGTGTTGACCAGTCAGTGGTTGTGTGCCGCGTTGAAAGCTGTGTTGGAAGCCGCGTGGTGACCATGTGGAATGACCGAGTACACACCGTGTACTAGGAAGTACACACTGTGTACTTTAGTTTTTCTTGCCTATAAAAGGAGGGGTCCTCTCCTCCTTTTTAAATCATTCCTCTCCTCACCATTCCTTCGAGCAGAGCCCTCCCGAGAGACTCCAAAGCTCCTTTCTTCCATAACTTCTTCGTCTGAGCTCTGATTTACAATCCGTCAGTGGCCATGAGATCGTAACGACGAGGCGTAACTTCTGAGCTTGGATCCATTGTTTTACCTTCGGCCTTTCCTTCCCAGCTTCCACCCGAAGAGGTTTTTTCTGGGTTTCGACAGAAGCAATGGACTCTGATGCACGTCTTCTAAAGATGATCTAGGGGAGCATTGTGATCAAAACCTGTTGAGGTAGGGATTTTTACCTCCGTCTCTCTAATTTTTGCATCATGAGGGATGGGTGTCCTCTTGTTTTCATGATACATAGTTGAACCAATTTAATGAAGATAATAACTGGCTTAAATAACGGGGATGGGAAAGTTGTTATGTTATCTTTTTTTATCCTATTGTTATGTTGTGAATTGAATAGGCTTATGCCTACTGAAAATCACGGTCGTTGGGGGCATTTTCTTGTGCAATTAAATTTTTCCCTATCTTTCTAGACCGTTTTTTGGATGGAAACTTTGTGGAATATGGAAATTGGTAAATCACGTAAAGTTGGCTGATTAAATGAATATCTGGAACCTTTTTGTGATCACCCTGGTTGAACAAAATGGAATAATGAACATGTGGGTGTTGGTTTGGTTATGTGGTGTGTGAAAAGGGGGGTGAATCCTGGGTTGTTGTGAATAGGATGGGCAGAGGGGCTGTGGTAAATGTATTAAAGGGGCAATGATGTGGCACGAGCCTTGTTTTGTGATACGGTTGTGGAGATGTGGTTATAGTGGCAGTAGGTCTGCAGTAATGGGTTGTGATATTAAAAGAAAGTGGAAAGTTGATAAATGAACTGTGGGGAACGATAATGAATTAAACACGGGAACAATCAATGGGGATTGATTGATGATAAAAAGGTTGGTTTTGTGTTTCTTTTTTTCTATCTAACATGATTTGTGGTTGGTAGGGTTTTCTACGAAACGTTTGATCTGGTTTGATAATTGCCCAGTAGTTAAGGAACTAATAAACTAATACTGTTGAAACATGAAAACCTAAATGGGGTTGGGTTTGTTTGTTGTATGCAAACTTTGTAGTATCAGTGCCAAAGCATGTGCTCAGATTCTCTGTTTAGAGGCTATAGGTTGGGTTGTGTGTTTGGTATACATATATGTATCTGTATATTTTTGTTTTTTTGCACCCCACCCATGTTGAGCACCTAGTGTAGAACACTCCCATTTCATGGGAGAGGGTATTTTTCCCTTAGTTACTAGCTCTTTCCTACTCCTTCTTCCACAGGCTGTGATGGATTGAGGCGACCTTACACCTAAGACTCTTCGGGAAGGTTTTGTTTGGTGGGATAGGTTGTGATGGCTTGAGGCGACCTTACACCTAAGACTCTTCGGGTAGGTTTTGATTGGTGTGATTTCTTTAGCCCAAGACTCTTCGAGAAGGTTTAATGTTCCCAAGAATCTTCAAAATGAGGCCTAGGTGTGTTCGGGTGGGGATGTGATTGTGGTTTGTGAGGCCCAGGTGTGTGCGGGCAGGATATGTGTTTTGTGAGGCCCAGGTGTGTGCGGGCGAGATGTGTGGATTTTGAGACCCAGGTGTGTGCGGGCAGGAAGAGTGTGGTAGCGTCAGGACGTTCGCCGTTAGGAAGAGAAGCTAACTAGTGGGGGGAAATGGTGTAGGGAACCCAATACTCGTGTTCTTATATACTACTACCTGTTGTCTTTGTGTTTTTGGTGAGCATGGACAGTGAGGTTGGGTGGATAGAATTCCTTGTTAGGTTTTGGTTTCTTCTATTTTTTTTACAGGACATTAGGATGTCTCCCCACCTGTGCACGAGAGCTTTAGGTTTCCCTACTGAGTATACTTGTATTCTCACACTACGTTTACTTTCAGGTTTCCAGGAGGACTACCAGGGTCGTGCGGGATCCTACTAGTCAGGACAGTTGGAGTTGTTGTAGCTGTTGTACTCTTGTTTCTTTTGGTATCACACTTTTGATTTTTCTTGTACTTGTACTTTGTTTCAGAATTGTTTAAACATACATGTGGGATTGGTTTGGGTTTATTTTCATCTACTTGTTCCTTTTTCTTTTGGTGTTTGACTCATCCTATTTCCCGATCTTAAATACCAAAAAAAGGGTAATTCCTCCCATTTTTGTGAAAACTCATACCCTTGGTGCTAGTCGCCACTCCGGGGCCTACTATAGGTGGGACTCGGGGGTTATTATCTCCCTTTCTCTATTTCCAGCTCTGAAGGGGCACCTTTGGTGGGAGGGGGTCATGACAGAATGGTATCAATGGTGATAGTTGAGAGATAGGATGGAGTCTGGAGTTAGGCATAGTGAGTATTTCATGGGATGGTAGGGCAATAGTGTTAGGTGATCTTGGTGCGTGACATAGGCCAGGGAATACCTGCTAGGACATAGGATTTTAGGGCCCCCCGTGATCCGATGTAAGGACTCTAAGCTTACCAAATGACCAAGTAAGACTACATTTATTGTAGGGTAGATACCCTAGGAAAGGTACATGCATCATCATGTTTGTGTTTTACTTGATTTGGGTGTTCTGGGAAAGAAATTGAAATAAAATGAAAACTTGAGAAAATTTCCTTGCTACTTGGTCTTAGGCGATCTTTGTTTACCGTACAGTTATGGCACCTGGATGTCATCCCTGGGTGACTCAAACAGTCAAGGCCCAGTAGATTCAGGTTGTCGATCAGTTGAGGATTGACCAAGAGGAGGAAGATGATCAGTGGTCGAAGCCTCTCCGTTCTTTCTAGTGACAAATCCTCAAGAAGTACGAGGGTTGTAATTCGGATATGGAGACGGAGGGGTGGC
Source organism: Viscum album (assembly GCA_963277665.1). Taxonomy (NCBI): domain Eukaryota; kingdom Viridiplantae; phylum Streptophyta; class Magnoliopsida; order Santalales; family Viscaceae; genus Viscum; species Viscum album. The sequence continues at coordinate 239,116,732 of OY728137.1, forward strand.
TTGAGGATATAGGGATCACTTTTACTTTGATCTGTGCTCTGAGGGTGTACTGGGTTCCCCTAGCGGTCAGTCAGCTGAGAGGTGCAGCGCATCAGTGGTGGATGCTCTACCTTGGGGAGAGGTCAGAGGAAGAGGTTCTGTGGGCTGACTTTGAGAAGGAGTTCCGAGAGGAATTCCTTTCTTCCATGATCAAGGAAGAGAAGCAGTAGGAGTTACTCTCCCTCCAGCAGGGGAGTATGTCAGTACGAGAATTGGGGATCAAGTTCAAAGATCTCCTACACTTTTCTCCGGATCTCTTTCCGAATGAGGATTCTCGGGTGAGACGTTTGGATGAGGCACTTCGTCCTTCACTCCAATATGTTATCACCCCCTTCACCATTCCGACTTACTTAGTAGTACAGAAGAAGGAAGAGGTTGTAGAGAGGATGCACTCGCAGGGAGTTGCACCACGAGAGGGGATCCAGCTGGTTTCATCAAAGGGGAAGGCAGTCAGCAATAGGTCTCCAGTGACAGGACCTTCCAGATTCAGGCCAGTAGGAAGCAGGCCCCAGCAGTTCTAGTTCAAATATTTGGGTCCTTGTTCCTTTTTCACGAGCCCAGGACTGAAGTGTTTCTCTTATGAAGTTTTCAGGCACATTCAGAGTTGGTTCCCGATCCGAGCTCCGTATGGTGGAGGTGGCCAGGTTTAGTGCCCGCCTCATCAGCACCAGTTTCCAGTGAAGCCCTTCCAACAATAGCAGGACCCTGCTCCTCCAATGGTAGACTTTGAAAGAGGAGGCCAACCTCAGGGTGCTCCTCAGGGACCTCAACCAGGGCATGGTCGGGGAGGTGTTTGACATCAGAGAGGAAGAGTATATGGACACGGATAGTTGCACATAGCATATTTGGATGCTCCGGCAAGACCAGAGGTGGTGCGAGGTACGATTTGTTTGTTCAGCACTCTCATTTCTGCTTTGTTCGATTCGGGAGCTTTGCACTCCTTTGTTGCACCCGTTCTATCCCATGCTTTGGTTCTAGATGTAGAGAGACTTTCCATACCCCTAGTTATGAGTACACCAGTTGATGTCAGACCAGCGTATCTTGTGTTTGTCAGGGATGTGGGCTGACTTTGGGACCGCATCGATCTAGTGGGGATCTTCTTTTGCTACAGATGCAGCCATACGATTTCATCCTAGGCATCGACTGGTTGTTTTCTGTTAGTGCTTTTATCGACTACTACCGAAGAAGAGTCATGTTCTCTGATGTGGATGGGCAGCGTGTATCTTTTGTTGGCAATAGGAGCTATCAGGTGGGAAGCCGGAATGCGAAGCCTCTCCTTTCCTTGTTAGGCGGGTTATCAGTGGTTTCAGCTGATACAGAAATGATGGATGTCCCAAAGGTTATTGGGGAGTTCCTTGATGTTTTTTCCAAGGAGGTTGTGAATCTACCCCCCCGATGTGATGTTGAGTTTGGGATATACTTACAGGCTGGTGCCCGTCCGATTTCGATGGCCCCTTATCGGATGGCACTTTCAGAGTTGCGGGAGTTTCGGATTCATATTGACGACCTGATGGAGAAGGTTTTTGTTCGACCCAGTGTGTCGCCATGGGGTGCTCCAATTTTTTTCATGAATAAGGTAGATGTTGGTCTCAAACTATACATAGACTATCGAAGGTTGAATCAGGTAGCGGTCAAGAACCTTTACCCCCTTCCAAGGATAGATGATCTCTTCAACCATCTAAGGGGAGCAGGTTGGTTTTCTAAGATTGATCTATGATCTGGATATCATCAGCTGAGGGTAAAGGACAGTGACATCTCAAAGATGGCTTTCAGGTGAAGGTATGGGAACTTCGAGTTTGTAGTGATTCTGTTTGGGGTTACGAATGCACCAGCTGTGTTCATGGGAATTATGAACTTTGTCTTCCGAGAGTTTCTGGACCGGTTCATCATTGTGTTTATCGATGACATCCTGATCTACTCAAGATCAGAGGATGAGCACGTTGATAATCTCATGACAGTCTTGGAAGTCCTTTGACACCACCAGCTTTATGGTAAATTGTCAAAGTGTAAGTTCTTGACGAAAGAAGTACACTTACTTGGGCACGTGGTGTCTCAGCATGGAGTTTCAGTGGACCCATTGAATGTAGAGGAAGTTGTTTCTTGGGCAGCACCCAAGAGCGTGTCAGAAGTTTGTAGTTTCCTGGGGTTGGAAGGTTATTATCAGAGGTTCGTTTTGGACTTCTCTTGAGTTGCTTCTCCATTGACAGCTTTTACTAGGAAGGACCAGGTCTTCCTATGGAGCGAATAGTTCCAGGAAGCTTTCGACTACCTGAAGGAGAAGTTGGTCAGTGCTCCAGTACACAGGTTGCAAGAGGAAGGGTTGTTGTATGAGGTGTTTTGTGATGCTTTTGGCCTTGGTTTGGGGTGCGTACTGATTCATAAGAAGGGTGTGATCTGTTATGGGTCTAGGTAGTTGTGCCCTCACGAGCGTAACTATGCCACCCATGACCTAAAGCTTGCAACAGTAGTGTTCTCACTGAAGTTGTGGCAACATTACCTCTTTGGGGAGCGCTTTGTGGTCTTCTCAGATCACAAGAGATTATGTTATATCTTCTCCCAGTGTGACCTGAACTTACGGCAGTGGAGATGGGTTGATTTTCTCCAAGACTATGACTTAGAGATCACTTACACTGAAGGTAAGGGAAATGTTGTGGCTGATACCCTGAGCAGGAAGTCTCATAAGGAAGTGGTTCAGGAATCTGCTGATACTTGGAAAGCGATGGGAGAGTTGTTTGTCTTGCACTTGGATACAAGGGTAGAAGGTGTTAGAGGATGTTTGTTTCAGATGACGGTGCAGTCCTCCTTGTTGTAGCAGGTGGAAGAGTCTCAGTGGGGAGACTCTGAGGCGGAAGTAATGCGGGATCATGTCGATCAGGGAAACTCTCCAGAAGGATGGTCAGAGGACAGCCAAAATCGGATGCTTTTTCATGGAATGTTGTTTGTTATGGAGGCGATGCATGAGGGAGTTATCTGTGAGTTCTATAGCCCAGCCTTGGTGGTACATCTGGGAGTTTGAAAAATGTGTCGATGCCTGAGGGAATAGTTTTGGTGTCCCAGGGTGAAACGGGCAGTGGTGGAGTTTGTGGCTAAGTGCCTAGTGTTTCAGCAAGTAAAGGCTGAACACCGTGTTCCCAGTGGTTTGTTGCATCCTTTAGATGTCTCTGAGTGGAAATGGGATGACATCTCAATGGACTTCATCATAGGACTACCCAAAGCTCAGGGTGGTTATGATGCTATATGGGTAGTGGTGGATCGACTGATGAAATCAGCTCACTTCTTAGCAATTAAGGAGTTAAGGCCGGTGAGTACCTTAGCACAAAGGTATGTAGACAAGGTGGTGTGTTTTCATGGAGTTATGAAGACTATCATCTCATATCAGGATACTCAATTTACCTCATGAGTCTTGAGGGGGTTACAGCATGCTTTTGGAACCCAGCTACACCTTAGCACTACTTTCCACCCCCAGACCGATGGGCAGACAGAGCGGACTATCCAAATGTTGGAGGACATTCTACGAGCATGCGTTCTGGATTTCGGAGGATCATGGGTGCGACACTTGCCTTTATTAGAGTTTTCCTACAATAACAACTTCCACTATACTATTGGCATGGCACCGTTTGAGGCTTTGTATGGAAGACCATGTCATTCACCCATTTTCTAGGTAGAGGTTGGTGAGACAGGTGCTCTTGGGCCAGAGGTAGTACAGAGCACCGCCGAGAAAGTCCAACTTGTGCGTGAGAGGATGAAAGCAGCTCAGGACTGATAGAAGTCTTATGCTGATTGTTGGAGGAGGACCTTGGAGTTTGAGGTGGGAGATCATGTGTTATTGAAGGTTTCCCCTCGACGGGTGCAGCGGAGGTTTGGGAAGGGGATTAAGCTCTCCCCTAGGTTCATTGGACCTTTCGAGGTGCTGAGGCGAGTCGGCGAGGTGGCAAATCAGTTGGCCCTGCCACCTCAGTTGGAGAAGGTTCATGTCGTCTTCCACGTCTCCCGGCTTCGTCGATACTTACACGACGACTCTCACGTTATCGACTGGGGAGAGTTAGATATGGGAGATTATGCAACCTTCGAGGAATGACCAGTCAAAATCGAGGATCGTAAAGAGAAGGTGCTCCGTGGACAAACCATTGCCTTAGTTCATGTGTTGTGGAGGCATGGCGGCCTCGAGGAGAGTACTTGGGATCGGGAGGCTCAGATGCATGCTCAGTACCCAGAGTTGTTTTGAATTGTGTTTTGCTTTTTTATTATGAGCTTTGTTTTGATGTTATACTCTATACCTTTGATAAATGGAATGATTGGCTTGTCGGTTGTGAGAGGTTTTGTTTCCTTGTTCTCTAGAAGTATGTAACATGTCCGGATGTGTGGGGAAAGGGAAAAACCTGATCCTTAATCGAAATGCATTAATGCGGATGCGATTGAACCCCTGCGGGCAAGTCAGTGCTGCTTAAAGTGGATAATATCTCGACATGGGAGAAGGAATTCCCCAAGCCATGTGTTCGGGCAGTGTGTTGGTTGTACGGTGTTGGGGGCAGTGTAAGTTGGAAAAATCCTAATATATGGAAGTGGTAAGACCCAATTCTTAATCGAGATGCATTAATGTGGATGCGATTAAACCCGTGCAGGCGAGTCAGTGCCGCCTAAAGAGGATAATATCTCGACATAGGAGAAGGAATTCCTAACACCTATGATTAGGGTTGTTGGTTGGGTTCCTGTTATAACGAGATCCCTAAGAGGTATCTTGTTGGGTTCCTCTAGGTTGGTTTTGAATTCTTGGGGACGATGATGTTTTAAGAGGTATCTGGTGTAATGTCCCGGACCTCTTCAGCCCTTTATGTTGTCAAAAAGAAGGTTATGAAGTGTTCTAGAGGGTAGAATGGACTTTTCCCACACTTTTCAGAATTTTGTTACACGCCGTGTAGTGTGAGTACACGTCGTGTACCTCCTTGCCGAGTATACCCCATGTTGAAGCCGTGTCCATGTCGTGTGAAATAAATAAGTACACATCGTGTATCCCATCCTACACGCCATGTAGTTTCTCCCCGCGTACGCGTTACCCTCAAACCGTGTGTTGACCAGTCAACGGTTGTGTGTCGTGTTGAAGTCGTGTCCTTCCCGAGTTAAATAAATAAGTACACGTCATGTAGTCCATCCTACATGCCATGTAGTTTATCCCCGCATACGTGTTACCCTCAAACTGTGTGTTGACCAGTCAACGGCCATGTGCCGCATTAAAAGCCGTGTTGGAAGCCGCGTGGTGACCGTGTGGAATGGTCGAGTACACATCGTGTACTAGGAAGTACACTCCATGTACTTTAGTTTCTCTCGCCTATAAAAGGAGGGGGGATCTCCTCCTTTTCAAATCATTCCTCTCCTCCCCATTCCTTCGAGCAGATCCCTCCTGAGAGACTCCAAAGCTCCTTTCTTCTATAACTTCTTTGTCTGAGCTCCGATTTACGATCTGTCAGCGGCCACGAGATCGTAACGATGAGGCAGAACTTCTGAGCTTGGATCCGTTGTTTTCTCTTCAGCCTTTACTTCCTAGCTTCCACCCGTGGAGGTTTTTTCCAGGTTTCGACAGAAGTGACGGACGCCGATGGACGTCTTCTAAAGTTGATCTGGGGGAGCGTTGTGATTAGAACATGTTGAGGTTGGGATTTTTACCTTTGTCTCTCTAATTTGTGCATCATGCAGGATGGGTGTCCTCTTGTTTTCACAAGACATAGTTGAACCAGTTTAATGAAGATAATAACTGTCTTAAATAACGGGGATGGGAAAGTTGTTATGTTATCTTTGTTTATCCTATTGTTCTGTTGTGAATTGAATAGGCTTATGCCTACTAAAAATCATGGTCGTTGGGGGCCTTTGCTTGTGCAATTAAGTGTTTCCCTATCTTTCTAGACCGTTTTGTGGATGGAAACTTTGTGGAATATGGAAATTGGTTAATCATGTAAATTTGGCTAATTAAATGAATATCCGGAACCTTTGTGTGATCACCTCGGTTGAAAAAAATGGAATAATGAACATGTGGGTGTTGGTTTGGTTACATGGTGTGTGAAAAGGGGGGTTGAATCCTACGTTATTATAAATAGGATGGTCATAGGGGTTGCGGTAAATGTATTAAAGGGGAAAAGATGTGGCACGAGCCTTGTTTTGTGATACGGTTGTGGAGACGTGGTTATAGTGGAAGCAGGGATGCAGTAATGGGTTGTGATATTAAAAGAGAGTGGAAAGTTGATAAATGAACTATGGGGAATGATAATGAATTAAACTCAGGAACAATCAATGGGGATTGATTGATGATAAAAAGGTTGGTTTTGTGTTGCTTGGGTTCTATCTAACTTGATTTGTGGTTGGCGGGGTTTTCTACGAAACGTTTGATCTGGTTTGATAATTGACCAGTAATTAAGGAACTAATAAACTAATACTGTTTAGAGGCCATAGGTTGGGCTGTGTGTTTGGTATACATATATGTATCTGTATCTTTGTGTTTTGTCACACCCCACCCATGTTGAGCACCTAGTGTCGAACACTCCCATTTCATGAGAGAGGGTGTTTTTCCCTTAGTTACTAGCTCCTTCCTGCTTCTTCTTCCACAGGTTGTGATGGCTTGAGGCGACCTTACACCTAAGAATATTCGGGTAGGATTAGTTTGGTGGGATAGGCTATGATGGCTTGAGGTGACCTTACACCTAAGACTCTTCAGGTAGGTTTTGATTGGTGTCATTTCTTTAGCCCAAGACTCTTCGGGCAGGTTTATTGTTCCCAAGAATCTTCAGGATGAGGCCCAGGTGTGTTCAGGCGGGGATGTGATTATGGTTTGTGAGGCCCAGGTGTGTGTGGGTGGGATATGTGGTTTGTGAGTCCCAGGTGTGTGCGGGCGGGATATGTGGTTTGTGAGTCACAGGTGTGTGTGGGCGGGATGTGTGGCTTTTGAGACCGAGGTGTGTGTGGGCAGGAAGAGTGTGGTAGCGTCAGTACATTCACCGTTAGGAAGATCAGCTAACTAGTGGGGGTAAATGGTGCGGGGTACTCAATACTCTTGTTCTTATATACTACTAACTGTTGTCTTTTTGTTTTTGGTGAGTGTGGCTGGTGAGGTTGGGTGGATAGAATTCCTTGCTAGGTTTTGGTTTCTTCTGTTGTTTTCATGGGACATTAGGATGTCTCCCCACCTGTGCATGAGAGATTTAGGTTTCTCTACTGAGTATACTTGTATGCTCACCCTACGTTTACTTTTAGGTTTCCAGGAGGACTACCAGGGCCGTGCGGGACCCTACTAGTCAGGACAGTTGGAGTTTTTGTAGTTGTTGTACTCTTGTTTCTTTTGGTATCGCACTTTTGAGTTTTCTTGTACTTCTACTTTGTTTCAGAATTGTTTAAACATGAATGTGGGATTGGTTTTGGTTTATTTTCATTTACTTGTTCCTTTTTCTTTTGGTGTTTGACTCATCCTATTTCCAGATCTTAAATAACAAAAAAAAGGGTAATGCCTCCCATATTTGTGAAAACTCATACCCTTGGTGCTAGTCGCCACTCCTAGGCCTACTGGAGGTGGGACTTGGATGTCATTATCTCTCTTTCACCATTTCCATCTTAGAATGGGCACCTTTGGGGGGAGGGGGTCGTGAAAGTCATTTAATTCATTCATAATGAATTATAACCAATGAAACCATGTTGTAAGATACGTGTGCTTAAATTTAATTTATTTACATACATATTTTAGTGCACATCCAACAATTTTGTGTTAGGTCCTTATAGGTGGTATATTTTGATATCTATGTGTGTTTAAGTACCTTTATAAGATTCACATGTATTATTAGTTAATCTAGTTTTTTGTAAATCATATGTCTAGTAAGATAAGTCTTTAATTCCCAAAGTAATTTCATCATAAACTATTCTAAAATTTTCATCATGTAATTGTAATTTTAACTGACATTAAATCCTAATATAATGTTTTAAATACTGATGTTAAGTGTGTTAAAATCAACCATGGAAGTCATGGTCTCTCTCAAATCAAAACTCTAAATTATCAATATATCATCTTTTTATATCTAATTAAAATCACAAAAAAAAAATACACCGAATTAAATAACAAAAACATGTCTTTAAAATTTTACAAACATGTTATTATTAATTACACAACAAAACATCTCTCCCAAAACACAGTACATTCTTATCCTTAAAAAATGATTGTCCATGAATCTATAAAGGACTGAAGGGTGAATATCTCAGCATTAAATACTAAGCTAATACAAATCTATTTGTATCAAATACAATTTTTTCAATTTTTTATATTTAAATTCTAATATTCTAATGAACCGATAATTCAAAAAAATGTAGACAATCAAAGATTTATGATTACATAAAACAAAAATACAAATAATGGTACTTTTGTGTTGAAAAAAAAATAACAAACATAATTCAATAAAACTATTTTATGTTTGAAATGTTTCAACACCAAATCTATTATATACTTAAAATCTCACTTTCCCTCAACACACATTTTTTTATCTCATCACTCTATTTCCCCCCAAATCAATCCAGCGAACTCCATTCCTCCAATTTCCACAGCACCATCTCATGATTTCCATCCACTCTACCTAGGGTTTCTACAGCCCATCCAATCCCAACCACTCTTCCTGCTTGACATCCTATAGTCGCTCCAATAACTTCTTCAATTTCGAAGACCATCTCTGAAAAATCCTCTCATTCTCTCTTCCATGCCAGACCACTGGAAACTGACTTCTCTCACCTTTCCATATTTATAACTATATCTATATCTTCCTTCACTGAAGTACATGATGGCTCAATGATCCCTCTTACCGCACCATCATCTCATTACCATATCTGTGTACAATATATTCAATGAAGATATTAATTACTCTCTTGATGCGTTCCACAACTATGGTCCTTCAATTTCCCTCTAGTTAAGAAATGTTTAGCTGAAAACATGTTGCCTCTATGTGGCTTACCCAACCCTGAGCGGTCTGTTCTTCTTCATACATTCTATATTTATCTTATCTCATTTCTATAATTTTTATTATTTACCTTTGCTTATAAATTGTTCATATGTTATTATAATACTTTTATTTTTCATATTAAATAATTAAGGCATCTATTTCATTCGGTAATCTAGTATTTATTCACCTACTCTTGTTTTTAGGGTTTACAAATATTTCTTCCACCACATAAAAATGTGCAGTAGTTTAAGTAAGCCTCACTGATTTTTTTCACTGAAGAGTATGTAACGACCCGAGTCCGGAGCCGCATAACTGGTGCCCTGTACCCGGTTCACCACATGACCTCAAGTGCGTTTCCTTAAATTCCAGAGGCTACCAACTAGCAGCGAGGGCCTTGGTGAGTCAGTGGGAAAACTATGCCCTCATTTGGTAAAGTATGCAGTGGAAGAATAAGCATAAACAATAGCATAAGCAGTAAATAGAATGCAACAACAGAACTGGAAGTAAAAGCAATGTATGATATAATAATGATGCAGAATGGTACATGTATATATGGAAAGAAATAAGCAAGACAACGTGCTGAAATACAACTGAGACCAAGTACTAAATGTATACAGCAACTCCAGCAGCATCGCGGGCCAAGGCCCAGTCCCATGCTCTCCAGCTCCGAACAGCAATCAAGTACCTGAGGTAGAAGGGCCACAATCCCTACCTATACCTGCAACCATATAATCTGTTTGGGCCGAAAGCAGGACCCAAATAGGGTGTGAGACTAATCCTAGTAGGCAACCACCACAAGATTTATGCCCTAATGTTAGTGAGTGATATAGAAAAAGTAAAGGTAAATAAATGCAGTAAACAATTCTACCAATTACCATTCACGTTCATTTAATTACACAACCATGGAAAACCAGCAAAGTTTTCTATTTCATGACAAGCAAGTAACACAGCAGGTATCTAAAAAGACTACCTAAACACAAACAATACAAACCCAAGCTTGTTCGTTGGCTTGGTGGACTCGTCACAACCAACCATCAAAAAATTCACACTAACTCTATAGGTGGCTTAACTAGAAGACCCCTATAGTCCAGTAATCAAACAAGGCACAGACACTCTGGGAAGATCTCACGTCAATTCCCCTATGGTCTTGCAATGATAGCTACAGACTCTTTGAGGAAGCACTTACGTCTAATTCCACATGTGGTATCGATGCGTGGGTAACTAAGAACACTCTTGGGAAGCAAAAATTCCTATTCCCATAGGTCCTGCGTACGAAACTAAAACCAACAGACCCTCTAGGGAAGCACTTAATCGTCTATTCCCTCTTTGATCTCCCGCACCAGGTTCTGACAGCCCTGAGCAGTCCAGTTGTGCGTAATCGACTGTTAGCAGCCCTAAGTAAGTTAAGAAAACTAATTGTATAATAGATACACTACTTCAAAAGCATTCTAACAAAAGGAAACACATGAAATCAGTGATAACAAGCAACTATCAATTGCAATAGGGTTGCCTCTCGGCAACGGTGCCAAACTGCGATAAACAGCCGAACGGGAGAGGTAAACACCCATGGGGTGATCCTCAAACATGCAACCAAGCATAAATTAGTATCAATTCATCATAAGCTAACAAGAAATCTAGGGAAGATAAAAAATAGGATCAAAATCCTAAACCCGGGATACCCGACACATGGGTATCCGGCACTTTTGCAACCAAAACTCAAAGAACTTCAACGTAGGGCAACAACCACCTACCTCAATCCTCGTAGATCGATATAATTGAACCTCGGCCCATGAATCGGCCTATAACGGAGAATATCTTCAAAAACATCTAAAATGTTCAACCTCGGATAACTTACACGAGATAAAGAATCAGGAAATGAGGCTAAAGAAGAACCAAGAACTCACCGCTGCGATTCTTCTGTAACTGACGGAGTTTGATTCGGACAACCGGTGACGAATCGGTGGCTCTGAGAAGAATCGGCCTTCTTGGACGTTCTGGATGGAATTAGGTAGAGAAGAAGACATTTACGATCATTAGGCGCGACCCTTAGTCAATTAATGAAATAAAAAAAGTATACGGCGTGTACTCTTAAAGTACACGGCGTGTAGTGGGATTTTTCGTACTCTACCAAAATCAGCCTCCACATCACCCCTACACACCGTGTGTGTAGCCTGGTCTCGGCCAACACATGGCTTCGAGTGGCCGAGGAGTACATGGCATGTACTCATAAATTACACGGCGTGTACTCTGAAAATTTCCAGATTCTCCATTTTTTCTTAAAAATCCCATAAAAGAGATCCGTACCTGAAACCGAAGCTCCGGGTTCTTACAAACTTCCCCCCTTAAAGAAATTCATCCCCGAATTTCCCTAGAAAGGCATAGAAGAAGAAACCTCGAACAACTCTGTCCACTGTGATCGCACATCAACCTCCCTCTCCCAAGTCTCGTCCTATATACGGTCGTGCTGCCATAGCACCCGTACCAAAGGAACAGACCGGACACGGAGTACTTTTGCACTATGATTAAAAATCCTGATAGGATGCTCCTCGAAAGATGCATCCTGCTCTAACTCAACCTCCTCGGGTTGAAAAACATGATACGGGTCTGAGAAATTCCGTCGAATATGATAAATATGAAAGACATCGTGCATAGCTTGGTACCTCTAAGGTAACTGCAACCTGTAAGAAACCAGCCCGACTCTCTCCAGAACCTCAAATGGCCCAACGTATCTCGGTGAAAGATTACCCTGTCTCTGAATCCTCTTGTGTCCCAACCGCAGTGCGACACGTAGGAAAACCTGATCCCTGACCTCGAACTCCAGAGGTCGTCTTCGCTGATCAGCATAAAACTTCTGTTGAGACTGTGTTGTCGCCATCCTCTTCCGAATCAACTCTATCTGTTCTGAGGTCTCCTGAACAAGACGAGGTCCCAGCAAAGCTACCTCTCCTACCTCTAGCTAGTATAAAGGTGATCGAAATGGCCTACCGTACAAATCCTCGTAAGGTTCCATCTGAATAGTCGCTTGAAAACCGTTGTTGTAGGTGAACTCCACCAGAGGAATATACTTCTCCCAAGAACCACCAAAGTCTAGAATGCAATCTCGTAGAATATCCTCAAGCACCTGGATTGTATGCTCGGAATGGCCATCAGTCTGGGGATGGTATGATGTACTCAAAAGTACCTATGTACCCAACGCCCTATATAACCCCTACCAGAAGTGCGAAGTAAAACGCGCATCCCTGTCTGAAACAATGGAGTGTGGAACTCCATGCAGACGTACAATCTCTCGGATTTACAACCGTCCCATATCATCAACACTGAAGGTATCCTTGATCGGAAAGAAGTTTTCAAACTTCGTGAGCCTATCCACTACAACCCAAACCACATCATTTCCTCGAGGCGATCTCGGTAAACCTTTCACGAAGTCCATCACGACATAATTCCATTTCCACTCAAGAATGGGTAACTACTGCAAAATCCATGTTGGTCGATGATGCTCTGCCTTCACCTGCTGATAGGTGGAACACTGCATAACAAAACCATCCACATCCTTCTTCATACCTGGCCACCAATACTGATGGTGCAAGTCTCGGTACATTTTGGTGACACTAGGATGAACTGCCCAAGCTAAATCCTGGAACTCCCACATCAGCTCCTCCCGTATGTTCGCTAAAACCCATACGCGGCCATGAAAATGTAGCACCTCTTCATCGCCCACTGTCCACCCCGGAGTAGGGTCTCCATCTAACACACCCTCCCGTAGGACTAGGCCTTCAGGGTCTGATAGCTGCCTCATTCGAACTCGATTAAAAAGGGTAGAGGTAACAGCTACAAAAGAAAGAACCGTCTGACCCTGTCTGTCGTGCACCTTCAGATGCATCTTAGAGAATAGAGCCATGAGTTTCCACTCACTGTTGGCCTCCTGAACTGCCTGAAACTGATTCCTCCTGCTCAGTGCGTCTGCCACAGCATTGCCTTTCCTAGGCGTATAAGCAAGCTCGAAGTTGAAATATTGTAGGTACTTGACCCACCTCCGCTGTATCAGATTCAAGTCACGATGCATGAAGATGTACTTGAGGCTCTTGTGGTCAGTATATACCACGAAATTATCTCCCATGAGATAGTGCCTCCAATAACGCAAAGCATGAACAACAGCAGCCAACTCCAGGTCTTGCGTAGGATAGTTCTTCTCATGTGGCCTCAACTGGCGAGATCCATACGTGACAACACGATCTTCCTGCATAAGAACTGCTCCAAGCCCGATGCCAGATGCATCACAGAAAACTGTATAACTCTTGCCCGGCTCTGGAAGAACTAGAATCGGTGTTGAATTCAATCTTCCCTTCAGCTCCTGGAAGGCTGAGTCACAGGCTTCTGTCCAAACGAACTTCACCCCCTTCTTAGTCAAGCCCTTCAACAGTGCTTCTAGGTGTGAGAAGTCCTGTATAAACCACTTGTAGTAACCAGCTAGCCCCAAGAATCTTTTTACCTCGAAGACATTCTTCAGCTGCTCCTAGGTAACTACCGCTCTCACCTTCTCTGGGTCTACTGATACTCCTGTCTCTGAGATGACATGACCCAGGAAGTGAATCTCGTCCATCCAAAAGTGGCACTTTGAGAGCTTACCATATAACTGATGCTCCCTCAGTGTACTCAAAACGATCTCTAGATGGGTTGCATGGTCATGTCGAGTGTGAGAGTACACCAAGATATCATCCACGAAGACCACGACGAAGGAATCCAAGTAAGGATGAAACACTCGGTTCATCAGTGCCATTAAAACTGCTGGCGCGTTCGTAAGGCCAAACGGCATAACCGTATACTCGTAGAGGCCATACCTGATTCTGAAGACTATCAGAGGTATATCTGAATGTCTAACGTGCAGCTGATGATAACCGAACCTCAAATCGATCTTCTAGAACACCTGAGCTCCTCGAAGCTGATAGAAGAGATCATCAATCCTTGGCAAGGGATATCGGTTCTTGACCGTCAACTGGTTCAACTTCCAATAATCCACGCAGAGCCTAAGGGTAATATCTGCCTTCTTCGCGAATAGGATAGGCGAACCCCAAGGAGAAGTATTGGGTCGGATGAAACCCTTCTTCTACAACTCCTCCAACTGCTTCTTGAGATCCTGAAACTCAGGTGTAGCCATCATATAAGGAGGAATGGACACTGGTGCTTCTCCTGGAATGAGCTCGGTCAATAATTCTACCTCACACTCTGGAGGAAAACCTGAAAAGTCTTCTGGAAAGACATCTGGAAAGCAATCAACCACTGGAGGAAAACCTAATTGTGAAGTCCCCTGGTCATCCAGATAAAGACTAGCAATTTGGGTCGTAACTCCTCCTAGTCCATGATGCTCGAGTCTGGCTCGACTCTCCTGAACATCCCACTCTCCCTTATGAAGGAGAGATTCACCCTCTAGTGACACAAAACTCACCCTGCGGTGATAGAAATCGATGACTGCCTAGAAGGGAACCAAACAGTCCATACCAAGAATGACGTCATAGCCCATCATCTCCAGGACGTAGAGGTCCCACAGTAAACGATACCCTGTAACCTCGAGAGGGCACTCCTTGCACTGACATATGCTAGATGTCCTCATTCCCAAGGGTGTGTCGAGAGTCAACATGCCAGCAGACGAAAAGACACAGAGCTCCAGACTTTCCACAACATCAACAGAGATAAATCTATGTGAAGCACCAGTATCGAAATGGGATGAAGATAAAACTGAGGCTACTAAGATCATACCTCGAACTGTGGAAGGTCCAGGATCCTGCTCCCGATGGATCTTCTCTACTGCAAATGTCTATCCAGTACCGCGGCCCTGTGTAGCAGCCTGATATCCCTGAGCTGACCCCCCTTGAGCCTAACTACTGCGTCCACGACCTCTACCTTGGCCTGAATGACCCGAATAACTCCAGACCCCAGTCTACTACGGGACTGGTAATCCTTCTCCTAAACGAGGGGTAGAAACAGATCCTCCTTCACTATCCGCTAGAAGAAGAACTTTGAAAAAAGCTGCAGATGACCCATCTTGCCGCAAGCTCAACACTCCACTGGATCTCTCGGGCACTGAGGCTTCTTATTCCCACTCTTTCTACACTGATATCACACCACCGGGTTTCTAGAAGGAAGATCTCGTCTACCAGAAGATATACCTTGCTTCCTCAAGTCACCTCGAGTAGACTCTTAGTGGTGCTTCCTATTGTCAGTATGAAATGAATCATCCTTGGATGTTGAACCACCCCGGTCAACATCTCCATTCTCCCTCATATTTCTTTCAGTGATCAGCGCCTGGTTGACTATCAGAGTAATAGAAGTCAGCTGTAAAATGTTCACCTGCGATCTGATCTCTGTTTTGAGGCCTTACTCAAAATTCCTTGCCAAAAATAGCTCGTCATTTCCCAAAACGGGAGCAAAACGCTGTAACTCAGTGAAGCGTGAGGAATAATCCATAACCGAAAGAGTACCTTGCTGCAGGTTCATGAACTCCCTGGACCTGTCATCCCTCAGCGTTCCTGGATAGAAGTAGTCGTAGAACGTACACTGGAATTCGTCCCAAGCCATAGTCTGCTGGCGCCCTACCTGTGAGACTACATCCCACCATCTTTTGGCAGAATCTCGCAGCATGTAAGTCGCGAGGTTCACCCTTCTGGGGGTGTCTCCAGATGCTCGAAGATGGAAATCATGGTTTCTATCCATGACTCTGCAACCTAAGGTCCTTCATCCCCTGTGAAAGTGGGAGGATGCTACTGTTGGAAGACTCGCGTCAACTCTGCCATAGACGGGGTAGGATGCTGAGCTCCCTGGAAGGTCTACATGAACATCATGAAACCCTCTCTGAACTGAGCATCCGCACCAGTGTCCAGAATCACTACAGGTTCCATATCTGGAACAATCGTCGGAACTAATGGTAGTCCCTGGTCTTCCGTATCAGGCATACGGTCACCACCCGGTTCCTGACGTGAAACGGGAGGACGTCTTGGTGCCATAGCCCTGAAAGATCAAAAGCATGTCTCTGATTTAGGATCAACAAGGATAGAAAACACAAGAGTACAAAATGGGAACAGGAGAGAGAAACACTTAAATTTTAAAAACTGAACTACACGGCGTGTATTTAAACTACACGGCGTGTTTGTTTAAGCCATTTACATGGGCGTGTAATTCTGCCACCACTGGTCGTGTAACGTTCCAGACTACACGGTGTGTTGTCCCAAAACACGACGTGTACTTGAACTCCACTCCCCTGCCTGAGTCTCTTTGCACGTCTAACCTACACGGTCCTCCTAAATCTAAACTATATGGCGTGTGCACTAATGAAACGGCGTATACAAGCCAGGCTTCGGTGGCCCATGTAGCCGGTTACACGGCCAGCCACACGGCTAACCCCTTACACAGCATGTTCCGAACAAACACGGCGTGTATCGGAGAATATAACACCAAACCGTGTTGTTCATGACACGGCTGGGTACCTAGAAGAAACTACACGGCGTGTTATTATAACACACGGTGTGTACTACACAAGTTTCCCCAACCCGTGTTGTTAGTGACACGGCTGGGTACACAGTTGACTACTATACGGCGTGTACTTATGGTACACGGCGTGTCCCCGAAGATTTTCCGCCACCTTGTGTTTTTGTTCACACAGATAACAACGCGTTTTAAAAACTACATGGCATGTATGAATAAAGTACACACCGTGTAATCTGGGTTTTTTTGGGCAGTAGCTCTGAAACTACTCCAAACACCAGAAACACTGAAAAACAACCAGCTATGTGCCAAATTCTGATCTGTGGGGGCCCATACTCCCCGCGAATCAAAGCTTGGAATCATAACAATGCATACAACAAGTAAGCAGCATAACAAACAATGATCCGCCAAATTCCGATCCTCGAGGGCCCATAACACCTCCAAGACCAGAGCTTGGCGTCCATGCTAAACTGGCTGTAAAATAAGTAATACTCTATCCGTGCAAAAAGTATCTCTATCATAGAAACTACCACAATGGCATGCATAATCTATCACAGCATCTATCACAACAGCATACAATTCTAATGCACCCTAGATGGCATGGTAAAATGCATGACAAGTGATTTACTACCGAGTGCCTATATGATGCATGAGATGGAACACCCTCATCTCATAGGGTTGCAACCAAATAGAACCAAAATCATATAAACTGTAACAACACAAAACATGTGCATCACCCAACATTGAAATATAATAAACTGTAACACTTACAAAAACTGAAAATTGCAATTACGAGGTAATATAGCTTTTCCCTATACACGGGTTAATTACTCTCGGGCACAGTTAAGTACTAAATAACCATTTCTTCCTATCCCTGACTATTGTCGCAAAATAGTAAGCAATATTAAAGAAAGAAAACTCCTCTGATACCACTTTGTAACAACCTGAGTCTGGAGCCGCATAACTAGTGCCCCGTACATGGTTCACCACATGACCGCAAGCGCGTTTCCCCAAATGCCAGAGGCTACTGACTAGTAGCGAGGTCCTTGGTGAGTCAGTGGGGAAACTATGCCCTCATTTGGTAAAGTATGCAGTGGAAGCATAAGCATAAACAATAGCGGAAGTAGTAAATAGCATGCAAAAACTGAACTGGAAGTAAAAGCAATGTTTGATATAATAATGATGCAGAATGGTACATGTATCTATGGAAAGCAGTAAGCAAGACAACATGCTGAAATACAACTGAGACCAAGTACTAAATGTAAACAGCAACTCCAGCAGCATCGCGGTCCAAGGCCCGGTCCCATGCTCTCCAGATCCGACCAGAAATCAAGTACCTAAGGTAGAAGGGCCACAATCCCTACCTATACCTGCAACCATATAATCTGTTTGGGCCGAAAGCAGGACCCAAACAGGGTGTGAGACTAATCCCAGTAGGCAACCACCACAATATTTGTGCCCTACTGTCAGTGAGTGATATAGTAAAAGTAAAGGTAAATAAATGCAGTAAACAATTCTACCAATTACCATTCACATTCATTTAATTACAAAACCATGGAAAACCAGCAAAGTTTTCTATTTCATGACAAGCAAGTAACACAACAGGTATCTAAAAAGACTACCTAAACATAATCAGTACAAACCCAAGCTTGTTCTTTGTCTTGGTGGACTCGTCACAACCAACCATCAAAAAATTCACACTGACTCTCTAGGTGGCTTAACTAGCAGACCCCTATAGTCCAGTAATCAAACAAGGCACAGACACTCTGGGAAGCTCTCACGTCAATTCCCATATGGTCTTGAAACGATAGCTACAGACTCTCTGAAGAAGCACTTACGTCTAATTCCTCCTGTGATCTCGATGCGTGGGTAACTAAGAACACTCTTGGGAAGCACAAAGTCCTATTCCTGTAGATCATGTGTACAAAACTAAAACCAACAAACCCTCTAGGGAAGCACTTAATCGTTTATTCCCTCTTTGATCTCCCGCACCAGGTTCTCACAGCCCTGAGCAGTCCAGTCGTGCGTAATCGACTGTTAGCAGCCCTAAGTAAGTTAAACAACTACTTGGATAATAGCTACCCTACTTCAAAAGCATTCCAATAGTAGGCAACACATGCAATCAGTGATAACAAGCAACTAACAATTGCAATAGGGTTGCCTCTCGGCAATGGTGCCAAACGGCGATAAACAGCCGAACGGGAGAGGTAAACACTCATGGGGTAATCCTCAAACATGAAACCAAGCATAAATTAGCAGCAATTAATCATAATCTAACAAGAAATCTAAAGCAGATAAACAATAGGATCAAAATCCTAAACCCGGGATACCTGACACATGGGTATCCGGCACTTTTGCAACCAAAACTCAAAGAACTTCAACATAGGGAAACAAACCACCTACCTCAATCCTCGGAGATCGATATACTTGAACCTCGGCCTGTGAATCATCCTAGAATGGAGAAGATCTACAAAAACATCTAGAATTTTCAACCTCATATAACTTAAACGAGAGAAATAATTAGGAAACGAGGCTAAAGATGAACCAAGAACTCACTGCTGCGATTCTTCTGCAACCGACGGAGTTTGATTCAGACAACCAGTGACGGATCGGTGGCTTGGAGAAGAATCAGCCTTCCTGGAAGTTCTGGATAGAATTAGGCGGAGAATAAGACGTTTACAGTCATTAGGCGCGACCTCGGGTCGATTAATGAAATAAAAAAAGTACACAGTGTGTACTCTTAAAGTACACGGCGTGTAGTGGGTTTTTCCGTACTCCGCCAAAATCGGCCTCCACATCACCCCTACACACCATGTGTGTAGCCCGGTCTTGGCCAACACACGGCTTTGAGTGGCCAAGGAGTACACGGCGTGTACTCATAAATTACACGGCGTGTACTCTGAAAATTTCCAGATTCTCCATTTTTCCTTAAAAAGCCCGTAAAAGAGATTCGTACCTGAAACCGAAGCTCCGGGTTCTTACAGAGTATATACACAAATTTTTTTTTGTCTCATGTGGATTGTATGTACTTTTGATTACTGATTTTTATAAAGTTCTTAGATTACATGCATAATTTAATTGTTGTTTTCCTTTAAAAATTATATTATATGTTGTATACTAATAATTATGAATACCATGATTTTTTTTAACTCCTTAAAAATTAAATAAAAAGATAAGAAATATAAACATGAAATCTCTAAAAAGTTCTAGAGAAGAAAATTTCCAAAGGAGAGTACTAAGGAAACAATGGAAAATAGGTTGTAAAATAGGTATTCATCTTTACTTGGAATTTTTTTGTAGTTTATCATTCATTCACTATATGTATTTATTTTATTTATACAATTATAAGTTCAACCCCTCTTGGAAATTATTTTATTATATATACTTGAATGTCTATTACTCCTATACCTGAAGCATTGTCATGAAATGATAGCACACAGAGAGAAACACGCATGCCATTATCACCTATATCTTGAAATGGTTTGTTCATTTTAAATTTAGCATTTCAATTTATTTTCTTTTATCATGCAATTTAAATTACCGTAATTGGTAAAATTTATCTTCTCTTTATTTGATATTACCTCAACAATGTGATAATTTTCAACCATATCTATTGGATCAAAATAGATAGAAAAAGGTTATATACCATGTTACAACATGGCCTTTAAATTTCTAAGTATGATTTCATTGTATTATGATAAACACTATGCGATATATATAATCCTTGTATGTACTCATTGAATGTTACTTCATTACTCATTCTAGATTCAATGAATGATACTAATATTATTACTAATTCAACAGTTCCCTCCTTATAACAGTAAGTACAACTAATTCTAGTACATAGTGTCTTCTCTATAATTTTAATATTATTTCTTATCCATTCCACTTTTAATATAAATTGTTTTACTGATAATGTTATTGTAAATTTCACTTCATTTTCAATGCCAGGTATGCTAAAAATTATAATTCAAATAGCACACTTTACTTATATAAATGTATTGTATAGAATAATTTATTATAGTATACTTTATTTTTTTATGAGGATGAACTTATACTATGTATTTAGGTTCTATCCAATTTCCACATGTTCAATCTTTAATGAACGGTATAATGTCAGGAAGACAAGTAATAAAAAATGGTTTCATACATTCTGCTCTACATTTTAGAGGTATGTCCATATAAAAGTTTTATTTTTGAAAATTAAATGTTTAATATCTTTATTAATATTACCAAATACATAGTAATGACAATTATAGTAACATTGGTTTTCGTAGAAAATTTACTACTACTACAAACTTCCAAAAACAAGGGTAAGTTTAATAATTTAAATTATCTTATTACTATAATAAAATGGTAATTGTGTTTTCAGTATTATTATTAATTTTTCATTAACATTTTATATAATATTTTTTTCATCTTAGTATATTCAAATATTGGTGATTATTTTAACATATACCAATATTATGGTTCAAAATTTGGGTTTGATGAGAGAAATAAAAGATATAGTAACAAATATAACCCACATTTCACTTTATGTTGCTCGTTGAGACAGATTGATTTAGACTTACTACCTAAATGTCTACAATAGCTTAGAACATTAGTTTTAAATTATACCTCTACATAGAAAAAGGCATTCCAAGACCACATCCACATTTATAATTCTATGTTTTCATTTACATCAATTGGTGGGAAGGTTGATAGATTGATCAATAATGGTGGGTGTCTAAATATTTTTAGAATAGATGGAAAAAAACCATCGCATAGGTAGTCTATGTCCTACTAATGGAAAACCACAAAATTTTTCACAAATTTATGTATACAACACTATAAATGAGGTTCATAATAGAATACGGGCCTTTAGGTAATTTTTATCATTCATTAACCTATTCATTGATAAAAAAAATTAGTTTAAAGTATCATGTTTTCTATATGTAGATTTGATGAAACAAACCTTAAATAAAGTATTAACTATAATATTATTGAGAAACTAAAAAATGATTCATGAGAAAAACTCTTTATATCATCATTTTAGAACTATAAGTGATGTTATTCAGTTTCATGAAATTTTAAATTTAAAGTTATTCCTTCTTAAACGATGAGGAATGAATGAATTGACATATAACTTACCAACTACTTCTAAAATTGCAATAATTATTGTCATTGAAATTAAAGATCTTAGTCAAAAAAGGGATATAATCATTCAAATAAAAAGTGGTTATTTACAACGCATACATGAGCTTCACCCATTGCACCTTCCATTGAAATATCAATTAGTTTACACAAGTGACTAGGATGGATATGTTTACAACATATATCATCACATTAAATCCTTCATTGTAAGTACTAAACTTTATAAAGTAAGAATGAGAGAGTAATTATCTTATCAGTTTCAATTTTATTCCAATGATGCATCAAATATACTCCATTAAAGATGGTTTTTGAAACAATTTATTGTATATTCTTATACAATGATTTATTCTCAAAGAATTTAATTTATTATCTTTAATCAAATCACTTGAGAGATTAACCTTACATTGGATTGAAAGATTCATACCTTAGAGGTGATCGCAATGGGTCTGTATGCAGAAAGTGTATCATTTTACCTTCAACCTTTACTAGAGTTCTTAGGTATATGATTCAAAATTATCAAGATGTGATGTTGGTTTGTAATTGGGAAGGATATATAAATTTGTTTTAAACATTTACATGTAATACAATGTGGCCTGAAATTTTTAGATTTATTACAAATAATAATATTAGATCTCATAATTGTACACAAATACTATCAAGAGTATTCAATATGAAGTTTTACCATCTCATGAATGATTTATGAGAAGGATGTTTCTTTGGAAAGTCTCGAGCGAGTAATGATCTTTGAAATTACTATTCATAAAATTTAGAATATCCATTATTATTGTATCATGTTATATGTAATTTCATTAATCCTAATATTTTAAATGTAGTTTTTCTTAATTTGGAGTTTTAAAAATGAGGGTTGACTCATGTGTACATTCTATTATTTCTTTGTCATGAAAACAAAGTCAGTTCTCTAACTGATATAAGCAGAATTGTTTCTACTAAAATTCTAAATAAATATACGTTCCAAAGACTTCATGAAGTTGTTAAAAATTTTATGATCTATGGAAAATGTGTTGATTCTAATTGTAACACCCTAATATTCTATGGTATGTCTCTTTTTAAATTTAATCTCTTTAATAGCTTACATTACACAGAACACCAAGTTCAAATAAATGATTAAATTATTTAATTGTGATAGTTATCACCTAGCCATTGGAATAGAGGGAATGAATGAGATTAAATAAGTTATAAAAAAATATTTTAAACATGTTTATAAAAATTAATTCATTTTTTACTAATTAATTATAAATGTAAATTGAATATAAAGGATGTGTTGGTTTATAAAAAATATATTTTATGCCCATAATGACATTTTAT
This sequence comes from Viscum album, assembly GCA_963277665.1. Taxonomy (NCBI): domain Eukaryota; kingdom Viridiplantae; phylum Streptophyta; class Magnoliopsida; order Santalales; family Viscaceae; genus Viscum; species Viscum album. The sequence continues at coordinate 239,139,666 of OY728137.1, forward strand.
CATAATAAATTAAATTAACCACTATTATTAAAGGATATTAATAAATTTTATATGTTATATATTCAATTAAATTCTTTTAAATCCAACAAATAATTTTTCTAGGGTTAAGATGAGAATAAATCCAATTTTAGGCATAAAAAATCAATATTTTTCTAAAGGCAATTTTATTATCTTTTAATGGTGCGCTTATTTTAAAACTAAATTTTGACAGTTTTATAATTTATATTTGAAAAAATAAACTTAATTTTTAAAATTTTAATATAAAAATTTACTTTGGTATAATTTTTATTACTTTTTTGATAAGTTTCATGTTTTGATGAATAATGAAAAATATTAGATTTTAATTGAAAACAGCATTTCATCTAAATAATTTATAGTGTTAAATTATATTTTTGATTGGTTTTAAAGTATAATTAGATATATTTTATATCATTTAATCCAATTTAGTTCATTAGAATCAATTTTACATTGAATTTTTATATAAAAATATTTTCAAACTTTTGAACATTTTCACTTTAAAAACCCTCTTTAATGCCTCGTCTATGGGATTAATTTTAAATTAATTTTATCCACTTATATGTTTTGAATTTTGAAATATGGATTCATTATTTTTAATAATAAGGTAAAAATTTAGTAAATATATTCTTTTTTATTTTTTAATATTATGAATAGTAACTTTAGTAATTTTTATTACCACAATTAAGGGTAAATCGGGTAATTAACGGTAAAAATAATATTATAAATATTATAAAATTATCCTAAAACTTGTTCTAATTTTATTAGATGATTATTTTTTATCTCTAAGTATTAAAGGATAGGTTATGTGACCATTTCTAGCCATTTGTATGAGAATATAACCTTTGTAATATTTTATTCAAAGAAAAGTCAAACTTGTTATACTTTTGTTTTTAACAGGTTAAATATTTTTAATATGGGGTCATATATGGTATATGTTTTAATATAAATAGTATTATGAAATATAATATATTTATATTAATTATTATAATTTATTTTTAATTTTTAGGGAAGAAATAATTAAAAAAATGCTTGCACAATGATGATATAATAATTGTTTAATTAATGGGCATATTAAATAAATTTTATTAAAAATATTAAAATAAGTGTAATTTGATATAATTAATGACATAAATAAATTTTATATATTACTTTGAAATTTTATTTATTATTTTAAAAAAATTTAATAGATCATGTTGTTGTGACATTTTTTAAAAGTAATGAATAGTGTCAAAATTGACATTAATGATATTTTAAAATAAATGATATTTTATTAAATGATATAAAATTCATAAAAAACTAAAAATCATCCAAAATATTGTTATTATTTTTAAAATGTCACTCATTATTTAGTTATGGTCTATTCATAATTTTATAGTAATTATACTAATCCTTAAAGAGTAAAAACCCAAGTTTTCATGGTAAGAGTTAATGGGTTCAAATATGGGTTAAAACCAAAATATAAGGATAAGAATGTGACCTAAACTTTCCTAAAAATTATTATATGAGATATATTTCAACACATACTAATATTATCTTCTAAATAACTCACTTTGGAGCTATTTTTAATTGAAAATTAATTTATATTAATTTAATATTTTGAGAGTTTCCAAAAGTGCCCCTCACCTCAATTATAAAAGAAAACCTCCTCCCTCAAATATTCACACCACTTTTAGCCTTACATTTTGACCAAAACCTACCCTTTTCTCTTTCAAAAATCATTATCTAAGTAATTTAGGTCTTGATATTTCAATAAGACCTGCCCTAGGTCTCTTAAGATATGTTATAAAGGATCTCCTTCGTAGAAGTGGTAATTGTCTTTACCGACTCTTCTAAAAATATTTATTCTTATAGTTTATATTAGTTATTTTTTCCATGATAAATTAATAATTATGGTATCATCTATATAATTATATTTTATTATGATTATAGTACAATCATATTCCTTTTTTTATCCATCCTATGAAAAATGAAAGTACCGTGTGTGCGTACGTACGATTTATTGTCTCCACGTCGTAGTGTAATTTGTTTTTCATCACCAATTTACTTGGATGGGTATAATTATAAAAATAATGGATATATATGGTACTTATTACATGATATTGATTTTTTATAACTAATATACCATCCAATTTCTTACCCTTTTACCATTAAAGGAATGATATCGTCGCTCATGCGTACGTACGACCAACTACCTCCACAATGTGATGTGATTCATTTTCCATGTTCAACATTAAATAATGATTATAAAACTATAATTAATGATTAAATATATATTAATAACATTAATATAATTTTTTATATGAAGGAACTATATCCTATTCATAAGAACCAGGACTTACACAATAAAATATGCATAGGAAAATGAAGTAGTTAACACCCGAAACAAGGATAATAATGAAATATTATTAACAAGTAGGTGATAAAATGATATAAGAGGGTAATATATGATATCATAAATATAAAAATCATTCTTTTATAAATTAATAACATTTTTTAAACCATTATACATGAGGTTAAAGTATATACAACCAAAAGTAAGTGTGAGGTAAGGTTTTTTGTCTCACTTTTATTTTTATGGATCATATGATTTATTCACCACTTATTTCTTTTGGGTGGTGTATATAATAACCTTTGAAATTTTATTTCATGAATTTATTTTTCTCATGATATTTAAAGTTTTGTTAAATTTTATTCTTTATGGAGCATACAATTCAACTGATTACAAATTAGTAAGGGATTTCTTAACTCAATTTCCATTCATTGGGTTAAAATTCTACTTTATTTATTATATCATACTAAGATTATGTGTGAGATGACTTTTTATTTTATCATATTTTATTTACACTTTTCTTATGTGGGTTTATAGTTGATATACATAATCTATTCATTTGATTATTTCCTAAATCATATACCATTTTTACATACGGTTTAAACATTGAAATTTATTTTAATTACTGGGGAAATAATGTTAAATACATATCTTTTATTCAATACAGGTACTTGTTGATAAGGCTTATTGATCACTAATCAATCATTTTGATATATGAGGAATTATTTGGAAATACAAGTATGGTTGGGGGCTGTATATAGAAAATCCCCCCGATGCATTGGTAGTCTCATGAGATGAAAAAGATGGATAAATTAAATGGGTTTTTACCCATAATGATTAAAATGTCTTTTGAAAGGTCTTAATGGTAAAGGTATTATGTGACTATGAAACATGATGTAAAATAATTAATAATTTCCTTCATTAATATTTCACTTATTTTTATCCATGATATTTTCACTATGATATTATCCATGGATTCGTATTTTGAAAAATTTATTGATTAAATGTAATGTGTGTTCAATTATTTTACATTTCTATATTGATTATGCATTATTGATTTCAAGATATCTTTTGATGTATGTAACCCTTACTAAGAATCTGATCTCACCCTTTTTTTGTGTTCTTTTCCTTGAGATATGAAGATTAAATGTTTGAATAAACTCAAGTATTCAAATTACCTTCCTTTGTTATGTTATATGTTTAAATAATAATGTGATAAGGGTTCCATGTATGTATATATTTATTCAAGACTACTAAACTGATTGTTCCTTTGGTATTTGAATCTTGTATCTATGAAAATGTAATAAAGTAAGGTGCCAGCTTCGAACTACTGGGTTCTGGGTCTTTAAAATTGTTATCAGAGCAAATTTAATAGAAATATTAGGAATTAGATTTAGTAAAACATATATTAGATAACATAACCCCATGATATACATTGAGGATAAGTATATAAGAACTTCCTAAAGTTTTTTTATTATACATTATGATTTGGTATAATCTAATGTATTCCCTTATTTATAAATGGTGCCTAGCATAAGGAATAGAAACCACATCAATGCACATAATCCAAAGGGTAAGAATAATCATTTCTTGGATGGGTTTAATCCGATCTTTCAAAGAGAACTAGTCTCTCAAAAAAATTCTTCATAGGAGTAAATAGTATCATATGCTAACAATATAGAAAAATAATTTTATAAGTATTATGTATTTGGAAGAAAACATGAGAAAAAAAGGATGATAGGGGAAAATATGGATAAAGGGAAGAAGATAAAAGTATTTCCCCACATGTGATAATTGGGGAAAGAAATGCCCTGGTACTTGATTAAAAGGAATGGTATATTTCTACAAGTGTGGAGAGAAATGTCACCATGATTGTGACTATAAGGGTAAGAAAAAAGTTTCCAATGTACAATGCTTCAACTGTAAGGAGGAAAGGCACTAAAAAAATAAATTTCTTAATCATGAAAGGAATATACCTCAAAAGAAGATATTGCATCATGGTCAAGATTATGAAATTCCCATAGACAAAGATAAATGATTAATGTTGTTTTTTATTCAATAATTATGATGTAAAATTATTTTATCAATGATATTCTAGTGATCATGAGATATATAAGGATTGTACTACAATAATTATTCTTTAAGGATTTTAGAGCATGTGTTGAATAGTACTAATAACTAGAAAAAGTGATTTAGTGGAATATTGATTTTTTTGAAAACACATGATTTTGGGGAAGATGGACTTAATATGTTCTTGATGTTGAGATGATGATATTCAGATGAAGATATTATTGATATGGGAAAATTAAATTGGATAGTACCGATTACCTTGGAGATGATTAATGATTTTTTGATAAGTGGTTTATGCTACCATTGATAGAGTTAACAAAAATTTTGGATTGAAGGAAAATATCCAATAATATATGTTTTACGGAATAAGGAAGCATGCATGTTTTCAATAAATCTTTATGGTAATTAATAATTTTTTTTTCAAGAGAATACATTATGAAGGTATTCACATGTTTGGTATGTGACGGCTAATATTTTCTTCATGTTATTTGAGATATTAATGGTAAATTAATTTTATAAATTTAGTAACTTTATTTATAAAGATTTGGATCTTTATCTTTTAGAGGTGTTATAAGGTAAAACGTTTTTTAAATGGTTTAAGTTGAACATTATATGAGGTTTAAATATTATTGTGTTTATGAATATTTGATAACTTATGCCAACCATATTGGTTTTAGAAAATATTTGAGGTAAAAGAAATAAATTTTTTCTCCTTATGGATTATAAGATTCATTAAAAGTGAATTTTAGTTCATCAAGAATAAAAAATCATTTTTGGATATTCATTTATTGGAGTAAGGGATGACATTACTATAGAATTTTTCACTGATTTACCAAATACTCCAAGAAAGAATAATGAAAAATGAGAATGTTAAATAAAAAATATGAGATAACCTTTGAGGTTAAAACATTTCTTTAATATTGAATATATTAAGTTTATTTTTGGAAATTTGTAAGGATTATAATAATATAGTTTTAGAAAAAGGACAACCTACAGGTCAGACAATAACCCATCACATTTGAAAAGGTCACGAGACTTGAACCTACAACCGAAGGGTGGAAAGGGTGAATCACCCACCACTGAACTATGTGATGTTCTAGTTAGTACAAAATAGTTTTATTTATTTAATTATTATCACATATAAAGTATAAGTTAATTTTGGTAACCCTATATGATTAATATTAATAAAATATTTTGTAATTTTATTGAGAAATAAATGTTGAAATGTCATTTAGAGGAAAAGATGAGTTTTTTGTGGAGTTTTTTTAAAGGATGAATCTCCACCTATCAAGTTAATATATTCCCTTATGTTATTACTATAGGAAGTAAAATGATTCCTCAACTCTAGAAAAATTATTTTGGAATAAAAATATTTTTATTTTAATTTTCTTACCGACAAATCAATGGCCTCTTTAACCCATCACAGATTTACGGTTTTGTGATGGTAGACATTCTAATGGCCATGTTCTCTATCACTCCCCATCATAAATTGATAGTTTTATTTCACTTCCATGTCCTGGTTTCCACTTCACACTAAATTTATCCTATTAAAAAGCCTAATTTTTTTGTGACCTTTTCATTTCTTTTTCCCTCTTATTAAGGGGATATTTTATTAACCCTATTTACTATGTGGGTTTCTACAAAGATATTTTCAAGTATTATCCTTTTATTCTCAAAGTAAAATTTAAAATTGAGAGCATGAAATCTATTTTAAGGAGTTTAGAATGTAACACCCCAATATTTTATGGTATTTCTCTTTTTAAATTTAATCTCTTCGATAGCTTATGTTACATAGAACACCGAGCTCAAGAAAACGATTAAATTATTTAATTATGATAGTAATCACCTAGCCATTAGAATGGTGGTAATGAATAAGATTAACTAAATTATTAAAATATAGTTTAAACATGATTATAAAATTAATTCATTTGTTACCAATTAATTTAAAATGGAAATCGAATATAAATGATGTGTTTTTTCATAAAAAACTATTTTGTGTCCATAATGACATTTTATCTTAATAAATTAAATTAATCATTATTAATAAAGTGTATTAATGAAATTTATATTTTATATATTCAATTAAATATTTATAATTCATCCAATAAGTTTTCTAGGGTTAATATAAGAATAAATCCAATTTTATGTATAAAAAACTAATTTTCCTAAAGGGAGTTTTGTCACCTTTTAATTGTGCTCTTGTTTTAAAACTAAATTTTGATACTTTTATAATTTTTATTTGAAAAAATAAACTTTATTTTTGAAATTATAATATCAAAATTTACTTTGGTTTAATTTTTTTTATTTTTCTGATAAGTTTCAAGTTTTTATGAATAGTGAAAAATACTGGATTTTAATTGAAAATAGTTTTTTCATCTAAATAAGTGATAGTGATAAATTATATTTTAGATTTGTTTTAAAGTATAATTAGATAAATTTTATATCATTTAATATAATTTAGTTAATTTTAATCAATTTCACATTTAATTTGGATATAAAAACATTTTCAAACTTTTGAATGTTTTCACTTTAAAAACCCGCTTTTATGCCCCATCTACGGGATTAATTTTAAATTAATTTTATCCAATTATATGTTTTGAATTTTAAAAAATGGATTCCATATTTGGAATCATAATGTAAAAATTTATTAAATATTGTCCTTTTATTTTTGGACAATATGAATAGTAACTTTAGTAATTTTATTACCACAGTTAAAGGTAAATCGGGTAGTTAAGGGTAAAAATAATGTTATAAATATTATAAAATTATCCTAACACTTTTACTAATTTTATTGTATAAGTATTTTTTGTCTCTAATAATTAAATTATTATTTATTTGACCATTTATGTCCATTTTTATGAGAATATAACCTTTATAATATTTTATTCAAAGAAAAGTCAAACTTGTCATACTTTTGTTTTTAGCAAGTTAAATATTTATAATATGGGGTCATATAGGATATATGTTTGACTATAAATATTATTTTTAAAGATAAAATATTTATGTTTATCATGATAATTTATTTTTTTATTTTTAGGGAATAAATAATTAAATTAAAGGCTTGCATAATGATGATGCAATAATTGTTTAATTAATGAACATATCAAATAAATGTTATTAAAAATATTAAAATAAATATAATTTGTTATAATTTATGTCATAAAATAATTTTCAATATAACTTTGACATGTTATTGATTATCTGAAAGAGTTTTTTTTAATATACCATGTTGTTATGATATTTTTAAAAAGTCAAGTAATGAATAGTGTCAAAATTGATATTAATGATATTTTAAAATAAATAATATTTTATTAAATGATATAAAATTAATCCAACATGTTTTTATGTGGTTTAAAATGTCACACATGATTCATTTATGGTCTATTTTTCATTTTATAGTAATTATATTAACCCTTAAAGAGTAAAAATTCAAGTTTTCACGGTAAGAGTTAAAAGGTTTAAATAAGGGTTAAAACCAAAAGATAAGGGTAATAATGTGACCTAAACTTGGATAAAATTATTTTATGAGATAATTTATACTCATAATCATATTATATTTAAAATTTATAACTTTGGAGACATTTGGAATTGAAAATTAATTTATATAAATTTAATACTATGAGAGTTTCCAAAAGTGCCCATCACCTTAATTATAAAAAGGAACCTCATACCTCACATTCTTCACACCACTTTGAGCCTTATATATCAAAAAACCCTAGTAATTTTCTCTTACCAAAATAATTTTCAAATTTTTTAAGGTTCGTATATTTTAGTAATATCTACCCTAGGTCCCTTAAGAGAAGTTATAAAGGAGTTCCTACATAGAAGAGGTAATCGTCTTTACCGACTCTTCCAACAATAATTATTCTTCTACTTCCTATTCATAATTTGTTTCCATTATAAAATAATAACTGTATTATCATCTATATTCTGCTATTTTATTATGATTATAGAACAACCATATTTCTTTCTTTATCCATCCTATGAAAAACGAAAGCACTAAATATGCGTACATACAACTTATCGTCTCCACATTGTGGTGTAATTTGTTTTTCATCACCAATTTACTTGGATGGGTGTAATTATAAAAATATTGGATATATATGGTACTTATTACATAATATTGATTCTAGATAATTAATATATCATTCAATTTCTTACCCTTTTACCATTAAGGGAATGATACTGTCACTCGTGCGTACGTACTATCTATCATCTCCACAACGCGATACGATTCATTTTCCATATTCAAAATTCAAGAATGATTATAAAATTGTATTTAATAATTAAATATGATATTAATAACATTAATATAATTCCATATATGAATTAACTATATCCTATGCACAAGAACCGGGACTTACACAACAAAACATGCATAGGAAAATGAAGCAGTTAGCACTCAAAACAAGAGTAATAATGAAATATTATTAACAAGAGGGTGATAAAATGATATAAAAAGATAGTATAAGATATAATAAACATGAAAATGGTTATTTTGTAAATTAATATCATGTTTTAAATAGTTATACATTATGTTAAAGCACGTACAACCAAAATTAAGTGTAAGGTGAGGATTTTTTGTATCACATTTATTTATATGGGACATATGCTTTATTCACTAATTATTCCTTTTGTGTGGTGTATATACTACCCTTTGACATGTTATATCATGAATTTGTGTATTCTCATGGTATTTAAGGTTTTGTTAAATTTTATTCTTTTATGGGGCATACGATTCAACTGATTACAAAGTGGTAATGGATTTCTTAACTCAATTTTCATTCATTAGGTTAAACTTCTAATTCATTGATTATGTCATGCTAAGATTATGTGCGAAATTAATTTTGATTGTATCATATTGTATTTAAAATTGTTTTATGTGGATTTACATTTTATACACATTATTGATTCATTTGATTATTGCCTAAATTGTATACCATTTTTACATATAGTGTTTACATTGAAAGTTATTTGAATTGGTGGGGAAGTAATGTTAAATTCGTATCTTTTACTCAATATGGATACTTGTTTATAATTATTATTGCTTAAATAATTAAATCGGTCATTTCTATATATGGGTAATGCTTTGTACATATAATAATAGGTGGGGACCATATGTAGAAAAGCCCCTCGATGCATTAGTAGTCTCATGAGATGACAAAGCTGGATGAATTAAATGGGTGTTTACCCATAATGAGTAAACTATCTTGTGAATTGTATTAAAGATAAAGGTATTATATGACTGGGAAACCTGATTTCTAATAATTAAGCATTTCCTTCATTAAGATTTCAGTTGTTTTTATCTATGATATTTTCACTATGATATTATCCATGGATTCGAATTTTGAAAAAAAAATTGATTAAATGGCATGTGGGTTCAATTATTTTAACTTACCATATTGATTATGCATTATTTATTTCAAGATATCTTCTACTGTATGTAACCCTTATGTTCATCTGAGAACACCCTTTTATTTATTCTATTTTTTCTAGTATATGAAGATAAAATGTTTGAATAAGATCAAGGATGTAAATTACCTTCCTTTGTTATGTTCTATATTTAAATACTAATGTAATAAGGGCTCCATGTATGTATCTAGTTCTTCAAGACTACTAAATAGATCAGTCCTTTGGGATTTTAATCTTATATCTATCTCAATGTAATAAAGTAAGGCACCAGCTCTGGGATATTGGGGTTTCGGTATTTACACTAATCGCCACTCATATTGTATGAAAAATGGAAACTGTTCAAAGTTTTATCTAAAAAAATTGGGCTTACAATAATTGATAATGATGGTTATGTATTCTATTGAAGAAAGGATTATGGAAGTACAGTCCTCAAGAATGTTATTGATTTGGATAGTCGTTTTGTTGCCCCATACAATCCTATTATCATATTAATGTATCAAGATCATCTAAATATTGATATTTGAAATAAATAATCTTCTGTCAAATACCTTTTTAAATATATCAGCAAGGGTCAAGATCATGTAATAGTGACACTTTATGAGACCAATATTGGTCACTTGTCTGGAAACAATTTAGATGAGATTAAAATATATTATGACTATTGGTACATATCTCCTTGTGGATCTTGCTATAATATTTTTTTCTTATGATATTAATTATATATATCCTTCAGTAGATAGATTTCATTTCTATTTACCAAGACAAAAACACTATGACCTACACTAATGGTGGTGATATTGAAGATATCTTGAGTAAAAGAAATATTTCTGAAATAATGTTTAATTCTTGGTTTGAAGCAAATGAAATGTACCTAGAAGATAGAAGTCTAACATATGAAAAACTCCTGACAAGATTTGCCTTTAACTATCATGAAAAAAATGGTATCCTCGTAAGTAGGGATTCTATATTGGTAGATTGTATTACGTGTTGCACATAATTGGAGAGCTATATTACTTGTGAATATTTCATACAAATAACATATTTTAAACTTCATATCAAGATATTAAAACATTAAACAAAATTTCATCAAACATTCAGAGAGGCCTATTATGTTTTGGGATTATTAGATGATGACAGGGAGTTTATTAAAGCTATAAAAGAGGTGTTAGTTTGGTGAATGGGACACTCCTTGCATAGACTCCTCACCATCACGTTATTCTCAAATAATATTGTTCATCCTAATATTGTCTGGAATAAAACCTGGAGCATCTTGAGTGAAGATATTCTATATTCCCAATGAAAAGGGAATCAAATACAAGGTATGTCATTTCACTATATTTTAGATTTTATAAATAATTATAATTGATTGGTATAACTATTGTTACATTATATTTCTATATTTTTTACATTATATGATAGGAAATGTTTGATAATGTTTGTATTATCATTCATGGAATTTTTACATGTCCATAAAACAATACACTATAATTATATTTTTTTCATTATAGTATTGAAATTTTTTGATTTTATATGTAAACATATTCTTTGAAATCTTAACTATCATTTACCTTATTCCTGAACAATTTTCTAACATATGCCTTCTAATATATTAAAACATTTTAAATACATGTTAACAACTTTTGTAAACTATTATATCACAAGTTTCGTGAAACATTTTTTGTTTCTTAAAATAATCATTCATTTAATATTATTGGAAACTATATGAATTGCTTGAAATATATATGATTATGTTCTTATAGGGGTATAAGTTGCATGGAAAAACATGGTATACATATTTACTGTATCTTGAATATCACTCGGTTTCTTAAACAATTCATACCTTACTGATTTAATATCTATTATTTATAATACTTAATTCTTTAAATTATGGACATGATTTAAACCTACACTAATACAATATGCTTATTAACTTCTAACTAGTTGGTTCATTTTGTAACTTAATACCTATCATTTGATAATACTTCACTATCGTGATGATTTTAGAACACTATTATTATAATATTATCTAATACTATTTTTCTATTTATTATATTTTACACTCATTGATTATCAAATACAAATTTATGATTTGGTTTAAATATATAACATTATTCATAGAAATGGTAGATCACTTCATCATTATCCTTTAATTCCAGTTTCAAATTATTTAATTGTTTCTCAACGAAATCGTTTAGTTGCAGAAGAACTAAATCATAGCACATAAAGACTTTAGAATGAGTATACAACATTACAAATTAGGCTAACCGTTGAATATAAATAGGTGATGGGTGTTATTATGTCTTCATTATCTTCTAGTACTAGGTTTTTCTTTCTTTCATGAATACAGAGGAATTGGTAAGACTTTCATTTAGAGAGTTCTAACATGGTTTTTGCAGTCACAAGGTATTATTTTTCTTACAATTACTTACAATTAAATAGCATCATTAATCATTACTGGTGGTAGGATAGCCTATGCTAAATTCTATATTTCAGTATCTATTAATGAGTAGTCAGTTTTCAATATTCAACAAGGTAGTGATCTTGCATAACTTATTCTATTAACAAAACTGATTATTTGTGACGAGGAAACAATTATTCATAAACACTTTTTTGAAGCTCTCAGTTGTTCTTTGAGAGTTATAATGTCAATAAAAATGATAATGCTTCAAATTTACATTTTGGTTATTTAATAGTTGTCTTGTGGGGTTGGGGATTTTAGGAAAATATTACTTGTAACACTAGGTGGTAATATAAGTGAAATTGTGTTTATAAGTATCAAGTCATCATATATATTGCGATACTTTTAGGTTTTAACTTTGAAAAATAACATGATATTTCATTCAACTTCATGCAATAATGATTTATATGAAGTATGAGAATTTTTAAATAGACTTTGGATATTGGTGAAGGTCAAATTAGTGAGTCTAATGATGGTGAATAATTCATTCAAATTTCATCAACATATCTCCTTATATTAGTTTACAAACCATTGAATTTAATTTTTGAATATACATACCCTAATTTCAATGACAACTATGGTGATGTGAGTTATTTGAAGGAATGTTCTATATTAGCACCAACACGTGATATTGATCAAGAAGTAAATGACTACATGTTATCTTTGTCAACTTGTGAAACCAAAGATTACTTTATCTATGATTATATTTTCAATTCAAGTATTGATATAGATAGGCCATAGAACATATATACAACTGACATTTTAAATGTTATCAATGTATCTCGGTTACCTACCCACAAAATTACATTGAATATTGGGGTACCCATTATATTTCTCAAAAATTTAGATCAATTAGTGGGTTTATTTAATGGTACTTAGATGATTGTTATGCATTTGGGTGACCATGTCATTAGATCATAAATTTTAAGTGGATGTCATTTTGGGAACCTTGCCTTCATTATAATAATTAATATAACACACTTTGACTATATATGGCCTTTTAAACTACAAATAGGATAGTAACATTTGACTGTTTCATATACAATGACTATTAATAAAAGTCTAGTCCAATTACTTTATTATGTTTGGTTATATCTTCTAAAGCATGTGTTATATCATGGACAACTATATGTTTCCAAAAATAGGGTCACATCAAAAAAGGGTTTGAAAATAGTAGTAGATGATAAAGATAAAACATTCTCTGATTCTATACAAAATATTTTCTACATGCAAATTTTTGATAACTTATCTTAGGTATCTATTAAATTACAATATTGAAATTTCAATATTTTTTCCATTGAAAATATGTAGACTATCATGGTTTTTATTATTTTTTACTATGTTTTACTTGTACACTAATTCAGAAGTTGTAGAGTTATGAAAATTTCATGATCAATAACTCCATTAAATGATATTACCCTTTAAGATGGTGAAACACTAAAGATACAAGTTCACATATTCAATATGTAGTGCACTTCATATTCCAAGTACTCCAATTATGTTTTTTTTGTTGATCTCATTATTCATGATGAACTTTTGAGTTTGGAATATAAAAATGAAATAATGTATTTTTATAGTCATGACCCGTCCCCTGAGACCCGTGTCGTGACGACCCCAAGACCGTCTTCCATAGGCCGGGGGTTGGTGACTAGTACTGGAAAGGCATATCCCAAAAATGGAAGGAATTTCCTTTAAACATGTATACACACAGATAGGTAATACTGTACAAAGTAAACCACAACAAAAAGAAATTGGTACAACCACCACAAAGTACCACCATTGAGAGTAAAAGGTGTAAACTGAAAGTAAAGGGGGTCAGAATACAAGCCCAGCTGAAAGAAAAGTACAACAAAGGAAGAGAAAGCTTCAGAGGTCATCCACCAAGGATCCTACCTAAAGGGTAGGTACAAATCATTGTCGTATGTCACTGTAGCACACCACGTCTATCGATCCACCTCTGAGCATCGTCTGCTCTAGATCCTCAAAGTCCTAGTCAAAGTTGTCCATCGTCTGTAAAAGACACAATAGGTGCAGGAAAATCCCATGTAGGGGTGAGTATGACAATACTTAGTAGGGACCCTAAGACCTCCGAAGGTCTCTTAGAAATCCACAAAGAAAAAATACCACAAAGGAAATTCCACCAAGAAAGATCTCAAAAACATAGCACAAAGTAAAAGATAAGTCACACCAGGATATAACTTAAGTATATAAGTGAAGATGGTTAGTTATAAATATAGATCATCCTATTCTATTTAGAGGCTCTATTTTTGATCCACAAAGGGCTGCTCTGCTGCTGATCCCCAAAGGGTTGCTCTGCTACTAATCCACGATGGGTCGCTCTCTAGCTGATCTACGACGGGTCGCGCTACTTCTGATCCACGAAGTGTCTCTATCATGTTGATATAGGAAGGGTCTCTCTTATGCTAATCCAATAAGGGTCTCTTTTATGCTGATTCATGAAGGGTTTCTATTATACTTATCCATGAAGGGTTGTTCTTCATTCTTCACGTCACGGCCAGCCACTAGATTCCCTCAATTAGCACACTTGATTTCTGGAGGATCTTCTCCTCAAGCCATAGGTTTTACCTCAACCACCATAAAGTTTCACATAGAGTAACCTAAAGTACCTTCTCTTTGTAAGGGTCCCAACGTAATAGACGGTGCGTCGAACAGACACCTGGTCTGTAAGATATGGGAATTTTTTTGTAAAAAGGTCCCAGTTGGATTCGAGTCTGATCCAAACTGGCCATACACCAATCTCCACCCAAACTCATGTAGAGAATCTCAAAAGTACTGACTCATCGCAAGGGTCCTAGTTCTGTAGATGATGTGTCAATCATATGCTCGGTCTGAGAGATATCATCGTTTTTGTAAATAGGAGTTGGTTGTGTCTGGGCCCGGTCAGACCGACCCGACCAATCCCAGCCCAGGGTCCTACATGACCCATCTTGTATTCCTAGCCCATTGGGCCTCACTGGACCCGGCTCAAGTTATTGTGGGTCCAATCCACTGGGTCACCCAGTGACCCGGTTTTATCCGGACCAGCCCGCTCTGGCGAGCTGGTCTCTTTTTCCCGCTCAATCCGCATAGCGGCCTATGTGGCCCATCTTTAACTCGTTATCTCGGTCTGATAAAATATACTAGCTCAAGGAACTGACTAAGCTAATTGGGGTCCCGATGATCTGGCCGGTCTAATTGAGGGTGCACATGGCTGGTCAACCCGTCTGTCCCCTTTGGTCAAATGTGGCCCGTGGATGTGGGCCGCTCTTCCATGCGATGCCTGGTGGCATCATTTCTCCAACACACCACTGTGGGCGTCAGGTCGCAGCCTCCTGCTGCTCCACCATGGCATGCATCGGGCACGCCGCTTCTGCCTTCCGGTAGCCATTACCGCACCATTGTGGCACACTGATGGGTGCACCGCCTCCCTTCGCCCGTGGCTACTACCGTAGGCCAGCACAGGTGCGCCGATGGTTCTTCTATAGGCCACTGGAGTTGATCCATTGGTCCATTTCTTAAATTATTTGCACCTAAGGAATCTTAGGGCTTCCACATTTTCTGCAGTGGCTTCGAAATCTCTATACCACCACTTTGAAAATTCATCCATTAAGAATGCATAAGAACACGCAAGGTGGAGGGACTCGGGCCTTGTTCATGTCGGCCCACACCCTCCATGTTATATGTGTATAATCAAAGGGGGGGTTTGGGATTTCAACACATGAATCTACCCCGCCATTCAAGTCCCCAAATTTAACAACCCTCCCACAAGAACACACGATCCGTGGATCAACCTGTTCATGGGTTGATCCACATTCGTTGTTTTAGAGAAAAGAACGAGGAAATAAAAGCAATCACAAAGAAATAATAAACCCTACCATTTTTTATGTTTGTTTCCATATCGTTCCATCCTTGAGGGTTCAAGAGGTCGACATCGTTCGTCGCTTCCTGGCTTCATTATTCGAGGCACATCAAAGTCGATGATGTTCCACCAGCATTAGTCATTCTTCATTGGAGAGGAAACTCTCCAGAGGTTCATCAGAGATTTTCCCATGGTTTTCAATTCCCACTCTCCAATGTGTTAGCTAATTAAAAAGGGAACACGTCATAGTGTTTCTATTACACTGCGACCTTACATCATTACGTTGTTTCATTTATGAAACAGTGTAGCTGTTACGCTGCATCTTAATGATCCATTAAGGGGATTCCTATAATGCACCTCATTGTCACCTTGTCATCACACCACAGCATCGCCTTCCATCTCTCAACGGTTGAGAAAAGAAAAAAATAAATTTTTAAAGTTATTTTATTATTTTCCACAAAGTCCGAAAAAATAACTTTTCCATCTGAACCTTGCTGGTCGAAGTTAATTCTTTTCTAGATGAATCCTGGCATTCCGAGTTTCAAGGTGCCCTTGGGTTTTCGATCCGAGCACCAATTCAAAGGTTACAAAAATGTGCTCACACGTTTACTGAATGTACTTTAAAAAAAGTTCAAAATTTAATTCTGGGATCATCGGGCCTTAGAATCATGTGTCATCTGTAACACCCCGAGCTTCCACGATACGCTTCTCATTCAATAATGCAATAGCTTGCATTGTACGCAAGTTCGAGTTCTAACACACCGCGACTAATCAAAGTAGTCGTTATGAATAGTAATAACCACTTTTTAAAATTATAGAAATTTTATATTTCAAAATGGACTTCATTTTTGTATTTGTAATATCGAAATTATCCTAAGTTGAATTTTTTGTAACTTTCTGAGAACTTCCAATTTTTTTATAAATAGTGAAAAATACTTAAAACAACTTTTTTAATCAAAATAATTTATTGTGATAAATTATACTATTTAGTGGTTTTAAAGTATAATTAGAATTTATTTTTACCATTTTATCCAATGGTGGTCATTAGAATTAATTTAACATTGAAATTGGACATAAACAATTGCCAATCTTTTGATATAAATTGTTTCTTAAAAACACGCTATTTGTTGTGACAGCGGGAATTAATTATAAAATTAATTAATGCTACTTATATGTTTGTAATTTTGTAAAATAGACATCATTTTTGAATTCGGAATATCAATTATATCTTAGGGTGAAATTTTGGCATTGTTCTGAAAAACTTCAATTTTTGATGAATAGTGAAACCACTAAGTGGTAGTTAAATAACTGATTTTTTGTTTAAATGAAATATTAACACTTCTGTGATTTGATTTTCAAAAATCCGACATATATGGTTGTCATTAAGAAGTAAAATGTGGTTCAATGAGATTAAAATAATTTTTTGGTGAATAGTAACTTTTAAGTTCTTAATCGCGATTAGAGGTAATTAGTGTAGTTTAAGGTAAAAATAATGTTTTAATAATATGATATGAGCTTGACACTTTTCCTACTCCTATTGGATGAGTCGTGGCCGACCAAGACAATCCATGGGTCAACTTGGGGACCCCATGGAGCCACTTTAGTTGGAAAATGACATAAATACCTTTTATTTAATGTTAAAGTAAAAAATGACACAAACATGAAATGTTTTACTAAAACAATTTTTACATGGGGTTATACAAGTCATATTTTTGACTATAAATAGTCATTGGAAAGATAAAAATATTTCCTACATCATAGTATTTGTTTTATAATTTTTATACATTAAATAAATTAAATTATTTATGACATCATTATGATGCAGCGATGACCTCATTATTTAACGATTTTAATAAAATGAAAAGATAATGTACAATACAAGGCTTACACTTGTCCAAAGACTATTGGATGGGTATATTTCGAACCCTTATCACCTTATCCACTAATTATATAAGTGTGGTACCTTTAGAATCCGAAAAGCATTGTATAATAATGTAAAAGTTCCTTACTTTCCAAGAGTGCCCCTCCTCTCCTCTTATAAAAGGCCCCCACCTCTACCACCTCATTCACACTTTCAAGCCATTTGGCTGGGCCAACCTCTACCCAAATACTCTCCCAACTTCCCCCTCTTACTCCTAGAAGCCTCACTTTGGGCAGAACTCTTCCCAAGGAAGCCTTTGGCTCAAATCAAAAAAGAGTTACCCGATTTTGAGGTAATGTCTTCTCTAATGTTGTTTTGTTTTATTTTTCTTCTCCAACCCCCTAAACTCTTTTTATTCATTTCTTTTGTAACAACACCAGTATCCTCAATATACTAGGATGTTGTTATAAGAAGTATTCGAGCTACACTTACACACACCTACATCTAATGGTTAAAGAACATACGGTTTCTGTGGATGGCGAATTTCTGCCTCACGAAATGATGATTGTTCAACACTCATATAACACCTTCAAAGGTGGCCATTAAGATGTTACTATATTTATATATGATATATAATATGTTTATGTTTTACTTCTACTTCTGTATTTCTCATTTATGGCATACTTTATGATTTCCATTATGGGTAAACGCGATAATTTCATTTTAGGAAGTGCGGACTACCGCCCCCTCAAAGTGATTTGAATCGTTAATGCCATATGTGGGATGTATAAAGGATGGAGTAAATGGTATTATACACTATATTATACTGTAATTATATTATACATTTATATAATTATGATTTCATTACATTAAATACGAAATAGAAATGAAAGTAGCGTTCATGTGTACGTACGGCTTACCGTCTCCATGAACGGTGCATTTCATTTCTTACCTCTAAATGTTACGTAATATTATGAATGAATGTATATAATGGATATATATGATATATATGATATCTACATCATGAATATAATTCTGGATATAATGGATATTTCACCACATGAACAACTTGTAATTATAAGAAGGTTATTGTTGACACAAGTACCAAAGATCGACAAAACGACCGTTATTAACTTAAATAATTACATAACGTTCATAACATTGTAATAAGTGATATAAAAAGTATAATTAAATTAAAAATGGTTCTTAATAAGGTATATATTAACTCTAGTTTATTATTCAGGAGGTTAAAGAATGGTTGAGTCAAGTCAGACACGAGGTAAGGGAACTTCTTAACCCAACTTCCATTCTTTGGGTTAATCTCATACTTTCAAATTATGGCATGATATTATTATGTCCTATCTTGTATTTGTACTTTCTTTATGTGTACTTATAGTGAATACACATAATAGATCTATTATATTTTAAAAAAAATGATCTTTTTAAGGACTTCGTCTCAATCTCCTTTCATTGAGGCATATTTGGTTTTATACATAATTTCTTTTATACGGTGTATAAGCCTCTTTGACTTTTACATTTATTCAAAAGGAATCTTTTTTATACGAAGCGTTTACTAAATGAAAAAAGGGAATGTTTTTGTTGTACGTATTCGGTGACAACGACTTCTCCGCCGCTGTGACCACTATTTGAGTTTCGGCTTCCTCTACAAGCCATACCTTTTTTTAAAAGAAAAATAAATACCATGTTTTACTTTTCTTTTATTTTGGTATTGAAAATGGTTTTGAAAGTATTTTTATTATATCAATGTGTTGTATTTATATCTTTTGATTAAAATGTGGAAATGTTATGTTTCCTTTATGCATACTTTATGTGATATGGTTATGTTATGGTTTATGATATGTTTAAACCTATTCATATGAGGAATGCATTGGACTTAATAAGTGACGGGTGGAGCCTGCTATAGCTCCTCGATGCATCGATAGGTCTCATGAGACAACTAGATGTGGAATTGGTTGAGGACCTTTCCCAATTTGATTTATGGTTTTGGCCAAGGCCTTAATCATTTTAGATGTCTTGGCCGAGGCCTTGACAAAATGTTTCAGAATGTCTGGCATTATGCATTCCATCATTATGAAAGTGGTTATTGATATTGCATGTGATTATTCGACCAGTAGAATATCTATGTGAATAAGTAAATGGCATTATCTCATTTTACTTTTTCCATATTATGTTGAAGTTCATGTTTAAAAGGCTTTTGTTTTAGTTATACATTGCCTTAAATGTTAATGTTTGTTTATGAAAGCTTCCGCATTATTGTTATCCTTACTGAGCATCTGATCTCACCCCTTTCAATGTTTTAATATTTTCCAGGATGTGAAGAAGTATTTTATGAATGACCTGCAGGGATAGTCAGAAGAGGATATGAGTGTGGACTATGGAGACTTTGTTATTGTAGTTTTTCACTTTATGATGTAATGTAACGTTTACGAATGTATCTAGTGTTTCCAAGGCTACTAAACTAATCGGTCTTTCGAGACTTGATCTTTTGTGATCATGCCAATGTTACGAAGTAATGCACCGACTCCGGGTAGCTGAGGTCGGGGCGTTACAGTTGGTATCAGAGGCAGTTTAGTACTAACCTTGGAAGCTAGATTTAGATAAACTCTGATTAGAGCACATAGCCCAAAGATAGACTTTGAGGATTAGTATAGAAGAACTTACTAGAATTTTGTTATTGTATAGATTTTGTGAGTTTTCCGAGAAATACATCCCTGTTTGGATATGAGCAGGTAGAGGCAGCTCTGTCATAGATGTACCTAGGGGTAAAACCTTAAAACACCGCTTTGAGCTAGACTCGAACGGGAACTGGTGCACGACAACGGGCCTTGCTGCACTCTTGGTTACGACACTCCCGGGGGATATGCTTAGGATAATTCCCATTTTCTTTACAAACCACTATGAACGGTTATGAGTATATACTTCCTCAAATAAAACCTTTTTATGATTATGGATTATATCCATAAATAGTTCAATTTATGTTAAGTATTTTACAAGTATGGAATTATGTATTTTGATTCATAAACTAATATAGTTTATGCCATTGTTTAGAAATGGCGCCTAGTGGAAGGAATGGAAACCGTATCAATGCACGCACTCCGTGTAGGGATTTCCCTCCTGTTCAAGATAATTATTGTGGATCTGGAGATACAACTGGTGCTGATCAACTTATTACCATACTGGGACAACTCACTCAGGTTATGAATAATAACCTTACTCGTATGGAGCACCCTGATCCGCAACGTGGAGGATCAATGTTAGACCGCTTCATGAGGCAACAACCACCAACATTTAATGGGGGTACAAATCCATTAGTATCTGAGCAATGTATAAACTCCTTAGAGAAAATATTCCACGCCTTGGGGAGTAGTGAAAGGGAAAAGGTTATCATGGCAGTTTACCGCCTCACTGGAGATGTCGGTCAGTGGTGGTCGCTGATTCAAAACACAAAGGAAGATGATGACATATCGAATATGGAATGGAGGGAGTTCAAAGAGCTTTTCTTATAAAAATACTTTCCTTGTGACCATCGAGCAGATATGGAAAGACAATTTCTGAGTCTGAGGCAGAAGGAGGATGAGAATGTCGCAAAGTATGAGGCTAACTTTACAAGGTTAGCGAGGCATGCTGCCGATTATATACGTAACCCAAGGAGTAAGATTGATCGTTTCTTTGATGGGTTAAACCCATTTCTCTGTCGAGCTTTAGTATCACAATCCTTCTCATCATATGAAGATATTTTCTCGTGTGCTATCAAGACAGAAAAGGAATTCTCTAAGTCTTATGACAACAAAGTAAAGCAAGAGAAGAAGAGAATGGTGGAACAAGAGACAGATAAAGGGAAAAAGTGAAAGAAGGATTTTCCATTATGTGATAATTGTGGGAAGAATCACCCTGGTACTTGCCTAAAAAAAATGGGAGTTTGTTATAAATGTGGAGAAAAGGGTCACCAGGCTCGTGATTGCAAGGGAAAGAAAGAGGCTATCAAAGTTGAATGCTACAATTGTAGAGAAATGGGTCATTATGAAAATTAATGTCCTAAGCGTCAGGGAAACTTACCTCAGAAAAGGCCAAGGGATCAAGGACAATCTTATGCTGTTACTACAGTTGATGCAGAATAATTAATGTATTGGTGCTTTTGGACTCATGGATTATATTCTGGTTATTATAATAATGTGATATATATATAAGGATTGTACTGCAGTACATGTTGTTTCAGTAAGGTTTTAATATGATGAAGGTAATCATATTTTTAGTATGTGACAATATAAGAAACTTTACTTTGTTTGGGGAATCTGATGATACAATTGATTTTGGAATTTAAGGACCCTTTAGAGAAAGTCTGGACGTAGGTATTTTGGATAACTATAAAGGTTGGAATGGATTAAGTTGATCTTTGGATAGTATTGTTTAAGGTTAAAACATTTTTGAAGATTATTTTTGGAATATTATAATACTATAGTTTTAGTAAAAGGACAACCTGTAGGGTGGGGCATAACCCGTCGCGTTGGACAAAGCTGCAGGAATCGAACCCACAACCATAGTGCGACAGGCCTTTATTTCCTACCACCAGCCTACAGGAAGTCCCCGGTTATTACAAAATAGTTTTACTAATCTAAATGGTATGTGTTAATATTTGGAACCTTATACAATTAGGATAAATAGAATATTTTTGAGTTCTATTACCTTTCTGAGTAAAAGATGGGTTTGTGGTAAAAATTTATTAAAGAATGAAAGTATACATAACAAGTATGTATATTCCCTTACATTCTTAGTAAATCTCATAAATAAATTCCTCAACTTTATAAAAGGTAACTTAAAACAAAAACGTTGTCGGTTAACTTTTCCTACTGGGGAATCAGTGATCGTTTAACCAATCACAAGTTTGTGATTTTCTTGTAGTTAAACTTTCTCCTAATCCTGTTTTCTACAACTCTCCATCAGACCTTGATAGTTTGTTTCTCCTCCATATCCATATTTTCATAGAATCCTTGTATGGTCTATCTCGGGTGACCTTTGTACTTATCTTTCTTTCTTTTAAAGTTATATTTTTATTAACCTTATTTCTGATGTGGGTTTTCCACAAAGGTATTTTCTATTTTCAACATTTTGTTTTCAAAGAAAAATTTCAAATTGCGAGGACGCAATTTATTGAAGGAGGGGAGAATGTAACACCCCGATCTTCCACGATACGCTTCTCATTCAATAATGCAATAGCTTGCATTGTACGCAAGTTCGAGTTCTAACACACCGCGACTAATCAAAGTGGCCGTTATGAATAGTAATAACCACTTTTTAAAATTATAGAAATTTTATATTTCAAAATGGACTTCATTTTTGTATTTTAAATATCGAAATTATCCTAAGTTGAATTTTTTGTAACTTTCTGAGAACTTCCAATTTTTTTATGAATAGTGAAAAATACTTAAAACAACTTTTTTAATCAAAATAATTTATTGTGATAAATTATACTATTTAGTGGTTTTAAAGTATAATTAGAATATATTTTTACCATTTTATCCAATGGTGGTCATTAGAATTAATTTAACATTGAAATTGGACATAAACAATTGTCAATCTTTTGATATAAATTGTTTCTTAAAAACACGCTATTTGTTGTGACAGCGGGAATTAATTATAAAATTAATTAATGCTAATTATATGTTTGGAATTTTGTAAAATAGAAATCATTTTTAAATTCGGAATATCAATTATAGCTTAGGGTGAAATTTTGGCATTGTTCTGAAAAACTTCAATTTTTGATGAATAGTGAAACCACTAAGTGGTAGTTAAATAACTGATTTTTCGTTTAAATGAAATATTACCACTTCTGTGATTTGATTTTCAAAAATCCGACATACATGGTTGTCATTAATAAGTAAAATGTGGTTCAATGAGATTAAAATAATTTTTTGGTGAATAGTAACTTTTAAGTTCTTAATCGCGATTAGAGGTAATTAGTGTAGTTTAAGGTAAAAATAATGTTTTAATAATATGATATGAGCTTGACACTTGTCATACTCCTATTGGATGAGTCATGGCTGACCAAGACAATCCATGGGTCAACTTGGGGACCCCATGGAGCCACTTTAGTTGGAAAATGACATAAATACCTTTTATTTAATGTTAAAGTAAAAAATGACACAAACATGAAATGTTTTACTAAAACAATTTTTACATGGGGTTATACAAGTCATATTTTTGACTATAAATAGTCATTGGAAAGCTAAAAAGATTTCCTACATCATATTATTTGTTTTATAATTTTTATACATTAAATAAATTAAATTATTTATGACATCATTATGATGCAGCGATGACCTCATTATTTAACGATTTTAATAAAATGAAAATATAATGTACAATCCAAGGCTTACACTTGTCCAAAGACTATTGGATGGGTAGATTTCGAACCCTTATCACCTTAGCCACGAATTATATAATTGTGGGACCTTTACGAAGTAATGCACCGACTCCGGGTAGTTGGGGTCGGGGCGTTACATCATCAGAGCGTGTGGTCTCAAAATAATTTCCTATAAATTTTTTTAAAAAAAATTATATAGAAATTCTAGGACATTACATTCTCTTCACCTTAGGGCTTTACATCTCTGAAATCCAAAACAAAGGCTAATCAAACAAATGGGGGTACTGAGCAAGAATTTGAGCCTCCCGCTCCCATGTGCTCTCCTAGAGATTTTTATGCTGACAACAAACGTGCACCATAGGAATCAAATATCCATGAAAAATCTGCTCCTGTCAATCCTCTATCTTCACCAGAAACTCCGCAAACATTTTCCCATCGTCAATGTCTAGCTCTCCCCAATTGATGACGTGTGATGGATCATGCACGTACCTCCTCATCTACATCACATGAAAAACATCATGCACCTAGTGCATCTATGGGGGAAGATCTAGATGGTATGCCACCTTTCTAACTCTACTTAGAATCTAGAAAGGTCTGATGAACCTTAGAGATAACTTTTTCCCCAAACAAATATCTACAATCCTCTTCGGGGTGAGACTCAAAGGAAAACATGGTCTCCCTCATCGAACTCCAAGGGTCTTTGTCTTCTATCAGCATAAGAATTTTCTCTACTTTTTGTAGTCCTCATCTTCACCTAGATGGTCTACACATTCTTAGTGGTAGCCCATACCAACTCTGGACCCATGAGTGCTGACTCCCCTAGGTCTATCCAGCATAGAGGTGATATGCATGGTTGCACGTACAAGGCCTCAAACGGTGTCATGCCAATGGTGGAGTGATATCTATTGTTGTATGCAAAATCTAACAGTGGTATGTGGTCCTCCCAACTGCGACCAAAATTCAGGACACAAGCACGAAGCATATCCTCCAAGGTCTGTATGGTCCACTTGATCTAACCATCCATCTGGGGGTGAAAAGCTATGCTCAAGCATAGCTGAGTACTGAATGCCTCCTGCAACCCCTTACACAATTGGGATGTAAAATGTGCATCATTGTCTGAGATGATCGTCGAAGTCACCCTGTGAAGTTATACTATCTCCTAGATGTAGATTTTCCCCAAGCCCTCTACCAATCCCTACTCCCATATGGGTAAGAAGTGAGCTAACTTTGTGAGTCAGTCAATGATCACCCAGATAAAATCTTGGCCCCTGGAAGTGTGTGGTAAACCCATCACAAATTCCATAGAGATATCATCCCACTTAAACTTTGGTACCTCAAGTTTTTGTGTCAAGGTTGTTGGGACCTGATGCTCGATCTTCATTTTTTGACATGTGAGGCATCGTGAAACAAACTCTACCACAACTTTCTTCATCCCTGGCCACCAGTACTGATGTCGGAGGTCCTGGTACATCTTCTCCACACCAGGATGTACTGTCAAAGGGGAAGTATGGAACTCCCTCAACACCTCCTCCAATAATGTCTCTAGTACTATGGTGTATCCTCTGAAAATGATGACATGCTCCCCACCTATCGAAAATCCAACAAGAACTTGTCCTAAGGATAACTGATCACATTAGGCCATGTAGTCAACATCCACAAGGTGTGCCTCCCTAACTCTCTATAAGAGTAGAGGAGTGACAGTCATCGAATAATGGTAAGTTGATACATCACTATCCACGAAGGATATCTTCATCATGGCTATCTATTATGTTTCCTCACTCAGTAGTTGCAAACCAGACCTCATGTTGAGTGCGTTTGTCACCACATTCCCCTTCCCAGGAGTATATAATATCTCAAAGTCATAGTCCTAGAGAAACTCTAGTCATCGTCATTGTCTCAAATTCAGGTCCTTCTGTGAGAAGATATACCTGAGACTCTTGTGGTCGGAGTAGATGGTAAATTGTTCTCCCATCAAGTAGTGCCACCACATCTTCAAGGAAAAGACCATTGCTGCTAACTCCAAGTCAAGGGTTGTGTATTTCTGCTCATGCTCCCTCAACTGTCATGATTTCTAGGTGATCACTGCTCACTCCTACATCAGGACACAATCCAGTCTGGTCCTTGATGTATCACAGTATACCATGTAGTCAATGACCTCCTCTAGCAACCTCAAGATGGGAGCACTGGTCAACCTCTGCCTCATGTATTGGAAGCTCTGCTGGGATTTCTCTATCCACACAAAGGTTTTTCCCTTATTCATAAAATATTTCATAGGTGCTTCTACTCTGGAGAGGTTGGGTGTGAACCTAAAGTATTATCCGACCAACCCCAAGAAACTTCATACCTCAGTCATGCTTCTGGGTGGCTCCCAAGCAAGCACTGCCTCTATCTTCGCCGAATCCACTGTAACTCTAGCCTCTTAGATGATGTGTCCCAGAAAGTGAACCTTCCGAATCTAGAACTGGCACTTCGAGATCTTACCATAAATCTAGTGCTCTCGGAGTGTATTCAGGACTATCTGCAGGTGTGTAGCGTGCTCCCCCTCTAACATTGAGTACACCAAAATGTCTTCAATGAAGACCACCATGAAACGATCGAGGTAAGGCTGGAAGATTTTTTTCATGAGTCCCATGAACACTGCAGGGGAATTGTTCACACCAAAGGGAATCACCAAGAACTCGTAGTGGACATAACAGCACCTAAAGGATATCTTCATCACGTCCTCATCCCATACCCAAATCTGATGATAGCCTGATTTGAGGTCTATCTTTGAGAACCACCTAGCTCCCTTCGTCTGATCGAATAGGTCATAAATTCTTGGAAGTGGATACTTTTTCTTCATGGTCACCTAGTTTAGGCACTGAAAGTCCACGCATAGCCTCAAGATATCGTCTTCCTTCTTGGAAAACAAAACAGGGGCTGCCCATGGTGAAACAATGGATCTCATGAAGCCCTTCCTCTGCAAGTCCTCCAACTATACTCTCATCTCCCAAAGCTCTGCAGGATCCATCTGATATACAGGTGTAGATATCGGTGACGTCCCTAAATACAGATCAATACAGAAGTCTACCGCCCTGCAAGGAGGTAGTCCCGGAACATCCTCAGGAAATACATCATCATACTCTTCCACTACTAGAGGAAAGCTTGGACTCCTCTCATTCACCGCATCGAGAGTGATGTTATCAAACTGGTGAGTGATTGGATGCACCCTCCTCCAAGAAAGTCTATATTGTACTAAAAATGTTTATTTTTCCCTGGTGAAGGAAAACTTGGTCCCATTCTCACAGATACACTTCACTTTGCACCTAAAATAGTCTATCTGAGCATGGACTATAGATAATCAGTCCATACCTAAGATGATGTTGTAAGGCCTTGACACTGCTACTAGGAGATCCCATGTGAAGCTCTCTCCTCCTAGAGTAATCTCAAACTGTCGGAACCAGTGTGTAATCGTCTAATCCCCTCCCATAGGAGTCTCTAATCATAAGGATTGAGCCAACAGCTCCACCGGAATCTCCGAGCCTCAAATGAGGTCTGTGGCAAGGAAAGAGTGACTGGAACCCGTGTCTATAAGAACTATAGAAAAGGTGTAGTAGACATATATTGTACCTCTAATCATATTTGGATTGCCATGGTCATAGGCCTCCATCGCCTGAAGTTGGACTCGCCCCTGTTGTCGGCCCCCTAAGCCCATGGTGGACCACCTGGGGGTGGTGGTGGTAACACCTTGAATTGTCATCCACTACCTGCCGCTCGGCCTGCTCCCCTACCACGTCCACCGTCCTATGGACCTCCTCACTTGAACCTATATCTCTAACTTAGAGGTACCTTAACCATATGCTAGTCATCCGTGCAGGGATTCAGACAGTGGTGAGCTATGTGACCCTGTCCGCTGCAGAAATAACAAACTCTGGCCCTTAGCTGACCTTCTCTACCTCACGAGCTCGGCACCTCCGACCCTGCATCCTGGGGTTTTCCTATGGAAGTTCTGAGCCATTTGGAACTCTGTGTCGTCTGTCTGTTGCCTTTTGCAGATGACTCGACCACCTATCATTCGGTGGTGGCTCTCACCATTGGTTTCTGCTTGGCTATAAATCTCTCCACAAGTAGATCTCACTCTAGTACTCCAGCCTACATCGGGATGTTGAGAAAAATCATTGATGACCTAATCTCTCATTGAAGTCTCTTCTCAAAGGTATGGGCCCTGAAGAAAGGGTCTCGTACCATGTCGGTGGAGTAGTGGGAGAGGTTAGTAATCCTCGCCGAGTACTGGGCCATAGTCAGGTTGCCCTGCTGTAGGTGAATTAGCTCCTGAATACGCACTGAGCATAGTGTCACTAGTATTGAATCCACCCTAAAGAGTCCCTCGAAGTCTAACCAGGCAAGGGTCGCCTCCTCATGTGTCTAGAGCATCAAGCTCCACCATCTCCCTGTCATGCCCTAAAAAAGGATAGAAACTAGGACCACTATATGGTCTATAGGTGTCTCTACCAGGCGAAAAACCCACGTAACTACCTCCAACCAATCCTCAGCTTCCTGAGGATCTATATCGCCTTGAAACTTTAGAGGTCTATATATTTGGAACTCATGCATCAAGCTCAATCAGCATGAACTTTCCGTAGGTGGGGACAGTAGAAATTGCTGCTCTTCAGGTGTTGGTGCTGCTGGTACACCACCCAAAGGTGTTATCGCTGTAAGTGGTCCTTGCACTAATGCCTCATCGCTCGGTGGTCCATCGTCACGATCCCTCACTGGAATCCAAACTGTCTATCTTTTTTGAGGCATCCTGTAGGAAAATTGATACACCACAGTTAATAAGTTATACCTGGTGAGATAACTCAAAATAGATCAAGAGAAAAACATTTCCAAAACACATGAAACCATTGTTTTTGTGTACTGAGTCAGAAAACAGAATTCAGAGTCCTGGTGTATGGATACTTCATCCACCACGCCAACACTAGACTCCCCATACTAAAATCCAATCTCAAGACACTTAAAATTATTTCCCCCATCAAAAATATATACTCTTAGTTCTTCTGGTAGAACTGGCTGCCCTATGATACCACTTTATCACGACCTGTCCCCCAGGGCCCCTGCCATGACTACCCCAAGCCCATTTCCCATAGTCCAGGGGCTGGTGACTAGAACCATAAATCCATATCCCAAAAAGGAAGTCATTTCCTTTAAACCTGTACACACACAAATAGGGCATACTACACAAAGAAAACCACAAAGGAAAGAAAGTAGTAAAATCGCCACAAAGTACCACTACTGAGAGTAAAAGGTGTAAAATGAAAGTAAAGGGATCCAGAATACAAGACCAACTGAAAGGAAATTACAGCAAAGGAAGTGAAATATCTGAAGGTCATCCACTAAGGATCCTACCTGAAGGGTAGGTACAGATCACTGTTTGATTTCATTGTAGCACACAACGTCTATCGATCCACTTCCGAGCACCATCTAGCCCTAGATCCCCAAAGTCCCAGTCAATGTTGTATGTCGTATGCACAAGACACAATAGGTGCAGGTGAATCCTGTAGAGGGGTTAGTATGATAATACTTAGTAGGGACCCTGAGACCCCTAAAGTTATCTCAGAAATCCAAAAAGGGAAAATACCACAAAAGAAATACCACCAAGCAAGACCTCAAAAACATAGCACAAAGTAAAAGACAACTCACACCAAGATATAAAGTACAAAAGAAAATATGATTAGTCATAAATCTATATCATCTTATTCTGTTGAGAGGATCTACTGTTGATCCGCGAAGGGTCGCTCTGCTGTTGATCCATGAAGGGTTGCTCTGTTGCTGATCCACGATAGGTATCTCTATGGCTGATTCACGATGGGTCTCTATCCTATTGATCTATAAAGGATCACTCCCATGCTGATCCAGAAAGGGTCACTCTTATGTTGATCCACGAAGGGTCTCTCTTATATTGATCCACGAAGGGTCGCTCTTCATTCTTCAAGTCACAGCCATCCACTGGATTCCCGCACTTAGCACGCTTGAGTTCCAGAGGATCTGCTCCTCAATCCATTGGTAATACTTCAACCACCACAAAATTTCACATAGAGTAACCCAAAGGATCATCTCATCATAAGGGTCTCAATGCAACTGACAGCGCATCGAACAAATGCCTGGTCTGTAAGATATAGGCATTTTTATAAAAAGGGACTGGTTGGATTCGATTCCGATCCAAACTGGCCATAATTCAATCTCTACCAAAACTCATTTAGATTATCTCAGAAAAACCGCCTTGTCGCAAGGGTCCTCATTCCATAGACGGTGTATCAATTGGACGCTCGGTCTGATATATATCATTGTTTTTGTAAACAGGGACAGGTTGCGTCCAGGCCTAGTCCGACTTAGTCGGACCGACCCGACCAATCTCGGCTCAGGGTCTCACATGACCCGTCTTATCTGCCTGGCCCATTGGGCCTCACTGGACACGGCTCAGGTTGGCCGTGGGTCCAATCCGTCGGGTCACCCAGTGACCCAGTTTTATCCAACCCAGTCCGCTCTGGAAGTTCGGTCTCTTTTTCCCACTCGGGCCACATAGCGGCCTATGCGGCCCAGATTTAACTCATTGGATCGGTCTACTAAAACAGACCGGATTAAGGAACTGACCGGGCCGCTTGGGTGGCCCGAGCCAACTGGCCCGACTTGGCCCAGTGGTCCGTCCAGACCGGTTCGGCTGGTTCGGTTGGGGGCACGCGCGGCCGGTCAACCAGGTCGCCCCCTTTAGTCAAACGCGGCCTGAAGATGCAATCCACTTCTCCACACAGTGCCTAGTGGCACTGCTCCTCAACACAGTACCCGGTGGAACCGCTCTTCCACGCACTACTTGGTGGCACCACTCCTCCACGCGGTGCCTGGTGGCACCGCTCCTCCATGCGGTGCCCGGTGGCACCGCGTCTCCAGCACACCGTCGCAGCTGTTGGGCCGCAGCCTCCTTCTGCTCCGTCGCGGCGCGCACCGAGCGTGTCCCTCCCACCTACCGTCATCCCATGCCAGTGGCCATTGCCGCACTACTGCGGCGTTCCGATGGGTGCACCACCTCCCTCCGCCCACAGCCACTGTCGGCACCGACGCACTAGTGGTTCTTCTGCGGGCCACCAGAGTTGCTCTGGTGCTTTGTTTCTTGAACCATTTGCACCTACGGGATCCTAGGGCTGCACCTTTTCTGTGGCAGATTCAAACTCTCCTTACCATCACTTTAAAAATTCAGTCATGAAGAACGCGCAAGAACATGCAAGGATGAGAGACTCGGGCCTTGTTCATGTTTCCCCGCACCCTTTATATTAGAGATGTATAATCAAAGGGGAGGTTTGGAATTTCAACACATGAATCTACCCCGCCATTCAAGTCCCCAAATTTAACAACCCTCCTGCAAGAACACACGATTCATGGATAAACCTGTTCATTGTTTGATATGCATTCATTGTTTTAGAATAAAGAACGGGGAAATAAAAGCAATAACAAAGAAAGCATAACCCCTACCTCATTTGATGTTTGTTTCCATAGCATTCTGTCCTTGAGGATTCAAGAGGTCGACGTCATTTTTCACTTCCTATATTCATTCTTCAAGGCGCATCGAAGTCGATGATGTTCCGCTGGTGTTCATTATTCTTCGTTAGAGAGGAAACTTGTTGGAGTTTTGTCAGAGATTGTCCCATGGTTTTCAATTCCCACTCTCCAACGTGTTAGCTAATTAAAAAGGGAACACACCGCAACGTTTCTGTTATGCTAAGATGTTGCGTCATTACATTGTTTCATTTATAAAATAGGGTAGCTATTACGCTGCATCTTAACGAGCCATTAAGGGGTTCCTTTAATGTACCTCATCATCACCTCGTCGCTGCACCGCAGTGTCAATGTCTGTCACTCAACGGTTGACAAAAGAAATAAAATAACTTTTTAAATTTATTTTATTATTTCCCACAAAGTCTAAAAAAATAACTTTTCCATTCGACCCTTTTCGGTCGAAGTTAAGTCCTTTCTAGGAAAATCCCAGCATTCCGAGTTCAACGGTGCCCTCATATTTTTGATCCAAGTACCAGTTCAAAATTTAAAAAAACCCACTTACACGATTATTGAACGTACTTTAAAAGATGTTCATAATTTCGTTCCAGGATCATCGGGCCTCATAATCACATGTCGTCAGAGCGTGTGGTCTCAAAATAATTCCATATAATTTTTTTAAAAAAAAAGTATACATAAATTATGGGACATTAGATTTATTTTTTATTTTTTTGTTATTATGTAAATATATTTCATTACATTATTCTATAACGATGACATAATTTTTTTGTCATAATATATTCAACATTTTAAAATACCTTCTACGGGGAACAAAAATTCAGTGTACAATTAGTAGCTATCGGCTAATCTCAAATTTCAAACTATTGTTTCATGAAATCTTGTACTATATTATACAAAATTTCCAAATTGCTTCAAATCAGGGAAACTTTTTGGAAACTGGGCATGTGTGTAGAATTATGTTCACATCAACCACCCATGTTTATCCATTTGATGCTCAACTTCCACTCTTCAATTTTGATTTTACTTCTTTTGATGACATTATTCAAAAAAGGGTTCTGAAACAACATCTAATAGGTAAATATTATTATCACTTCAATTTTTTTCTTCTTATGTATTTTCAACACACATTAACTCAACGTCAAAAAACAAACACTCTTCTATAAAAAATCCAGTCACTGCATACTATTTACTTTTAAAATTATATGTAACCTAATGTATTCTATTATAATTTCCATTAGCTTTCACATAGTTGCAATGTTCATTAAGTAACATTTAATTTATTCTTCTATGTTTGGGAATTATTAGACATTAGTGTTAATCTCTTCCTATGAAATCTATGGTAAATTTAAACCTAAAGACGCAAATTGTTCTAGAGGATGAAAGGTTATCCATTTTTCCTTTTTACCTTACATGTTTGATAAATTATAGTTAACACTTTTGTTTATTTATTTTCTTAATGAGGGTTACAAGTTAACTATAGTTTATACAGTGACTTTTTGAACCAAATGTCATATTAATTGTAAAGAAACAATGAATCGTCCAATATTTTGAAATTGAAACTTGTCAGTTCAAAAAGATTGAGTAGTAGGATTTCTATCTATGCAGTACCTTTTTCTCTTTATATTTATTTTTAATTTTGTAAATATCTTTAACACTATACTCTATGATTCCATTTTTTTAATTTCATTCAGGTTCTATTATTGTCACAACTATCTTTAATACAATGAAATTACTTTTCAACTTGGATATTCTAAGTGTCAAATCTTCAGAACTAGGTGCCATTTTATCTAAAATTACATTTCCTTTATTTATGTTTCAAATTTTATACATCATAGATGTA
The DNA here is from genome assembly GCA_963277665.1 of Viscum album. Taxonomy (NCBI): domain Eukaryota; kingdom Viridiplantae; phylum Streptophyta; class Magnoliopsida; order Santalales; family Viscaceae; genus Viscum; species Viscum album. The sequence continues at coordinate 239,173,440 of OY728137.1, forward strand.
TTCTCCATGATTTCTATTTGATAATTTTGTATATTTTTCAATTATCATGTCTACATTGATCATGTCATCACAGTTTTGTAGTCCACCAAAAACACATTCGAATAGTTCTGTTACAACTATGTTCTAATGACCCAAGCTTGATGTACATGAACATTACATTACTTTTGTATAATACTTAATACATTACACAACTAGACACCCAAAGACCGTATTAGTTTAGTTTATATGGAAACATGGAACACATTATTCTAATTTGGTGAAAGATCTTCAATATCTCCTATAAAGATCTTCCCCTTCAGTTTTCCTACCTAAAACCTTTCTTTATATCCTGGGGAAAAGAAAACATTTGAAAAGGGTGAGATCATATACTCAGTAAGGGTAAAAAAGAAAAATATCAAGTAGAACCTGAACATAATAATGTAAAAACATGAACATAACTTTTGAAAATCATACCACATATAACATATATCATAATATTGAGTCATGAAATAAATCTTGGTAGCTCATAAAGCATAAATTATAAAGGAACATGAGCCATGAGAAAATAGAATTGGAATAAAACATGGCATTGTGGAAAACACATTATCATATAAAATCATTTCCATATTAGCTAAGGCTCATTGTCAAGACCATTATAGCGGACAAAGTCCTTTATTGAACCAAGTTCACTCCTCGTTCTAGCCATATATTACTAAACTGAGATCATTTATCATTCCAGTCATGTCTATATCATGAGATATAAATATTTAACCAATGCATTAGAGGAAGATATAGGTCTCACCCATCTCATAATTAAATTATTCTTATGTGTTTCACAAAAACATAAATCATTCATCATTACATAACCCAAGGAATAAAATGGGTTTCTTAAACATCATTCCATAATAACATAATCCATGTAAAACAAATGGATTTCATAAATAGCATTCTATAATAAACATAATCAAATCATAGGAATAATAGGGATAGTATCCATGAAACATAACCCTATTAAATAATTCTATCTTAGATGGAAAATAATTTTTATAGAACACTTGAAATTAATTCTTGAGGAAAATATCCTTTCTTCTTTAAAAACTTTTTATTTTATCAAAATGTCATGTAATTTTAAAAGAAAAGAATTTATTTGAAAATAAAATTGAAATCTTGTAAATTAATCTTCATATAAATAATTTTTCATGGAAACATAAAAATCTATTCATTCCGTATAAGTTAAAAGAAAACATTCTTCTTGTACTTTTGTCGGAAAGTTTGAAATTACCTTATATCAAAAACGACAAAAGATTCTTTTCATACCGTTTAATAAAAATTCAAAAATTAGGTAAAATTGAATTTAAAAAATTGTATAAGGATATAAATAATATTTTGGAATACATATTTAGGAAACATGGATATGAATAATAAATATACCCCAGTAAATACTTACGTATAAACAATCTCAGATAATAAAGAGATTGTGAAATTATCCCTTATCTTAGGTCCGGGTTCCTTCATACATGTTAGAACCTCCTGTATCAGGTTTTAAAAAATTTAATTAAATTATTCTAGAATCATATTAATTTTTATGATATCATAAGTGATCATATTATTACTTGTTTGTTAATAACATTATTACTCGTCCTTCGGGTATTAAGTACTTTATTTTCTAACACATGTTTCGTTGGATAGGTTCCTTTTCCTATTCTTAGGTTATAGTTATATCATTTCTATAATGATATTAATATAATATATATCATATTTATTCATTATAAACATTTCTATAATCATTTTTTAATTAAGATCATGTAAAATGAATCGCATCGCATCGTGGAGATGGTAGGTCGTACGTACACACGAGCAACAATATCATTCCCATAATTGTGGAATGGCATGAAAGTGGATGGTATATATATTGTTCTAAAATAAATATATTGTTATAATAATCATATATAGTTATTATATCTATTATTATATCCATGCATATAAAGTGGTGGTGAAGAAAATATTACACCACGGCGTGAAGACGATAAGTCGTACGTACGCACACGTAGTGATTTCATTTTTCGTAGGATGGATAGAAGGTGGAATATGATTGTTCCATAATCATAATAACATATCATAATATAAGTTATACTGGATTTATTACATTATAATGGATAAAACTCGTGAAGAGGAAGTAGAATAAGAAATAAGTTTGAAAGATTCGGTAGAGGAGATTACCTCTTCTTCGACGATCTCCCTTTAGATCTCCTCTTAAAGGAACTAGAGTTGGTCTTTTGAGAAAACCAGAATCTCTAGAATGTAACTAAGGAGGTTTATAAGGGATATGGTCAGAGGATGTCTAAGCTTGAATGCTAAAGTGAAGTGAATTTTTGAGGGAGGATGTGCCCTTTTATAATTGAGGTGAGGGGCACATTTGGAATCTCCAAAAATATTAATTTATAATAAAATTAAAACCCATCCAAAAACCTAAAAAATGTCCCAATTTTGAAGATGAGATGAGATAAGGTTGCAATATAATCTACCAATAAGTTTTATATAAGTTTTTCTATCAATTTAAACTTTATCCTTTTAATTAACACTTAGTTATTCTATTTAATTTTTAACTAAGGTAACAAATACTTCAATATTAAAACGGTGCAATATTTACTTATCTGATTTCAACTAGACCATAAATGAATAATTTAGAACATTTTCCATTATATAATAATTATTATATATTTTTAAAAAATTATTATTTTTAAATAATTTAATAATACATTATTTTGATAAACAATCGATAGTGTTGATTTTAACACTATTCAATTTATTGATTTTTAAAAAATATCAAGATAAGATGTTATCCTAGAAAAAAAAATTATATCCTTAAGGGGTCAAGGTCATATATAAAATTAATTCGATCTATTAATTATCCCAAATTATATTTATTTTAATATTTGTAATAACATTAATCTGATATCTCTATTAATAAAATAATTACTACATCAGTTTTGTGTAATTATTTAATATAATTATTTGTTGAATAAAATTTAAAAATAAAACACTATGAATAAGATAAATATTATATCTTTAAAAATAATATTTATAGTCAAATATGTCTTCTAAAAAATCCTACATTAAAAATGTTATATTTATTTAAACATTAATATGAAAACTTTAACATCGCTTTAAATAAAATATTATAAGTGTCATAATCTATTCCATGTGGCTCCAAATGGTCAATAATTTGAATCTTGGATGATTAGGGTCGATATAAACTCGACCAATAATATTGGGTCAAGTGTTTCGGTCTTTTAATATTTATTATCATTTTAATAAAAATTATTTTTTTTATTTTTCATAAATTAAATAATTTCTACATCGTCAATGTATAAGACTTTAAAGTAAGTATTTATTTCCTAAAAATTACAAATAATCTATCGTGATAAATAAAAAAAATTAAATTTCAAATGATTATTTATATTCATACTTAGATTCTGTATAACATTATATTAAAAATGATATAGTTATTAAAATTTGAGTAAGAAATATTTAACTTCTTTAAATAAAATATATTAAATATCCTAATCTCATCCAAGTGGATTCCAAAGAACACCATTTCGACCTAAAGATGATTTAGATCAAAAAAAATACATCCAATGATATTAGTACAAGTGTTAGGGTAATTTTATAATATTATTTTTACCTTTAATTACCTGATTTACCTTTTTACCGTATTAATAAAAAATTACTGGAGTTACTATTCATAATTCCTAAAAATAAAATAACCCTATTTAAATAATTTGGACCCAATTATTCCGATTATGGAATCAATTTTTCAAAATTCAAAACACAGAATTTTCAGTAATTAATTTAAAACTAATCTCATTTTCAGAATGAGAAAACGAGTTTTAAAAGTTAAAACATTGCAAAATATTGGAATGTTTTTATATAAAAATAAAATATAAAATTAATTACAATGACCTAAATTATTTTAAATTATAAAAATATAGTCTATTTTTCTTTAAAACCATTCAATAATATAATTTAACCATATAAATTATTTTGATGAAAAAGTTGTTTTCAATTAAAATTTAGTATATTTTTACTATTTATCAAAACTTGAAACTTATCAGAAAAATATAAAAAAAATCATATAAATGTAAATTTGTATATCTCGCTTCCAAATAAGAAGTTTAGTTTTTCAATTATAATATAAAAATGTGTTAAAAACTTGATTTACAATGAGTGTGTCATCAAAAGGCAGAAAAACTACATTTTTTGAAAAATAATTCTTTTATCTGAAAAATTGAATTTATTATTATATAATTTTTAGAAAACATATAAGATTAATTTTAACCATTATATTGAATATATTAAATATATATTAATAAAACCCATAAATATTTATTTTATTATTTTATAAACTCACTTATTTGTATTTAAATAGTTTTTCAGAAAAACATTTTTATTTATTTAAAAGGGTTTTATTTTTATTTATAATTAATTGATCACCAAAGAATTAATTATATATATATATATGTTTAAAAAATATTTTCATAATTAATTTACTACTGTTTATATCCACCATTATAATGGCTGGGTTATAAGGTAACATAATAATATTTAGTTGTTCACTTAAACTGGGTCTTGTGTGAAATGAATTCTATCAAAATAATCTTGAACTTGTGTGTAAAAAAATCCAAGAATAGTGTTTTTTATACCATAAGATAATTCAGTGTTGTGTGTTGCATAATCTTATCTTGGTGTAGCGTACAACACAAAACATCAAAGAATTTTTTTAAAAAAAACATAAAAAATAAATAAATAAATAATCTATCTCATAAAAATATCAGGTTGTTACATTATTCCACCCTTAAAATGAATTTTTCCCTTGTAATTTTTCTGTGTTATAAAAGTATTAATACTTGAAAGGTTCTTTCATAAAAACCCACATCGGAAAAATGAATAATAAAACTTCCTTTTAAAAAATAATGTGAGAAACATAACGATTACCCAAAGTCACTCATAAATGGGTTTCCACATAGGATAATGTAAGTGGAAAGTGAAAACATGGATATGGAAGAGAAATATAACTATAAAGTTCTGATGGAGAGTGATAGAGAACAAGGTTAGGAGAAAGTTAACAATCAAAAAGTCATACATCTGTGATGATTTAAGGGGCCATTTGATTCATCAAAAATGAAGGTACTAGAATAACTTTTTTGGTTTTAATATCCTCTCCCTAGAGTTGAATAATTATATAAAATACTTACTTGATTAAGTATGATCTCATCCTTTCCTTATGCCTTGATCAATTTCCACTTCATCTCTTATTCCAAGAAATGAAGTTAAATTTTTAACTCCTGAAGCGTTAATAGATCATGTGATCCATAAATAGAATGATATGTCATTCCATATTTCTAACAAAAGTTTAGCACAAGTTATAAAATATTAATAAGTCCACCTATGGTGAGATAATACTTTATTCCAAAAAAAATCATCTGAAGTCTAACTTAAACTTTCCATAAATTTATAACCTTACAATCCATCTAAAAACTGAAAATCCTAAACTTTAGAAAGTGGTTAACTAAATAGGATTAACATTTATCTCCCATATCTCATATGGTAGTTCTTGGTTTTTACATTCCAATCATGTGAATACCTTAATAATTTATTCTCTTGAAAGATGGTAATAACCTAATTTACCATATATTCTTATTGAAAACATGCAAGTTTCCTTATTCTTAAGGCCAAAAAGTTGTTAGCTTCATCAATGATAACATAAACCACTTTTCAAAAAATCCTTAATCAGTTATAAAGAAATAATTACCATCCAATTTTTCATAATGAACATATATTTATCTAAATATCATTATCTCATCATTATGCTCATATTAAGGGTTATCCTTCCCTTAATCATGTTTTTTCCAAAATTATCAACTTATTACCTCAATCACTTTTCATGGTTACCAGTACCATTTAGTATATTCTCTTAAATCCTTATGGAAAAACTATATAGGACCAATAAATAGATGTTTTATTATTCCATAATTCCATAAATGTACTTCCACAACATTATTCTTGAATTCTAATACATAGACATGCAATCATTCCAATATCTTTTTAAAACATTACCCAATCTTCATCTTTATATTCCTCAACACTTATTTCATCTCACATATCGTTCATAGTCTCTTCGTCATAAGAAATATAAAAAATATTCATATGGACTTGTTGATTCTCTTCATGATATTCCCCCCAAGGGAATCAATTTTCATAATTCTCATACATTCTACATTTAAAACATTTAATTGTCGTTGATTCCTTAGAAATACCATTGTCCTTGTCCATTGTGTTAACTAAAACTTTTCCTTTATAATTACTTGCTTTGTGCCCTTATTTTCCACACCCAAATCATCTTCTAGTTATTTTGAAACATTCTCCTTGATTCCTATTCCCACATGATTTACATGAGAAAATTGAACTTTCTTTCCTCTGTGGTCGCCATGAAACTCTATCTTTCTCTTATTAGGTGGGTTAGGAAACTCACCAAAATTGAGATTATTAATCATATTATGAGATTTATCATTAGGCATAATAATTATTTTTCTCCTTCAAAATCCCATTTTATTTGGTTGATCATGAGGAATATCATTCCATTTTCCATCATATTCTCTAATAACATGAATCCTCACATTTCCATCCATTTTCTAAAACCCAAAAAGAAAAGTATGAGCGGCAATAATCATAATGAAAAAACCTCATAATCAAGGGAAAGTACTTTCAGTATATAACATCTTAGGTTTAATAATAGGTTATCCATGATCATTACCAAAATTTCAGGATTGTTACCTATACTTATATTTATCCTTAGGGGCATCCCTAGACATGTACTTGTAAATATCTCTAGGGATCTCACTAAAGTTTTCAAATCCTAGTTTCCAAAGGTTAACTAAAAATTCACTCCTATACCAAATCTAACGAACCAAGCTTGACATACATGAACATTACATTACTTTTACAGAATACTTAATATATTACACAACTAGACACCCAAAGACCGTATTAGTCTAGTGTCTATAGAAACATGGAACACATTATTATAATTTGGTAAAAGATCTTAAATATCTCCCATAAAGATATTCCCCTTCAGTTTTCCTACCTAAAACCTTTCTTTATATCCTGGGGAAAAGAAAACATTTGAAAATGGTGATCTTAGATGTTCGGTAAGGTTAAACAAGGAAAATATCAAACAGAATATGAAGATAAGAATGTGAAAACATGAACATAACTTTTGAAAATCATACCACATATAACATATATGATAATCCTGAGTCATGAAATAAATCATGGCAGTTCATAAGGCATAAGTCATAAAGGAACATGACCTATGAGAAAATAGCATTGGAATAAAACATGGAATTGTGGAAAACACATAAACATAGAAAATAATTTCTATATTATCCAAGGCTCATTTTCAAGTCCATCATAGTGGAAAATGTCCTTTATTAAACCGATTTCCCTGATCGTTCCAGGCCTGTATTACTAAACTGAGATCATTTCCTATTTCAATATTGTCTATCTCATGAGATATAAATATTTACACAATGTATTAGAGGGAGATATAGGTCCCAAACATCTTATAATTAAATAATTCTTATGTGCACCACAAAAACATAAATAATTCATCATAGCATAACCCAAGGAATAAAATGGGTTTCTTAAACATCATTTCATCATAACATAATCCATGTAAAACAAATGGATTTCATAAATATCATTCCATCATAAACATAATCAAATAATAGGAACAATAGGGATAGTATACTTAAAACATAACTCTATTAAATAATTCTATCTTATATAGAAAATAATTTTGATAGAACACTTGAAATTAATTCTTGAGGAAAATATCCTTTATTCTTCAAAAACGTTTTCTTTTCTCATAATGTCGTAAAATTTTAAAAGAAAAGAATTAATTTGAAAATAAACTTGAAATATTGTAAAGAAAGATTCATGGAAATTAGGTGTTATAAAAACATAAAAATCTGTTCCTATCATATAAGTTAAAGTAAAACATCTATCTCATACTTTTGTCAAAAAGTCAAAAAGTACCTCGTATTGAAAATAAAAAAAGATTCCTTTCATACCATTTAATAAAAAATCACCAATTGGGTAAAATTTACTTTAAAAATTTTAGAAGGATAGAAAGAATATTTTTGAATACATAGTTAGGAAACATGGACATGGATGATAAATATATGATAGTAAATACTTATGTATAAACAATCTCAGATAATAATGAGATTGTGAAATTATTCCTTATCTTAGGTTTGGGTTCCTTTGTAACTATATAAACCTCTTGTATAAGGGTTTAAATAATGTCATTAAATTATTCTATAATCATATTCATTTTTATGATATCATAAGTGATCATATTATTTCCTTTTTGTTAATAATATTTTTACCCATCCTTCAGGTATTAAATACTTTATTTTTTTATGCATGCTTTGTCGGATCAGTTTTTGTTCCTATTATTAGGTTATAGTTATATAATTTACATAATTATATTAATATAATATATATCATATTTATTCATTCTAAACATTTATATAATCATTCTTTAATTAATATAGTGTAGAATTAATCACATCGCATCGTGGAGATGGTAGGTCGTACGTACGCATGAGCGACGATATCATTCCCTTAATTGTGGAATGGTATGGAAGTGGATGGTATATATATTGTTCCAAAATAAAAATATTGTTATAATAATCATATATTTCTATTATTTCCATTATTATACCCATCTATGTAAGGTGGTGGTGAAAAACATATTACACCACGGCGTGGAGACGGTACGTCGTACGTACGCACGTGTGGTGATTTCATTTTTCATAGGATGGATAGAAGGTGGAATATGGTTGTTCCATAGTCATAATAACATATCATAATCTTTGTTATACTGGATTTATTACATTATAATGGATACAAATCATGAATAGGAAGTAGAAGAATAAATAATTTTTAAAGAATCGGTAGAGGAGATTACCTCTTCTTCGACGAGCTCCCTCTAGATCTCCTCTTAAAGGCACTAGAGTTGGTCTTTTGAGAAGACCAACACCTCTAGAATGTAACTAAGGAAGTTTATAAGGGAAATGGTTAGGGTATGGAAAAGATTTAAGGCTCAAAGTGAAGTGAAGTTTTGAGGGAGTATGTTCCATTTTTATAATTGAGGTGAGGGACACATTTGGAATCTCCAAAAATATTAATTTATAATAAAATCAAAACCCATATAAAACCTCAAAAATATCCTAGTTTTAAAAATGAGATGAGATAAGGTTTTAATATCATCAACCAATAAATTTTAGACAATTTTTTCTATCAATTTAAACCTTATCCTTTTAATTATCACTTAGTTATTCTATTTGATTTTTAACTAAGGTAAAAAAAATTCAATATTAAAAGGGTACAATATTTACTTATTTGATGTCAATTAGACCATAAATTAATACTTTAGAACTTTTTATACCATATAATAATTATTATATATTTTTTAAACTGTTTTATTATTTTTAAATAATTTAAAAATGCATTATTTTGATAAATAATGAATAGTGTCAATTTTGACACTATTCAATTTATTAATTTTTAAAAAATATCAAGATGAGATGTTATCCACATACCAAATATTTTATTATATCCCTAAGGGGTCAAAGTTATCTATAAAATTAATTGGATTTATTAATTATCCCAAATTATATTTATTTTAATATTTTTAATAACATTAATTTGATATTTCCATTAATAAAATAATTACTACATCAGTTTTGTGTAATTATTTAATATACTTATGTGTTGAATAAAAATTAAAAATAAAATACTATGATCAAGATAAATCCTCTAGATTTCTTAATAATATTTATATTAGAATATAGATTCTGGAAAATCCTACATTAAAAATGTTATCTTTATTAAAACATGAATATGACAACTTTTACATCACTTTAAATAAAATATTATAAGTGTCATAATCTATTTCATGTGGATCCAAATGGTCAATAATTTTACTCTTGTATGATTATGGTGGATATATACTCAACCAATAATATTGATTCTAGTGTTTTGGTATTTTAATATTTATTATCATTTTAATAAAAATTATTTTCTTGATTTTTCATTAATTAAATAATTTCTACATCATCAATGTATAAGCCTTTAAGGTAATTATATATTTCTTAAAAATTAAAAAAATTACTATGATAAATAAAAACATTTTATATTTAAAATGAGTATTTATAGTCAAACATAGCTTATGTATGACCTTATATTAAAAATTATATAGTTATTTAAATTTGAGTAAGGCATATTTAACTTTTCTTTAAATAAAATATATTAAATGTCCTAATCTCATCCAAGTGGCTTCCAAAGGATGTCATTTCAACCCTAATATGATTTAGGTCAAAACACACTCATAAAATTATATTAGTTCAATTGTTAAGGTAAATTTATAATAATATTTTTACCTTTAATTACCTGATTTACCTTTTTACCGTATGAATAAAAAATTACTGAAGTTACTATTTATAATGCCCAAAAATAAAATAACCCTATTTACATAATTTGGACCCAATGATTCCAATTAATTAATCCATTTTAAAAATTCAAAACACATAATTTTTAGTAATTAATTTAAAATTAATTTTGTTGTTGGAATGAGAAAACAAGTTTTAAAAGTTAAAACATTGCAAAAGATTGAAATGTTTTTATATCAAAATACAATGTAAAATTAATTTCAATGACATAAATTATATTAAATGATAAAAATATAATATATTTATAATTTAAAACCATCCAATAATATAATTTAACCATATAAATTATTTTGATGAAAAAATTTGTTTTCAATTAAAATTTAGTATATTTTTTCTATTCATCAAAACTTGAAACTTATCAGAAAAATATAAAAAAATAATCCAAATGTAAATTTTATATCCTAATTCTAAATAATAAGTTTATTTTTTCAAATATAATATAAAAATGTGTTAAAACTTGATTTAAAATTGGTGCGTCATCAAAAGGCGGCAAAACTGCATTTTTTGAAAAATACTTTTTTTATCTGAAAAATTGAATTTGTTTTTATATGATGTTTAGAAAACATATAAGATGAATTTTAACCATTATATTGAATATATTACATATAAATTAATAAAATCCATAGAGTGATTTTATTATTTTATTAACTCACTTATTTGTATTTTAGTAGTTTTTCAAAAAAACATTTCCTTTTATTTAAAAAGGGTTTTATTTTTATTTATAATTAATTTCTCGCCAAAGAATTAATTATATATATACATGTGTAAAGTATATTTTCATAATTCAGTTACTATTGTTCATATCTGTCATTATAATGGCAAGGTTATAAGGTGACATAATAATATTTAGTTGTTCACTTAAACTAGGTTTTGCGTGAAATGAATTCTATCAAAAGAATCTTGAAATTGTGTGCAACACAAGCCAAGTATAGTGTTGCGTATACCTCAAGCTAAGTTGGTGTTGCGTGTAATGCAAGCTTATCTTGGTGTAGTATAAAACACAATACATCAAAGATTTTTTTAAAAAAACATAAATAAATAAATAAATAAATTATCTTATAAAAATATTAGGGTGTTACATATGTTGTACTGGAATAACAAAAAAACAATTTATGATATCAAAAACTGTCAAGAAGTTAGTAATATGTCCTGAACTTTTCAATTTCAATATACAATATTACATGATGTTCAATTATTTTTCGTTATATTCAGGTACATAATATCTGCTCACTTTTTCGTAGCTGACAAGATGTTTAATTGTAGCTACAATGCAAAAAATTTAAAGCACCCACAAATGATATTATGACTCATGAAACTCTTGCATGAATAAAGTTGAAACTTATTATGGAAATATTTGGTGTCATAACTACAAATCCTCTCCTAATATCACTACTCCAAGGTTGTCGGTTCTTTGTTTTGTATTACTTATTATTACTCTATTATTTAGTTACTATTAGAGTATATTATATGATATAAATCACTGTCTAAACAAAATTTAAAATCTAATAGATTTAGAGTGCAACTGATGGTGACTGATCGCAAAGACTCATTTTTAGTTATTCTCTTTGATAAGCAAGTAATGAAATTTATAATTAAAACAGTTGTAGAGTTGAGGGATGCTTTGATACAGGTTCAAATATGTAAATTTTTATATTATGTAAATAAATTTTTAGTTTATTTAAATTAACATTACTTTTCATTTTCAAATCAGGAGAATGATGAGTTTTGTTTTCCTTCGGAGTTCAATATTTTTAAATCAAAAATAGTTTTGTTATCTATTGATGTAACAAATTACAAAATTCAAAATATCATTCTTCAGAACAAAACACGTAAAAGGTTATTTTCATCACTGAAAATGAAAATTATATCAGGGATTTTGATCACAGCTTTGAAGACTATCTGGTACTATTGATTTCAAATTCAAAAAAAACATTTATAAAAAAACATCCGCAAAACATTATTATTTTTATCCTTGCTATATGCAAGAATAAAAGGAGTGGATCTTCATGATTTAGTAGCAGTATTGAACATAACCATACACTATTGTGTTCAATTTCTTAAATTGGAATTATTAAAAAATAAACACCATTGCATTGCAATATTCATTTTATCCTTGCATCATAGGAGCATCAAACCAGTGGACCTTTACGACTTAGTTGTAACACTATGTTGGGTTTGTTACATCAACCATGCATATTTCATCTAGTCAGGTATATATCTGTACTCTTGATTGACTGTTATTTTTACTGAAACTTTAGAATTCAAAATATACATTTTTTTCATTGCCATATTTTTTATGTTTAAAACATATAGTTCATTTTTTATTTTAAATTGGCCACTGTTGACATTTTTATTTATGATTATATGATTTTAGTTGTCATTATTATTTGTTATTTAATCTTCTAACTCCATTATCTATGTAGAAAAACCTATTGCGTGATTTTGATGGTAAGGATGTAGTGCAACGTGATATTGTAATGTCTCTAGACTTCGCGGCTACAAGAAGCCATGACATTGAACTGTATCCCTCTTTGAAGGAAAAGTTAAAAAAGAAGTGTGAGATAAATGACAAATATTTTTAGATGCTACAACAAGGTAATGTTGAATCATGATTTCTTATTTTATCTTTGAATTCATCTTTGAATTTTTATTTTCGGTATGCACAATATCATACATTCCAGTTTACCCAACTTTTATTTCAACAGTTTTCTTTCCATTGTTTTTTAGTTTGGCATATGTATTTCATATCCACTGCACACATTAAATTATACAGTTTATAGTAATTTTTTCCAATTTCTATTACATATTTCAACTGATTACTATTAAATAGTAATCTATTGAGGTTGTTGAAGTATTATAAGATAACCCGCTCGACAAATTTTTCTCATAAGAGTCAGAAAATGGCTCCAGACATTATAGCACACTAAAGGTCAAAACATGGGCCCAATCCTTCCATTGTCTCTTTCCCTTCACACTAATCGAGATCCTTCCCCTTTGGTCCATACTCAGCAGCCCCTCTCAAAATCCCCACAAGCCCAGAAGACAACCTCTCACAACAACCTACCCGACCATCTTCTTCCATGAAACCAAGTACCAAAGTCGGTCATGAGAACCCAAATACAGGGAAGACTGAGTTGAATCTCAACCATCCCCTACTTGATCCTTCCATCTTCTCCCTTTCTGAATCCTATTTCACTTGAGCTTATAGAAGCACAACACTTTTATACCTAGCTACAACCTACACATTCTAGAATGAATCTTCATTTTAACTTCAAGAAGTACAACCCCTATCAAATTCCCTAGTAGAGTACACTTCGCCCTTTAAACTCAGACCTGAAATTCTATAATCAAGATCGACCTAGCTCTTGCTATGTTGTTTCCTATGTAAGAACAAAGTACTGAAATAACTATTGTCACCTCTTTGATTTTACTCCTTTGATATTATTCATCTGTTTAATTAAAAAAAATTACATCATTTTTAAGACTTAAGCTATTAAATATGCATCATTAAATGCATTTACAATAGGAATATATTTTTTGTATACTGAAATGTTTACCGTGTATTTTCACATGTCTGCATTCACATTTCCATGTGTGTCTATTACATGTTTTCCCATTTTTAAGTAGCCTTTATTTGACAAATTGTCTTATATTATATTCAACTTTATATATACTAATTTTAGAATTGCTTCATAACATGCGGAAGACATTTTTGCTTCATTACATGTGGCAGACCTGTTTTTAATAAAACTGATATTTAAATTTTCAAGTTTCAATATTATAGTATGATATAGTAGGCTTAGAGTTAGTAGGTTGTTGGGTAAAATACAAATATTTTAGTCAACATTAATATTTAGTATTCTTTTTAAGGTGATCGCACAAATTTTAGAACATGAGCAGATTGCATCACATAAACTTAAATGACACCATGTACATGCAACATAAAAATCTTATGTTGTGTGTAAGTTCAGATACAATAATAGATTTTTAGAGAAAGTATAAACTTGGTCAGTGTTTTAAAACTAGCCACCCGTATACATTGGTTTTACAAATTCCTAAAAAAGAAACATGTTTATGTATTCTATAACACATTTTAGCACTTGAGCATGCATAAATGGATTCAATCATGTAATTTCACTTTACATCAACCTTTGTTCTCATTTATCCTTCATTTGTCTCTACATGTACTCACAACTACCTAGATTTTCTACTCCATTCATTTAAATACAATCTCATTAACATCATACTTCAGGGTTTCAGATATAACTATCAATGAGTATTTGATGCTGTAGACATACTAGGTTTCCCATGAATTGAATTTCTTTTTTTTTTTTGGGGGGGGGGGGGGGTTGACCACATTCTTATTCCCCAAACAAGCTTCTTCATTTCCAACTTCTTAGAGCATCTCCGCATGCCTTGAGATACCACTTTATCATTCACTAAACATATGACAGTGTATAAGCAGATTTAACTTGGCTATTTCACTTTAGATATTTTTTAAATCCATAAAGCTTCTTCTTGTGTGTAGACATGGTGCACCTCCACTGTGGATTATGACTCTCGCTTTTACTTTTCATTTATAAGATTACTAATTACACAAAAAAAGGAGGGGGTAAATCCACCCTCCTCAAGTGATATAAGTAGTTTTCAATAAATTGTGTAAATAGGTTTTGAATTGACAAATGTTATAGCTAGTTTTTGAAAAAGATATGCCAACAGAGTTGTGTAGAAGCATTTTTCAATAAGTGTTATAATCAATTTATGAACTGACGAATGTTATAAGCACTTTTCATTTAGTTATGTCAAATAGAACCTTATACATTCACATTTATCACAAATATTGTTATAATCTTTTTTCAATATGTAATTTCAAACATAGAATTACACATTAATATTATAACACAAATAATAAGTGGTATAAGCAGTTTTTAATGAGTTTTAAATTGTTCATGGTGACAACAAAATCCACCTCTCTCAAAAATTCTTCTTGAGTTAATAATTTTTATCAATTAAGTTGCATCATTGGAAAAGGTATGCGATAAAAAATATTTTGTTATCTTTTTTTTTGGTTTTGAGTTCTCTCTTTTCTGTTAATATTCAATTTTTGGATTCTGAGATTTCAAGATTCTGTAGATGAATCAGTACAATGTGACATTGTTATATGTTCAAATTCTACAATTTCAAGTGACTGTCAATGAACGATAAACCTCTTAAAATACAAATATAAAAATTTAGATCGGAAAAAATGATTGACTTTTTTATCATTATCTTTTAGAATCTCATTTTATCTATTTCCGTATTGATTATTAAAACCAATGTCCTATATTTTGGTTATCATCACTTTTTATTTCAGAGTAAAAAATCAATGTTTTGTGAATCCACTATATATACTAAAGTTGGGTGTTTCCCAGCTGATGTGTCACCTCCACGAATAACCACATCACCCAGAATATTCACTCATTCCCTATTATACCCCTGACCATCGCGCCCCACCTCCACCATTTCCTCGCCTTCTTCTGTGTATACAGATTCACCTGCCCGTCTAACCCTTCATCTCCAACCGTGATTAGGGTTTCAGTAGTCCTCGATTCCCTCAATCTCCTCCTGTATTCCGTCCCCAACCTCGACAGCCTCATCGCGCTTACCATCCCCGACCTGGAAAACATCCTCACGGGTCGCGGTCTGCATCTCTATCGACCAGAGGCTCCTTTGATCTACTCCTACCATTAAACCCACCTTCTGTATCCCTCCTTCATCGACATTCGGCTTCTCCCTGGATGAAGTACAGTCTTAGGGTTTTTCATTCTTCCGTTACAAGTCCGTAAGAACCTATTTTGAAGATAGGGTTCTCGTAAAATCCCGACTCCATCAATCTCCTCCTCCCGGTATCTATCTATTTTGACATGCTAGTGATCTGTCTTCCTCCTTATGTCGCTTTTAGCATAAGTCTACATCATTTTTTCTATCTTCCTCGCATTACCTCTACCGGTTTTTGCAACTCGCAAATCCATCTTCAGTCAACCCCACTACCTACGGTTCTTCCTCCAGAAGCATCCTTCCCTGACGTCCGATCAGTTTATCAACGCAGACCATAGGTATAGCTTCATACATCTCGATTATGCACTCCTACCTTACCCTTTTTTGTGTTGAGATTTTTGTGTTGCATTTTCTGCGAACTATTCATTCAACATTTCATTCTATCCCCAAAATCTTAACTACTTTTACAACATTAACGATACCTCTTAGGATTTTATTGAAAGTTATTTTAGTACCATATATTCATGGTTATTCATAGTAGGTTAATTCTTTGATGAGTACATGGAGTTATGTTCTTGAATTTCACCTTTTCCTGGATTTGGATTCAATCAATGTTTTATTCTTCACTTCAGTCATTTTAGGCATCAGGTTTGTGATTCAGAGATGTTGATTTCATTATGGTATATTATCCTCATTCCATTTTAGCAGTGTTTAATCTATCTAATTGTGCATTGCTCAAAATTTTTATTGTTACGTATTTAAGAAATTTTATTAAAGTTGTTTCAGGGATCTATTTTTCAGTAATGTTTTATCTATCTATTCAGATTCTACTTCTTTGTTCATCTCTAATTCGATGACAATACCTCGTGAGTTTGGATGTGTTATACAATAACTCAATTTTACTGTGATATTTTTGTTTTTATTATTCAAAAAAATTATTGATGTGTCTCCTGAGTGTTTTTTGTGTTAGGCAAGGAAAATAGTTCAGAATATTCATAAATAGTCTCCTCAATGATAAATCTATGCATCATATGTCTCAATAATGAAAATACTATAACATCATATGCTTGCAGTAAACTGATGGTCGACGCTATTGGTATTCCATTAAATTCGTAGTTAAACTATTTTATTATACTAATGTTTTTATGTAAGCTATTCAACTATTCATCTCATCTCATTGTGTTTCATTTTGTTGATATTCCATGCATTCCATGTACTGAAATACATTTTTGGATTTTAACTGCATTCTTCTTCCTTGAACAATCTATAATTCAAACTTCTTAGAGCACCTCCACATGCCATGATATCCCACTTTAGCATCCAATGGAACTTCTCCAGCATATAGGCAGATTTACCAAGGTTAATTTAGTTAAAACTAATTGAATCCTATACAAGTAATAATTTCTGAACACATGGTGCATAAAAAACAAACACCACCTTATTTTGGCATATGTAATATGTCTCCACTGCACACATTACAATTTAACCATTTATTTTCATTTTTATTTACATTAAACATAGAAGTCTTCTGGTCTTTCTAATTTCTTAAAGATGTTTCACATTTTTTAACATCTATATATATATTCACTGCTTGCAAACTAGCCACCCATATTAATTAGATTTACAAATTACTGAAAAAATACACATAATGTTGTATCCTATATCATTGTTTAGCACTTGAACGTGAATAAGTTGACTCTTATGATGTCATTTTGAATCAACCTATTTCCCGTTGATCATCCGTTTGTGTGTACATGTAGTCAACGCTTCAAAAAAATCACTATTGATTTAAATACAAGCCCATTAAGATCACTATTATGGGTGGTAGATATAACTATCATTGTGCTTGATTTTGTAGTTGTTCCATGATTTCCATGTACTATAATACATTTTTTTAACTACATTATTTTCCTTGAACAACCTACAATTCAAACTTCTTAGAGCATCTCTACATGCCATGACATCAAACTTTAGCATCCACTGGACATTTTCCAGCATATAGACAGATTTACCAATGCTATTTTAGTTTGCCTGTAGGTTTGTTCTAGAATGTTATTTTAGTACCATGTATTGAACTTCATGGTTATTTAGACTAGGATAATTGGTGGATGAGGTCTCACATGCATGGATCTAACATTTCTGTATCAGATTGATCTAGCCATGAAAGACTTGGAAAAGGCAGAAAATAGGTTATTTTTCTCCCTTTTTCTTCAACATATTTTATTGCAATCTTGTGCTCCTATACACTTGACTATGTTATTACTGCTAGAATTCAAGACAATCTGAAAGTGTATAAATCTCAATGAAATTCATAGGTTATGTTTTTCACCTTTTCAAATCCATTCTGGTCAGAATACATGCATGATTATCTCAAAGCCTTTCTGGTCATATTATGGCACATGGAAATACCTACGTTACGTAAGAACATAGTTGTTCTTGAATACCATGACTTTAATAATTTTTTTATTAATTCTAACTTAAACTATAACTGCATTCTATATTACATTATACTTCCATTTATATTGGATTTTATATTGCACTTTATATTAGTTCATGATGTATTGAAATTACAATTTACATTTTTGTTTTTATAGCTGTTTCAATATAACTTCATATTGTAGTTTATGTTGAAGTTGATATTGAATTATCATGTACTGAGATTGCATTTACCTTTTATATTATATTATCATGACGTTCTTTACCTTGAAATACTCGAAATAATATCATCGATGTTGCGTGTAGCGTAGGTTTCCAGGAGGAGGAATGACTGGTAATAGTTGATGAATTGGTTGAGGCTGATGAAGTTTTTTTGTATATGAACTGCTGTTGTTGTTTCACCTATAAGAAGCATAACCTATCTCAGCCAAAGCTTCTACTATGGGGAACATGGGTTTGGAATGGTGTCCCATCAACTATATTCTGCACTGACCACTCTCAGATTTATATGTTAATTACATCTTGTATTAAAAAAACAAGAAAATTTGTTTTTTGTAGTTGTTGTATACCTGACTTGCTGTTTACAGTTGTTTGCAGTCTGTTTGCAGTTGCTGTTTGCAGTTGTAAATAAATTGAATTGAGTCTGTTTGAGTAATGTATACATGACTTCATTTGCTTAATTCTATATATAAATAAAATGATACTGTTTCACTTATGTATACATGAAATAATCAATGTTGCGTGTAGCGTAGGTTTCCAGGCAGAGGAATGACTGGTAATAGTTGATGAATTGGTTGAGGCTGATAAAGTTTTTTTGTATAGGAACTGTTGTTGTTGTTTCACCTATAAGAATCATAACCTATCTTGGCCAAAGCTTCTACTATGGGGAACATGGGTTTGGAATGGTATCCCAACAACTATATTCTGCACTGACCACTCTCGGATTTATATGCTAATTACAGCCTGTATTAAAAAAACAAGAAAAATTGTTTTTTGTAGTTGTTGTATACCTAACTTTCTGTTTACAGTTGTTTGCAGTCTGTTTGCAGTTGCTGTTTGCAGTTGTAAATAAATTGAATTGAGTCTGTTTGAGTAATGTATACATGACTTCATTTGCTTAATTCTATATATAAATAAAATGATATTGTTTTAGTTCTGTATACATGACTTCATTTGCTTAATTCTATGTAATTATATTTTTAATTCACATCGTTAATTTTTAATTCACATTGTTATTGTTGCAGTTGAAAAATGTTGCCTGTCTAAAAATGATACTGTTTATAGTTGTTGATTTTTTCAAGGAAATCATCTGAATCTTTGTGTCCTGTAAATATCTTCCAATCTTCTTCTAGATCACCCCGATGTTGATGACCCATAGGAAGAAATCAACATTATATAGAATGACGATATTGATTCTCATGCGACAATATTATTCACTTTGTCTTCGTCTATTTTAGTGATTTAATCCCATGTTGTCAGGTCTTTTGAAGTGGTTGACGACTTTGTTTTGAAGCTGCATAGCATGGGTGACTATCTCCGATTAGAGAAAATAAATATGGCTACCCCTCTGCATACCCATGATTCATCTAATCTAGCGAGAATTAAAACCCACAACCCAGCACCCATGGCAATGATTGAAGAAGGTAGACATTCAAATGGTCAGGAAATGTCAGTCATCAACTTGTACTTGGAAAATAATTGTAGTTGAGTTTTTCTTCTATGCACCGTAACACAACAATGAATCAAATTGAGCATATGTGTTAAATAATCATAGGGCATGGAATTGCTTGTAATTGATGGCAATGCTACCATTTTCATCCCTAATTATGTTAAGACTCTTTAAACAGAGTTTAAGGGGCTTATGCTCACTGTTACCAGTTCAACTAATACTTAAGGGATGCATTTATCATTTTTTTCAATATATTGGATTAACATAATGTTATATATTCTCTGCTTCTGAATTATTTTCCTAGAACTCATCAGTAACATATTCATTGGATCACAATAACCTCAAGCACGTGCTACTATAACAGATCTTTACAGATGACAAATAATCACTCCCCTACATTGATGTTCCATAATCAATTATGTTTTGACAAACATACATTATGAAAACACCCAGGATTGGGTCAAAAAACATACCTTAAGTGCACGAAACTGGTATGTTTTCTGTTATAATTTGTTTCGTATTACATTGACTTGTAAATCTAATTTTTTTTACTGTTTTTAGGGCATCCTAATTATTATAATGGACTTATCTAACAGGTTGCATTACCTTACCATGATCGGGTCTGCAACCGAATTAGTTAAGGGCACGATACAAAAACCTCATTTCTGTTCAGACTGATTGCCAACTCACTCTAAGAGGTTATGGCTGATTGAAAAATTATGTTCATAATGATTGACAATTTCTGTTTTGACTGATTGACAATTTCTGTTATTTGGGAAGTATGAACAGAACTGAGACGTGTATGTTTCTTTATGGTTGTTACAAGGGTTCCAGATTTGACAGTTAAGGTAATGTTGAAACATGTAAGTTTCCCTTTAGTGGTTACAAAGGTTCCAGATTTGACATTTAAGTTGCTAAAACATGTCTGCTTTTTTTATATTCTTAGTTGTATTACATTTATTTGTCAATCAGTTTTTTTTACTGTTTTTTGGGTTTCCAGTTAACTATAATGGACTGTTATTTTACCTCCTAGTAAACTTCTCCTTTCGCTTTTCCATTACCATTGCTGATAATTCAGTTGATTTACTGTTTGATTTTTTTAATCCATATCTATCGCTCAACTATGAATGGAAGACAGGCAACAAGGCTTCAACAATGGTGAGATTGAGGAGTTTCAGTGCGGTGAGGGATCTAATTTCATTCATCATTTTCATGATTAACCAGACAGAGATGACAAGAGGTGATAATTAGATGTCTCCCTACGGATCCAGCCCCTTCTCCAACTCCTGTGCTTGTGCAGCAGCCATATGATGATGTCCATCCCCTACTCCAGCCCATGTGTTTGTGCATCTTCCATATGATGATGTACAACCCATGCTCCAACTCTTGTGTTTGTGCAGCATCCATTTGAGGATGTCCAGCCCCTGCTCCAGCTCATGTGTGTGTGCATCACCCATATGATGATGTCCAGCCCCTACTCCAGTTACTGTGTTTGTGCAGTAGCCATATCATCATCATCTTCAACAAGGCAGATATGGTGGTGGTACTAGGGGTAGCAGTTTCATGGGGGTTATCAGCAAGGAGGCAACAGGTACTCGAGCTTGGACATTGGAGCGAGCGGGGAAACTGTCTCTGCCACCTCATGGGCATCTCTACTAGAGTTATATTTATTTATTTAGTTTCCACACTTTCCTCACTCAATCACCATGGATTTGTTATGTAACAATCGCTTCATCTGTATTTTATCCCATTGTTTTTTTTTTAATATTGTTAATTGGAAGTGGTCAATGTCCATTGAGTGATATTTTTCGAGCCATCTGTGAGCATTTATTCAATTTCATCTTCTGTTTTATCTTTGTCTTTGATCTCTACATTCGTTATTCTATATTGTTCCATATACATGATGAATAGTTTCACTCTGTTTTCTTTTTTCCTAAACATCCCACTCATTCAAATTATTATTATTTCATTTATTTTCACATTTCTCATTTTTATTATTACAACCACTATCTTATAGAAGATTTATCTTTCAGTTTTTATTTCAGTGCCCGCATTACAGTTACTGTGATCAAAATTGAAAATGAATTAAAATATTCTTCCTCAAAATTTAAAAATTCATATATTTTTACCCTTATCTTTTTTCTTTGGCAACTATTTGAATGGTGTCTTCATATTATATGCACTCTTATTCCATTATCATACACCGTTGCTTTTTGATTAAAATTTATTCAACATTACCGTTTCTTCTCAACTTTTATAAATATTAATCACTTATTAAAAGAAAAACCAGTAATCGAATATGCCGTGCAATACCACGGACGAGTACTAGTATTATTTGAAATGTAGGTTCTGGTGTGGTTTTTATTTTAAATAAATGTTTTTTATTTAAGTTATTAGTTACTTTTACTTCTATATAATGTGAATTAATAATAATTTTTTTCAGTCATTATTTCACTTATTTTTCGTTCTCATTATGTTCTGGGAGTGATGTATTATGAGTTTACTATAATAGATTGTGTTTTGAAATCCCATCATTTATTCGATGATGGTATGGGCTCTAACTAACTCCAACGTTAATTATTATAATGGTTAGAATCTGAATTATCCATTTTAATGATGTTTTCATTCATGTAATTGAATTCTCCATCACAAATGGTCAAAATAAATTTTTATTCCTTAAAAATTATACTAAATGTTTTCTACAACTATATTTATGATGTGACGCCAATTTTTCAAGATGTATTCCATTATTATGTACCATTTGTTTGTGATTTAAATATGTTCAATATTAATATGGATTATTAAATTTGCAAAATAGTGTTATTTTATTAAAAATAAATATTGATTTATCACGCCGTGCAAACCAAAGATGAACAACTAGTCTCTCTCTCTCTTTATATATGAAAATATTATACACAGGAGACAAAACTAATGGTTGGGTACCCCACAGCAGTAAATTATTTTCCATCAAAGAAACAACAAAAATTCTAAGGACTACATAAATTGGGCATCCGATTCCAGTCCCTCGTTTTGGGGCAAAGCCTTCTGGATTCGATCCAAGAATCCCATCATCTTCTCCAGCCCCTTCTCATCTGCAAGTTTTCCCCCCTTCAGCGATTGAAGAAATTGCGAAGAAAATCACACCGGGCAGGAAGAAAAATTACCGAATCTCGGTATGGTGTGGCCCTTGGGATGATGAATCACTACAGGTTCCACGAACGAATCCAGGAGCCCCAGCCCCTGCGGCTTCAAAAAGTCCGTCTCTCCTGAACGAAATCAAACACAAAATGAATGATCTGTGTTCGACATGAATGGTCTATCTTCACAAATCTCTGGATTCTGATCCTACAAGGTAACAATTATTCCCGTTTCAAAACAGCAGAACCCCTGATCAATCGCATGAAAATCATTCGCAGTTAACAATTTCCTAGGAAAATCACGCTCTATTTCCACGCAGCTGCAGTTAAATGGAGGAAGAAGAAGGAAGCCAAAAACGATACCTAGAAAGTGGACGGAGGCGCAGTCCACCGGTGAAGGGTAAGCATTCCCAGCCCACGGTTGCGCCCGAAACCTTGCCGCGCTAATTATCACCAGAAACTTGATTTTGGGCACTTTGGTCAGGGCCATCCCCTGTAATTTTCAAACCAATAGGGATTCGTGATTTCCTCATCGCAGTTTTGCGCATAGAAAGAATCTCCCGATCAAAAGGAAGGAGAAGAGAATCAACAAACCTTCGCCTGCAATCCCGGGAGAGCAGCAGACAGAATCGCGCCCTGCGTGATTTGAATGCAGAAAATTCTCAGCCGAACATTCCAGAGAATGCCGTGGAAGAGACAGACAGATTCACCTGGGAGAAGCCGAGAAGGCCATCGAAAGGGCCCAACCGGATCATACAGTCTTCGATGTACGCCAGGCACTCGTTTAAGTTGGTGTACTCAGTATATTCCTGCAAGAAAACATCGAAAAACGAAGACGAAATTCAAAATTAGTAACGATTCCACCTCCGATCAAACGAAAATGGACGGGAAGATCGGCGCGCCTTGTTGAACTGGAACCACTCGTAATAGGGAGGATCGAAGATGCCATCGACTTCGGATTTGCCCTGGGAAGGGAAGGGGGCGTCGGCGAAGACGAGATCGAGAAGAGATGTGACGGATTGCGGCCATTTAGAGTGCAACTGCTTCTTGAGGATCTCGGCGCTCGTCCGGAATCCATGGAGGCACAGGAATCTGGGCTTCCGCTTCATCTCCTTCCCTTCGCTCCCCATCCCTGCGCTCTCGGACCTTGCTTCCACGGCGAACGAAGCTTTATCGCACTTCCTCCCGGGAAAAAATAATAATATTAATAATAAATAACAGAAAACCCGAAATGCAGCCCCACGTGCCTTCAGCGTGGCCGCACGTGCTGATGCCTTCACCTGCCGTTTCGTCCGTCTTTCGGATTGGCCGGTGACCGTCAATTTCTGGGTTCTTTTTTATTTATATATTTATTCTTCTTCTTTTGAATTTTTTCTTTTAAAAAACTAGACAGTCAACGGATATGTTGGGCCGACGCGCGCTTATTTGACGTAGTAGGTGGGAGGGGTAGGTCGATCGCAGCAGGTCGAGTTTTGAAAGAGTTTTTAATGGTTTTCCCAAAAAAATATATATATATTTTATATTAAAATAATTTACCGGTTTGTGTTTAAAAATATGTTCATACCAAGATCAACTATGTTAAATAAATGAAATCGTACATGCTGTTTGATTAAGATCATAGTAGAGGCAACCAAACGACATCCCTTCTTTAGAGGTATTCATGGGTTGTGGTGAATCACTAGTCACACGATCAAGATCTTTCATATTCCAAAGTATGCTAATGTATTGAACCGTAAAGGAAGTAGGAGAAGAAAGCTATGGGTGGGGGAGTTTTGGCCAAGGCTCGAGTAGATTTGCAGATCATCATCTCACGGTGAATGCCTCTTTATAAATCCCCCGAGAACACTGCTCGAGTGAGCATTCATTAACTCATACGTTCCTAGTTAATGCATGTGGTTACATCGAATGCATGCGGCTGGGGTGGCATGGGGGATGTGGTGTGGGGTGCTGGTCGTAGGGTCGAGTCCTCAGACCGTTTTCCTTGTAACGTGAGTATATACTGAAACCCACCTTTTTACAGCGAATGCAACATTCAACAAGTTCATGCAACCCTTGAACTACAAAAAAAATCAATAGGTAGCGACGGTTTATTAACGGTAGTTTATTAGCGGCGGTTTACCTCCTGCTCCCCTCGGCGACGCCGTGACCCCCCAACCCTCGATGTCAGCGACCACCTTGACCTCGACCCCCCTGTCGGCGACCACTGTCACCCCGACACCCTTGCCAAATACTGTCGTGACCCAGGCCCCTCGTGTCGGCGACCACGTGACCCCGACCCTGTTGTTGGCGATTGTTGTGACCCCGATTTCCCACTACTCCTTGACATCAACCCCCAAAAGCTTCTCTCCCCATTTTTCCGATGACTGCGGCCCCCGACATCGTTGAAGATACGATTGATTGAATTTTTCTAAGAGTTTTAATTAAATTATATAAAGTTCTGTGTTATTGAGTGTTTATGTTTTTAATGTTGGATTGAATCATTTTGATGTTGAATTTGTGTTATGTCGAATCAACACCCTACCCTAGTCAATGATGAAGTTGGGTAATATTTATTTTTGATTGTACCTGTTTGGTTAAACATTTATATTTTTACATATGAATATACGGAGAGAAAATAATCCAATATCTATGGATAAAAGTTGGATTAATTTACCTCGAAACACACCTCAGTATGACAAGGGTTTGGAAGAATTTTTAGATTATGCAATTGCAAACCGATCAGTGGATGATAGAATAAAATGTCTGTGTCTTGATTGTAAATTCAAGCGATGATTGAATAGAAACGAAGTATATGAGCATTTGATATTGAAACAGTTTCCCACTCGATATGTATGTTGGATTTGACATGGTGAATTGAATGTTATAGAAAGTCAAAATAATGACAATACTATCAACAAAACACGAAGTGACCTGGAAAAAATAAATTTAGTTCGAAATTTGTTAAATGACATATTTGGTTTTGCAGAATACAATGTTCAAGATTTTAATAGATCAACAGAACCTTCGGTTGATCCTGAGCAAATTAATCTTGCTCAGAACTTCAGTGGCTAAAAAAATGAGTTTTATGAATTAGTTGAAGATGGATAACGAGAACTGTATGAAGGGTGTACCAAGTATCCGAAATTGTCTTTTCTACTTAAATTGTATCATATCAAGTATCTCTATGAAATTACTAACAAAACAATGTCCATGATTTTAGAGGTGCTTCATGACACATTTAGTGAAGTTAAGATCCCTGCATCATTCTATGAGACGAAGAAAGTTCACTACTGGAAATTTCATCTTTGCCAACGGTTTAAAACCGTTGGTAAAGGCTGGAAACCGTTGGTATAAACTATACCAACGGTTGTCCAAACCGCTGGGTCTTGAGCCGTGGGAATAGATATACTCAAACGGTTCTATGAGAACCGTTGGGTTATGTCTGAAAAATTGAGTATATACCAACGATTCATTGAAACCGTTGGTATAAATGTTTACCAATGCTTTAGAACCGTTGGTAATATCAAAAACCATCTCCATACCAACGGTTTACAAACGTTGGTATAGCCTTTTACCAACAGTTTCCCCCAACCGTTGGTAAATATCAAGTAAAAATACCTATACCAACGGTTTTATATAAACCGTTGGTATAAGTTCTGTTTTTACAGATATGCCAACCGTTGTAAAACCGTTGGCATAACCTTTATGTACCTGCAACAACAAGCCGGCCTCCCCCTGTGCACCCGCAGTAATTCCACCAGCTTCCACCAGCATGCCTGTAGAATTCATACACAATTCATACACAATTCTAATACCTGCAAAATACATACAAGGGGTTGGGGGGGGGGGGGTCCACACAGAATACCTACACAATTCTGAATACCTGCACAATTCATACACAATTCTGAATACCGGCATAATTCTCAATATCTACAGAATACATATAGATTTCTGTATGAATTCACACATAATTCATACAACACATAATTCATACAGAATTCTGAATACCTCCAATTCTGTATTTAATTACCCTATGCACACATACAGAATTAACACATAATTCATAAGGTAATTACATCAAGTATACACATACAACAACTATACCAATACAACAAGTATACTCATACACCATTAACACATAATTCATAAGTTAATTAAATACATAAAGAATTCAATTCAGAATTCAGGGGGTTGGGGGGGGGGGCGTTCAGGGGGTTGGGGTGGCTGTCCAAGTGGGTAGGGGGTGTCCAGGGGGGGTGGAGGTGGGGTGGTGTCCGGGAGGGGGGGGGGGTGGTGTCCCGGGGGTTGGGGGGGGGGGCTTTCCAAGGGGGTAGGGGGTGTCCATGGGGTGGGTGGGGGTGTTAAGGGGGTGGGTGGGTGGGTGGGGGGGGTGTCCAGGGGGTGAGGTAGTGTCTAGTGGGGTGGGGGCTGTCCAGGGGGTTGAGGGGCTGTCCAAGGGGGGTGGGGTGGTGTCCAGGGGTGTGTGTGTGTGGGGGGGGGGGTGTCCAGGTGGTGGGGTGGTGTCTAGGAGGGGTGGGGGCCCGTCCAGGGGGTTGGGGGGGGGGGCTGTCTATGGGGGTGGGGGTGTCCAGGGGGGTGGGGGCTGTCCATGGGGGTGGGGGTGTCCAGCGGGGGTGGGGGCTGTCCAGGTGGTGGGGTAGTGTCTAGGAGAGGTGGAGGGGCCATCCAGGGGGTTGGGGGGGGGGGGGGTGTGTCTAGGGGGTAGGGAGTGATGGGGGGGGGGGGGGGGGGCTATCCACGAGGGGAGGGGGTGTCCAGGGGGTGGGCGGGCTATCCACGGTGGTGGTGGGGCTGTCGAGGGGGGTAGGGGGTGTCCAGGGGGGGTGGGCGGGCTATCCACGAGGGTGGGGGGTGTCCATGGGGGTACGAGGTATCTAGGGGGTGGGCAGTCCACGAGGGTGGGGGGGGGTGTCCATGGGGGCACGGGGTGTCCAGGGGGGTGGGCAGGCTGTCCACGGGGGTGGGGGTTGTCTAGGGGGTACGAGGTGTCCATGGGGGGTGGGTGGGGCTCTCCAGGGGGTGGGTGAGCTGTCCACAGGGGGTGGCAGGGTTGTCTAGAGGGTACAAGGTGTCCAGGGGGTGGGCAGGCTGTCCACATGGGTGGTAGGGCTGTCCAGGGGGGTGGGCGGGCTGTCCACGGGGGTGGCGGGGCTTTCCAGGGGGTAGGTGGTGTCCGGGGGGGGGGGGGGGGGGGGTTGGGTGAGCTATCCACGGGGGTGGGGAGGCTGTCCAGGGGGTGGGGGTGTCTAGGGAGGTGGGTAGGCTGTCCACAAGGGTGGAGGGGCTGTCTAGGAGGGTTGGGGTGTTCACGGGGGTGGGCGGGGCTGTCCAGAGGGGTAGGGGGTGTCCAGGGGGTGGGCGGGCTGTCCACGGGGGTGGCGGGGCTGTCCAGGGGGTACTGAGTGTCCAGGGGGTGGGAAGGCTGTCCACGGGGGTGGCGGGGCTATCCAGGGGGTTGGGGGTGTCCATGGGGGTGGCAGGGCTGTCCACGGGGGTGGCGGGGCTTTCCTGGGGGTTGGGGGTGTCTAGGGGGGCGGGGTGGTGTCCAGGGGGAGTGGGGTCTGTCCAGGGGGTTAGGGGGGGGGGCTGTCTATGAGGGTGGGGTGGTGTTCAGGGGGTGGGGGTGTCCGGGGGCTTGGGGGGGGGCTGTCCAGGGGGTTGGGGTGGCTGTCCAAGTTGGTAGGGGGTGTCCAGGGGGGTGGGGGGGGGGCAGTCCAGGGGGTTGGGGGGCTGTCTGGGGGGGGGGGGTATCTAGGGGGTTGAGGGTGTTGTCCAAGGGGGTAGGGGGTGTCTAGGGGGTGAGGGGGTGTCCAGGTAACATTGATAATTAAGAAGCGCAATTTCATTACCCTATTAACCTATAATTACCACTCGAGATGGGTTCATGACTCACCTGTCCAACACAAACCTATCACCATATAATTATCCACAAATATTGAGAAAAATAAAACACTCTAATATTGATTCCTAATGCCCAGAATAAAAGAAAAACAATATAATTCAAGCAAGTGCACAAAAACACCTCAGGTGCACCTCTACAGACTTCCAATACTATCAACTGACAGTGAATAATTATGTGCACATGACCATGCTATTTTGTTTCATGAGATATATATCAGAGAGTAAATAATGTGTAGGCATGAACAACATTGGCAAGTTCTATGATGGTTATACTCCTTTATTATGGGTTCCTTCCTAGGATAGAAAATGATATAAATACCTTAATAATGCTTTATAACTACCTAAGAAAATTATGACATGAATTCCTAACACTCATTTTTAATTTCAAAAAACATTACAAGTGTATGACCTAACCGCTTGATGGAGTATGAATAAATGATCATGTAATAGAGTAAATTTTGGTTCTATCACCATTCACACATGAAAATGACCCCAAACCCACTCTAGTGGTTCTGGTGGAAGTGCCACTTCATTGAATGAATTATAGTGTGGGTATCATCATCTTCAAGTTAGAGTGTGATATTTCAAAGACAACATTTAGGGGTACATTCATAATGCATGAGTATATTATCGTTCCTCTTAGGATAAAAAATTCTATAACTATATTTATGTTTAACCAAAGAAATCATGTCAATAGACCTTAAATTTAAAATAAACCAAGGATAAAATAACTCAGGATCATATTTACCTCTTTAATATCAATCAAAATTATTCTATACAGATAAATCACAACAAAACCGCAACCTAAAATGATATATTGCTTGTGTTCATAAGGGGATCATAAATACACAGTACATTGCAGCGAAATGGAACGAAAAAATCTAAAATAAATGAATTCACACATACCAATTTAAAATGGAATAACAAAAATTACTTGAATCAAAGATAGATGCCCGGTTGGAAATTAGAGTTAGCACCCTCGAGAGAAGGTTGGGAAGTAGGGTTCGAACCACAACCTAAAATGATATATGCCTTCTGTTCGTAAGGGGATCATAATACACACTACATTGTAGCAAAATGGAATGACAAAATCTAAAATAAATGAACTCACACGTACCGATTTAAATCGGAAGAACAAATCGTTGAAAACCAGACCTTTTGTGCTGGGAAGTAGCGTTCGCGTCAAGATTTAGGGATAAATCTTCGAGATGGTTGAGGTTTAGGGAAAAATAATCGAGATGGTGCATCGAGCTCTCATTTAGGGCAAAACTGTCGAGATCTCTGGAGTTCGAGATCCCCGGAGGCATCGATATTTGGGGATTTTCTTTCCCAACAGTTTTAAAAAACCATTGGGAAAGTAATGTTATCCCAACGGTTTATAACCGTTGGGAAAAAATCTTCAGAACTATACCCAATGGTTTAAAAAACCATTGGGAAAAACCTCTTAATCACCACTATACCCAATGGTTTCCTTAAACCGTTGGGAAAACAAAAAAACCATATGAATATACCAACAGTTCTATATAACCATTGGTATAGTAGCCTTTTCCCCACATTTTTTTAAACCGCTGGGAATATTGTGTTGGTATAGGTGGGATTTCTACCAGTGGTCATAAACAAACTTGGACTTGTTTATACAAAGATACATGAATTCCCTAATGATTGCATGTTTTACTGGGGAGAAGAGTTTGATAAAGAGGAATTCATAAGATGTCATGCAAGTAGATGGAAGTCAATGAACGACAATGAGAGTATAAATCAATGCAATCCCGAGAAGAAAAAGAAGAAGAAAACTTATGCAAAGGTATTGCATTACTTTTCTCTAAACCACGCTTGCAAAGATTATTCATGTCATCTCAGACTGCACACAACATGAAGTGTCATACTCAGGATAGTAATGATGGCTTGATGAGACATCCAAAATATTCAACATCATGGAAGATGTTTGATTCATTATATCCATATTTTTCTTTGGATCCTAGGAATGCATGCTTGAGATTGACTTCAGATAGTTTTAACCCTTTTGGTAGTTTAAGTACTAATTATAGAATTTGGTCAGTTGTTTTGATCCCCTATAATCTACCTCCATGGATGTGTATGATGAATATTTCTTTCATTATTTCAATGATTATTCTTGGAAAGAAAATTTCTGGAAATGAAATTGATGTATACCTTCAACCACTAATCAAATAATTGCAAAAATTATGGGATGATGGCGTGAAAACATATGATGCTTCAATGGGACCACTATTCAAAATGCATGCTACTTTAATGCGTACAATTAGTGACTTTCCTGAACTATAAAATTTATCCGGTTGTAACAATAATACTGGTTTGGCTTTTTCATTTTGTAATTTTAATTTTGAACCTCAACAATTACCTCATAGCAGAAAATGACATTTTACGTGTCATCGTCGATTTCTTCATGCTTCTCATAAATTCAGGTTTAACAAGACACGATTCAATGGAGATATTGAATTAAGAAAGCCACCAAATGTGTTATCTGGTTCAGAAATATTGGGACTATTAATGAATGTCATTGAAGAATTTGGGAAATATCACCAGTTTAAAGAAGGGGGAAAAGGGTATGAGGTACAATATCCAAAGTAGCTGGAACACAATAATGGAAGAAAAAGAGTATATTTTTCAAACTTCATTATTTATAGTTTAATTTGATATGTCATAATCTTGATGTAATGAATATTGAGAAGAACATCTATGAAAATATAATTTTTACATTGCTTAATGAGCAGTGTAAATCAAAGGATCACCTTAATACTCATAAGGATTTCAAATCAATGAATATAAAGCATGGTTTGTGGGAAAATTAGAATGACATATTCCTTCAAACTTTAAATAATGTAAAAGTGCTAGATGGATATTCAATTAACATATCAAGGTGCGCTAACTTAAAACATCGAAAGTTACATGGATGGAAAATTCATGACTTACATGTTCTGATGGAGCAGTTGTTTCCATTGGAATTGCGTAATACATTACCTGAAAAAGTATGGCATCCCGCCTTTTTATTACATAACTTTTCATTACATGGTACAAACAAAGGATCTTTTAAAGTTTATTTTCTTGGAAATAAGGTATATAATACATGAAAACTTATTACATTCTTCTAAGTCCACTTGAAGAAACCTTCATGGGTTCACCCAAAATTAATTTTACTATATCTCATATCTTGGGGACATATATCAAAGGAAAGGGGTGACCATGAAGCCTGGTAAGGGAATAACCAAGAGATACATACAACATGTGATCACAGGACATATAAAAAAGAACATGAGGCATAACAATAAGGCATGAACAATAGGTATATAATATTAAGAACATAAATCATAACATAGAGATGTGGCTACAACATTTAAACGAGACATTCATAATAATATCACCAAGGTTTATCACCAATGTGTCATTAATGAAAATTACTAAGGTTATTCACCATGGTATCATAAAACATGTCATCTCTAGAGATTAAATTCTTTACCCAATGCATTGGAGTACTACCAGGGAACACCCTTCATATGTCTTAATTTCATGTGATACACATAGATCACAATAATTCATTTCATTAATAACCCATGGATAAATAAAGAATGAGTTTCTTATGAAAATCTTGGCATACAAAAGAGCTTAAAGGCATGATCATTACATCATTTTTAGCCCAAAAAAAGGGAATGTGAGTTTCTTATGTGTAAATACCTAAATAAAATTAATCATTTTTACATCTAGGTGAATACCCCTGGAAAATAAAGAGGTTTGAGTATTCAAAAAAAGGAAATAAAAGAGAATTTCTTAAGTAGAGAGAGAAATTTGAGAAGTAAATTCTACAGCATGGTGGGTATAAAATGTGGTTTTAGAAAAGAGTAAATTGAGAGGGGGAAAGGGTATCCCATTGATAAAAAATAATTTGGAAATAAAGGGATGATCAAAAGGGTAATAAAAGAGAGTGACCATAACATTTAGAATACATATAAAAAAATAGGTTCTTGAATTGAAGAGAAAGGAATGATAATTCCATTACCTTGAAGAGTTACTCCTAGATCCTGATAAATGGAAACTTGGGTGCTTGAGGATAGCTTGGAGGGACTCCTTGGGAAGAAAAACCACCATAAATTCATGGATGATGGATTGGGAGTGAAATGAAATGGAGAAATGGGTGGGTATTTATAGAAAAAGAGGAGGAATGGTTTAATAATTTCAAAATATAGGTCTTGGAAAACTAGGTTGTGGAAAATGAAAAAACATTGTCTTACCCATGGTTTTTGCTCATGGTTTTAGAAATTTGGGTCACATTTTAAGTTATTTTATCCCAAAAAAATTGAGCATCATTTTTTTTACTTCTTTTGTCATGGAAAGGTAAATTTTCCACAAAGTAATGTTTTTAAAGTTAAAGTTTCCATTTTAGACTTTGGAAAGTCACTTATAGGTTTTGGAAATTGATTAAAATCTATTAAAATACTTAATACTAATAAAATAATATATTTTAGGTCTTTTATTGTGGTTAATTAATTAATAAATCATTATGAAATAAATATGAAGTCATTAAACATATCGAAAATCCAAAATTGTATTTATACTATTCATGAAAAAATAATGTATTTTAGAAAATTCACATAAATTCACCCTAACCTAATTTCAAAATATTGATTTCAAATATAATGTTTATTTTTACAGAAAAATTCTCTAAATATGATAATTTTAACTTTTAAATATAAAAATCCTTATTTATTTAAAGATATAAGCTTTTAAGGCACAATCAAATTCCTAAAACTTATAAAAATTTCTTAGGCCATTATAGAATTACTTTTTCATTTATATTTAGATAAGTACGTTTTTAAAAGACTATTTGATTAAAACAAATATTATTCAGAATAGTTGAGTTTATTATAAATGTGTATATATATTCTAATAAAATACAATTATATTTTATTTGAGTCCAAAAATAAAATTATCAAATTTATCTCAATTAAACATATATTTTATTAAGAAAAACTATTCTTAAGAGGAATTGATGGAATAAAAATTTTATTTATACAATGAAATTTAAAATTTAAGGAACTAAGATATAGAAATGTAACCCCTTATTACACTCTCATATGACCTAAGGGTAAGGTGTGCGATGGTGGTAGTTTCATGGGGTGACCTGACTAACATCGACCGAGTGGTAATCTCTAATAACTTCAACTTCTTCCATAGATGATTTTGTTCAAGCTTCACTTGTTGAAGCTTGTCTTGGGCTTGGTCAAGGGAGAATTGCCACATACATAGATTATTTTAAATGTATTTTTATTTTAATTTCCATTAATTCTTTGTTTTGGGGGTTTCCAAAGGTTTTATGGAGAATATGTGAGTTTTCATGAATTGGGTCAAACCGTGAACCCAATTCCAGATTTAAAAATAAATTTTATTTCTTTTATAACTTTTTAATTTTTTAATATTTTTTACTCATTCCAACTCCTAAATGTCCTCCCCTGATATATTAATACCTCAATTAAAATTTGGAGCCTTTGTAAATCCATAACGAAGGTTTATGTTGGTTTTTATTTAAGGGATTGGGCCTGCCCGAAAGCCCAATTCCAGTTTTAAAAATAAAATTTGATTAATTAATAACTTATTCATTTTTAAGTATTTTTCGGTGATTCAAAGCCTCAATTGCGCCCCTTGAATCCAGAAGCGCGACCAAGCTCTCTATCCCCTCTTTGGAGCTCTTCTTCATCGCGATTTAGTACTAAACTTATTAGGGTTTCTAAAATCGGGCAGATTTGGAGAGGTAAATTGATCCTTTCATAACTCCTTCATTTTTCATCATTTTTCCCCCATTTCAGCTCCCACATGACCTAATATGAATCCTTCGAACCTATATACCAGTTTTGGGTACTTGTTGATTCATTATTTGGTGGATTGGGGCCGATTCCTTCAAGATATTTCAAGTAAGGGAATTCCTTCTTGGTTCCTTCCATCCTCTTTTAGTTTTATTTCCTTTTTCTTGAAGTTCCTCATGTCCAGAAGTTGGGGTTCGATCCTAATGTCTGATTTGGTGTCTTTTGGGTAAATTATTGTGGTTTAGGTCTGGATTTATATTTCTTTTGGTGCAACGGTGGTGCGCTTAAGGTTTCGCACCAAGTTTTGAGGGTTTCGACTCAAAAGGGTAGGTGATTCCATGTGTAGCCATTTTTTGATGAGTTAGCTTGCATGGATTATTAATTTAGCATGTTTATAATCTGTTTTATGTGCTGTGAAAACAGTTTTTATGGATTTGGTTAAACATTTAATTTTTAGTTGCATTATAGCTTGAAATTGGGTACTTTTCATGTGTGACTCTTGGGGTAATGTTTGGGTTTAGTTTATAACATATGAAAGTGATTTATTAGTCTTGAAAGGGGGTGCCAATTATGGTTTGTTAATTCCTTATTGTCATGTTGGCCTTGAAAGTAGGTTTTTTTTAATGAGTTTAAGGTGTAAAAACCTGTTGTAATTCTTGAAGGTGATTTATGAAAACGTGTGTTTTTCATGTGTATCTTTGTGGTATTATTTGATGTATTTTTATAACATTTGGGGGTGGTTTAATAATTGTTTTAGGGCTGAAAAATTCTGTTTTGGATTGGTATTGGTATAATTTTGCTTTTAAATGAGGGTTTTGGAAATGGGTTTAGTGTGCAAACAATGGTTATACCTCTTGGGTTTGTTTTATAAAAATTGCAAATGTTTTATTTGGTTAAACAAAGTTGGGAAATGGTGTATATGTACTGTTTGGGTGAGTGTGTTCACCTAATGTGGGTTTTTGAATGGTAAAGTGGTGATTTTAGATGTTAAACATTTTTATAATTTTTTTTATAAATTGTCGAAATGTTTTACTAAATTGTGTTTTGTGTGCGAAACACGGGTGTGGGATATTTCATGTGAGTTTATTTATAAAATGAATTGTGAAGGTGAGAAGGGTATTGTGTGACATGTGTGTGGGCTGTTATGTGAGTTGAATATCTTGTAATGGTTTTATAAAATTGTTTAATGGATTTGTGGAAGTGTTAAAGAAATGTGAAAAGTGTTGTAGGCAATTTGGAGTGAGTTTGATTTCAAAATGCATTTGAATGAAAAGTGGAATTTTTGACTTGCGTGATGTACATGGGACTGTTTGGTTAATTTGTGATGTGTAAGTGATATTTTCATGTGAGAACTATACTTCTTGGATTGCTGAACTTGTTTGAGCACAAAGGGAAAACCCGGGTATCTAGGTGGGTGGACGTGTACTAGTATGCTAGTGAATCCGTGGGGTTTGGCCTCAGTTTCACTTAGAAAGATTGACGCTTACAACTCTAACTAAACTATGATGATGATGATTGGGGACCACTAGGTTATGGGTATGTTCCCTACTAGTGGCTCGTGCACGAGAATGTATATTTGTGATGGTTACTCTCACCGAGATACGAGGTACCTGTGACCCACAACTAGCTAGTTCCTAGGGGTTATTTCCCATTGATTGTGCTCACTGGATACTTTGTTCTTACCGTCGGTATACGGTATGAGAGGCTGTAAAATTCAGTAGCTATGGTATTTATTTTAAATGTTTTTATTCTTTAAATTAGCCCACCTGAAAACTGTTTTTATTTAATGTTGCATCTTTTAGAAATTTTAACTAGCATCTCATGTCTTTGAAAACTTGCATGCTTTTCGCCATTAAATGTTTATCACATGGAATCTATTAGTGGTGGTATCCTACTGGGCTTTCGCTCACACCCTACTTACACCTTTGGGTGTAAGTAGATTTGCTTATTTTATGTCACATGTTTGGGTACAGGATTTATGCCATTGATTCGGGTTTTTAGTTGTCCATTGGGATGCAGTGTCGTGGAGATAGCATGAGGGAGGTGCCTCTTTCCTTGTGGAGGTTCTTGGGATATCCTTATTTGGTTATGTACCATTGTAATGGTCTTTAAACATAGTTTTAACTTATGTATTTCAGTTCTGAAATTTTGTAAAAGACGGTTTTAGTTGAAAAATCCAGATTTGTTTTATTGGACTCTTTTGTCGTTTTAAGTTTATAAACTCGGGTAAATCGTTCCCAATTATCATTTTATGATACCCAGGCACTTGTGCCAGCCCGTGGGGATCGGGAACGCCCTTCGGGTCTTGCCATGGACTGGGTCGGGTGCCGATTTTGAAGGCGACCAGATTCGGTTCGTGACAAAATGGTATCAGAGGAGGTTCGCTCCATTTGAGTCATGTTATTTGGGAAATAGTTGGGATAGTATAGAGTTATGATTGTTGGGACATGGAATTCTGGTTATGGGTAGTGTGCTTGATCACCACACCTCATTTTAGGATTCACGTCACCAGGGGAAGTTGGGATTTGTCTATGTCTTTTGGTTTTCTTGGTTTGATGATGATTAGGGGAAATGAAAAGAGAGTTGGGTTAATGGTCTCAATGAGCTCGCAGGGTCTGGCAAGCCATGTGGAGCTGGGGATATTCCCTAGAACACTCTCTGTGACTGTGAAGTGATTGTAATATGGCCGCCAACCATATGTCCAAGTCACCCACTGAAACTAGTTTCCTCTCGCATTGTCTTGTGTTCTTTATTTTTGAAATCTTGGAACTTTGGTTTTAAAGTGACTTGGTTTTATGAAGTGTAATGTTTTTGTGAAATGATTTTCAAATAAAGATAGAATGGTATGATTTATGAAATTTTGGAACTAAATATTCAGAATTATTTTGAAATAGAAAATGGTGTGATTACACCTCTTTTGAAGGTAGAAACTGTATTGAAGTTGGTTTTGAAAAGTGTTTCCAATAGAGTTTTGTAAACAATCAGAGTGTGTTTTAATGGGGTGAGATGTTTTGAAATTTATGTGAATATCTTGAATGTGAGTTATTTTCTAAATGGTTGTGACTTTCTGAAAATTTTTGTAAGATGTGAGTTGGGATTTTGATCTCGTGGTTAGCGGTTATGAGAAAAAAAGGATGTGTTGGTTGACCGTTTTGGTTTTGAAAAGTGGAAAGAATTTTTGTTTTAACCTTTGGTATTTCCATTAGTGACCACATGCATGGGGTTATATGGGATGATGGATGGTTGATGGCACGACTGGATGAGTTCCGGGACGGATATGAGGTGGGTGTCTGGTGTGGCACAAAAACATGCATGTGTGAGGCCCATGGGGTACCATTGGTCGATACTCTTACCACTGAACCACTTGTTTTCAAAGAAATGGTTTTAAAGAAAAACATGATGTCTTGATGAATAGTTTTGGGATGGTTTGTATCATGGGTCTTTGAAGATGTTGTTTTTGTGGGATGTTTTTTTAGTCCAATAACCCATCCTATTTGAACTGTGTTTTGGGATTATGTTTGGTCGGTAAGCTAGGTAGAAGGACCGGTTAGTAGTCTCCTCTGAGATATGTTTCGGGACACCTTTATGGTGGTTACCTTCATTTGTTTGGATCTGGTTTATGGTTTTTTTTGACCAATGGACCATCTTGGTTGGGTCCTTGGGTTCTCCCGTTGGATAAGGTACGCCCCCATTTAGGGTTAGTGCACAACTGAAGTGCAACCCATATTGTTTCTCCATTGGAAAATCCTCCAGTTGATCAAAGGAATATTTTATAGATCATTGTTGATTGAGTCTACAACCATTCATTTAGTTTATTTGTAGATCCTCTTGTAGTGGGATAGTTCTTGTGGAAGGTTGAAAGAGGCCTTGGTTTCTTAAGTTTCATGATTCATCGAAGGTGGAAGTGTTCTTTGGTTGTTAGTGTGGTTGAGTGTCATGATGGTGTCTAAGAGGGCCTCTGGGTTCTTCATAGTTTCCTTGAAGCAAGAGTTATTATTAAACAACCAATTTTGAGATTTTGGTCCTGATAGGATATTGTGTCCACTTTTTGGACTTGTCTATTTTTAGGGACTTGGAATATGGTCATGTTCCATGTATTGTTTCTATCAATCACAAGGGTCATGTTCGGTGACGCATTGTGATGTTGTGTGCTCTTTTGACTGTAAAGGTCAAGGTCACACAATCCTCTTAGGTTCTCTGTTATGTTGGTAGTATGTATCCCTTGGAAAAAACATCAAATCCTCTATCTTAGAGGATGGTGTTTATACGTGTCCTACCCTTCTGTTGTTTCTCACCTAAAGAAACAAGGTGCGATGTGTGTGCTTATTCTGATCCCTTGTTTCAGTGAAATGTCTGGTTTTGGTAAAGTGAGTTATGGAGTGCGTTATGTCTTGATGAACCCATCAGGGTATGCGGTGTAGTTGTTTGTGGCACCGAAAGAAGAAGTTCCACATAGGGGTTTCAACAGCCAAACTGCGTGGCCAAAGATGCTTCAATATTTTGAGCTCCAGCCATAGGTCCCGAAGAGAAGCTGGCGCGTAGTCAGGGGAAACCCCAGTGTCGTTTAAACCCTTATACAAAGTCCTATCCTCAGTATAAAAGATAGGAAGAGTTTAAACCTATGGTGTCATCATATTTCTTCTGTTGTTCCCGTTCGGTGGAAATAGGTGGAGGGTTTTGTACCCATGTCATCACACAATGTTATTCCCTCCCCCTTTGGTTTCCATTGAGTCTTTGGAGAATGGTTGGAAATTTGGCTAGACAAGTTGAGCACACGGTTTTCACATGGATAGTTCTAACCATGAACAAAAAAAATAACCATGAAGATATAGGGATCCACATAGTTATCGCACAATTTCTCAAACTGTGCAGACTAACCGTGTGACCGTCCCAACTCCTTAATTTTGGGGTCTTTTCGTGTCGGCCCACACCGGTCGGTTAAGATGGTTGGTTCTTGTGGTGGGAAGACCCACTATGGGTATCATGCATATTATTTTGTAAATTTCTAATGGATGTATACCCCTTGTAGTAGGGAGTCTGTTTGGGCCTTCCCCTATTAGTGTCTTGATTCTGTCTCGGGAAAAAAAAAATTAAGTTGTCTCTTATGGTGGGGAGCCCATTTGTGTCTCTTCATACAAGTAACTCATGTTTTTCCTTGGTATTGTATGGGAAGTAGGTAATATCATTGGGAGATATCTAACTACTTACATCTTCCTTGGGCAAACTTTGGGACTGGAGAGTGCCCAATGTATTAGTTAAAGTAAGGTAAGTGTAACCTTGTTCAATGTTATTGTTCGTTTGGGTGAATTGCTTGAGTCTAGTTCGGATAGTGTTTGAGGAGTTTTATTTTGGGATCAATTATGAATGTGATTTATTATTTCAGGAAAGTGGTGTAAGTTTTTTTTGTGAGAGTAATCCTTCATTAATTGATCACTGGAGGTGTTTTGGCCTTTGGGGGAGAAACCTGACAAGGGAGTACCTCTTGGTTTCTCAGTTGGGTTTGGTTGTTACTTTGGCCTTGCTGTGACTTTCCGGGGCGGAAAGTTTTCATGGTGGGGAGAATTGTCACATACATAGATTATTTTAAATGTATTTTTATTTTAATTTTCATTAATTCTTTGTTTTGGGGGTTTCCAAAGGTTTTATGGAGAATATGTGAGTTTTCATGAATTGGGTCAAACCGTGAACCCAATTCCAGATTTAAAAATAAATTTTATTTCTTTTATAACTTTTTAATTTTTTAATATTTTTTACTCATTGAAACTCCTAAATGTCATACCCTGATATATTAACACCTCAATTAAAATTTGGAGCCTTTGGAAATCCATAACGAAGGTTTATGTTGGTTTTTATTTAAGGGATTGGGCCTGCCCGAAAGCCCAATTCCAGTTTTAAAAATAAAATTTGATTAATTAATAACTTATTCATTTTTAAGTCTTTTTCGGTGATTCAAAGCCTCAATTTCGCCCCTTGAACCCAGAATCGCGACCAAGCTCTCTATCTCCTCTTTGGAGCTCTTCTTCATCGCGATTTAGTACTGAACTTATTAGGGTTTCTAAAATCGGGCAGATTTGGAGAGGTAAATTGATCCTTTCATAACTCCTTCATTTTTCATCCTTTTTCCCCCATTTCAGTCCCCACATGACCTAATATGAATCCTTCGAACCTACATACCAGTTTTGGGTACTTGTTGATTCATTATTTTGTGGATTGGGGCCGATTCCTTCAAGATATTTCAAGTAAGAGAATTCCTTCTTGGTTCCTTCCATCCTCTTTTAGTTTTATTTCCTTTTTCTTGAAGTTCCTCATGTCCAGAAGTTGGGGTTCGATCCTAATGTCTGATTTGGTATCTTTTGGGTAAATTATTGTGGTTTAGGTCTGGATTTATATTTCTTTTGGTGCAACGGTGGTGCGCTTAAGGTTTCGCACCAAGTTTTGAGGGTTTCGACTCAAAAGGGTAGGTGATTCCATGTGTAGCCATTTTTTGATGAGTTAGCTTGCATGGATTATTAATTTAGCATGTTTATAGTCTGTTTTATGTGCTGTGAAAACAGTTTTTATGGATTTGGTTAAACATTTAATTTTTAGTTGCATTATAGCTTGAAATTGGGTACTTTTCATGTGTGACTCTTGGGGTAATGTTTGGGTTTAGTTTATAACATATGAAAGTGATTTATTAGTATTGAAAGGGGGTGCCAATTCTGGTTTGTTAATTCCTTATTGTCATGTTGGCCTTGAAAGTAGGTTTTTTTAATGAGTTTAAGGTGTAAAAACCTGTTGTACTTCTTGAAGGTGATTTATGAAAACGTATGTTTTTCATGTGTATCTTTGTGGTATTATTTGATGTATTTTTATAACATTTGGGGGTGGTTTAATAATTGTTTTAGGGCTGAAAGATTTTGTTTTGGATTGGTATTGGTATGATTTTTCTTTTAAATGAGGGTTTTGGAAATGGGTTTAGTGTGCAAACAATGGTTATACCTCTTGGGTTTGTTTTATAAAAATTGCAAATGTTTTATTTGGTTAAACAAAGTTGGGAAAGGGTGTATATGTACTGTTTGGGTGAGTGTGTTCACCTAATGTGGATTTTTGAATGGTAAAGCGGTGATTTGAGATGTTAAACATTTTTATAATTTTTTTATAAATTGTCGAAATGTTTTACTAAATTGTGTTTTGTGTGCGAAACACGGGTGTGGGATATTTCATGTGAGTTTATTTATAAAATGAATTGTGAAGGTGAGAAGGGTATTGTGTGACATGTGTGTGTGCTGTTATGTGAGTTTAATATCTTGTAATGGTTTTATAAAATTGTTTAATGGATTTGTGGAAGTGTTAAAGAAATGTGAAAAGTGTTGTAGGCAATTTGGAGTGAGTTTGATTTCAAAATGCATTTGAATGAAAAGTGGAATTTTTGACTTGCGTGATGTACATGGGGCTGTTTGGTTAATTTGTGATGTGTAAGTGATATTTTCATGTGATAACTATACTTCTTGGATTGCTGAACTTGTTTGAGCACAAAGGGAAAACCCGGGTATCTAGGTGGGTGGACGTGTACTAGTATGCTAGTGAATCCGTGGGGTTTGGCCTCAGTTTCACTTAGCAAGATTGACGCTTACAACTCTAACTAAACTATGATGATGATGATTGAGGACCACTAGGTTATGGGTATGTTCCCTACTAGTGGCTCGTGCACGAGAATGTATATTTGTGATGGTTACTCTCACCGAGATACGAGGTACCTGGGACCCACAGCTAGCTAGTTCCTAGGGGTTATTTCCCATTGATTGTGCTCACTGGATACTTTGTTCTTACCGTCGGTATACGGTATGAGAGGCTGGAAAATTCAGTAGCTATGGTATTTATTTTAAATGTTTTTATTCTTTAAATTAGCCCACCTGAAAACTATTTTTATTTAATGTTGCATCTTTTAGAAATTTTAACTAGCATCTCATGTCTTTGAAAACTTGCATGCTTTTCGCCATTAAATGTTTATCACATGGAATCTATTAGTGGTGGTATCCTACTGGGATTTCGCTCACACCCTAATTACACCTTTGGGTGTAAGTAGATTTGCTTATTTTATGTCACAGGTT
This sequence comes from Viscum album, assembly GCA_963277665.1. Lineage (NCBI taxonomy): Eukaryota > Viridiplantae > Streptophyta > Magnoliopsida > Santalales > Viscaceae > Viscum > Viscum album. Next base: position 239,216,823 of record OY728137.1, read on the forward strand.
TGGGTACAGGATTTATGCCATTGATTCAGGTTTTTAGTTGTCCATTGGGATGCAGTGTCGTGGAGATAGCATGAGGGAGGTGCCTCTTTCCTTGTGGAGGTTCTTGGGCTGTCCTTATTTGGTTATGTACCATTGTAATGGTCTTTAAACATAGTTTTAACTTATGTATTTCAGTTCTGAAATTTTGTAAAAGACGGTTTTAGTTGAAAAATCCAGATTTGTTTTATTGGACTCTTTTGTCGTTTTAAGTTTATAGACTCAGGTAAATCGTTCCCAATTATCATTTTATGATACCCAGACACTTGTTCCAGCCCGTGGGGATCGGGAACGCCCTTCGGGTCTTGCCATGGACCGGGTCGGGTGCCGATTTTGAAGGCGACCAGATTCGGTTCGTGACACGAACCCAAGTGATGCTACCTCCCTCCCAAGTTCCGACAAATGAGATTCAAATGACACGACTCTACTGGCTGAGGCCATCAATTCTACTTTCTATATCAATTATCATTTGTCACTACTACTTATAAACACTATTTATAATGGTAAAATTATCGACCAATGGTATAGTTTCCAACACTCATATTGACCAACAGTCATATAATGGTTGAATCCCAATGATTATATATCCCTTTATACCCTATAAATATCACTTCATTCTTTTAATCAAAATTCAATTCAATTCCAATGAAGGTTATATTTTCATTTTCATAAGATTTTGATTGGTTTAATAATATTTTTTTTCATTTCTATAACATTTTCAATGTTGGTGATGATTATATTAGATTGGGGCGATCCTTACTTTCCCATTTTAGCTATTCTATTTTATATTTTTGTCTATTTTTAATGTTTGGAATTTTAATTGGTTTCATAGCTGACTAATGTAATGATCATTGTTAATGAGATAAAATTTTGTTGGTTTCTCTTTATTTTTATGTGTATAATATTATATAATATGTAACAAACATTTATTTAGGAAATAAATATCATTTATAAATTATGGGTTGTTACATTCTTCCCCCCTTAAGAAATTTCATCCCCAAAATTTCAACTCATTATCTCAGTTGAGAAAATGTGAGGGTACTTCCATCTCATTGTCTCCTCTGGTTCCCACTTTGCTTCTTCATATTTATGGTTCCACCACAAAACTTTGATGATGCGGGTAGTGTTGTTTTATAGAACCTTATCTCTATAGTCCAAGATATCCACTATTTTCTCCTCATAAGAGAGATCTTATTCTAGTTGTACCACCTCTATATGTAGTATTTGTGAGGGATCAAGTATGTAATTCCTCAAGAGAGATACATGGAATACATCATGAACTTGAGCTAGATTTGGTGGAAGTTCTACCCAATAGGCCACTGCTCTTATGTGATCAACGATTTCAAAGGGGCCAATATACCTCAGGTTAAGCTTATCTTTCTTTCCAAATCACATGAATCTCTTCCATGGTGATATCCAAAGAAAATTTTGTCCCCAACATCAAACTATAAGTCCCTTCAATGATTTTCAACATAGCTCTTCTGTTGACTCTGAGCAAACTTTATATGTTGTTGGATGACATGAACCTTTTCTTTCATCTCTTACACAAGATCAAGACTAAGAATTTTCCTCTCACCAACTTCATCCCAACAATTATTATTTCTACATCGCTTCCCATATAGAGCTTCATATATTTCCATTTGAATACTCGAGTGGAAGCTGTTGTTGTATGAGAACTCAAATGATGGGAGGTGTCGATATAATCCACCTTTAAATTCCATTGATCATATGTTCTCAACATGTTATCAAGTGTCTGAATATTCCTTTCAGATTGGTCATCAGTTTAGGGGTGATAAGGCATACTAAAATTCAATTCAATATTCATAGGATGTTAAAGACTTCTCTCTAAAATTTATATGTGAACCATGGATCTTGATCAGAATTGATAGAAAGTGGAACCCCATAAAACATCACCACTTCCTTTACATATATATTGGCAGGTTGTTCAAGAGAGGAATCTTCCCAAATGGTGATAAAATTGGTAGTATTAGTGATTCTATCTAATATAACCCATATTGTATTATTTCCTTTAGATGTTTTTAGGAGACCAGTGATGAAGTCTATCGTGATATTGTAAGATCTCGGTTTTTATGGAGGTGATCCCTTGTTTATATTTTGGTTTAAACCCATTATAGTTTTTTAATTAAATGTTCAATGAGTGTATGAGGGGCCTTAGGGGTATTTCAGGGGTTTGGGACATGAAAAAAGGGAAACCGGGCCAAACTGTACAAGGCGCACAGTTGGAGCACAGTTAAGTAAGTTGTGCGGCCTTCCCAGAAAAAACGTGCAATGTTAGATAGTGACTTTACACATGGTTGGTGCATGGTTTATAAACCGTGTGAATTTACCTAGGTAACCATGCATCCCCACATCCCTTAGACAATGTCCTGCACATGGTTTGCATATGGTTTGGTAAACCGTGTGGGTAAACCATGCGCCCCATTAAAGTTAAAAAATTTACAAAATTACCACTTCAAGATTCTTAAGTTCCTACCTAATTTTCTCCCCTATTTACTCCCTTACAACCCTAGTGAAAAAATTGGACAACATAATCTTCCAAAGGGTCATTCTCCTTCGATTCTAGGCTGTTTGGAGCACTGTTGGTTACGAATCGAAGCTCTGGGTAAATCTAGCACATCCCTTGCTTCTCTTTTCCGAATTAGGGTTTGCAGTTTCTCCCATCTTCTTAAAAATATCTAAAACCCCTCTTCCTGGTGGATTCTAGGTTAAATCTTCAAGAGGTGCTTGAATTTGGATATAAGTCTATTATTAGGAGTGCGTTCATTGTCAGATTCGAGGTAGGTAGTCTACAAGTTATATCCCATAGTTTTGTTATAGATTTGTGCATGTGTGTTGAGATATTGCTTCCCTCTTATTGTGAATTTGTCACCTTGAGTAAGATTTGATAAAATGGCTGGGTAAATAATGATTTATACCCCTCACGATCCCTATGGGATGTATTGAGGATGATTAGAACAATTTAGGGCCACCCATGGAGTATACTGACATTCCCGAACCTATAAATTGTTAAGGTTAAGTGTAGAGTTGATGCATGATAATATAGAGCCCATAAAGAACGTGTTAATATGGTTGGTTGAGTTAAAATGGAATAATGATAGTTGTTCCTAGGGTTAGTAATGGAATAAGGGGTCATTGGGTTGAATACTAATGGGTTATATAAACTATGAAATGGAAAAGGGTAATTGGTTGATGGTCTAAGGCTTATGAATGATAAATGAATTAAATGGGTTAATTGAGACAATGTTTAATGGCTTATGAATTATGTTGAAATTCCTAAAAGGATTAGTTCATATGAATGATGAACATGTTAACTTATTAATGGCTTATGAATTTAAGAATATGTAAATGGGTTATATAAGGGAATTGATGAATATGATGAATGGGTTAATACATGTGAAATGATGAATGGGTTAAGTGAGTTAACATTTGGAATGGTTGAATATGTTAAATGGGTTAATGTATGGTAATTAGTGAATATGCTTATTGAGTTTAGGCATAAGAAATGGGAATTGGGCTAAACGAAAATGTAATGTAAATGGAAAAGTGTTAATGGGTTATGGAATAATATTAATTCCCATGTTGATTGTTATGGATTATGATTACTATTTGTATTGGTTGTGGTTGGTTGTGAAATGGTATATGCGGTGAATGGTTAAAGAATCATGTGAACATGGCTTGGTAGAGTGGGGTATTGATATGAGGATTCTACATCCACAGGTCGAGTTAGACTGAGGCTCTAAACTCCACCCCACAATGCACATGTTAGGGAAGGGGATAGAGTTCTATTACCCTTACAATTGCATTCCACCCATACTGAGGCTTCGAGGTTAGGATAATGTGGTTGTTGTGATGTGTTTATCTCTAGTGAGATAGGGACTTGACTTATTCTCTTATGAATAATGATGAATGCCTTGAACCCTAGCATGAATGATGTAAATTCCTAACCCATGGAACACATATTGATAATGAATTAAGTAATGAGGAAGATGCTAATAATGAATTTGGTGCTATGGTTAGTAATGGTTAAATTAAATACTGTTAACTAATGGAACCCTAAATTTTTTTAATTACTTGTAATCTATTTAATACCTGCATGCAATATCAATCTAGACTGAATATTGCTTTAGAAATCATTGGTGGTGGCCTATTGAGTTATACTCACACCCTATTTGGGCCGCTATGACACTTAGACACCAGAGCAGATGCTACTTGTTTTTAGGTACATGTTAAAAGTAGGTGAAGGTTCCAGGTGTAGCGGAAGTGTGGTTGGGACGAAACCCAACTTTAATTTTTACCATGATCAATGATTATTCTGAGATCAATACGATGATGAACGCAAGTCTCCACAGAATTGAATAATAGATTTAGCTAAAGAAGTAAGAGGCCCGAAACCTTTAGAGAGGATCTTGCATATCATGTTTATAATTAATTTAACTAATTTCATAAAGAAAAGAATACGCGCATCTTCAGTATTTTCTTCATTGATGATGTTGATCATTCGGAATGACCCTTTCGGATTATCTCATTGCACTTGCGAGGATCCAAACTAGAATCCCTCTAGCGGTGATCCACACATGCTCCGATGGACTCCAATCGACACCACTTGTTCTCCGGGTGCTAGCACAACAAAGCAAGTATCTTGTGTCGGTCGTTTTTGATCGCTTGTTCTTTGACCTTGAAGAACGTCTCTCATTCTTGAGAGGGGCGGGAAGAGGATTCGAGAGAGAAATTATTTAGCTCAACAATTTTCAATTCACCAAGCATGCAGTGTTTTGTTTATGGAACAATATATGTACTTGTCTATTTTTATGCATGGAACTTTAGTTAAAATATTTAATTGCATAACAGCAATTAAATAAATTCATGAACCTAGAGAAACCCCATGCTCATAATAATAATACCGTGTCATTATTTATGGTGCGCCAACTTGCGCAAAATGGAATTATGAATAAAATTCCACGTCACAAAATAATAGCAGCATCATTATTATTTTAACTTGTGCTAACTAATAATTATATACTGTATTACAAATAATTATTTTACTACCAGACCAGCCTTGGTCCCATCGAACTCTACTTCCATTTATTGAACACCCGAATAAATAAATAAACAATTTATTCTCTTAAATAAATATTTTATTTACAAACTAGTAAATAAATATTTATTAAATGTTCAATAAAATAAATAAATATATTTTATTTAATTTATGTGATCATCTTAACTTGAATAAAATTATTCCACGGTCTTGAGAATAATATTTATTTCATTAATTAAATTTAAATAGAATTTAACCGAGACCACCAAAAACACTTAGTGTGTGACCCTTTAGGATTCTTTCTCGTTGGAATTAGGCGAGCTTGCCTAAAATCCAATAGTACTATCTAGCAACGGGTCAAGGCACCTAAGAGAAAGAACGTAAAGTCCCAAAAAAGACATCCACATACGAACGCTCACTGTATAATATAATCCCTTTGTATCAATATCTCCTCAAGTGTGTTTCATGATAGTGTCATCAACCTTTATGCTTGATACGTAGTTCTTTGACTACCTGAAATAAACTCATCGTTACACCATGGCTATGGAATTTTGCGTGACAGTTCTATTTCAATCAAAGGGTCTAGATATCAACTTCCATAAATGGAAGGAAAAAATCCTTCCTCAACTTATCCATTAATAACATGCCACTCGTGACACACCCAACGTACCCTACTTCTCACCCAGTGTCTGCGTGATAGTTTTTGTTAGTAAATCAAAGTACACAAGTCGTGACATGTATTAATGATAATCTTAAATTCTAAGGATCATTACACATGCTCACAGATAGAAATATCCAATGACACCAAAACCTGCAGAATTCCTACTGGAAGGTTTATTCTCATAATCTTCTGTCTTGGAGATTACCAAGTGAAAACTTCATGAGAGGAAGTCTCATCTACTTACGAGTACTCACACCTGATGGTCTGCATGCTATGTGTCCCATCATAGTATGTATTCCAACCATATAACTATATTTAAGAATATTGTTGTTGCATTTCAAGGTTCTCATCATAGCGGGGAACTGCCATGACCTTATTAATGCAATAAATACTCTAAGACATTATTATATCATAGTCATGCAGAATAATAAACAATATGTAATAAGCTGTTTAATATTTAAATACATTAAATTTACACGTAGTAAAAGTAAAACCATTTGGTTCTAGGACACCAACTCTTACAAACCCCCACTTGGACTAGAGCCAACTACCTACGACTTTCAGTCCGTTAGACCTCACATGGTGATCATGTTTCTGCTGATTCAAGGCTTTAGTCAAGGGGTTTGCCATGTTGTCTTCCATGGAAATACTGATCACTACAACTTCAACTCTCTAAGAAAAATCCCTCAAGAGATGATACTTCAGAAGTATGTGCTTCGTCTGCTGATGTGACCTTGGCTCTTTTTCGAGATCCACCGGTGTAGTATTATCACAGTACAGTGTGATGATATCTTTACTGCTAGGTATCACATCTAGCTCCTGGACGAAGATTCACATCCAAAATGCTTCTTTAGCTGCCTCAGAATCTGCGATATACTTAGACTCTTCTATATAATCTTCTACCACACTTTGCTTTGAGCTCTTCCAGCTCACTGCACCTCCATTAAAAGTGAAGATGTATCTTGTTTACAACTTCATGTCATCTTGATCAGTCTAGAAACTAGCGTCTGCATATCCTTTGATGACTAGTTCTTCATCTCCTCCATAAACCAGGAACATATCCTTAGTACACCTCAGATACTTTAGGATAATCTTAACTGCCATCCAATGGCAGTCACCTGGGTTAGCTTGATATCTGCCTACCACACTCAATATGTAGGCGACATCCAGCCTAGTACATAGCATGTTATACATGACCGACCCAATCACTGATGTGTATGGAGTCTTTTCCATTATCTTTCTTTCCTCATGTGTCTGAGGACACATTTTCTTGGAAATATGAATTCCATGTGATTCTAGCAACAATACACTCTTGGATTGTTCCATACTTAATCTCTTTAGTATCTTATCAATGTATTCAATTTGACTTAGACCCAATAATCTCTTGGATATATCACGATGGATCTTGATCCCAAGAATATATGCTGCCTCACCCAAGTCCTTCATGGAGAAGCATTGATTCAACCATGCCTTAACAGACTGTACGATTGGTATCTCATTTTCAATAAGTAATATGTCATCAACATATACTATTAGTAAAATGACCGCACTCCCACTAAACTGTTTGTAGACAGAAGGCTCACATTATTTCTTGATAAAACCAAATTTTGTTATGGCTTCATCAAAATGAATGTTCCATGACCTGGATGCTTTCTTTAATATATAAATGGATTTCTGAAACTTGAATACCTTATTGGTATCATTTGGAGTCATAAACCCTTCAGGTTGTGTCATGTAGACATATTAATGAAGGTTCCCATAAAGGAAGGCTGTTTTGAAATCCATTTTTAAAATATCAAAGTCATGGTAAGCGGAAATGGCCAATAGAATTCTGATGGATTTCATCATTGCCACTAGTGAAAAGGTTTTTTTGTAGTCAATGCCTTGACACTGATTGAACCCCTTTGCAACCAGTCGTTCCTTATAGGTTCTAACTTGTACTTACATGTCCATTTTCTTATTGAATACCCATTTGCAACCAATAGGCTTTACATCAACTAGAGGATCTACCAAAATCCAAACTTGGTTTTGGTACATGGAATCCATTTCAGAATTCGCGCCTTCTTGCCACTTGGAAACATATATTCCACTTACTACTTCCTTGTAGGTTAGAGGATCATTATTATCAACTAATAATGAGTCATCATCCTCGGTAACTAGAAAACTATACCGTTTTGGTTCTCTAACCTCTCTTGTACTCCTATGTAGCTCTTGTGTCTTTGGAACAGTTCTTTCTTCCATGGGGCTTTGTGGAATCTGTTCTTGTACCAACTCTTGTGTACCTTGAGCCTCAACTTCATCGAAGTCTATCTCGCTCCCACTATCTATTTTGGAGATGTGCTCCCTATCAAGTAATATGGAATGTCTTGCCACTATAACCTTTTTTTCCGAGGGATTGTATAGGTAATATCCCCTTGTTTCCATGGGGTATCCTATAAAGGCACACTTTGTGCCTCAGGGTGCAAGTTTGTTACCTAAAGAGGTCTTAACAAATACATCGCTTCCCCACACATGTAAATTCAATAATATGGCTTTCTTTCCACTCCATAACTTGTATGGAATACCATTTATCAATTTAGTTGGTACTTGGTTTAGTATGTGCGCCTCTGTTTGTAACGCATATCCCCAAAAGGATAATGGAAGACTCACATGACTCATCATTGATCTCACCATGTCCAATAGGGTACAATTTCTCCTTTCGCTCACACCATTCCACTGGGGTGTGTATGAAGGAGTGAGTTGGGATAGGATCTCAAACTTCCGTAAGTAATCAATAAAGTCTTGATTAAGATATTTTCCACCTCGGTCTGAGTGGATTTTCTTAATCTTCTTACCAAGCTGGTTCTCAAATTCATTCTTGTATTCTTTGAAATTATCAGTAGAATCTGACTTATACCTCATTAAGTAGATATATCCATATCTACTAAAATCATCAGTAAAAGTTATGAAGTATGAGTACCCTCCCCTTGCTTCAAATAGAAATGGTCCACACACATTGGTATGGACAAATTCAATAAGTTCTTTAGCCCTTTCACCTTTCCCACTAAATGGGGCTTTGGTCATTTTTCCTTGTAAACATGCATGACATACACCAAATTGTTTTAGTTCGAAAGAATCTAAATATCCATATTGATGTAACTTTGTAAATCATTTCTCATTTACATGACCTAGCTGGTGACACCAAAGTTGGGTGTGGTATGAGTCATATGAAGTATCTTTGTTATCGATTTCCATTACTTGGTTTGTGTAATCCAACATGTAAAGACCGTTGTATAAATGTGCCCTACCAAAAAAAATGATATCTTTGTAAAAGAAGAAACATTCAATTCCAAACTTGAAAAAAATCCATCTGCATCTAATATGGATATATAAATAATGTTTTTAGTAACATATGACACATAATAAAAACCGTTTAACACCAAGATCATCTCAGTTGGCAATGTGAGGTGGTAGTCCCCGACAGCTACAACAGCAAGTCTGGCTCTATTGGCTGATCGTAGATCTACCTCCCCTTAGTCAATCTTCCTGAATCTACTTGGTTCCTATATTTGGATACATATGTGAGCACCACAAGCTGTATCTAATACCCAATTTGTAGAAACAGATAGATTTCATTTGATAACAAATTCACCTGAAGCTTCCCCTTACTTCTTAGGATGGGTGTAGTTTTTCTTCCAGTGTCCTTTATTTCCACATGTGAAACAAACAACCTCTTGTTCCCTTACCTCCCCTTTGATCTTCCTTTTCTTGTAAGGTCGTGAAGAAGCTTTGGGATTAAAGCTCTTCGCCTTCCCTTTCTTCTTATTCACCATAAGGATAGAAGGCTTTTCATGCTTCATATCTTTGTCCACTTGGAGAATGATGATAAGAAGATCAGATAGAAACTTCTCAACGTTTTTCATGTTAAAATTAACAACAAAGCTAGAGAAGCTCCGAGAGAGTGATGCAAGAATGAGATCGATGCCTAATTATTCAGGGAGTTTAAACCGTAGAACCTCCAGGCACTCAATGTTGTCAATGAGCTTGACTACATGAGGCCCAACTGGGGAACCCTCTCCAAGTTTACTCTGAAAGAGTGCCTTGGAGATCTCAAACCTTCCCTATCTTTCTCTCTCCTGGTAAAGATCGCAGAGGTGCTCGAGTATGCTATAAGCATCCATGTTTTCATGAGATTTCATGAGATCAATAGACATTGATGATAACATCAAACATTGAACATCGACCACATCATTCATATGTTTCTCATAGACCATGAAATCTTCATCATTCATCTATTTAGCAGGAGAATCAAGTAATGCTGACTCCGGCATGTAAGACTTTCGTTCATGGTGTAGGATAACCCGAAGTCATCTAAACCATTCCTAGAAGTTACTACAGGTGAGGATGTTGTCTTTATCTAGAATTGATCACAGGGATAGTGTGGTTGACGAGTTTTTCATTTTTATTTTATAATTAAAAGAGCAGATCATCAGTACTTTCTTGATTACATTTTATAAGAAATAATAAATTTTATTAAGTCTCCAAATATTTTATCAAGTCCCAATATCCCTCACCATTAAACTCAAAATGTCCAGTTGCCATGAAATTCTAGTGTCAAGGATCCATATTCCCCTTAGCATAACCCCAACAAGGGTTGTTCAATCTATTAGAAGGTATTTAGGTAGGTAGGTCTTTTCCAACTGCGGGCTTGCAGCTCCTTGATTTGTTGAGTGGACTCCCCAATATTGAAATCATGACTTTGGATTTCCTCAACTCTTGCCTCCAATATTACACCAAGTATATCAAGGGCTACTCCTATTTATGTAATATGGTTAAGTAAACCTGAAACCTTTCATAAGGGATTCCTGTATAAAAGTATGTGTCCCAACAAGGGTTGATCAAATACATAGTTTTATTGAGTTTTTCCCTTAATCAAGTAACAAAAGGCTTGGTCTGACTTAATATTTTATTTGAGGGATTTTTACCTCTTATGAGTGAATTTCTTATTATCATTATCACATGATTTTTAATATTAAGTAGAACCTACTTTAGCAATTAACCATGTCTTGATAATATTTACGCATAAGTCTGTTTTATTTTAGTTCTATCTTGCATGCTTGTTTAATTCATTAATTATGTGATCGTGAAAACACATCCATAATGATAAACCATGAAACTGGCAGAAATAAAATAAAGATAATGATCATGAGCTTTTCTAATGGTGAGTTTATCTAATGGTTGATAAACTAACCCTGGCCTAGGGGAGAAATAACTTGAACCTTTTGGGTTCGTGTTTGTAATTTTCCTCCCGTACACCTCTGTATCTCCTGGGATTGGTTTCATCTCGTCTCTAGCTTGAACCACCTCCACTAGCTTTGGAGTTCCATCCATTACATATGCCTTTTTTAACTCACATGTAGGTGATGGGTAAAAAGGAGTTTTATATAAAAGAAACTTTGGGAATGCAGACCCTACATATTAATGAGGAGAGATGGCTCGCATGACAAAAAAATTAATTTAAATAAATAAATTAAAAGAAACCATCCACATACAAAGGTCTTGGTCTAGCTCATGATAATATATACATGCAACGATGTTTACGCATAAATAAAACTAACATTCAATTCTTTAATCATTCTTGTTTAAGATAAATCATGCTCGAATCAATTAATTATCATCTTTAATTAATCAATCCTTTTATCTTAAACCCTTTTTTTGAATTTCCTTAAGATTCTCATCCATCATAATTTTAAACAAATAAATTTATTTAAAATTATCTTTGTATGTAACTTATACCTTGGAGGCAACCTGGTGAATTCATATTCATAACTACCCAATGAGTAGAAATGAACATTACACAGATTTTAAATTAAATACATATATATAAAACACCTATCATGTGTTGTGCCTCATCTTTACGCCCGCACGATGGTACACATCTCAAGGGTTTGTATAATATAATAATAAATTTTAATAAATATGTGTAATTTGGATGAGTACACGGCGTGTAGTTCCAACTACACAACGTGTACTATTTTTCACCGTCCATCTAAAGTACATGCTCAGGGAAACAACGTGTGAGTGGACTTCATAAATCTTCAGAGTACACGACATGTTCAGTGGGCCAAACACCGTGTAGTATTCGCGTTACATGGTTTCTAGCCGGGCAAGCCATGTACGGGGTACACAGTACAAACCTAACCTGAATGGACTACACGTAGTGTCTAGTAGACTACACAACCTGTAATCCGGAAACAGTGTGCCACCTATTCCTGGTCAACACACGAAGTAATTTAAGACTTAGAAAGACTCCAACACACAGCTTGGTATGGTGGACTGGTCCGATGCATTGAATCTTGACTACACATCGTGTACTGCTGAATACACGCCATTTTTTCTGGTGTTGTATGGCCAGGAAGCTTTGGCACCTTCAGATGAGATCCTCTATTTTATTTTAATCAAAATTAAAAGAAAGGATCATTTCTGTATGGTGAACGAGAAAAGAAAGAGGATGAATAGATCTCAAGATTAATATTTTCAGAACAATTAACTTGAATTGAAAAAAATAAATTATTAAATGAGTAAGTTATCAATGAAATATTTAAATATTTATAAACTATGATGTTACCGCTCTGATACCACTTGAAGGTTCCAGGTGCAGCGGAAATGTGGTTGGGATAGAACCCAAATTTAATTTTTACCATGATCAATGATTATTCCAGGATCAATATGATGATGAACGCTAGTCTCTATGAAATAGAATCAAAGATTTAGATAAATAAGGAAGAGGCCTGAAACCTTTAGAGAGGATATTGCACATCATTTTTATAATTAATTTCACAAAGAAAAGAATACCTGGATCTTCAGTATTTTCTTCGTTGATGATGTTGATCATTCAGAATGACCCTTCTAGATTATCTCGCTGTGCTTGCGAGGATCCAAACTAGAATCCCTCTAGTGGTGGTCCACATGTGCTCCGATGGCCTCCAATCGACACCGCTTGTTCTCTAGGTGCTAGCGCGGCAAAGTGAGTGTCTTGTGTCAATCATTCTTGATCTCTTGTTCTTCTACCTTGAAGAATGTCTCTCATTCTTGAGAGGGGCGGGAAGAGGTTTTGAGAGATAAATTGTTTAGCTCAACAATTCTCAATTCACCAAGCGTGTAGTGTGTTATCTATAGAACAATAGGCGTACTTGTCTATTTATATGCATGTAACTTTAGTTACAATATTTAATTACATAACAGCAATTAAATACATTCATGAACTTAGAGAAAACCCATTCTCATAATAAGAATACCGCATCATTATTTATGGTGCGCCAACTTGCGCAAAACAGAATTATGAATAAAATTCCATGTCAAAAAATAATAGCAGCATCATTATTATTTTAACTTGTGACAAATAATAATTATTTACCGTCTTTCAAATAATTATTTTACTACCAGACCGACCTTGGTCTGCTCGAACTCCAGTTCCATTTATTGAACACCCGAATAAATAAATAAATAATTTATTCTCTTAAATAAATATTTTATTTACAAACTAGAAAATAAATATTAATTAAATGTTCAATAAAATAAATAAATATATTTTATTTAATTTATGCGATTATCTTAACTTGAATAAAATTATTCCACGGTCTTGAGAATAATATTTATCTCATTAATTAAATTCAAATACAATTTAACCGAGACCACCAAAAACACTTAGTGTGTGACCCTCTAGGATTCTTTCTCGTTGGAATTAGGCGGGCTTGCCTAAAGTCCAAGAGTAATATCTACAACAGGTCAAGGCACCCAAGAGAAATAACATAAAGTCGCAACAACAACATCCACATATGAATGCTCACTATGTAATATAATCCATTTGTCTCAATATCTCATCAAGAAGGTTTCATGATAGTGTCATCAACCTTTATGCTTGATACATCATTCTTTGCTACCTAAAATAAACTCATCGTTACACCATGGCCATGGAATTTCACACGATAGTTCTATTTCAATCATAGGGATGAGATATCAACTTCTATAAATGGAATGAAAAAATCCTTCCTCAACTTATCCATTAATAACATGCCACTCGTGACACACCCAACATACCCTACTTCATGCCAACTGTCTTCATGATGGTTTTCATCAGTAAATCAAAGTGCACAGGTTGTAACATGTATTAATGATAATATTAAAGTCTAAGGATCATTACACACACTCACAAATAGAAATATCCGATGACACCAAAACATGTAGAATTCCTACTAGCGGGTCTGTTTTCATAATCTCCTGTCTTGGAGATTACCAAGTGTGAACTTCATGAGAGGAAGTCTCATCTGTTTACGAGTACTCACACCTGACAGTATGCATTCTATGTGTCCCATCATAGTATGTCATCCAACCGTAGAACTATATTTAAGAATATTGTTATTGCATTTCAAGGTTCTCATCATAGCGGTGAACTACCATGACCTTATCAATGCAACAAATACTCTAGGAAATTATTACATCATAGTCATTAAGAACAATGAACAATATGTAATAAGTTGTTTAATATTTAAATACATTAAATTTCCATGTAATCAAAGTACAACCAGTTGGTTCTAGGACACTAACTCTTACAGTAGGGACCTAGTGTTTGGTTGTGCATGGGATAAAAGGTTGGAGCATGAAGGTTAGGACTGGGTTGGGACTCGGTTCTAGGTTTGGTTTCTTTTTTCTAGTTATGTCCTTGGATTATATTGTATGAATTTTTGACATGTAGTGTACTCTCTCTAGATTTTATTATAGCATGTGTACATGGTCACTTATTAGGTTTTGTTACATGCTATCTATTGTTGTTCATGTTGGTTATTTTTTTGTTACTTCTATTGTGTATTCACTCTGATAAGTGGGTATAGTATCCCCATTTTCATCTTTAGACCCACACTGCTAGTTGGTAGCCTCTGGTATACATGGAGGTGTGCCTGAGGTCATGTGATGACCCATCTCGGGCATCAGTTATACTGGACTCTGGGTTAAGGAAATTAAAAATTGGTATTATAGGAGGTCATATTTTGTATTAATATTTTGTAATGGTAGAAAAGAGACTAGGATCTTGTCGAGACTCGGTAATAAGCTCATGCTTAGGATCCTACAACCCCACATATGAGGGAAAATCCAAGTTTCCAGGGGTGGGAAATGATGTTCTGTTTTATGCTTTTATAGTTGGTTGATATTCTACCTTAGGTGTCATGCTTAGATGTGATGTTATTGATTTATGAGATTTCATCTCTTGTACTAATGCAATAAGAGAGGGTGTGTGTGTTTATGAATCATGCTAGGCACATAGGATAGATAGGCCATCTATATGTTTCCTATGATTGACTTGTGAATGACATGAGGATGAACCAAATGGGTATAAAAAGTGAAATTGAATGGAATTATGGGCATTGAAAAGTGGGTTGAAAAGGGGTTTTTAGAAAATTAAATCCTTGAGTTTGTAAAGGGGAAGTATTTTGAAATGCATTTTTGAATAAAATTTAAGTTTTTGAAATTATGGGCTAATAAAATGTTTTTGCAAGTGTAAATGTTTGGATTTTAAAAATGAAAATCCTAAAAAGTGAAATCATGGGTTTAAATGATAATGTTAATTAATTGAAAAAATGAGGGAAAATGGAACCCTTTAGGGACACCAGTGGTGGTTATCCCTTGTGTTGGTTGTTGACCCCGTGTATAGGTGGTTTGGACAGTGAGAGTGCCTTAGTCTTGAGACAACGAGTTACAGAATGTGGGATCTTGATTAGTTGGGAGTTCTAGTTAATGGGATGTTTCTTGTTGTGCCCTTAGTTAGGTTTTTACCTCTAGGTTGTGTAATGAAGACTTTCAATGTGAATACAATGACTCTTGTGGATTAAGACTTTACGATTGGTGTTTTGGACCCTAGAGTGAGTGTTCGGTTCATGGTTCCAGTGTACATGTGCAAGTATCTTTGGTGTGTTACCTAGAGTAAATGGTTGTTTGGTACGTTAGATACAATGTGTTTGGAACGGGGGTAGGATGACCACCATGAACATATAGTTGTTTGAGTTGGTGTGTGTGGTTTAGAGGGATCCGGTAACCTTTTTCTGGTGCGGCTCTGGTTTGGGGAGTTGGTATCATTAGAATTTTGAGGATGACATATGAGATAGGTTAATTGGTATATTGGTGCTTTGGGGTGCAGGTTACACAGGTAGATGTTTCGGGCTCTGGTAGTGGAACACAAAGAGTGTTTCCTAGTTTGGGTTTAACTTAGAGGGATAAATGGAAAAGTTAAGGGTCTTGGGATATGTGTATTGAGTTGTGGCGATGAGTTGAAAATCTTGAGAAATCAAGGGTAGCCTCGAGGAAGGTTGGTACAATGTTGCAGGTACCTTAGAATGTGAGTCACATGTGGATGCTTTATAGGGGGAATCGATGCATGGTGGGTACCATAAGGTTTTGGTAAAGGTTAATAGTTATGCCTTTGACTCACCTCAAGGAAGAACTTGGGTGATTAAGTTTGGTTATAAGAGTGTATGTGAAGGGAAAGACCATTCAGAGGCCTGAACCTATGGTTTTGTTGGAGTTAGATATAGAAGGTGATGTTGTTTTGGGGCTAGATTGAGTGCTGTATGGTTCGTGTGATCTAGATATGGTTTTTGTGATTGGTATCAGGAGAGTGAGAGACCACAATGGCTATGAATAGTGTTTAATGATGGGAACATGTTAGATATGCACAATATCATTAGGATATGTGAGTAGGTGAATTGGATGTAAGTGCACATGTTTCTATGGAATCAAAGTGGAGAGGCCCTGGTAGTGTGATAAACCAGTTTATTTTGGACTGTTGGAGAAAATCGTTGTGTATATGTTGTGGTTAGAGAGACCATGCAAGAATAATTTGAGTTGGGTGATGATAATGGTGCTAAAATTAATGTTGGGTCATGAACTCTTGGTAGATGGTCATGAGGTGGTGGTGAATTTGGTTGGAAACTTGTTCGAGTTGTGGTGTTCTAGTGTAGATAAGGCATTGGTGGGAAGGAAGTCCAAGAACTTCAGTAGGTTGAGGTGTCCTATTGGTGAGAGGTGATGACGATGGCGTATAGTTTGTGGTGGTGATTGTCGATGAATTATTATCATACTTTTCACTAGTGATGATCATGTCCAATATGTAGAAATTTTCCTAGGTGTGCTGATAAGTCTCTATATTTATGCCTAGTAACTTGAGCATGTTTTGTTCAGACATGGAACATCTCGAAGGATACACACAAAGAGAGGTATGTGTGCGGGATCGTGTAGCGGGGGAGTGCACCAGCGGCTGGTTGTGGGAAAGGTCCTTTAGATGAACCAAATTTCAACAAATTCCATGGGTTTCGTTCTCAGAATCTGAGAATGGGTAGTGAGTAACATTTGTTTTTTATTCTAGGAAAGGATGAAAAACCACATCCAAGTTCAAGGTTCATCTTGTGATCGAGGTGTGAGCCGCGACAATTGAAAGGGCGTGAGGAAAGTGGAGATAATGATACTTATAAGGTGGGGAGAATCATGTTAAGTCATGGATGTGTGGAGAAAGTTATGAAGTGGATGTGGTGGCATCGAGATGCCAATGGTAAACCTATTAGGTGCATGTTCGGTTTGGCCTTGGGTGTGATAGTGAGCTGAGTGCTGGTTTCAAGATCGAGTTGATTCTTAAGGTAATCAGAGTAGTCTCATCAGAGATGTGTTGAAGAATGATGTAAAGAACAAAAATGGTTTAAAGAATAGTGAATGTAGTGATGATGAATTTTTACCAGATGTTAGGGATGACTATGGTAGGTGCATGTGGTTGAGGGTGGTATGTCTTAAGTAAAAGGCATCATGGATAAGTAAGGTGGTGATGTACCAATAGTGGAGGTTGGGAATCAATGGAGTGAGTCAATAGGGAATGTACCGACTCGTTTGGGAAAAAAGGAATGAATGAGGTGGGCTGTAAGTCACATCTAGTTAATGTTGGAAGGATAAGAGTGTTTCGGTAAAGGGAATGGGATATGAGGAAGAACCTAGTTACCATTAAATAAGTATGGATAGTGGAGGATTCCAATCCAGGTGGTTTTTATATAAATACATAATTCCATAGTTTGATGGTGTTCTCATGGATGTTGGGCGCAGTGAGTTGGAAAACACATTGGGTAAGTTCTGAAAGTCAGATTAAAGTTTTGTTGGTCTATTTTTCTATTATAGAGGCGCTCAATGCCAGAAAAATGGTGGTGATAGGTTAAATCATATGATTGGGAGTACTATATCTGGAAAGTGGTTGGTTAATGGAATAATCACTAGTTCAATATGGATGGACCTGAGTAAAATTCATCTTTGTGAAATAGTGTTGGTGACGGGCATTGGATCAGGTGTTGGTCGGTTGAGTGCCTTGAGATGAAGAGTGTTTTTGGGTTGTTCTTTCTAAATGTTCAGAAATGGGCTAAGGCTGTTGGGATTTGAGTTACAGTTTAGGTAGGTTACGAGATGTGGTTAAAAATTGAGACGTTTCCTCTAGTAATTTTGGGTTTGGATCAATGTTAGTGCTTCGAAAGAATTTGGGTGAGATGGTGCCAAGTGACTTGAGCCATGATTTGTGAAGAGGATCAGATCGAGAGATTTATAGTTGGTTCTTTGAGGGTAATATAGTTCCTAGACGGTATCCTTCTATGTGGTGGTTTAGTGGAATTAACCAGACCTTTCTCATGTGCTTGGTGTTGGTAATGATGAGTTGAGGTGGATGTGTCCTCAAGGAGAATTGTGTTGTGATCATGGAACTTAGTGAGAGAAATGTTCTTGGGGTAGGACTATTTCCCTGGTCTGATAATTATTAAGGCATGGAAAAATTCAGGGAAAAATTGGAAGGTGAAGGTTGATCAATGGGTCTGTGGTCTGACCTTTTTGGTCTTGAGGGTTTGGAAATGCTTGGAAGTGCGGCTCGAGGATGATCCATTATAAGGTAGGTAGGTTGTAAGATCTTGGTTTTCATGGAGGTAATACCTTGTTAAAATTTTAGTTTAAACCCCTTATAATTCATTAATTATATGCTCACTAGGTGTATAATGGGACTCAGGGGTGTTTCAGGGGTTCATGACATGAAAAGAAAGAAAACCAGGCCAAATTGTGCAAGGCACACAGTTGGTGCGTAGTTAAGAAAGCCGTGCGGCCTTCCCAAGAAAACCATGAAACCTTTGATAGTGGATTTACTATGGCATCCCGCCTTTTTATTACATAACTTTTCATTACATTTTACAAATAGAGGATATTCAAAGTCTAGTGTCTTGGAAATCAGGAATATAAAACATAAAAACTTAAAACATTATTTTAAATCCCCTTGAAAAGCTTCTTCAAAAGATCATCCTATGTACAATTACCACATATCCTAACTTGGAGACATACATCAAAGGAAAGGGTGAGCAGAAGGCCCAGTAAGGAAAGCAAGTGAAACAATTTACATGTACTTGAGCGATATCAATAAGAACATGTAGATAAAGAGGCATATCATAATAATAATAACCTGTAACATAACTTGAAAATGTGGCTAAAAAATTTAATTTATACATTCATGATCATATCACCAAGGTCCATCCCCAAGGTGTTATAAAAATTACCAAAGTTATTCACCAAGGTATCGTGAAACTTGTCATCTTTAGAGATTAAATTCTTTACCCAATGCATTAGAGCGCTATCAGGGTGAAAACTTAATATGTATTTATTTTCATGTGATCCGCATATATTATAATCAAACATTTCATAAATAACCCAAAAATAATAAAAGAAATGGGTTTCATTTCGAAATCGCGATGTTTTAAAAGTGCTTAAAAACATGATCGATATGTCATTTATAACCCATGGAAAAGGAACGAGGGTTTCATGTATGTAAATTATAGAATAAAATATATAATTTTTATGTCTTTATGAATACACCTAGAAACAAAATAGGTTTGGGTATTCACATAAATAAAATATGATAATTTCTTGAGAAAAAGAGAGAGAGATTTTGAGATGAAATTTCTACAGCATAACGCCTATATAACATGGTTTTAAAAAATATTAAAAAGAGAGGAGAAAAGGGTAAACCACTCATAAATAACTCATAATAAAATATAGGTACAAAATAAAATAGAAATAAGATCATGGTATGGATATTTGAATGACATACCAAATGAAAAAGGAAACTTGAAAGAAAAGAGAAGATGTGATTTCTTTTATGAAAATCCGGTAGCCTAATGACGTCACTTAAAAATTTAGAAAATGAATTTATGAGAGAAAAAAGGGTCTCTAATCACTTAGACATAAGATTTATATAAATAAGTATATATAATAACATACCTCAACATAGTAAAATGGAATTTAAAAGACATAATATAAGAGAAGTGCTGACTAAAAGAGGAGGGTGAAATGTTCCCTTACCATGAAGAGTAACTTCAAAAATTCAAAGGTTGGGACCTTGGGGGGATTGAGGGAACCTTGGGAGGAATCCTTGGGAGTTAAAAAGACTATATATTCATTTAATAGGAATTTGTAATTAAAGTAATTAAGGAATGATTTGGTATTTATAGCAAAAGTGAGAGAATATTTTATTAATTTCCAAGAGACACCTCATTAGTGGTATTTGAAAAACCATGGGATTTCCCATGGTATTAGCCACTTTGGACACCTCATAACTTATATTACTATACACAAATAGAACAAAATTATTACATCATGATTACATCATTAATGATGTCATTAAACACACCGAAACTCAAAACCGTATTTTTACTATTCACCGAAAAACAAAACATTTTATAAAAATCTCATAAATTCACCCTAACCTAATACCGATGCTCTAAATTCAAAAATTAACTCCATTTTATGAAAAATAATTTTCTAATTATGATATATTTAATTTTTAAGTAAAAACACTATTTACTCGAAAAATACTAATACTTAACTAATAATTTCTGAAACAGTTATTTACTCATGCTATTATATCACATTACCAACAAAGATGCCTAAATTATATTTATACTTTCTTAAGTGAGGTTATTATTCCATTGGTCATATTACTATTCATAAGGGTGATATTACTATTCATAATTTACTATTCACCAAAAATTAATTTAATCTTATTAGAATATAAATTTATTACTAATCACAATTGTAGAAGACCATTTTTTGAAAATAATTTCACATTATTAATTATTTAATGTATAAAAAAATATTTTAAAATACCTTTTTTCCAATATTCATCAATAATATGGAACTTCTATAAATTCATCATATATTTATCTGGACATTTGAAATTCACAAATTTTACCATAATAAGAAATAAAATTTTATTTATACAAAAGGATTAAACAAAGTAACTAAGGCCTCGTTACATAGCCTATTATAACACCTGCATAGGACCTAAGAGTAAGGTGTGCTGTGGTGATAGAATCTTGGGGCGGCTCGGACAACATTGCCCAAGTGGTGATTTCTATCAGCTTGAACTTCTCCCAAAGGCGATTCCGTTCAAGCTTAACGTGTTAGAGTTCGGCTTGGGATTGGTCCAGAGCAAAACCCAGTGATGCTACCTCCTTCCCAAGCTCTGACAGATGGGCTTCGTACGACCCGAGTCTACTGGATGAGGCCATCAAATCTTCTTTTTGTATTAATTAACCATAATCACTTGTATTTATAAACAATAATCACAACGTTAAGAGTATAGTTTCCAACAATCATATAACAGTTTAAACCCAACAGTCTCATTTTAATTATACTCACTTCATTAATTAAAGGATATAATTATGTTGAGTATAAAATAACACACAAATTCAGGAAACAAATATTATTCAAAAGTTTGGGTTGTTACATTATCCCCCTTAATAAATTTCATCCCCAAAATTTCAACTCGTACCCTCTAAAGAGAAAAGGTCTGGGTACTTATGCCTCATTGACTCCTTTGGTTCCCACGTGTCTTCTTCACATTTTTGGTTCCTCCACAACACCTTAACAAGGCAGGTATTCTTGTTGCGTAGAACCTTGTCTCTTCGATCCAAGATCTCCACCAGCTGCTCCTCATAATAGAGATCATGTTCCAGTTGTACTACCAATGGATTTAATACATGTGAACGGTCAAGTATGTACTTAATCAAGAGGGATATGTGAAAGACATCATAAACTTGTGCTAGATTTAGAGGAAGTGCAGGCTGATAAGCCACTGCTTCTATGCAATCAAGGATTTAATAGGGGCCAATGTACCTAGGGATGAGCTTCCATTTCTTCCCAAACCTCATGACTCTCTTCTAAGGTGAAATTTGAAGAAATAATTTGTCACCGACATCAAACTCCAAGTCCCTTCAACGGTTGTCGACATAGATCTTTTTCCGACTCTGAGCAGCCTTAATGTGCTGCTGGATGGAATGAACCTTTTCTATCATCTCTTGCACAAGATCAAGACCAATAATCTTTCTCTCACCAGCTTCATCCCAAAAACTAGGAGTTCTACATCGCTTCCCATATAGAGCTTCATTGGGTGCCATTTGATTGCTCGAATGAAATCTATTATTTTAAGAGAACTGAACTAATGAGATATGTTGATCCCATCCACCCTTAAATTCCATTGAGCATGTTCTTAGCATCTCCTTGAGTGTTTGAATATTCCTTTCAGATTGTCCATCAGTTTGGTGATAGGCCATAATAAAATTCAATTTGGTACTTAGAACATGTTGAATACTTCTCCAGAATTTTGATGTGAACCTTGGATCACGATCAGATACGATAGAAAGTGGAACTCTATGTAGCCTTACCACTTCCTTCATGTAAATCCTGACAAGTTTATCAAGAGAGAAATCTTCCTGAATAGAGATAAAATGGGAAGTCTTGGTGAGACGGTCCACTATAACCCATATCGCATTGTTTCCCATGGAAGTTCTTAGGATACTAGTGACAAAGTCCATAGTGATATTATCCCACTTCCATGATGGTACGAGCAGTGGTTGTAATACCCCTTTAGGAAGTTTCCGCTCTTCCTTCACTTGATGACATACCAGGCACCTTGTAGTGTAGTCATCAACCTCTCTTTTCATATTATCCCACCAATAATGATCACAAAGGTCCCTATACATTTTCATGATTCCAGGATGTATAGAGAAAGTAGAGATACGAGCTTCATCCATCATCTCCTTCTTTATTTCTGAAATAGATGGAACACATAGTCTTGTACTAAATTTTAGTACACCTTCTTGATCAATATTTAACTCAAGAAACTTCCCATCCTTCATAGCCTCAAACTTATTCTGTAACAAATGATCTTCTTTATTAGCCTTCTTGATCTTCTCTAGTAATTACAATTGAGAAATCATTTGGAATAGGGTTGATGATGTCCCTTACCTTATAATCCCCATTTCCATATTTACTAGGTCATTGATCAAAGGATCTCTTTCAATCCTCATCATGGACAGAACAACTGGGTCTTTCCTACTTAATGCATCAATGACTTTGTTTTCTCTTCCGGGATGATAATGAATTGAACAATCATAGTCTTTAAGAAGTTCCAACCATCTCCTCTATCTCATGTTCAATTCCTTATGTGTGAAAATATACTTCAAACTTTGATGGTCTGTGTATATATCACATTTCTCCCCATAAAGATAGTGTCTATATATCTTTAGAGAAAAAACAACCACAACTAGTTCAAGATCATATGTAGGATAGTTCTACTCATGATTTTTCAACTGTCAAGATTCATAAGCAATTACCTTATCATTTTTTATGAGGAATCACCCAATACCTTTTAGATATTCATATCTAAAAATAATGAATCATTCTCCACTCGAGGGAAGAGTTAACACGGGTGCAGTAACCAATCTCTTCTTTAGCTCGTGGAAACTTTCATCACACTCCTTTTTCCAGATGAACTTGACCCTTGAGTTAACTTGGTTAATGAATTAGAAAGTTGTGAAAAGTTTTTCAAAAACCTCCTATGATATCCCACTAATCAAAGGAAACTACTAATCTATATTATTGTTGTAGGCTGAGGCCAATCCTCTATAACCTTTATCTTTGCAGGGTCAACTATGATTCCATAATTGGTTACAATGTGCCCCAAGAAAGAAACTTTTTGTAACCAAAATTCACATTTTCTGAACTTTCCAAAAAGACTCTCTTTTCATAGAGTTTGGAAAATAACCCTTATATGATCCGCATACTCCTCACAACTTTTGGAATATATCATAATATCATCAATAAAAACTACCACAAAGTTATCAATGTAGTCCTTAAAAACTCTATTCATAAAATCCATAAAAATAGCTGGAGCATTAGTCAAGCCAAAGGTCATAAAAAAAAACTCATAATGGCCATATCTTGATCAGAAGGAAGTTTTTGGAATATATTCTTTCTTCACCCTCAATTGATGACAACTAGATCGAAGATCAATCTTAGAGAAGAATTGAGCCCCACGAAGTTGGTCAAATAAGTCATCAATTCTTAGAACAAGGTATTTTTTCTTCACTGTGACCCCGTTCAGTTATCTATAATCAATTCATAGCCACATTGATCTTTCCTTCTTCTTCACAAAGAGAATAGGTGTTCTCCAAGGATACACACTCGGTCAGATAAACACCTTCTCCAAAAGATCTTGGAGTTTCTTCTTTAATTCCTCAAACTCTAAATTTTCCATCCTATACAAGGTCTTTGATATCGGATAAGATTCAGGTATGAGTTCAATGGATAACTCTACCTCTCTTTCTGGGGGAGGTCTAGGTAACTCCTCAGGAAATACATCAATGTATTCCTAGAAAATGGGGACATTTTCTATCCTTATAATCTCATTTCATTCTTCTTCTTCACTGATCAACTCCATAAATAAGGATATATGAGTTTCTTCTAGACAAAGATCATGTTGATATATCTCTCCTTAGAAGATAAATATAGGTTTCCCATTCAAGACTACTGAGATTTCCTTTCTTCTACATTTGATCTTAGCATTATAATTTGAGACCCAGTCCATCCCTAGTATAATGTTGAATTCCAGCATGAGAATGACTACTAGATTTGTGATAATATTGTTCTCACTAAATTAAATAATAGAGTTTCTAAACACTGACGATGCTTGAATAATCCCACCAAGAGTCTTGAATGATAACTATACTTTTAGTAATTTAGGGGTTGATTCTAAATTCTTTGAAAACTTAGAGGAAATTAAGGAATGCTTAGAACCAGAATCAAAAAAATTAATTTCTAGATTTAAGAGAAAAACAAGAGTACCTACCACCACATCATTCGAAGCCTCAACATTAGATGTCATGATAGTAAAAGAACGACCTTTCTCCCTTAGCCTTTACTAAGGCTGATGGTGGTTCCCCTCCATTACCCTTTGATTTGGACATTGATCGGCAAAGTGCCCAAGTTTTCCACACTTATAGCATTATACATCAGGTAGGGAATGCACCATATTCCCCTTGTTTTTAGTGTTGGTAAGTTGAGGCTTCACCTCACTACGACAATTCTGCACAATATGGCCATCTCTTCCACACTTGTAGCACTTCCCACTCCCAAGCAGGAAGTTTCCCGAATACTTATTCCCACATTTATTACACATGGGACGTTGCACTTTCTTGCCTCCTATTCCTTAATCAAACCTCCTCCCTAAGCTTGGATCCATTGATCTCTTCTTTTCATTGGATTTATGAGACCACTACATCTCACCGAACTCCAGTTCAACTTTCATCACACTCCGCATGATCTCCTCATATCTATCATAGTCTTGGTTGGTTAGATTCTTCCAAAGATGAGGTCTTAGTCCACCAAATAATCTATCAACCTTACCATTAGGATCTATAACAAATATTGAGGTGTAATGGGAAATTATTGTGAAGTTCATATCATAGCTTCTAACAGATTCATTCTTCTTCTGCTTCAGCTTGAGAAACTCCTTCTCCATTTTTGTTCACATAGAATAAGGGAAATAATTATTGAAGAAGATCCCTATGAACTCTTCCCACTCCATAGAATTAACCTCCATTCTTGTCCTCATGTTTTTAATCAGTTTCTACCACTGATCAGATTCTCCATCTAAGTGGTAAATAGCCAAGGTGACCTTATCTTATTCTGAACAGCGGAGAATAGAAAATATCTTCTCAACAGAGCTGATCCACTGTTCATCAATCAATGGATTAATATATCCACTAAAGGTCGATGGTCGTTGACGCATAAAGGACTCAACATAATATTGTTCCCTTCGCGGTGATATCGGTATCTCAGCTTGATTCAATTTATTTCCCATAACTTGAGTCAGTTGGTTCATAATTCTCATGAAAGTTTCTATTTTGTCTTCCATCGGAGGTTCGTCAGTGCATGGTCTATTGCGGTCACCATTTGTACGATTCCACATATTTCCCACCATTTCTAAAAGAATAAAACCTTAGTTAGAATATTATTTCATTTATGAATCTTTTAACTATAAAGGATTTAGATGTATTAAAACTTCATTCTTAAAAATATTATTCTTTAACAACAATTACATTTCTCTATAAATCCTTCATAATGATTCATAAAAAGATTGTGATTAACCAAACATATCCCTAGGGAGTGTTAAACCAAGAGTGCAACAAAGCCTGTTGTCGTGTACCAGGATACCCCAGGTCAAGCCCGAAAATCCTTGTTAGAGTTATCACTCCTAGGTAAATCTATGCTAGATCCACATCCACTTGTTCGTATCTAGATAGGGATTTATTTTTTTGAAACCACTTACTTAATATTTCACCAAAATGCCAAGAAGTTTTCCTATATTTAAAATTTTATATAAGGTTATTCCTAAAGTTTTCATAGCCTAATTTCTATAAATAACTAAACTATACTTTGATACCAACTATGGAATCCCATATTTTTATTACATAAATTTTCATTACATTTTACAAATAGATGATCTTTAAAGTCTAGTGTCTTGGAAATCAGGAACATAAAACATGAAAACTTAAAACATTATTTTAAATATCCTTGAAAAGATTCTTCAGAAGTTCATCCTATATACAATTACTACATATTTAATGTTATTTATTTATTAATAACTTTTTTTATACTTTTTTTAGTAAATTTCATGTAAAAGTGCATAATTGGTGTGAGATACTCATGTTTTAATACTAAATATAAATTTTGAGCATTATTTGAAGTATTCTAATTGATTTAGTTTAATATTTTAATTATAAACCTCACCCTAATTATCCAAATTACATGTTTCTTGTTTTTTAGGATTCATTATTCAATTTCCAACATATCATTAGAAGGAATCATTATCCAATTCTTCCATTTGAAGGGTCATATGAACCACACAAGAAGGACCACCAAATTTATGAAGAAAATGGACCATCCATGAAGATTTAATTACTGGGATCAATCCAGAAGTTTAAAATCTTTGATTCTCCACAAAAAGTTTTGGGAAAATACCATTCATATTGGGTAAAAAGTTAAAGTTCCAAATCCACCAAAAAGGGGCCTAAATGATTCAATAAATTCCATCCCACCATTATGTACGGGAAATATATTCAGCACACAAAACATGACTTGTCTTATGATCTATAAATTCATTAAATATGATATTTTTTAGTGTGAAATCTAAGATATAGGTGGATGAAATTGTTGAATAAAGTGCTTGTATTTTATGGCATCTTCTTATTCAAAAACCCATTCACATTTTGGCCTTGAAAAATTATGGATTGAAATGGACATATTAAAATTGTTTAATAAAACCACCCTAACTTTGGATCCTTAATTCCAATGGATGAAAAAATTTCAGATTAGAAATATGATATCTATATATAAAACTTGTAAGAAGATCATATCTCGATATTCACCTTTCTAATTTATCAAATTGGTGATTCAATTGGATGAGAAGATTTGGAATGCAAATGGTCCACCTCCTTCGGCTATAAATACAACCCCTCTTCTCCTTGCATGGGGTTGACATTTCATAAGGGAGAAGCATACATTGGAATGAAAAAATATTTTCCAAAGGCTTGGGAGGAATTTCCATACTCAAGTTTTCACTTGATATACCCTTCCTCCTCTATTTGTTTTCATGTTCTTTTGTGTTCTTCTTATTTGTAATCGTGTAAGTTTGTTTTCATTTCAATAGAATTTTAATGCTTGTTTCTTATTATTCATCTATTATTCTCATCCACCTTCTATTAAATAATATTAATGGTCTTAAAATAGTTTAAATATTGTTGAATACCCTTCCCTTCTTTTTTCTTCTCATTTAATCAAAATTCTGTATTTAATTCTCTTCACCGTTTGTGTGTGTGTTCAACACACAACTATTTTATTATCCCTTTAGTTTTCTTCTCTTATTAATTAATAATAATAAACATAATAAACTAGATTATTAACCAAACAAATATTTGAGTAAATCTTCCATTAGGGTGAGTTATAATTTGGGTATGTTA
Source organism: Viscum album (assembly GCA_963277665.1). Taxonomy (NCBI): domain Eukaryota; kingdom Viridiplantae; phylum Streptophyta; class Magnoliopsida; order Santalales; family Viscaceae; genus Viscum; species Viscum album. The sequence continues at coordinate 239,244,970 of OY728137.1, forward strand.
AGTGATTAAGAGCATTTTCTCAATGAATATTCTTTAAATTTACATTGTGTATGATAAACTTAGAATGTTGTGGATTAATGGAATGATTTGTTTAACATGTGGTTTCCATGGATTATTGGAACCATAAATACACTACCATAAACAATCTATTATTAATATTAGAACCCTAAGTTAATTTAAGGCTTGAATTAAATCCTTAACACTTGGGAATTCCAATCAACATCATCTTGTAAAGTGGGTGTTAGTTTAATGCAATATAAAGCAAAGATCAAGGATATCACAAGCTTAACTCTATAATGATGAACTCACCCCAATATTTATCAAATTGTTAAATCAATCTAAATTAATCAATCATTTAAATTAAGATCTGAAAACAAACCCCCCCAATAAAAATACAATCAACTAAAAACAATCGACTATTAAAAAGTATCATTGCCGAGTATTTGACATGAGTGCTGATATACACATTAGAAGTGTTGACTAAAATAGGAGGGTGAAAGGTTCCCTTACATTGAAGAGTAAATTCAAAAATTCAAAGGTTGGGAACTTGAGGGGATTGAGGGAACCTTGGGAGGACTCCTTGCGAGGTAAAAATACTAGATCATCATTGAGGATGAATTTGTAATCAAATGAATGAATGAATGGGTTGGTATTTATAGAAAAAGTGAGGGAATATTTTATTAATTTCCAAGAGACACCTCATTAGTGGTATTTGCAAAACCATGGGCTTGCCAATGGTATTTTCCAATGGTATTGGCTACTTGGGACACATCATAACATATCTTACTATGCACAAGTCGACCAAAATTATTACATCATGATTACATCATTATTACATCATTAATGATGTCATTAAACACACTGAAACTCAAAACTGTATTTTTACTATTCACTGAAAAACAAAACATTTTATAAAAATATCACAAATTCACCCTAACCTAATATCAATGCTTTGAATTCAAAAATGAACACCATTTTATGAAAATAATTTTCTAATTATGAGATATTTAATTTTTAATTAAAAACACTATTTACCTGAAAAATACTAATACTTAACTAATGATTTCTAAAATAGTTATTTAATTATGATATTATATCATATTACCAACCAAGATGCCTAAATTATATTTATACTTTCTTAAGTGAGGTTACTATTCCATTGGTCACATTACCATTCATAAGGGCAATATTACTATTCATAATTTACTATTCCCTAAAAAATTAAGTTGATCTCATTAGAATCTAAATTTATTAATGATCACAACTGTAGAGAAGCACTTTTTGAAAATCATTTCACATTATTAATTATTTAAAGTATAAAAAATATATTTTAAAATACCTTTTTCCAATATTCATCAATAATATGGAACTTCTTTAAATTCATCCTATATTTATCTGGACATTTGAAATTCAAAAATTTTACCATAATAAGAAATAACAATTTTATTTATACAAAAGGATTAAAAACGTAACTAAGGCCTCGTTACATATCCTTTTATAACACCTGCATAGGACTTAATAGTAAGGTGTGCTATGGTGATAGAATCTTGGGACGGCTCGGACAACATTGCCCGAGTGGTGATTTCTATCAGATTGAACTTCTCCCAAAGGAAATTATGTTCAAGCTTAATGTGTTGGAGTTTTTCTTGGGCTTGGTCCAGAGAAAAGCCAAGTGATGCTACCTTTTTCCCAAGCTCTAATAGATGGGCTTCGTATGACCCGATTATACTAAATGAGGCCATCGAATCTTCTTTCTGTATTAATTAACCATGATCACTTGTATTTATAAACAATAATCATAATTTTAAGAGTATAGTTTCCAATGGTTATATAATATTTGAAACCCAACAGTATCATTTTAATTATAATCACTTCATTAATTAAAGGATATAGTTTTTTTGAGTATAAAATAACACACAAATTCAGGAAACAAATATTATTCAAAAGTTCGGGTCATTACATTTATGAATGGTTAGTGTACGGTTTATAAACCCTGTGGATCTACCCAGGTAATCGTGTGACCTCACATCCCTTAGACAGTGGATTTCACATGGTTTGCACATAGTTTGGTAAATCATGTGGGTGAACCGTGCGCCGCATTAAAGTTGAAAAATTTACAAAATATCCACTTTGTGATTCTTAAGTTCCTACCCAATTTTCTCGCCCATTTACTCCCTTGAAAACCAATTTATGAAATTGTATGACCAAATCTTTCCAAGGGATGTTATCCTTTGATTCTAGGCCATTTGGAGTGCCATTGGTTGTGGATCGAAGTTCCGGGTAAGTCTAGCGTATCCCTTGCTTCTCCTTTCTAGATTAGGGTTTTTAGTTTATAATATCTTCTTCCAAAGCTCTAAACCCACCTCTTTCTAGTGGATTATAGGTTGAAGATTCAAGAGGTGCTTGAATATATATGTAAGGCTATGATTAGTAGTACATTCATCATTGGATTTGAGGTAGGTGGTCTACAAGTTATATCCCATAGTTTTTATAGATTTTTGCATGTGTGTTGAGATATTGCTTCCCTCTTATTGTGAATTTGTCACCTTGAGTAAGATTTGGTAAAATGGTTGGATAAATAATGATTTATACCCCTCACAATCCCCGTGGGATTCATTGAGGATGATTAGAATGATTTAAGGCCACCCATGGGGTGCACCGACATTTTTGAACCTAGAAATTATTAAGGTTAAGTGTAGAGTTGATGTGTAATAATGTAGATCCCAAGAAGAATGTGTTTATATGGTTAGTTTAGTTGAAATGGGATAATTATATTTGTTACTAGGGTTAATAATGGCATAAGGGGTCTTTGGGTGGAATACTAATGGGTTATATGAACTATGAAACAAAAAAGGGTAATTGGTTTATAGTCTAAGGATTATGAATGATAAATGAGTTAAATAGTTTAATTGAGACGATGTTTAATGGATTATGAATTATGTTGAAATTCCTAAAAGTATTAGTGAATATGAATGATGAACATGTTAACTTGTAAATGAATTTTTAATTGAAGAATATGTAAATGGGTTGCATAAAGGAATCAATGAATGTGATAAATTGGTTAATACATAGGAAATGATGATCAAGTTAAGTGAGTTAACATGTGGAATGGTTTAATATATTAAATTGGTTAATGTATGGGAATTAGTGAATATGATTATTGATTTTAGGCATAATAAATGGGAATTGGGATAAATGAAAAAGTAATTTAAATGGAAAATTGTTAATGGGTTATGGAATAATATTAATTCCCATGTTGATTGTTATGGATTATGATTTCTATTTTTATTGGTTGTGGTTGGTTGTAAAATGGTATATGTGGTGAATGGTTAAAGAAGCATGCAGACATGGCATGGTAGAGTGGGGTATTTAAATGAGGATTCCACGTCCACGGGTCTAGTTATACTAAGGCTCTAAATAACACCCCACAATGCATGAGTTATGGAGGGAATGAAGTTCCATTCCCTTAACAATTTCATTCCACCTAGACTGAGGCTTTAAGGTGAGGATAATGTGGTTTTTGTGACGTGTTTATCCCTAGTCAGATAGGGACTTGAATTATTCCCTTATTTATAGTGATGAATTACATGAACCATAGTGTGAATGATGTAAATTCCTAACCCATGGAACACATGTTGATAATGAATTAAGTAATGGGGAAGATGCTAATAATGAATTTGGTGATAAGGTTAGTAATGGTTAATGTAAATATTGTTAAATAATGGAACCCAAAATTTATTTAATTACTTATAATCTATTTAGTACTTGCATGTACTATCTCTCTAGACTGACTATTGCTTTAGACACTTTTAGTGGTGGCATACTCAGTTGTACTCACACCCTACTCGGGCCGCCATGGCACTTGGGCACCCGAGCATAGGCTACTTGTTTTCAGGTATAAGTTCACATTTGGGACCTGGTGTTTAGTTGTGCATGGGATGATGCATTGGAGCATGGAGGTTAGGACCAGGTTGGGACTCAGATCCAGGTTCAAATACTTTTTCTAGTCTTGTCCTTGGATTATATTGTCTGACTGTCTAACATGTAGTGTACTCTCTCTAGATTTTGTTATAACATGTGTACATGGTCACTTATTGGGTTTTGTTACATGTTGTCTACCGTTATTCCTTTTGGTTATTTTATCTATTTGTGTTAATTCTATTGTGGCTTCACTTTGATAAGTGGGTATAGTCTCCCCATGTCCCTCTTTAGACCCACTCTCTTAGTTGGGAGCCTCTGGCGTACAGGGAGGCGCACCTGAGGTCATGTGATGACCCGAATCAGGGCACCAGTTATAGTGGCCTCTAGTATGGGGATGTTACAAACTGGTATCAGAGGAGGTCATCTTTTTTCTTACTATTTGGGAATGGTAGACAAGATACTAGGATCTTATTGGGACTTGGTAATGAGCTCGTGCCTGGGTGCCTGCAGCCCCACTTATGAGGGAAAATCCAAGTTTTTAGGGGTGGGAAATGATGTTCTATTTTGTTATTTTATAGTTGGTTGATATTTACACCTTGGGTGTCATGCTTGGATGTGATGTTATTTATTTATGAGATTTTATCTCTTGTCCTGCATGAAAATAGAGGGTGTGTGTGTTCATGCATCATGCTAGACACATAGGATAGATAGGCCATATGTATTTTTCTTTTGATTGACTTATGAATGATATGAGGATGAACTAAATGGGTATAAAAAGTGTAATTTAACAGAATAATGGGTGTTGAAAAGTGGGTTGAAATGGGGTTTTGAGAAACTCAAATCCTTGTTTTTGTAAAGGGTAAGTGTTTTGAAATACAATTTTGAATAAAATTTAAGTTTTTGAAATGATGGGATCAGGGCATTGGTTATAGTGGACTCCAGGTCAAGGAAGTTACAGATATTGTCCCACTTCTATGTTGGTATGGGTATTGGTTGAAATACCTCTATAGGAAGTTGTCTCTTCACCTTCACTTGTTGATATACTGAGCACCTTTCAGTGTATTCATCAATCTCCCTTTTCATATTATCCCACAAATAATGATCACAAAGGTCCCTAAACATTTTAGTTCTTACAAGATGTATAGAGAATATAGATCTATGAGATTCATCCATTAGATCCTTCATTTTATCCAGGATAGATGGGAGGCATAGCTTTGTATGAAATTCAAATACACCTTCTTGATCAATATTGAACTTAGGAAACTTCCCCTCTATCTTCTTTTGTATCAAAGGATCTTTTCTTTTAGATTTCTTGATCTTCTCTAGTAACGATGGTTGAGAAATAATTTGGGATGAGGTTGATGATGTCCCTTCCCTTATGATTCCCATGTCCAACTTTACTGGGTTCTTGATTAAAGGATCTCCTTGAATCCTCATCATTTCCAACACAATAGGGTCTTTCCTACTTAATGCATCAAAAACTTTATTTGCTCTTCCAGGGTGATAATGAATTGCACAGTCATAGTCTTTAAGAAGTTCCAACCATCTCCTTTGTCTCATGTTCAATTCCTTTCATGTGAAAATATACTTGAAACTTTAGTGCTTTGTGCATATATCACATTTCTCTACATAAATATAGTGCCTCCATATTTTTAGATAAAAAATAAATGTAGTTAACTTCAGGTCATGTGTAGGATAATTATGCTCATGAGGCTTTAACCATCAAGATGCATAAGAAATCACCTTATCATTTTTCATGAGGTCTCACCCAAGACCTTTCAGATATGCATCACTATAAATAATGAATATTTCTTTGACAGAGTGTAGAGTTAACACAGGTGCATTAACCAATTTCTTTTTCAGTTATTAGAAATTTTCTTCACACTCCTTTGTCCAGATAAACTTATCCCCTTTTTGAGTTAACTTGGTTAGTGGATTAGAATGTCATGGTTTTTTTAAAAACCTCCTATAATATCCTGATAAACTAAGGAAACTGCGAATCTCAGTTACTATTATAGGATGTGGCTACTCCTCTACATATATTGTCTTTACAGGGTCAACTTATATTCCTTCATTGGTTATAATGCACCCCAAGAATGAAACTTTTTATAACCAGAATTTACATTTGCTGAATTTTCTGAATATCTTCTCCTTACTCAGGGTTCCCAATATAACCCTTATATGATCCTCATGATCCACACGAATTTTAGAATATATCATAATATCATCAATAAAAGATAACATTAATTGATCAAGGTAGTCCTTAAAGACTCTATTCATCAAATCTATAAATATAGCAGGAGAATTAGTTAATCGAAAAGGCATAACAACAAACTAATAGTGCCCATATATTTTTCAGAAGACAATATTTAAAATATCTTATTTATTTACCCTCAATTGACAATAACCAGATCATAGGTCAATCTTGGAGAATAATTGAGCCCCATGAAGTTGTAAGAATGAATCATCAATAATTGGGAGAGGATACTTGTTCTTAATTGTGACCCCTTTAAGTTATCTATAATCAATGCATAGCTGCATTGATTCATCCTCCTTTAAAAAGAGAACGAGTGATCTCCAAGGAGACACACTTGTTTGGATAAATATCTTCTCTAAAATATCTTGAAGTTTTATCTTTAGTCCATCCAAATCCATATTTTACATTCTATAAAGGGTATTCAATATAGGCTTGGATCTAAGTACGAGTTCAATGAAGAACTCTACCTCTCTTTCTAAGGGAGGTCCAGGTAACTATTCAGAAAATATGTCAATGTATTACTGAATGATGGGTACATTTTCTATCTTTATACTTTCATTTACTTCTCCCACTTCACTAACCATATCTATAAAGAAGGCTATGCGAGGTGATTCTAGACAAAGCTCAGGCTGAGACATATCTCCTTTGAAAGTAATGATACATTTTTCATTCAAGACTACTGAAATTTACTTACTTCTACCATTGATATTAGAATTATACTTTCATATCCAATCCATCCCTAGTATAGTGTTGAATTCTACCATGGTAATGACTACTAGATTTGCGATTAGATTGTACTCTCCAAAGTTAATACTAGAGTTTCTATACATTGATGATGCTAGGATAATCCCTCTAGGAGTCTTGAATGATAACTATACTTCTATCAATTTAGGGATTGATTCTATATTATTTGTAAACTTGGATGAAATAAAGGAATGCATATAACCAGAATCAAACAAAGTACTTGCTAGCTTTGAGATAAAAATGAGTGTACCTTCCACTGCATCATTTGGAGCCTCTACTTCAGCTGTCATGATAGAAAAATTTCGACCTTTCTCCCTTGGACTATGCTGAGGTTGATGGTGGTTCCCCTCCATTATCTTCAAATTTTTATATTGATTGGAAAAGTGCCCAAGTTGTGCACACTTGAAGCATTGAACTTTTGGATGGGCCTGCACCATCTTCCATTTTTCATTAGTGTTGAGAAGTTGAAGCTTCACCTCACCATGATAGTTTTGAGCTATATGGCCATCTCTTTCACACTTTAAGTACTTTCCACTCCCAATAAAGAAGTTCCCTGAATGCTTCTTCCCACATTTATTACACATGGGAAGTTTCACTTTCTTTCCTCCTATTTTGTAATCAAAATTCTTCCCTAATTATGGATCTATTTCTCTCTTATTTTCATTTGATATATGTGAGCATTTCATCTCTTCTAACACCAATTCAACCTTCATAGAACTCCACACTATCTCTTCATAGTTTTTATAGTCTCAATTTGATATATTACTCCACAGATGGGGTCTTAGTTCACCAAAGAATCTATCAAATTTTACCTTAGGACCCATAATAAAGATAGAGGTATATCGAGAAAGTATTGTAAAGTTCATTTCATAGACTCCCACTGATTAATTTTCCTTCTGCTTCATATTTAGGAATTCCTTATCTATTTTTGTTTGCATCAAAAAGAGAAAATATTTATTTTAAAATATTCCCCTGAACTATTCTCACTCCATAGCATCAATCCAGCTTCTTGGATTCGTGTTTTTAATCATTGTACACCACCGAGCAACTTCTCCTTTTAAGAATTATACTTTCAGGGTGACTTTCTCTTACTCCGAACAATGGATTACAGAAAATATATTTTCTATAGAGATTATCCATTATTCAGCAATCAACAGGTAGGTAGATCCAGTAAAATAAGGTGGTCGTTGACACATAAAGAACTCATCATAATGTTGTTCCCTTTGAGGTGAATCCTCTCTCTCTACTTGATTTAAGTTATTATTCATAACTTGAGTTATTTGATTCGTCATCCTTATGAAGTTTTCTATTCTAGATTCTATTGGAACATCTTTAGTTCATCATCTGTTGCACTAATAATTTATGTGGTTCCTCCTATTTCTCGCAATTTTTTTAAAAGAAGAAAACCTTAGTGAGAAACATTTTAGTTTTACAAATCTTATAATTCTAAAGGGATTTTATGACTTAAAACATAATGCTTAAATATGTTATTAATATCCCCTAATAATAATTACATTTTCTATTTATCCTTTATAAAGGTTCATAAAAATATTGCGATTAACCAAACATATACCCTAGGAGTGTCAGACGAGGTGTGTAACAAGGCTCGTTATCATGCACCATCTCCTATATGAGTCTATCTCAAAGCGGTGTTTTTAGGTTTCACCCCTAGGTACATTTGTTCCAGATCCACATCCCCTTGTATTATTTAGATAGGGATGTATTTGTTTTGAAACCACTTACTTAATGCTTACCAAAATACCAAGATGTTTTCCTATATCTATAATTGTCCCTAGGGTTCTTTCTAAAGTTTTTAAGTCATAATATCCACAAATAACTAAACCATCCATTGATAAAAACTATGTAATCCTACCTTTTTATTACATAACTTTTCATTACATGATACAAATAGATAATATTTTAAAGTTTAGTTTTTTTGAAATAAGGTATATAATACATAAAAACATAAAACATTATTCTAATTCCACTCAAAGACACCTTCATGGATTCAACCTAAGTTAATTTTAATGTATCTCATATTTTGGGGACATACATCAAAGGGAAGGGGTGAGCATGAAGCCCAATAAGGGAATAAGAAAGAGATACATATATCATGTGATCACGCGACATATAAAAATGAAAATGAGGCATAAAAATAAGGCATGAAAAAGAGGTATATTATAATAATAATAATAAAATGAATCATAACATGGAAAGATGGATACAATATTTAAATGAGGCATTAATAAGAATATCACCAAGGTTTATCACTAAGGTGTTATAAATGAAAATTACTAAGGTTATTCACCAAGGTATCGTAAAGCATGTCATCTATAGAGATTAAATTATTTACCCAATGCATTATAGAGATATCAGGGAACAACCTTAATATGTATTAATTTCATGTGAGCCACAAAGATAATAATAAATAATTTCATTAAGATTTAGTTTCTTATCAAAATCTTGGCATACAAAAAAGTTTAAATACATGATCATTACGTCATTTTTATCCCGAAAAAAGGGAATGTGGGTTTATTATGTGTAAATACTTGAATAAAATAAATAATATTTACATATAGGTGAATAAATTAGGAAAATAAAGAGGTTAGGGTATTCATAAAATGAAAATAAAAGCGAATTTCTTAAGTAGAGAGAGAAATTTGAGAATTAAATTCGACAGCATGATAGGATAAAATGTGATTTTAAAAAAGGGTAAATTGAAAGGGGAAAGGGTTTCCCATTAATAAAACATAATTTGGAAGTAAGGGTATGATAAAAAGTTTAATAAAAGAAAGTAAACATAACATTTATAATACATATACAAAAAATGGTTCTTGAATTAAAGAGAAAGGAAGGATAATTACCTTACCTTGAAGTGCTACTCCAAGATCTTGAGGAATGGAACCTTGGGGGCTTGAGGAAACCTTAGGGGACTCCTTGGGAGGAAAAACCACTAGAACGTTTTGGAGGATGTATTGGGAGTGAAAGGAAATAGAGAAATGAGTAGGTATTTATAGCAAAAGTGGAGGAATTGTTTAATAATTTCCAAATATAGGTCTTGGAAAACTAGGTTGTAGAAAATGAAAAACCATTGTCTTACTAATTGTTTTTGATCATGGTTTTGTAAATTTGGGTAAAAATTTATGCTATTTTAACCCACCAGAACTGAGAATAATTTTTATTACATATTTTGGCATGTAAAGGTAAAATTTCCTCAAAGTAATGTTTTTAAAGTCAAAGTTTCCATTTTAGACTTTGAAAATTCACTTATAGGTTTTGGAAATTAATTAAAATTTATTAAAATAATTAATATTAATAAAATAATATATCATAGGTTTTTTATTGTGGTTAATTAATTATTACATCATTATGAAATAAATATGAAGTCATTAAACATACCGAAAACCCAAGACTGCATTTTTTACTATTCATGAAAAAATAAAGTATTTTAGAAAATTCTCATAAATTCACCCTAACATAATTTCAATGCGATGATTTTAAATATAGTTTTTATTTTTCAATAATAATTCTATAAATATGATAATTTTAACTTTTAAATATAGAAATCCTAATTTATTTAAAAATGGAAACTTTTAAGGCATAGTCAAATTCTTGACACTTATTAAAATTTCTTAGGCCATTATAAAATTATTTTGTCATTTATATTTAGATAAGTGTGTTTTTAAAATAATATTTTATTAAAAAAATATTATTCATAATACTTGAGTTTATTATAAAAGTGTATATATTTTCTAGAAAAATACAATTATGTTTTATTTGCCTCCAAAAATCAAATTATCAAATTCATCTCAATTAAACATATATTTTATTAAGAAAAAAAATTCTTAAGAGGAATTGATGGAATAAAAATTTTATTTATATAATAGAATTTAAACTTTAAGTAACTAAGGTTTGGACATGTAACCCCTTATTACACCTGCATACACCCTAAGGGTAAGGTGTGCGATGATGGTAGTTTTGTGGGGTGGCTCAGATAACATCGACCGAGTGGTAATATACCCTAACTTGAACTTACCCTATAGGAAATTTCATTCAATCTTCACTTATTGAAGCTCGGCTTGGTATTGGTCAAGGGAAAACCCCGTTACACTACCTCCCTCCCACGTTTTAAAAAATGGGCTCCAAACAAAACAACTCTATTGGTTAAGGCCATCGATTATACTTTATGTATCAATTATACTTTGTCACTACTACTTATAAACACCAATTATAATGGTATAATTATCTACCAAGGGTATAGTTTCCAATGGTCATATTAACCAATGTTCGTATTGACCAACGATCATATAATTGTTGAATCCCAAGAGTTACATATCCCTTTATACCCTATAAACATCACTTCATTATTTCAATAAAAATCCACTTAATTACACTTAAGGTTATATTTTTATTTTCATAAGACGTCAATTGGTTTAATAATATTTTGTTTCATTTCTATAGCATTTTTAGTGGGAGTTATGATTCTAGTAGATTGGGGAGATCCATTCTTTCCCATTTTATCTCTTTTATTTTATATTTTTTGTCCAGTTTTAATGTTTGGCATTTTAATTGGTTTTATAGATGACTAATGTAATGATCATTGTTAATGAGATAAAATTTTGTTGGTTTCTATTTATTTTCTATGTTTATAATATTATATAATATGTAACAAACATTTATTCAGGAAAAAAATATCATTTAAAAATTTTGGGTTGTTACAAAAAGAAACTGATGTTCTAGTTGAGTTTTGAACATTTTTTAGGGAGATTTATGGAAAAACTCTAAATCCAACTGATATTGATAAATGTAAACAAAGAATTGTTTTGACACTTTATCATTTACAAATTTTATTTCCCCCTTTATTCTTCACAATCAAGATTAATTTGAATATTCATTTTCTTGAAGAATATAAACTTGGTGGACTAGTACACTATCAATGGATGTATCCAATTGAGAGGTACATTGATATTATTTTTATTTTCATTGGTGAATTCTATTTTATAAAATCATTGTGTAAAATAATTTAATATGTTTCTTATTTTTTTCATTATGTACTTAGGTCATTTGAAATAATATGTGAGGAATAAATCTCAACTAGAAGGCTCTATTGCTGAAGGTTACATAGCTAAAGAGTTATTGACCTTATATTTTAGGTATTTGGATGGGATTGAGACTAGAATCAATCATGTTAGATGTGTTTATGACATGTCAACTAATTATCATTCTAAGAACCAGTCATTGGTATTTCCAAATATTGGATGACCAATTCGAAAGGGGCTAAATTTTATATTGACTGAATTGAAGTTTATACAAGAACATATATATGTTCTACTTAACAGTGTTATTGCAGATCCATTTATTAAAGAATTATTATTTCAAAAAAAGATGAGACTAAGGGGTCGAGCTAGAAATGAGATGGAATTGACAAAATATGTTAATTAGGAGATCATCAAATGGTTTTCTCACCATGTAAGTATATACTCATATTCATATTATTGACTTGCAGTTATTTTGTCTATGTTAAAACTAACACCTTATATATTTTTTTCTAGAAAATGAATGCTGATTATCGAGATAAAATATCAAATGATTTTATGTTTTTGGATCGAGGTCCTCTAAGGTAGGCTAAGAGATTCGACACCTACAATATTTATGGCTTCAGGTTTCATACAATTTATCATGAAAAGACTTGAAAACTAAAAATAGTGGCGTATTTACACTTACACATGTGGGATAATATAGATAACTAAATGATATAATTGAATTAAACTAGCATGGTCAATTTTCAATTATCTTATTCGAATTCAAGTGGTTTAACACAGATAGGGGTATAATGAAATATTCATTACATTTTACTTCTATCAACTTCTCTCGCTTGATCCATACTGATAAGAATGTAGAGAATGATCCATTTATATTGGATTCGCAAGGGAAGATGGTTTATTATGTGGATGATGAAATACATTAAAGTTGGAGTGTTTTTGTACACTTAAAGTGGAGATAATTATATTATATGGGTGATGAAGATAAATTGGTACTTTGTGATAGTGAACCTCATTAACCACAAAACATTGAAAAGTTTTTTCCTGACAATATCAAAATAATAGAACTTGAAAGAGAGGATGAAAATGAAGGACACATTGCAATGGAGGTCAATAAAAATGAAGAAAATGAAGATGAAGAAAATTGAATGTATAAATTAGTAATGAAAATATATTACATTTTTTCATCGATAAGTGTTTTTTACATATATACCTTGTTCTAGTTTTTCTGTAAAAATATTTTAGTTTTTCATTTTTTATAAATTTAATATATCTAAACCATTTGAATTACAGGAATACCGAGAATGAAAAAATTTCAGGATCCTAGTCGATAAACATATCAGAGAATGGATCCACTATTGTCAGCTTTACTAGATCCGAGTGATTCTGTTGTACCAGAGACTACTAGTGAGCCAACCATTTCCTCAGATGTTGTTGGCATCACACTATCTGATTTACCTTTGGTGATGGAGCAGTTGTTCACCCCTCTATCTAGGGGATATTGGCTAGTTACCGTTACTGGTATGCATGACATTATATAAGAAAAACTATATATTTTATTAATAGTTTAATGATTTTTCCAAACATATAAAGACAACCATATAAGGGATACAAATATGAATATAGAATTTGTATGGGACCTGAATTAATTAAATATTATCATTCCATTTGATGAGTTCAGGGTGCTTACCAGTGATGATGTCGGAATCTATGGGCAGATTCTTGGATGACTTGCCTGTGAGATGGTGATCTTTCCCATTAATTACAAATATTGGAGGAATATTCCCAAATCTTGGAAAAATGAGGTCTTTGATACTCAATTAAAGGTAATATTAATTCAATATTCCTTGATAACTAATTTAAAATCCATGAGTAATTTTTTTAATAGACTTATAAAGTGTTATGTTTTTATTTCTAGATGTATTTTTGTTTTGATGACCCTGACTCCATTTCACACCCATGTACTTTGAAAAATTTGGGCAAGAAATAGAGATATTTTAAGTGGAGATTATGAAATGATTTTAATGAAACATCTATGAGATCACAAAATATGTATGAGAAAGTACCTGAAGTCATTTCTCGTGAGTAATGGAAGCTCTTTGTCGATATTAACTGAGATGCATCTCATGAGGTAATTGCATATTTTACAGTATCTTAATAACATAAACACAATAAAATTATAATTTTTATTAATGTTGATATTTTTATAGGAATTATCTAAAAAAATATTGTGAATTGTGAGAATCAAGTCATTCTTTATATCATTGGGTCTTAGAGTTTTTTGAGAAAAAGAACTGTTTTGGTTTGTATTTTATTCATTATTATTTATATCATTTTATTATAAGTCATGGTTTTTTCTAACTACTTTATATTTTTTTATAAAGGATAATGAATTATTTCACTCAGTTTTATAAACAGATATGTGGTTTAAATTGCATAGGAAACCTCCTGGTAGTTTTGTAAATGACCCTACCAAAGACTTTGGAGTAAGTACTTTTCATTACCATTTCATGTTATTTCATTACTATAGAAACATAATAATGAAAAATATATTATAAAAAATAACAAGACTTAAACCTAATTAAATGGGGATGAATACATGGATCAAATAATTCCAATTTGGCACCATTTGATACATCTAGACGACCCCAATTAATTGGGTTTAAGACTTGTTTATTGTTATGATATTTTTTCATTATTATGTTTTTATAGTAATAAAATAACAATAAATAGAAATGAAAAATTTATTAATTATATAATATTATGAATTTTTGATATTTTAAAAAATAATTGTTAATATTTTTCTAATAACAATTTAAAATTCAATAAGTTTGGGATGTGAACCCTTCACAATCATAATTAGTTTCCCATAATGTTGCAGTTGCAATCATTTTAGGGAAGGATCACCCATGATGTATATAGGAGATGGGTTCTGGGCCTACTCCATCATCTATCTTTGGTATGGAATTTTCATTCGTTACTACTACATTTAGTGGGGGTTTGAGTAGTGTCGTTGATTGAGAATCATAAAGAGAAATTGAAAGATTGAAATAAAAAGTGAAAGAACACGACTCTTATAGAAAAACACAGGATCAGTGGTGCTTGATAATGGAAAATGATTTAGTTTCTATATTTCAGTAGATGACTGACACAATCCCTGAGGAAATTTCTAGCCTTATAGCTCTTCCTGCTGAGGTAAATTTTAAATTCGATAGATCATTCACACATTTGTAAAGAACACATGAAACTTCCATAAATAAAACTAAAATGACACTTTTATATAGAAAACACACATTTTGATTCATATAGAACATATATTGTTCTATATTGATGTGTGTTTGATTCTTACACATCAAAAATAAATTATATATCATTATCCATAAGTTTGAAAACAATCTAATCTTGTTTTCTCAGTTTTGACTTAGTAAACAGTTTGTAAAGGTACCAAAGCCTTTAAAAATGTTTGTCGGGGGGGGGGGGGTAAAAACTAGAATAATGATGTCATATTACCCTTAAATTAGAGAACAATGACTAGAGATTTAATTGTAAAATGTAGGAATTGGTGACACATCATTCAGAGTTACGGTTTTTCCAAGATGACTATAAATGCGTTTTTAATGTTTTAAAACACTAAAACATTTGTGTAATGGTAAAAACCATAGAAAAAGAAATATTATTGACATGAAATCATGGGAAAACCACATTTGAGTTATTTTTTATGTGTATGCATAGACAACATGTCAATCCGACCGACATCGTGGCCATAATGACTTGGTAAATAGTTTTTAAAGGTACCAAAGCCTTTAAAAACATGTGTTGGGGGGGGGGGGTCAAAACTAGGAAAATGACATCAGATTGACTTGAAATAAGAGTAAAACGACCATAGATTGACTTTTGAAATGTAGGAACTGATGACATGTCATTATGAGTTACGGTTTTTCCAGGACGACCGTAAACACATTTTTAGTGTTTTAAAACACTAAAATGTGCATGGAACGGTAAAAAACCATAGAAAACAACATCAGATTATTGTGAATTCATGGGAAAACCACTTTTGAGTTATTATTAACATTTATTCACAGACAACATGTAAATCCTACATGCAGTGTGGTTATAATGACTTGATAAACACTTCTTAAAGGTACAAAAGCCTTTAAAAACATGTGTCAGGGGGTAAAAACTAGGAGAAAAATGTCAGATTACATTGATATTAGAGAAAAATGATCATATATTTATTTTTTAAATGTAGGAATTGACGAAACATCATTTAGAGCTACGGTTTTATTGAGATGGTTATTAACGCATTTTTAGTGTTTTAAAACACTAAAACATGCATGTAACGGTAAAAAACATAGAAACTGAGCTCAGATTATTGTGAAATCATGGGAAAACCACCATTGAGTTGTTTTTGATGTGTAAAATTAGAAAAAATGTCAATCTGATGTGTGGTGTGGTCAGAATGACTCAGTAAACACTTTTTAAAGGTACTAAAGCCTTTAAAACACGTGTCAGGGGGTCAAAACTAAGAAAATGACGCTGGATTTCCCTAAAATTAGAGAAAAAAGACGATAGATTTATTTTTGAAATGTAAAAACTAAAGACACATCATTATGATTTATGGTTTTCATGGGATGGCCATAAACTCATTATTAGTGTTTTGAAACACTAAAATGTGTGTAGAACGGTAAAAATCATAGAAAAATACCTCATATTGGAATTAAATAATGGGAAAACCATAGTTGAGTTATTTTTTATGTGTAAGTGTAGTCACACACATCAATCCAACATGAAGTGTGGTTGGAATGACTCGGTAAACACTTTTTAAAGGTATAAAAGCCTTAAAAAACATGTGTTGGGGGGGGTCAAAACTAGGAAAACGATGTTAAATTTTCCTAAAATCATAAGAAAATGACCTTAGATTGTTTTCTGAAATATAGGAACTGACAAAATATCATTCTGAGTTACGGTTTACCTGGGACATCTGTAAACATGTTTTTAGTGTTTTAAAACACTAAAATGTGCATGTAATGGTTAAAACCATAGAAAACAACCTCAAATTGACATTAAATTAAGGAAAAACCACCGTTGAGTTATTTTTTCCATGAACATGAAGATAAAACATCAATATTATGTGTGGTTTGGTTAGGATGACTCACTAAACACTTCCTAATGGTACAAAATCCTTTAAAAAATGTGTTGGGGGGGGGGGGTCAAAAATAAAAAAATGATATCAGATTGGCCTAAAATCAGAAGAAAATGACTGTAGATTTATTTACGAAATGTAGGAATTGAAAACACATCATTCTAATTTTTTATTTTCCCAATACAACCATAAACATGTTTTTAGTGTTTTAAAACACTTAAACGTGCATGTAATAGTCAAAACCATAGAAAATCACCTCAGATTGATGTTAAATTATGGGACAACTACTATTGGGTTATTTTTTACATGTACACATAGAAAAGACATCAATTTTATGTGTGGTGTGGTTGTAATGATTCAATAAACACTTTTTAGTGGTACTAAATCCTTTAAAAACATGTTTTAGTAGGTCAAAACTAGGAAAACAACATCAGATTGCCCTGAAATTAGAAGACAATGACCGTAGATTGATTTGTGAAATTTAGGAATTAACAACACATTATTCCATGTTATAGTTTTTTTGTGACGTCTATAAACACATTTTTAGTGTTTTAAAACACTAAAATGTGCATTTAATGGTCAAAACCATTGAATATGAGCTCATATTGATGTGAAATCATGGGAAAAATTCAAATGAGTTATTTTTGATGTGTACACATAGACAACACATCAATCTAACCTACGATGTGGTTATAATGACTCAGTAAACACTTTTTAAAGGTACCAAAGCCTTTAAAAACATGTGTCTAGGGATCAAAACCACGAAAATGATGTCATATTTCCTTGAAATCATAGGAGAACAACTGTAGATTGATTTTTTAAATGTACGAACTGATAACATGTAAGGACCCGAACCCAGTTTCCCGGATCTGGTGCCTTATTTTATTACATTGACATATAAACAAGGAATCAAATCTTGAAGGACTAATTAATTTAATAGATTTGGAAAACTAGATATATACATAGGTTCAATATTAAAACTTGAAATGAAATAAAACACATATGTTTTATTGGGAACATCCACAACTCTAAGTTTATCCTTGCAGGACATTCATAATAATCATCTTCATGTCCTGAAAAAATGAAACATAAGAAAGGGGTGAGCTCAAATGCTCAGTAAGAGTAAGAAATACAGCAGAAGATAACATAAACATTAGGCATGGTGAATAATTGAAAACACATGCCTTTAAAAGAAAAAAGTGAACATAATATGGCTGGAATATGAGCTGAGTAAATATCGTCATAATGAAACATAATCATGGGTATTCTACTAGTCAAATAACCTCAGGAACTTTGAATTTCTAACTTCATAATGAGGTAAATGCATATGCTATATGTTCTAAAATATATTGTCAAGGCCTCGACCAAGACATCTAAAAATGATTAAGGCCTCAGCTAAAACCATATCTAAAAATGGGAAAGGCCTCAGACAAGTCCATATCTATTTGTCTCACGAGACATACTGATACATAAAGGATCTATATAGGGCCCCACCCATCACATAATAAGTCCAATTCATTCCTCATATTAATGGGGATAAACATAAATAATATATACATTCATATTGTAACTAACATATGAAACATAAATAACTTTCCCCAAATATTAAGCATAAACACTAACCATTTGGAGTAAAATGGTGAATGGTTTTAAGATAGAACATCCATAGTCAAACTAATCATAAACCATTCAATTAAATATGGTAGATAATATCATACATAAGAATCAACAAGAGTTTTGAAATAGATGAAGATACTCCTATAAAACCCTCGAGTAATTCGCGAGATAAATACTCTTTTACTTTGAAAAGAAGAGTTCTTTTGGAAAATATTTACATAAAACCATAACAGAAGTAAAATATTATTTTTTTAATAAAATGATTTTTTTTATAAATATAATGGTTTCTAAAAAATATTATAGAGTTCCCTTGAAAATAGGTAAGAATTTGGGAAATTTCCTTGAATCAGGATTGTATTTCAGAAAGAATTATGAAAGTTCCTTTTAAAACATGTAACTCCCATGAAAGAAAGAAGGATTTTTGTTTGTAAAAATAAATATAAAATTCAAAAAAAATTTATTATTAGTACATAAGAATAGTTAAAAAATTAAGTGGGATAAAGAGAGACAAAGAGTAACCCAAAAGAAAATGGAGGTTCGGGTAGGAAAACCCTTACCTTAAGTCTGAATGTGTTCTTCTCTTGAACTTGAGGTCCTGGAATATAAAATTATAATTATTAATAAATTAATGCAGAGCCTATTTGATATTTATTTAGTTTATCACAATTTTATTAAGTTTATTTATGTCTTTATTGGTAAGTTATAAGATTGAATTCCGTCATTCTGGAGTGTTCGTTTCCTTGGTTTTCATGATCGATATATTTTTATATGAGTATAGATGTTCATGTGGAAAGGATGTAATTCTCAAGAATTGAAATTATATATTATTTATGAACATATAGAAGTGTTAATGGTTATATATATCATGGTATGAGGATTAACCATTGGATGAAATATTAATGACAATCACTCAGATTATTTGGCGGTATTTGGATTATTATGAACTAGTTTTGTCATATGAATTAATACTATGTACATATACGGGTTCCTAAATATTAAGTAGGTTATAATACATATATTATAGTTTTTTTAACCATAAAAATGGTTTCATGACTATTAATTAAGGATAAATTGAAGAACAAAACTTTGTCGTCCATGAAGGTTGTAAATTGGAACCTCACGAACGATGATTTCATTTATAAAAGAGAGAGAGAGTAAGAAGATTGATAATGGTTATTACATTAACATGGTATAATTATAGTATATAGATGATAATAGAGTTATAAGGATAAATTTTACATAGGAGGTTAGGATAGAATAATAAAATAAGATAAATTGAAATGAAACTAAATGAAAAAGAAATACGCTTTACCTCTTGAAATAACCTCCTTGAGAACCTCCTTAAGGGAAGGGGTTTTGGTATTTTGGAAAGAACAAGAGATCCTAGACATATAGAGTAACCAAGGAAGGGTATTTGGGCCGAAATTTGAGGATATTCATTTCTTAGAGGAGTGAATAGAGGAGGGGATTGAGGGGGGGGGGGGGTTATAGTGGAGGAGAGGAGGGTTTTCCCAATATTTTACTCATTATTTTATTATTTTTCCAAATAAAACCAATAGTATTGATTCTTGTGACCAAGAATAGTAATATGTGCATGTGATTTCAAACCAAGTGTTCTTACATCATCCATGATTCTAGGAATAGTGAATTTAATTGATAATGTATATATACAGTAAATTACTATATTTTACTATTCATAAAAAAATTCAGCTATTTCAAAAAAATACCAAAAATTGACCCCAACCCTTTTCAATGCGCAGAATTAAAAAGTTAACTCCATTTTTTGAAAATAATATTCTAAATATTATTAATTTAATTTTTAAATAAATCATAATTTATTCGAAAAATATCAATTTTAAAACTATAATTTGTTTTATATCACATTGAAAAATTAATCAAGATCTCATTATATTATAACCTTTAGAATATAAAATAATAATAACATTTACTATTCATAAGGTTCATATTAATATTCATAAGGGTATATTACTATTCACCAAAAATTAAGTTTATCTTATCAGACTCTAAATATCTTACTAAACGTAACCGTGTATGTTTGTTTTTCGAAATTCAAATCAAAGAGGTGGAAAATTATGTTTACTAGCTAGGTTATAAAAAAATGTTGTTTTTTAGAGACTTAGTGTTTCATACATTCAATATTAAATTTATTTTCAAAATTTTGGGGTGTTACATTATACCCTCCTTACAAAAATTTCATCCTTGAAATTACTAGAATGTTACCTCACAAAAAGATTTGGGTAGTTCTTCATTATAAGCTCCTCAGACTCCCATGTTACCTCTTCGATTTTATGATTTTTTAAAATTATCTTTACCAGTTGAGTCGTCTGACTCCTCAACACTTGTTCTTTAGTGTCCATAATCTAGATAGGCTCTTCACAGTAAGATAGGTCAGGTTCCAATTCTATACCTTCATAAGTGAGGACATGCGTTGGGTTTGACATGCACTTTCTCAAAAATGAGACATGGAACACATTATGTACTTTAGACAGGATAGGTGGAATAACCATATGATATGAAACATCTCCTATTCTCTCCAGAATTTCAAAAGGGCCTATATACCTAGGGCTCAATTTCCCTTTCTTCCCAAATCTTATAACATCCTTCCATGGAGATACATTCAAGAAAACATGTTCTCCCACTTGAAACTCCAAATCCTTCCTTAGATTATCAGTATAGATATTTTTTCTGCTTTGAGATTCTTTGATATGGGTTTGAATAGTCTTTACCTTCACCTTTGTTTCCTCCAAAAGCTCTGGGCCCATAATCTTCCTTTCTCCAACTTCATCCCAACAAGTTGGTGTATGGAATCTCTTTCCGTACAATGCTTCATATGGTGCCATTTGAATACTTGAATGCAAACTATTATTGTATAAAAATTACTCTAAAGGTAAATATTGATCCCACATACCTTGAAAGTAATGTGTACATGATCACAACATGTCCTCTAATGTTTGGATCATCCGTTTTGATTGCCCGTCAGTTTGTGGGTGATAAGCAGTACTCAATCGAAGCTCAGTATCCAATGATTTTTGAAGAATTTTCCAGAATTTCAATGTAAATCATGGATAATGATAAAAAAAATTTGATAGAGGTGCTATATGAAGTCTCACAACTTCATTTATATAGAGTCATGATAGGTGCTCCAGTGGAAAATCATCCCTTATAGTGAGGAAATGTGCAGATTTCGTAAGTTGATCAACAATTACCCATATTGCATCATTCTTTCTTGGAGTTTTGGGTAATGTAGTGAAAAAATCTATAGTGATGTCATCCCATTTCCATGTAGTAATAGGTATATGTTTCATGACTCCTCTAGGATGTTGTCATTCAACCTTCACTTGTTAATAGACTAAACATCTTGATATATAATCATCAATTTCACGCTTCATGTTGCCCCACCAGAAATATTTATTCAAATCTCTATACATTTTAGTGCTACTAGGGTGTATAGAGAAATTCGAGCTATGGGCATCATCCAATAACTCCCTTTTTAGCTCAGGTAAAGAGGAAACACATATCCTCTTCCCAAATTTCATAATTCCATCTTCACACATGATGTTAGCCAACTTCCCATCTTTCACAACATTAATTTTCTTTTGAATATTCTTGTCATCAGACTGTGAAGATTTAATTATTTCCAATAAATATGGTTGGGTATCCATTTGAAAAAGTAGTGATGTTTCACCTTCTTTGATAATTTCCATATCCATCCTCACTAGATCCATATAAAAAGGATCCTTGTCAATCCTCATTTTATTGAGAAATCCATGATTCTTCTTGCTCAATGCATCAACTACATTGTTTGCCTTTCCTGGATGGTAGTGTATGGAACAATCATAATACTTGAGTATTTTGAGCCATCATCTTTGCCTCATGTTGATTTATTTATGTGAGAATATATATTTTAGACTCTAATGATCTATATATATCTCACATTTATCTCTATAGAGATAATGTCTCCATTTCTTCAAAGCAAATATTACCATTGCTAACTCAAGATCATGAGTAAGATAGTTTTTTTCATGAATTTTTAACTACCTTGATGCATAGGAAATAACTCTATCATTCTGTATAAGGACACAACCAAGTCTTTTCTTTGATGTATCACTATAGATCACAAAACCATCATTCCCCGATAGTATAGTTAGGATCAAACATTTCAATAATCTCCTCTTAAATTCTTTGAAACAGTCCTCATATTATTTTGTCCATATGAACTTGATCCGTTTACGTGTAATCTTGGTCATTGGGTTGGATAAATGAGTGAAGTTCTGAATGAAACACTGATAATAACCTACTAAACCAATAAAACTACATAACTTAGTTATGTTCGTTGGAGTAGGCCATTATTGCATATCCTTTTCCTTTACAGGATCAATATATATTCCATCCTTAGAGACAATGTGGCCAAGAAAGGAAACTAATTGAAGACAAAATTCACACTTTTTAAACTTCCCATATAATTCATTTCTTCTAAGAATCTTCAGAGTAGTGCACAAGTGATTTTCATGATCCTCATAGCGTTTGGATTATACCAAGATATCATCAATAAATACCACCAAAAATTCATCAAGATATTCCTTGAAAAATCTTTTCATTATATCCATGAAAATAGAGGGTGTATTAGTTAGTCCAAAAGGAATTACTATAAACTCGTAATGCCAACACCTGGTTCAAAATGATATCTTTGGAATATCTTCCTTCCTCACATGAAACTGATGATATCTAGATCGAAGATCAATCTTTAAAAAATATTGGGCTCCATGAAGTTGATCAAATAAATCATCAATGAGAGGTATGTGATAACTTTTATTTATTGTTATAACATTGATCTCCTTACAGTCAATGCACAACCTCATAGATCCATCTTTCTTCTCAATGAAAAGAACATGAGATCCCCATTGAGAAACACTAGGGTGAATAAATCCTTTATCACTCAATTCCTCTAGTTTTTTCTTTAGTTCCACTAATTCCATAGTGGCCATTCTATAAGGGGTCTTTGATATGGGTCTTGAATTAGGAATTAAATTGATAGAGTACTCAACTTCCCGCTCTGGAGGATGTCTAGGTAAATCCTCTGGAAACACATCAACATATTCTTTCACAATAGTTACATACTCTATTTGAACATTCCTTTCCTCATCCATAGTTATTGCATTAACTTCCTCCCCAATAATTGAATTCATTAGAGCCACTGGGGGTGGATCTAGATGATAATCATATGGTGATGTTTTTGCTCTAAAGATAAGGGATTTCATATCGCCCTCAAAAATTGTAACCTACTTCTTCTTACAATAAATTTTTGCATCATGATTTGAAATCCAATCCATACTGAGGATTATATAGAAGTCAATCATGGGTATGATAATAAAATCAGCAGATAAAGCACATTTATATTCCATAATGGGGACTACCTAACACAACTTTATTGCAATGATACTTCCCTTAAGAGTTTTTACTAAAAACTCTCTTACTAAATCAAATTAGAAATATCTAATTTTCTTAGAAAAGTGGGAATATATGAAATAATGAAATGATCCCAAATCAAAGAAATCATTGGCTAAGTTTGAGGAAGCAATTAAAGTACCTGCCATCACATCATTAGGAACTTCAATATCAGTAGTTGTGATCGCATAAGCTTGTACCATCTCCCTTGACCTTTTCCGAGGCACGTTTCCTTGAAGATTTGGACAATAATTAGAATAGTGTCCCATCTCCCTAAAATTATAGCATTGAACATTAATATATTATTTCTTCCCCTTGAAAGCACCAGCATGATAGCATTTCTGTCCACACTGGTAGCACACCCCTTTTCCTTTTAAGCAGGAACTAGGGTGTTTCTTTCCACAATTATCACAGGGTGGAAAGTCAAATCCTCCCTTATTCCACATTTCCTTATTTTCTTTTATAGAGTTTTTAACAACCCTATTTTCCTCTTTCTTTCCTTTAAAGTCATAAGACTTATAGAACTCTTTTTTCCATCTTGATAGCACATGGGACAATATCTTCGTTTGATGATAAAGTTTGGAAGACTAGCACCCGCCGGAGGAATGGATTTTGGCCATCAAATAATTGATCAATATTTCTCCTTGGATTATGTATATAGTACACAATATTCCTTTCTAACCCTGTGAAGTTAGATTTATACTTTGTAACATTCTCATATTCCTTTTGCCTCAAATTCAGAAACTTCCTTTCCATATCTACTCACTATTCATGAGGAAATTATTTCTCTAAGAAAAGTTATTTAAATTCACCCCATTCCATGTTTTCTATATTTTCCTCCTCCTTTGTGTTTTGAATTAGTGACCACCATTGATCAGCATCTCTTGACAGATGATAAAGTTCCATGATAACCTTCTCCCTTTCGTTACTTCCTAAGGAGAGAAATATCTTCTCTAAAGAACTTATCCACTAATCCTCTATGAACGGGTTTGTAGTCCCATTAAATGATGGAGGCTGATGTCTCATAAAGCAATCTAACATAGCTCCTCCACATTGTGGATCTAGATTCTCCATAGGGGTAAGGTTATTGTTCATAACCTGAGTAAGTTTTCCCAGTATAGTTATAAGTTTATCCACACCAATCACAGCTCCAGAGCCAACATCATTATCTTGAATAGGAGGGAAACCCCTACATGGGATACACGTGTTCATGCGGTTTCCATTCCTTCCACTAAGAACCGTTTCTAAATAATGGCATACACTAGATTAGGTTTTGGATCATAATGTATAATCTCAACATAGAAAAATACTTAGCATAAATTGAAATTCTATACATAGCTAATCTCATAGTCCTAAATATGGTTTCTTTGAGAAAGAATTTACATTTAAATCCTTCATAATGGATTGTAAAGAAAATTTTAATTATCCTAAGAATATTACTTGGGAGTTTCAAAACAAGTGCACAGTAAGGCCCATTTTCGTGTACCAGGATACCCCAGGTCAAGCCCAAAACTCCTTGTTAGAGTTTTCACTCCTAGGTATATCTGTGCCAGAACCAAGTCCACTTGTAGTATCCAGACAAGGATGTGTTTTCTAGAAATATCAACATAATATATTCCTTAAATTTTTTTAGGATGTTCTTATATGTTTATCCTCAAATAATATCTTAGGGTTTTGTTCCCTAATCAACATTTTCTAAATCTATTTTCCAATTTTTCTACTAAACTTTCTTTGATACTAACTGTAAGGACCCGACCCCAGTTTCTCGGAGTCTATGCCTTATTTTATTACATTGGAATATAAACAAGGAATAAAATCATGAAGTAATGATTAGTTTAGTAGTTTTAGAAAACCAGATACATACATAGGTTCAACATTACAACTTGAAATGAAATACAATATATATGTTTTACTGGGAACATCCACAACTCTAAGTTTATCCCTATAAGTCATTCATAATAAACTTATTCATGTCCTGATAAAATGAAACATAAGAAAGGGGTGAGATCAAATGCTCGGTAAGAGTATGCAATACAGCGGAAGATAACATAAACATCAGGCATGGTGAATAATTGAAAACACATGACTTTAAAAGAAAAAAGTGAACAAAATATCGATGGAATATGCACTGAGTAAATATTTCCATAATAAAACATAATCATGGGTATTATACTAGTCGAATTACCTCACAAACTTTGAATTTATAGCTTCATAATGAGAGAAATACATATGCCATACATTCTGAAATATACCGTCAACACCTCAGCCAAGACATATAAAATGATTAAGACCTCATCCAAAACCATATCTAAAAATGGGCAAGGCCTCAGCCAAGTCCATATATATTTGTCTCATAAGACCTACCGATGCATCGAGGGGATATAGTGGGCCCCAACCATCACATAATAAGTCCAATGCATTCCTTATATGAATGGGGATAAACACAAATAATATATACATTCATATTGAAACTAACATATGAAACATAAATAACTTCCCCTGAACATTAAGCATAAAAACTAACCATTTGGAGTAAAATGGTGAATAGTTTTAAGATTGCACATACATAGTCAAAATAATCATAAACCATTAAATTAAATATAGTAAAATATATCGTACATAATAATTAACAAGAGTGTTGAAATAGATGAAGATACTCTTATAAAATAATCGAGTAATTTTTGAGATAAATACTCTTTTACTTTGAAAAGAAGAGTTCTTTTGAAAAAATATTTGAATAAAACTAAAAGTGAATTAAAATAGTATTTTTATAATAAAATGACTGATTTTATATAGATAATGGTTTCTAAAAATATACTATAGAGTTCCCTTGAAAATAGGTAAGAATTTGGGAAATTCCCTTGAATCGGGCTTGTATTTCAGAAAGAATTATGAAAGTTCCTTTTAAAACATGTAACTACCATGAAAGAAAGAAGGATTATGGTTTGTACACATACATATAACATTCATACATAATTTATGAGTAGTACATAAGAAAATTTAAGAAATTAATTGGGATAAAGAGAGAAAAAGAGTAACCCAAAAGAAAATAGAGGTTCGGGTAGGAAAACCCTTACCTTAAGTATGAATGTGTTCCGATCTTGAACTTAAGGTCATGGAATATGAAATCATACTTATTAGTAACTTAATTCAGAACCTATTAGATATTTATTTAGTTTATCATAATTTTATTATGTCACAACCCATCCCCCGGGGCCGTGCCGTGACTACCCCAAACCCGCCTTCCATAGGCCAGGGGTTTGTGACTAACACTGGAAAGGCATATCCCAAAAAGGGAAGGCATTGCCTTTAAACCTATATAATCACAGACTAGGAAAACAAAAAAAGAAGAACAAAAAGTATAACTAATGATAGTAAAAGTGCGAACCGAAAGTAAAAAGGGCCAGTATACAAACCCAACTGAAAAGAAAGTACATCAAAAAGGAAAAAACGTGCTCTGAAGGTCGTCCACCATGGATCCTACCTAAAGGGTAGGTACAAATCATCGTCAGTCGTCACTACCGCTCACCACATCTACCAATAACCTCTGAGAACCATCTAGTCCTAGCTCCCCAAGTCTCATTAAAGCTATCCATTGTCTGCACAAGACACAACAAGGTGCGGGTGAAGCCTGTGTAGGGGTGAGTATAACAATACCTAGTAGGGACCCCGATACCCCCGAAGGTATCCCAGAATTCCACAAAGAAAAACCACAATGCATGATCTCAATCACAAATCATAAATTAAAATACACCTCACACCAGGTATACAACTTAGAGAACAGGAATAAAGATGATTAGTCTTGATCTATATCATTTTATTCTGCTGAGAGGTTCTGCTGCTGATCCACAAAGGGTCGCTATACTGCTGATCCACACAGGGTTTCTCTACTGTCGATCTATAGAGGGCCGCACTGCTATTGATCCATAGAGGTTCACTCTCATGCTGATCCACATAGGGTCTATCTATTGCTGAACCATGAAGGGTATGACTGCTGCCGATCCACGGAGGGTCACTCTCATGCCGATCCACGGAGGGTCTCTCTTCACTTGATAGCTAGACACAGGATTCCCGCACTTAGTGCACTTGAGTTTCATAGGTTCTACTCCTCAATATATTGGTCATACCTTAAATTCCAAGAATTCCCATGAAGAAATAATCCAAAGGACCGTCTTGTCATAAGGGTTCCAACGTGATGGATGACACGTCAATCGGATGCCCGGTTTGTAAGTTATAAGCAAAAAGACAAATAGGGCCCAGTTGGATTTGAGTCCGATCCAACCCATACATACTCCAACTTCTTCCAAAAATCAGGTGTAGTATCTCAAAAGGACCTTTCCATCCCAAGGGTCCCAATGCCACAGATGACACGTCAAAAGGACTCTAGGTTTGTGAGATATATCAGTTTTAGTGAAATGGGACCGGTCGGGTCCGGGTCCGGTAGGGGTTCGGCCCGGCCGACGGGTCCGGTCTGCCTGGAAAACCTATCCCATATGTGGGAAAGTTCTCCCAGCTAGTGGCTTCAGTTGGACACTGCCCCTTCTTCTGAAATGACTGACTGGATCTGACCATTGTGTCTAGCCGAGCGACATGAGCGGGCTGCTTCATTTCCCCCGCACGGCGCGTCAGCACCGCGCCTTCCACCTTCCGTGGCCCGATTGGACATGGATCTTGTTTTCATTTCACATATGGGAGCTTCCGTCTCCACACGGCCACACAGGCCAGCTATCGCCACCGGTCGCTGGCGCCGCCGCGCCGGCGGCTGCTTCCGCGGGCCACCAGAGATGCTCTGGTGGTCCATTTTCCATCCCGTATGCGCCTACGGGCCTCCCGGGTTATTGCCTTCAATAAGAAGCCCTTGGATTCGTCTTTCTACCACATTTATTGGTTTCTCACAAATAACACACATAAAATAAGAACGAAGGGGGGTACAGGCATTGTTCGGATTGGCCCACACCCTCCGCGTTAGTGTTTTAACATGGGGGAAGCATCAATCATAATTTGAAAGAAGGAAAATCCCCAAAACAAGACCCCAGAACAACAACCCACAAGAATGAATGAGTCACAGATCAACCCGTTAGTTGGTTGATCCGCATTCATTGTATATTTCTCAAGAACGGGTAAGAGGATTCTTTTAGAAACATAAAACAATTAAACCCCCTACCTGGATTCGGTGGAATCCATTGCAGATGAACGAATGAATCCATGTTTAAAGACATTCATCTTCGTTCATCGATGTCCAGTCCAAATCCTCCAATGGTCATCAATCAATCACCATTCTTCATTGGAGGGTGATGTCGCTTGCATTTCATCATAGTTTTCCCCGCAATTTCCAATCTATTCGCCAATGGGTTGATTAAATAAAAAGAAACAAGCTCCATGTTGTGTCCATTATTGTGGTTCATTAATCCTTAATTAATGAACCAATTAATCACATGAGAATTCTCATTACATAGGAAAGTAACAGGTCATTAAATGAATCTCATTTAATGACCGTCGTTACATTGCAGTTCTGCCAACCATCGCTCAACGGTTGTAGAAAAATAAAACAACTCAAAGAGTTATTTTATTATTTTTTCTAAAAAGTCCAAAAATTATCTTTTTCGTCCGACCCTTGCCGATCGAAGTTAAGATTTTCCTAAGTAAATCTCAGTGATGTGAATTCAATAGTGCTGTAAGATTTTCAATCCGAGCACCGATTTAAAAGATAGAAAATCCCACCTGCACGTTTACTGAACGTACCTTAAAAAAAGTTCAAAATTCTGTTCCGGGCTCTCTGGGCCTCATAATCACGTGCCGTCAAATTTTTTAGTCTCGTAAAAATTCCATATAATTAAAAAAATTATACAGAATTTTTGGGTCTTTACATATTAGGTTAATTTATGTCCTTATTGATAAGTTATTAGATTGAATTCCATCATTCCAGAGTGTACGTTTCCTTGGTTTTCATGATTGGTATATTTGTATGTGAGTATGGATGTTCATGTGGAAATGATGTACTTCTCCAGAGTTGAAATTATATATTATTTATGAACATACATAACTTTTAATGGTTATATATATCATGGTATGAGTGTAAATCCTTGGATGAAATATTAATGACAATCACTTAGATTATTTGGCGGTATTTGGATTATTATGAAATAGTTTTTTCATATGAATTAATAATATGTCCATATACTAGTTCCTGAATATTAAGTAGGTTATACTACATATATTATAGTCTGGTTCAACCATAAAAATGGTTTCATGATGAGTAATGAAGTAGAAATTTAAGAACAAAACTTCGTCGTCCACGAAGGTTGTAAATTGGAACCTCGTAGACGATGATTTCATTTATAAAAGAGAGAGAGTAAGAAGATTGATAATGGTTATTAAATTGGCATGGTATAATTTAAGTATATAGATGATACTAGAGTTATAAGGTTCAATTGTACATAATATATTAGGAGAGAATAAGAAAAAAATATAAATTGAAATGAAACTAAATAAAAAAGAAATATGCTTTACCTCTTGAAATAACCTCCTTGAGAACCTCCTTAAGGGAATGAGTTTTAGTCTTTTGGAATGACCAAGAGCTCCTGGGTGGGGGGGGGGTGACTAGGGAAGGGTATTTGGACATAAATTTGATGAGATTAAAGGCTTATAGTAGTGAATAGAGGAGGGGAATGAGGGGGGGGGGGGGTTTATAGTGGAGGAGAGGAGGGTATTCCCATTATT
This sequence comes from Viscum album, assembly GCA_963277665.1. NCBI lineage: Eukaryota > Viridiplantae > Streptophyta > Magnoliopsida > Santalales > Viscaceae > Viscum > Viscum album. The sequence continues at coordinate 239,275,880 of OY728137.1, forward strand.
TTACTCATTATTTTATTTTTTTTCCAAATACAACCAATAATATTGATTCTTGTGACCAAGAATAGTAATATGTGCATGTGAGTTTGAAACAAGTGTGCTTACATCATCCATTATTCTAGTAATAGTTAATTTAACTGATAATGTATATATATGGTAAACTACCATATTTTACTATTCATAAAAAATTCAAGTATTTCAGAAAAATTCCAAAAATTCACCCCAACTATTTTTCGACATGTTTAATTCAAAAATGAACTCCATTTTTTGAAAATAATTTTCTAAATATTATTAATTTAATTTTTAAATAAAATCATAATTTATTCAAAAAATAAAAATTTTAAAACTATAATTTGATTTATATCTCCTTGAAAAATTAATCAAGATCTCATTATCTTATAACCTTAAGAAAATAAAATAATAATATTATTTACTATTCATAAGGGCCATATTACTATTCATATTACTATTCATAAGGGTATGTTTCTATTCACCAAAAATTAAGTTTGTCTTATCAGACTCTAAATATCTTATTGAACGCAACCGTGTATGTCAGTTTTTCAAAATTCAAATTAGAGAGGTGAAAAAATTATGTCTACTAGTGATAGAGATAATATTTTCATTATTTTTCATATGTGTTTCAATGATTTAACCCCTTCCAATTAATCAAATTGAGTTGATTTCAATCATTTTAGTGTTTTGGTGAATTATGGTCTTAATTATGGAAATTGGTTAATTCTAGAAATTTAACAGTTTTGTGGATATTCTATATTTATAGAATATCTTTTACATTTGTGATCCAAATTGTGTGATTCCTTTTTTTAGGACTTTCATGCTCGTGGTCTTTAACTTTTTCTTCTGGACCAAGGTCTAATTCAGCACATAATGGCCCAAAAAAATTCATGAAATGGAAAGAGTTTTATGGACTACAGAATGGACCCCACATTAATTAATGAAGAATATCTCATCCAACAGATGTCCAAATTATGTAATTATAGTTGGAAGAAAAATAGTACTTGAATAATCATTTTCAAATTAAAATTTAGGAATAAATTAGGTCATTAAGGAATCCATTAAATGTGGACAAAAAGAGGAAGTTGAAGAGTCCCCTTGGGAAGAAAACTTTGTTATTAGTAATTTGAGGATAAATTTTGTTAAACTCGTCCAAATTCCTTGATATTTTGAGGAATCATGAAAAAGACATAGGGGAACAACATTTATGAAGACACCTTCCTAATAATATGCCATTTAATATGCTAACCGGACTCAAATTTTCGATGGAGTAATTTTAGAGGGAAATTTTCTACTCCATAAGCCTATAAATAAGAGTGTTCACTTCCATTAAAAGGGTTGAAGAAAGTGAAAGAAGGGATGTTTTAGAGGATTGAGTTCTTAAAGTTATTTCTATTTTCTATTTTCTCTTTTCTTTGTTTCATCATGCTCTCTTCTTCCCCTTTCAACTCTATTACCTTTCACATAGAGGGTAAAACCTTTGAGTGATTGGGGAAGGGGGAGTTTCACTTTTATAATGTCGGTGTTTTTTGATTAAATGTAAAACCCTATTTTTCTTTTTAATGAATTCTATTCTAATTTTTTCCCAATTATCTTAATGATATTGTGTTTTGGGTTTGGTGTATTCATCGTTAATAGCTTTGGTTGAAGACTTTTAATCTCCCTCTGCCTAGTGCAATTTGTCTCGATCAAGCAAATTGTGTTAGGTGGTGAGTGTCCAGCGATCATTGGCACATGTGTGGAACTAGTGAAATTTTTCTAGAGTTCTAAGGAGAAAAAATTCCCGATCGGGACTTTCCTGAGTTTTTTAGGAATTGTTTATGAACTTCTATGCATATAGGAGTGAGTTCCATTTCTTTCTTCATCCAAAGGTGATTGATAACTTGATTTAGGAGTATTTCATTTGTTTTTCAATAAGAAGAGAGAGAAGATAATATTATTGACTATGATGACATTGAAAAAGGAGATCCTACCCTTACCCCATCACTCTCTTCATCCATTAGTGTTCAATCTTTATTTTTAATTACTTTCTTTATCTTTCAACTCAAATAATTTCAAAAACAACCTCTTCTTATTTCTTTAATTTAAGTGACAAGTTTAACTATTGTGAACTCATCTTTATAGAAAACCTAGGCTGACCAATTTACTGCATTTTTAACTTAGTTTATATAAGTTTTTTTCACACCCCAAGATAGGCACGTGTAAAAACTTGGTGTCGTTGTCGGGGAGGTAGTGCCAACAGTTTTTTTCTCTCTATTTCTTTTCACTTTTCTTATTTTCATTCCAAAGTTGCATGACTAGAACCTAAAACACTGAACCATTCCCCATTGACCCTGAAATTGAAATAACTTTGTTTAATAAGCTAATAAACTTTAATTTACAATCTTAATTTGAGGAAATTTCTCTTACATACTCGAGTAAAACTTCAAGTGTTCACTCCGAGCCTGTCATCATGGTTTGAAATCAAAACCCAACTCTAAGAGAACTTTGTACCCCACAATTCCTTAATCAGAATAATCAAATTTTTATGCCAGTGTTAAAAAATAATTTTTATATAAAACCAAACATGATTCCATTGCTTCCAAAGTTTCATGTCTTGACAGGTAAAGATCCCAACAAACATATTAAAGAATTCACACATGTCTTCTCAACCTTCAGACCATGTGGAGTAGCTGAGGAACAAGTTAAGTGGAAGGAATTCACGTTTTCATTGGAAGGAGCTTCCAAAGAATGGTTTTATGGTCTATAACCTGGATATGTGGATGATTGGAATGACCTGGTGAGATACTTTATACAAAGATTCTTCTCCGCCTCCAGAAGCACAACCACCAGAAAGGAGATCTATGCCATCATACAATCATATGGAGAAACCCTTTACGAGTACTGGGAAAGATTTGAAAAGCTATGTGCCAGTTTCCCACATCAATACATTTAAGAGCATCACTTTCTTGTATTATTCTATCAAGGCTTACTGGACAATGATAATAACCTTCTTGATGCATCATCTGGAGGTGTATAGATTGACAAGTCACCAGAAGAAGCCTAAGGTTTGATTGAGAAGATTTCACAAAACTTGCAATAGTTTGGTATAAGAGGTACTAGAACAAGAGGTATTCATGAGGTACACACTTCTCATCCATCACCCTTACTAGGAACTAAGATTGAAGATCTAACCAGTTTGGTGAGACAGATGGCCTTGAAACAAGTGGGTGACCAACAAGCACCAGCTAAGGTATGTGGTTTATGCTCATCACCAGATCATTTCACCAACCAATGTGCTGAAATACAAGGAATGGAAACTTGTGTGATATCTTTTCATCAAAGGTAATTCCAACAAAATAAAGTATGGATAGATCCAAACCATGTTCAATACAGGTTTGGAAATCAGCAGAATCAAGCTAGACCCCCATTCCAGCAGCAATTCCAAAACCCCCCACCATTTCAACAAAATAAATCTTATAACCAGCCTTATCACCACCAACCACCCACTTTCTTAAAACCCTATGAGTATCCATCAACCAGTGCACAACCCATAATTTTGAACCAACAACATATACGTGATATTGATGGGATGAAATACACTATAAAAGATTTTTCCACCAAGTTTGAAGGTCTCATGGACTTCCTAACCAAAAATCCCAGGAAACTTCCTTACCAAAAAATCCAAAACCTAAAGGATAATGTCATCATGAAAACAAAAAGAAGTGGAAAAGAGCTCTCACCATCAGAATCCCATGAACCTAAAACAAGACCACCTGAGTTGAGGGAGAATTAAGTTGTAAACTTTGAAAATTATATGAAAATGCATTGTGAGGAAGAGAAGAAAGAGGAGAAAGAGAAGGATAGTCCAAGGAAGAAGAGACAAGAAACACAATTTCAAAGGAAAAAAAGGGAGAAGAAAGACTTCCCCCCTCCATTTCCATCAAGGATGATTGAATACAAGAAATTGCAGGAGGAAGCACTTCAAAAAGAAATTCTGGACACCTTTCAGAAAGTGGAAATCAATATCCCCTTACTTGAAGCAGTCAAAACAATTCCAAAGTATGCTAAATTTTTGAAGGATATTTTCACCAAGAAGAGGAGACTTCAAGGGAATGAAAGGATCAACTTTAGAAGAAGTGTATCAGCCCTTATCACACCATAATTTCTAACCAAATGTCAAGATCCAGGGATGTTTTCCATTCCTTGTACCATTGGTTCTTTAAATTTCTATAATTATTTTTGTGATCTAGGTGATTCAATTAATGTATTGCCTCACTTAGTATATACTTCTTTGTAGATGGAAGACTTTAATCCCACAAGAGTGGTGGTCCATCTTGCAAATAGATCCACAATTTTCCCTATAGGAGTTTTGGAGAATGTCCTTGTGAAATTAGAAGATCTCTTATTCCTAGATGAATTCTATGTGCTAAATATGGAAGAAGATAGGAGCCTGTCACATTCTCCCATCATTTTGGTGAGACCTTTCTTGAAGACGGCTAAAACCACCATTAATTTCCACAAGGGGACACTCACCATGTAGTTTGGAGAGAGCACTATCCACTTCAATATTTTTGAATCCTTGAGGAACCCATCATATTATCACTCCCTTTTTTCACTTTCCCATGAAGTTGGTGCAGAACCCATTGAAGAATCATGTATTATCTATGAATTCTTAAACTTAAGAGATACTTCTTCCATTGAAAATATCATTGAACCTGTGGATGCCCAACATGCTGGAGATTCTGATTTCATCTGGGAGGAAGAGGTAAAATATGATTTCTTTGATGATTTGTTAAATGATGAGGAATATGATATGGTTTCTTGTGTGTAGGAGGTCCAAAATTTGAAAGTGGGAAACGCCAATTTAGTTTCATCCCTTGAGCATTCCCCTGATCTGAAACTCAAACCACTCCCCACTGATTTGAAATATGTGTACCTTAGGGAGGGAGAGAAACTACCAGTGATAATTGATAATAATCTCTCTAAAATGCAATATAAATCATTGATTAATATTTTGAGAGAGAATATCCAAGAAATAGTGTGGAGTTTAGGTGATATTCTAGGAATCAACCTAAAAAAATGCTCACATAGAATTTTTCTTTAGGGAGATTCCAAACCTGTCAAGGAACCCCAAAGTAGGTTGAATCCCACTTTAATGGAGGTTATGAAGAAGGATATTGAGAAGATATTAGAGGATGGTATCATCTATCCCTTCTCATATTCAAAGTGGGTTAGCCCAATTCATGTAGTTCCAAAAAAAACTGGCCTAACCACTGTGAGGAATGAAAAGAATGAATTAATCCCTATGAGAATTCAAAATATCTGGAGAGTGTGCATTGATTTTAGGAAGTCGAATCAGGTCACTTAGAAATATCATTTCCCCATTCCCTTAATTGATCATATGTTATAGATATTGGCATGGAAAACTCATTATTGCTTTTTGGATGGATTTTTAGGTTATTTCCAGGTACCCATTGCACCTGAGGATCAAGAAAAGACAACCTTTACATATCCCTTTGACACTTTTGCATATAAAAGGATTTCATTTGGATTATGTAATTCTCCAGGTACATTTTAGAGGTGCATGGTAAATATATTTTCTGATCACATTGAATATTTCTTGGAGGTTTACCTGGATGATTTCACAATTTTTGGAAACTCTTTTGACCATTGTTTGAAAAATTTGGAAAAAGTTTTGAAAACCTGCATTGAAAAGAATCTATTTTTAAATTTTGAAAAGTGTCATTTCATGGTTGAGAGAGGGATTGTCCTTGGGTATTTCATTTCCAAAAATGGAATTGAAGTTGATAAGTCAAAAATTAAAGTGATAAATTCATTGCCTTACCCAACTTGTGTGAAGCATGTTAGATCTTTTTTAGGACATGCAGGATTATACAGAGGGTTTATCAAGGATTTAAGTAAGATTTATCTCCCTCTCTCAAGATTTCTTTTGAAATATGATGATTTTGATTTCAATGGTTTATATAGGGAATCCTTTGATGAGATTAATAGGACATTGATTGAAACAACTGTGATGCAGCCACAAAATTAGGAAGAACCATTTTAGCTACTTTGTGATGCTTCCAACCAAGAAGTTAGAGCAGTCCTTTCTTAGAGAATTGAGGGAAGGCCACAAGTCATTGAATATGATTCAAGAACCTTGGATTCAGTTCAATTCAAATACATAACCATAGAAAAGGAGTTTTTAGAAGTTGTTTTTTATTTGGAAAGATTTAGATCATATTTGCTTGGAACTAAAGTCAATGTATTTTCTGATCATACAGCTCTCAGGTACTTGATGAAGAAGGATAAAGCTAAGCCGAGGCTAGTGAGATGGATGTTACTACTATAGGATTTCAACATATAAATCAAGGACAAAAAGGGATCTGAGAACCAAGTGGATGATCATTTAAGAAGACTTCCCAACACTTCTGAAGTTGAAATTCTATAAAAAGAACCATTGAATAATCACCTTCCAAGAGAGAAGATGAACTTGGTTAAAGGAGAAGTGCCTTGGTATGATGACATGGTCAATTATCTGGTAACATCTCAGGTCCCATCTCATTTAAATTCTCATTAAATTCACAATTTGAAAGCTGAATCTAGATATTACATTTGGGATGATCCATTTCTTTGGAATATTTTCAATGAACAATTGATAAGAAGATGTTTTCCTGAGAGTGAAATGGTTTCTGTCTTTGAGTTTTGTCACACATTAGCTTGTGGAATCCACTTTGGACCTCAAAGGATAGCAAGTAAGGTGTTAGAATCTGGACTTTATTGGCCAACCATTAAAGATTCTCATGAATTTTACAAAAGGTGTCCAAAATGTTAGTTTTCTGGAAACATTTCATAGAGATAAGAAATGACCTAAAAACCACTTAATTTTTGTGAGATTTTTGAAGTCTAGGTGATAGATTTTATAAACCCCTTCCCAATTTCATTTGGAAATTATTATATCTTGCTTGCGGTTGATTATGTTTCCAAATGGGTGGAAGAAAAATCCACTAGGACTGATGGTGCTAAAGTTGTTTGTGATTTTGTCAGGGCTAACATATTTTGTAGGTTTGGAGTGCCTAAAGACATCATCAGTGATCAAAGGGATCACTTTTTCAATAGGATAAATGAGGCTTTATTGAAGAAGTATGAGGTTCATCATAAAACATCAACTCCTTATCACCCACAAAAAAATGTTTAAGTTGAAGTGTCCAACAGGGAAATCAAAGGAATTTTAGAGAAGGCTATTAAAACAAACAGGAAGTATTGGAGCCAGAGGTTAGAAAACACATTATGGGATTATCAGACAGCGTACAAGACCCCGATTGAAATGAGTCCATATAGGCTGATTTATGGAAAAAGTTTTCACCTACCTGTGGAACTGGAGCATAAGGAATATTGGGCTATGAGAAAGATGAATTTGGATCCTAAAAGTGCTGGGAGAGAGAGAAGGTTGTAGTTGAAGGAGTTGGAGGAAATTAGAAGAGAATCATTTTAAAATTATAGGATTTACAAAGAGAGAACACGTGTGGCTCATGATAAGCTAATCCAACCGAAAGACTTCCATCTTGGAGATAAAGTGTTGTTATTCAACTCAAGACTCAAGCTGATGCCAAGTAAACTTCATTTTAGATGGGAGGGTCTATTTATAGTTACCCATGTATATCCTTTCGGTGTTGTGCAGATTGTGAATGATGGATAGAAGGAGCCATTCAATATTAATGGATATAGGCTGAAGAAATTCCATGGGACCATTCCATCAGATCCAGTGGAGGAGATCCCGCTCTTCCAACCTGTCTATCAATAAGAGACATCGGGTTGTACCTCTCCTTTACACTTGATTACTGCTATGATTCATTTTAAAATCTGATTACATGTTAAATACACTTGAATTCATTGAGTAAACTGCACCATTTAAGTGTGGGTGAGGGAACCTTTGTATATTAAGATTTTCATTTGTTTTTTGTTTTTCAAAAACTAAAAAAATTGTGTGTTTTCAAAGTTTTGTCTGTTTATTTTTCAGTTTTTGGTGTTTTTTTGAAACTTTTGAGCTGAAATGATTATCATTTCCATTTTTAAAACCCATGTCATTGAGTGAACCAATTTATTCCATGAAACTGAGCTTAAATGAATACTGAAAATGACTTTGTTTCAAGTTCAATTCTTTGAGAATTTTATTAAAAGTACTTTGATTTTTGAATCCCATGCCACATTTCACTATCTTTATATTTGAAATCACTTTCTCGTGAGGCTTATGAACCATTTTTGTCATATTATTTTCACTCACCTCACTTATTGATAGAACCATACCATGCATGTTTAAACCATAATTTGATTTATTCCTTTCAAAACTTGAGGGTTTGGGGTACATGTGTTTTAAATGATTGAGGCATTTCTTTGGTTTAAAAGCCCCCTTTTCAAGAGATTCTATTTAATTCTGGACTACCTTGTAAATTTAATCCTTGTAGCCCTTAGAATCCATGAACAAACTATTAAGTTAGCCACATTACAATCCAATTTTCCCCATCCAACTTGCTCTTGAAGTGAAATTGCATGATCTAGTTGAACTTAAGTGTGGGAAAAGATGTATTGTGTTTTTCTACCTCATTTGGTAAAACTTTGGGTGGAAAATAAAATGATAAAGAGATGCATGTGATGATGAAAAATCATTATGTTTAAAGCTGTTCCTTTTCTGGAGCTTTCATGATAAAAGAAGTTGTGCCTTTCTGGAGCTTTTAATGGAGGAAGAAAGTTGTGCCTTTTCTGGAGCTTTCAAAAAAAACCTGTTTGAGAAGATTGAAATTTTTGCTGCTGAAATGCTGATATGTTTGAACATTTCTTGAGATTTTATGATTATAGAGCTGAATTTATACTAAGGGGAGTGAGGAGGATACCATAATTAAGTGAAAATAAGAATTTTGCAATTTTGCTTCAAAAAGATCCAAGCCCTCATCATTCAGCCTCATATTTTTTTCATAAAGATCCTACCAAACAAAAGCCACAGAACAACCCTAAAAAGTACTCATGACAAAAACATGTTCTTGAATCACATCGGGTGGAGAATTATGAGTTTTTCAAACCTATGGTGACCCTTTCATTGGTTTGGATTAGAAAAACTTTGTTGAAAATTGATATTTGTGAGATAAGAGAAAATTCAGGTGAGGTCGGTGTCTTGTGTGCATGAGAGGATAAATGAAGAGGAGAAATATTGAATAATAGAATTTTAGAACTTGTAATAATGGTTATTTATGAGGCATGATATCTTTTATTTCTTGGTGTGGAATTGGTGGATCTCAATGGCACGTGTTTTGAATTTTCTTTGATTTGATTTTGATTTTGACTTTTCCGGGAGTACAATTGATAAGTGTGGGGGAATTGATAGAGATAATATTTTCATTGTTTTTCATATGTTTTTCAATGATTTAATCGCTTCCAATTAATCAATTTTATCTAATTTGTATCATTTTAGTGTTTTGTTGAATTATGGGCTTAATTGTGGAAATTGGTTAATTTTGGAAATTTAATAGTTTTGTGGAGCTTCTGTATTTCAGGAACATCTTTTACATTTGTGATAAAAATTGTGTGATTACTTTTTTTAGGCTTTTAATGCTCATGGGATTAAACTTTGTCTTCTGTACCAAGGTCCAATTCAGCACACAATGTCCCAGAAAAATTCATTAAATGGAAAAAGTTTTCTGGAAGACAGAATGGACCCCACATTAATTAATGAAGTATATATTATCCTACAGATGTCCAAATGATGTAATTATAGTTGTAAGAGAACTAGTACTTGGAGAATAATTTTCACATTAAAATTCGTGAATAAATTAGGTCATTAAGGAATCCATTGAATGCAGACAAAAAGAGGAAGTTGAAGAGTCACCTCGGGCAGAAAAAGTTGTCATTAGTAATTCAAGGATAAATTTTGTTACACTTGTCAAAATTAACTAATATTTTGATTAAGAATGTATAATACATAAAAAAACAACATTTATGAATACAACATCCTAATATTCATCCATTTATTATGTTAACCAGACTCAAACTTTCAGTGGAGTAATTTTGGAGGGAAATTTTCTACTCCACAAGCCTATAAATAAGAGTGTTCACTTCCATTAAAAGGGCTGAAGAAGGTGAAAGAATGGATGTGTTAGAGGATTGAGTTCTTGAAGTTATTTCTATTTTCTTTTTTCTCTTTTCTTTGTTTCATCATGATATCTTCTTCCCCTTTCAACTCTATTACCCTTCACATGGAGGGGTAAAACCATTGAGTGATTGGGGAAGGGGGAGTTTCACTTTTGTAATGTCAGAGTTTTGTGCTTAAATGTAAAACCATATATTTCTTTTGAATAACTTATATTCTCAGTGTTTCCAAATTCTATTAATGCAACTATGTTTTGGTTTTGGTGTATTTATCGTTAATAGCTTTGGTTGAAGACTTTTAATCTCCCTTCGCCTAGTACAATTTGTCTCGATTGAGGAGATTGTGTTAGGTGGTGAGTGTCCAGGGATCGTTGGCATGTGTGTGGAACTAGTGAACTTTTTCTAGAGTTCTAAGGAGCAAAAATTCCTGATTGGGACTTTCCTTAGTTGTTTAGGAATTGTTTATGAACTTCCATTCACATAGAAGTGAGTTCCATTTCTTTCTTCAACCAAAGGTGATTGATAACTTGATCGAGGAGTCTTTCATTTGTCATTCAATAGGAAGAGAGGGAAGATGATATTATTGACTATGATGAAATTAAAAAAGGTGATCCTACCTTGAACCCATCACTCTCTTCATCTATTAGTGTTCAATATTTATTTTCAATTGCTTTCTTTATTTTTCAACTCAAACAATTTCAAAAAACAACCTCTTTTTCTTTCTTTAATTTAAGTGACAAGTTTAATTATTGTGAACTCCTCTTTGGAGAAAACCTAGTTTATCCACTTTAATTCACTTTTAACTGAAGTTATATAAGTTTTTTTCACACCCCACGATAGGTACGTGTCAACTAGCTAGGTTATAACAATGTGGTGTTTTGTAGAGACTCAGTGTTTCATGCATTCAATATTAAATTTATTTACAAAATCTTGGGAGTTACACGACATGTCATTCCAAGTTATGGTTTTCCTGAGATGCCAATAAACACGTTTTTAGTGTTTTAAAACACTAAAACGTGTGTGTAATGGTAAAAACCATATAAAATGACCTTATATTAATGTAAAATCACGGGAAAACCACATTTTAGTTATTTTTGATGTGTACACATAGAAAAACGCATCAATATGATGTGTGGTGTGGTCCGAATGACTCAGTAAACACTTTTTAAAGGTATCAAATCCTTTAAAACATGTTTTGGGGGGTTAAAACTAGTAAAATGACTCATATTTATCTAAAATTAGAAGAAAAAGACTATAGATTCATTCTTTAAATATATGAACTGAAGGAATTCTATTATGAGTTACAGTTTTTCCTAGAAGCTAGTAAACATGTTTTTAGTGTTTTAAAACATTAAAACTTGTATGTAATGGTCAAAAACATAGAAAATGACCTTATATTGATGTGAAATCATGGTAAAACCACTTTTATTTACTTTTTAGATGTATGCATAGACAACACGACAACCCTACGTCTAGTGTGGTTGGAATGACTCAATAGAGACCTTTTAAAGGTACCAAAGCCTTTAAAAACATATATTGGGGGATAAAAACAAAGAAAAAGACTTAGGATTTCCCTAAAATAATAGAAAAACGACCATAGACTATTTTTTGAAATTTAGGAACTAACGACATGTCATTCCGAGTTACATTTTTCATGGGATGTCTGTAAACGTGTTTTTAGTATTTTAAAACACTTAAACATGCGTGTAATATTCAAAACCATAGATAAATACCTCATATTGATGTGATATCATGTAAAAACCACTGTTGAGTTATTTTTGATGTGTATATGTAGAAAACATGTTAATATGATGTCTAGCGTGGTCAGAATGAATCACTAAACACTTTTTAAAGGTACCAAAGCCTTCAAAAACATGTATCCGGGGGTCAAAATCATGAAAAAGAAAACATATTTCCATGAAATCAGAGGAAAATGACCTTATATTTATTTATTAAATGTAGGAACTGACAATACATAATTTCAAGTTACGGTTTTCTCAGGATGCCTGTAAATGCATTTTTAGTGTTTTAAAACACTAAAACATGCGTGTAACGATCAAAACCATAGAAAATGCCCTCATATTGATGTGAAATCATAGGAAACCACCATTGATTTTTTTTAAATATAAGACATGTTTTAATATCAAAGTATTTAATTTTTTTTATTATGTAAATTTCATGCACACTTCACATCGATTTAAAAATTCATTTGAATATTTAATTATACCTTCTTTTCAGTTTCAAATGATGAATCATATCTTAAATAGGAAATTTTATGATTTCAAAGTGTTTTGAACTATATATTATTTATTTTATGTTTAAATTTATTCTATTTTATTACCAAAATAACAAATTTTATGCGCAAAATTTTGAATATATTTTGTGTTTCTTCTCTTTTGCATTTCTTTTTTTAAATGCTATGGTTTTTATTTTAGGTGATAGATTCCAACAATAGGAAGAAGGTTGACCATTTTTATCCGTGAGATTCTTTAGAATGCAGTCGTGATGGTTCTTAGTTTCCATAGTATTTTTAAATTTTATCAATTCTTATACTATAATTATGATTTATTATGATTATTTTTAATTACTATTTTATTTTTTGTTATAGTTGATGAGATGATGTGTTCAGTTTCAGTTGATGAGATGATGTGGAGGTAGAAAGATGCAGTGGAGGTCATGGGGTGGAAGTATATTGGGCATGGGTTGTTGTTGGACATATTTTATATGTATATATTGATGAATGAGGTATAGGTTGAATGAGGTGTATGTTGACTGAGGTGTATGCTGACTGAGGTTATTTTGACTGCAGATGTTTATATATATTAATGTGGATGTATGATGTATGTATGATGAGTTTTTCATAAATTTATGTTTTAGTTTATTGCATTTCATTTTTTTTATATTTATATTTTTTATTAATTATTTTTTAAAAATAAATTTTAATTGTAATATTTAGGGACAGTTTTTAGAAACCACCACTAAGTAATTTAATTAAAATTATAATTCACGGTGGTTAAGATTAACCACCGCTAAACATAACTGATGCTGATGTATTTATTAGTGGTTAGTTTCATTTAATCTTTTTTTGGGTATTTGTTAAAAAAACTACCTCTAAATAAATATTAAACCTTTGTGAAATGATCCAAAAAGACACATACAGAAACTGCCACTAAATTAGAGAAACCACTGCTAAATGACTAGTGATAGTAAAATACACAGTGGTTTTGATAACTACCAGTTCAAAAATAAAACACTGCTAATTACCTATTTTTTTAGTGTTTGATGAATGTATTAAACTCTCGACCATTCCATCATATGAAATGTATCTTAAATAGTAACTTGCATGGAAGATTATTTGAATATTAAAACTTAAAATTTGGTTTTCATAACTATCATAGGATGTATGTGAATATCATACCTTAATATTATAGTAAAAACACTTTATACGATATCACTCAATCATAAAATACGATCAGGTAAGGTAGTGTCATAATCATGCCTTACAATATCCATCAATCATACAACATAATAGGATTTGATGGCGGCATGGAATCATATTCCATGCCTTATGATATACCTTAATTTTATCATATAACCTGGCATATTGTGTTGCATGGAAAAGGGATTTATGGTATCTCATTCAATCTCCCACTTGCACTAAATCCTTATAAACACTATGAAATTTCAACTTATAACATATAATATATGGTAAATTGTGAAATCATGTCCAAAAATATTTTTGGAAACCTATAATAAACTTCACCATATATCTCATCATATAAAATACCTTGTGAATACCCATCCAAAACTCTTTTGAATTAACTCTAAAATAGTTTTAGAGCATCTCTACGAGTCAAAATTAATCCCCATTCAGCCAAACACATAGTGTGACCCCAAATGACTTTATAGCGTTGAGAAAAAAATAAAAATCAATGGATACATAAATGTAAACAAATAGAACCCTCTAATAAAGAATCAATGCTACTCAAGCTACAAGGGGATCTAGTGTGATCTCCACTAAACACATGTATCTTTATTTACGTGTCAACCAGCTACATCATAATGCTATAATACACTCTCATATATTCCCTTTGTCCAAGACATCAAGTGAGCATGAGACAGAGTATTTCAATCTCATATAATCAACTCATATGTTCTCGATTATCCAAGTATAGACTAGATAGGTCAAGGAATACATCACATGTAATTCACCTTTATAGATGATCACATCACATGTCCCTCACCCAAATATATAATCACATCATATGTACTATCTAGGTGTGGTCACCCACTCCTCAATCTATCTCAATCAAGGGACCAAATTTCATACTCATCATATGAGAGGATAAATCCCATCTTGGTTGAGCTTCAACTATTGACATGATAAGAAACATACTCAACCACCCCCTAATGAGCTAACTTCAAGACTTACATAAGAAAGACATCAAAGTATGAAGGTTCTCATGCAAGGTATCTCACCAACCTTAGGCGTGGGGGATCCAAATATGATCCATTCATCCATAATATACCTAGGATACAGTGTATGTCCCTCCATGTGGTATACTTTGTGGGTCATCCAGTGCACAAAAACCCCTTTTGTGCCTCATGAGCATACTATGTTTCTCCATACAAGAGTCCAAGCCATGATGACATTAATATTTCATAATAACCAATTATAATCTATGACAAAGATAGATTAGGGATAAATCAAATCCATAATTTGAGCAGTTAATTATCATTACAATTCATGAAATGTATATCAATATATACATATATGTAGAAAACATGAAAGAATGATAAAGTGGATATGACCTTTTATATGATACATTTTATATTCTTAAACCTTTTAATAATATTTAACAAAAACCTATATAATAACCTGTCTATAATATCATATATGATAGAATTTCTGATCATCCCTATGCTTTCTTCACTTTATGGGGTTTTTTAAATCATTAAATCTATATATAATTCCTTCCAAATCACCATGTGACCATATGATAAAACCCTCCCACTAAACTCTTTAGTGAGTAATGTCTATGAAGAATGAAAGTTTAAATAATGGTGACATTTAAGAATCATACTCCTAATGTTTAACTCCTTAAACATATTCAAAATCCCCAACACTACAACATCAAATGTTACATTTTCATCTTCTATTATCTACTAAGTACATCATCAACATTATTAGAACCCATACCACCAAACCTTTCCCTTGAAATCCATTGGTAAATAATTTAAATATTTACATTATCATTTACTAACACATATTAAATCTTTTTAAGATAAAGCGACATTCACTTTATTTTAGTAACTAAATGTAATTATTTACATTTTTCTTTACCGCCATACCCTAACACTTTTTTAGATATTAAGTGAAATTAAATTTTTATTTTGAATGGAATAATCTTTTATATATTAAATTTGAACTTCAATAAGTTCAAACATATTTCTACTAGACTCTCAGAATATCATGATAAGATACACAAACTCCATTGTGATGGTAAATGACACTTATTTCTTTTAGTAGGATTATTTAAAAAATAAACTATAGTTTCCATGTCATCTATGATATTCTATGTGTTTAGATCATTTCTATCTAAAAATAAGACATTATTATTTAAAATATGAAGGTTCTGAGAGCAGCAGAAGTGCTTATCAGGGTCAGGATTGACTCATTAATTGTCTGATTCAATGGATATTCCATGATGTACATGATTTTGTATCCATAATCAAAGAAAAATTTCCAATGAAACTTGACAGACACACTATAACCAAGAGGATATTTCATGTTAATTTTATAATAGATTTAATTGGATAGGAAGAAATAATTCTTTGGTCTTGAGATCTCTCTTCAATGAAGATATTGATAATAAAAGACCCTTTTGATATACTATCATCTCTATTGTAGGATACAAGTGTAGAATCCCTTTAGTGATGATCCACACATGCTCCTTTGATCTCCAAAAAATTCCAATGGATTTTAGGGTACTAGTTGGGAAGATTGATCATATTGAAGTGTTTACCTTGATCACTGTGATGATTTATTTGGGATTGAATAGTTTCACTTACACTCTTGTTCTTGAGAAAATATAGGAGGAAGGATAATATCACAAGTTTGATAGAAAAACCACAGATCATTCTTCAATATTGAGAGAGAATTATAGATTTTCTTGTGCACAAAAATTATCCAATAATTTATTAAACCTAGAATAATAGACATAATAGTATATTTATAGAGTTATGAGTCATGTTTAAATATTACTTAATTGCATATAAACTATTAATAATATATTAAACCCTTAAATAACCTCATACCATCCCATAATAATAATAATATTGTTTTCTCATGGTGTGAGATAACTGACTCAATGATAAATTTTATTATATCATCTTGAAAATTAATATTTATCATCATACCTTGTCTTGTTATGCTCATCCTTATCTATATCTATGGAATACTCAAATAAATATTTAATTTAATATTTATTCATTAAATAAATAAATAAATAAATATTCTTTATCCATGTAATTAAATAATTTTCTTGAAAATAAATATTTATTTAATTTATGTGATCTATAAAACCTGAATACAATTATTTCACATAGTTGAGATTAATATTTATTCTAATAATTAAATTCAAATAGAATTTAATTGATATCGATAGAAACACTTAGTGTGTGACCCTCTAGGCCCCTTCCTCATTGGAATTAGATGGCCTTACCTAAAGTCCAATATTACTATCTAATGATGGATTAAGTCACCCAAGATGATGAAATTAATATCATAATTTTGACAACCACATATGAGTGTAGACTGTGTAATATAATCTCATTATCTCAATATATCATTAAGCAGGTTGCATACTTGTGTTATTAACCTTAATTCATGATATATCTTTCTTTTATTATCTATAATGAACATTAATACATCACCATGTACAAGTAATTTATTTCAATTGTTATATTCCAATCAAATGGATAAGATATTGTCTTCTATAAATGTAAGGGAAAAAAAATCCTTCCTTGACTTATTCATTAATAACATATCGATCATGACTTTCCCAACATATTCTAGTTTGCATGAACATAGTGTTTCATGGGTTTCTTCAATACATCTAAGTAAATGAGTCACAATTTATATTAATATTAATCTTAAATTTTAAGTACCATTACACACACTCGTAGATAGAAATATCTAATGACACATAAATATGCAGAATTCCTATTGGTGGGTGTAGCCTCATAATCTATCATCTCGGAGATTACCAAGTTTGAAATTTATGAGATAAAGCCTTGTCCTCTTATGATAACTCTCAATTGAAAGTAAAAAAACTATTTTCTCCATCATAGTTGATCGTCTTGACCGTAGGATAAAATATTTAAGAGACATCATCATTGAATCTCAAGGTTCTCATCATAACGGGGAACTGTTATAACCTATTTTGATGAAAAAGATACCATAGGACATTAAAAAATTAAATTAATGAAGAATAATGATAAATATATGATAATACATATTTAATAATCACTTATTTTAATATAATCAATAATCTAAATTACAAACCAATTGGTTCTAGGACACAAATTCCAAAAAACTCCAACTTGGCCTAGAGCCAAATGCTTATGAATTTCAGTGTGCTAGCTCTCACATGAAGATCATGTTTTTACTAAGATGGGGGTTTTGTTAAGGGGTCCACCATGTTGTATTCCATGGAAATACTGCTCACTAAAACTTCACTTCTCTGAGAAAAATCCCTCAAGAGATGATACTTTCAGAGTATATGCTTCATCCACTAATGTGACCTTGATTATTTGGACAGAGCCACAATTGCAGTATTATCATAATAAACTGTGATATGGTTTTTACTTCTAGGTACCACATACATATCTTAGATTAAATTTTTTATCCATAATGATTCTTTTGTTGCATCATAAGCTAAAATATACTCTAACTCCACTATATAATCAACAACCACTGCTATCCTTGAGCGCCTCTAGCTCATGACTCCTCTATTGATGCTGAAGAAAAATCCTAACTATGAATTTAGATCATATTGATTTTTATAGAAACTAGAATATGCATATACTCTAATGACTATCTAATTATGTCCTCCATATACTAGGAACATATCCTTAGTTTTCTTCAAATACTTAATGATGGTTTTGATAGCTATCCAATGGTTGTCTCTTGGTTCTGCATGATATCTGCCTACTGCACTTAAGGTATAAGAAAAATATATCTTGGTACACAACATGACATACATGACTAACCCAATTACTGACACATATGGAATATCTTCCATTCTATATATCCCCTCATGTGTTCGAGGACACATTTTCTTGAAATGATGAATATCATGTGACATAGGCAACAATCCACTCATAAATTGTTCCATATTGAATCTCCTCAGCATCTTGTAAATATATGAACCTTGACTTAGACTCATAAGAATCTCGGGTCTATTGTGATGGATATTAATCCTAAGAACATATTCTACTACACTTAAGTCTTTCATGGAGAATCACTTATTTAACCATGTCTTAATAGTCAATAAGATTGGTATCTTGTTTCCAATAACTAAAATGTAATCAAAATATACTATTAATAAAAAAAACACCCCCAATAAAGTTTTTATAGACACAAGACTCATATTTTTTTCTTATGAAACCAAATTATGTTATAGATTTATCAAAACAAATGTTCCATGACCTGGATATGCTTTAATCCATATATGGATATTTGTAACTTAATTATTTTATTAGAATTACCTAGTGTCACAAGCCCATCTGGTTCCTTAATATACACATGATCCTAAATTTTCCCATTAAGTAAGGTTTTTTTGACATCCATCTTCCAAATATCGTAGTCATTATATGCTATTATGTAAAGTAGAATTCTGATGGATTTAAGCATGGAGAATGGTGAAAAGGTTTCATAATAGTCTATTCCTTGATTATATTTGTACCCTTTTGCATCCATTCATGCCTTATAGTTACTGAATTGACCATACATGTCTAGTTTTTTTCTTGAATAACCATTTGAAACTAATGGTATTTACATCAACTA
The DNA here is from genome assembly GCA_963277665.1 of Viscum album. Classification (NCBI taxonomy): domain Eukaryota; kingdom Viridiplantae; phylum Streptophyta; class Magnoliopsida; order Santalales; family Viscaceae; genus Viscum; species Viscum album. The sequence continues at coordinate 239,295,081 of OY728137.1, forward strand.
GAGGATCTATCAAAATCTAGTCTTGGTTTTGATACATGGAATCTATTTCAGAATTCATTACTTCTTTCTATTTAGCACCTTATGCGCCACTTACTGCTTCCTTGTATGTTAAAGGATTATTATTATAGACTTACAATGATTCACCATCCTCGATGACTAGAAAACTATATCTTTTAGGTTCTCTAATATCTCTTGTACTCCCATGTAGTAATTGTGTGTCTGGAATAGTTTCTTCCACATGGATTTATAGAACTTTCTCCTATACCAACTCTTGTATATATTGAGCTTAGAATTCATTGAATTCTATATCACTCCCACTATCAATTTTTGATATGTTATCCTTATCAATAGATATGGAATGTCTTTCCACTAATACCTTTTTATCTGATGGGTAATATAGGTAATATCTTCTTGTTTCCCTAGGATATCCTATAAAGATACACTTTGTTCATCGGGGTGCAAGTCTGCTTTCTGAAGAGCCCTTAACAAATGCTTTTCATCCCCACACATGTAATTTTGACAACATGAGTTTCTTTAAAATCCATAATTGGCATGTTATACCATATTAAACTTTAGTTAGTACTTGGTTTATTTTTTATGATTTTTTCTGTAATGCATAACCCCAAAATAAAAGTGGAATATTTTCTTAAATTATCATTGACCTCACTATGTATAAAAAGTACGGTTCCTCCTTTCACTTACACCATTACTATAGGGTGTGTAAGGAGAAGTGAGTTGGGATAAAATCACATACTCCCATAAACAGTCAATGAAGTCTTGATTAAGATATTCTCCACCATGGTCTGAGAGGATTTTCTTAATATTATTACCAAGATGGTTCCCAAACTCAATATTGAAATATTTAAATTTCTCAAAGGATTTATAATTATACCTCATTATGTAGATATATCCATAGATACTAAATTCATCAGTAAAATTTATGAAGTATGAGTATCCACCCCTTGTTTCAAATGGTAATGGTCTACACAAATCATTGTGAACTAACTTTAGAATCTCTATGGCTCTTTCAATTTTTCCACTAAATGTAGATTTGGTCATTTTACCTTGTAAACACACTTGAAAAATACCAAGTGGTTTTAGTTAAAATGAATCTAAATAACCATCTTGATGTAACTTAGTCAATACTTTCTCATTTACATTACCTAAGTAGTGATGCCATAGCTGGGTGTAGTATGATTCATGTAGATCGAATTCGTTATCTATTGCCAATACTGGGTTCTTATAATATAATACAGAAAGACCATTATGTAAATGTGTCTTACTATAACATATGATTTCTTTATAAAATAAGAAAAATTAATTTCTAAAATTGGAATTTTAACCTTCCATATCTAATTTAGATACAAAAATTATTTTTTGGTAATTATTGGAACATAGTAACAATTATGAAGAACTAAGACCATTATCATCAGCAATGTGAGGTGGTAGTCACTAATGGATAGTGCTACTAACTTATCTCTATTTATGGATCACAAATCCAACTCACCCTGTGAAACCTTTCGAAATACAATAGGATTTAGTATTTTTATACAAATGTGAGAACCTCATGTGGTATATAATACCAAATTAATATAAATTGAAAGGTTTCACTCAATAAAAAACAAACCTAAATCATCACCTTGTCTCCTTCCCATAGTGTAATTTTCTTCCAATATCCCTTCTTTCCATAGAAGAAATTGACAAGATCATTATCCCTCACTTCCACTTTAACCTTCCTCTTCTTATAAGGGAAGTGTATAGAATCCTTAAACTTGGAATTAGTCTTGGTTATTTTTTCCTTACCTTTTCTCTTATTCCCCATAAGAAGAAAAGATTTGTTAGGATTTAATTCCTTATCAGTATAGAAAATTAAAGGAGTTATCATAGTAACTTATTAATATTTTTCAGGGTTAAATTCATAATAAATTTAGGGAATATCTAAGTAAGTGAGGTTAAAATGATATCAGTGCACAATTCATCTTGTAGTTTAAACTTTAGAATTCCCAAATGCTCATTGTATCCAATCATTTGTACTATGTAAGGTCCATCGGGTGCACCTTATCCAAGATTGTGCATGAAGAGTGCCTTGGAGATCTCAAACCATTCTTGTCTTGATCTCTCTTAATAAGGATCAAGAATTTGACTAAGCATTGCATATGCATCCATGGAATCATGTGATTTTTGTAGTTCATTGGACATGAAAGATGGCATTAAACACTGGTAAGGATATTGTATTTACTCAGTATTTTTCACAGTGATAGTGTTGTGGTTTTTAAACATTCCATTTTATTCTAGAATAATTTAGATTATATTATTAGTACTTTATTTGATTACCAAAAGTGAGGAAAAATAAATGTAAATATATCTCTCCCACTATTTTATCATGTACTAACAGTCCTCACTATTAGACTTGGAATGTCTAGTTTCTTATACATTTTAGTAACAAGGATTCATATTTCCCTTCTCGTAACCTAAGAAAGGGTCTAATCAATTACTCAAAGGTATTTAGGTAGGAAAGTATTTTATAATTATGGGTTTTCATCTCCTTGATCAGTTGAGTGGACTTCCCAATATAGGAACCCTCAGCTAGGTTTTCTAAACACTTTCCTCCATGTTACATCAAGTATAGAAAGGGTTACTCCTATAGATGTAAATTGGTTAAGTCAACCCAAAAATTTTATAATAACTACCTGATAAAAGTAAGTGTCACAATAAGGGTTAGACTAAAACTTTGTTCTATGATTTTATTCCTAATCAAGCAATGAAAGGCTTAGTCAGACTTACTATTTTGTTGAGGGTTTTTATTTATTATGAATAAAATTTTCTTATTTTATCCTTTACATGTATTGTTAATATTAAGTGGATTTTACTTATGGTATTAACCATGTTATGATAAAGAATTTATGCATAATTCATTTATTTTAATTCCCTATTTACATATTAGTCCATCGATTTATGTGATCACAATATTACATCAATAAAATAAATCATGCAACAAATCTAAATAAAATAAATAAATTAATTACATGATCATGAGACTTATATAATGTTTAATTTATTGATATAACTATAAATCAACCTATGACCTTATGAAAAAACTCTTTGTTCTAGTATTGGCATGATTTTCAGTATCCAACCTATCCACCTATGAATTCCCCTAGTTGGTTTTCCTTAGTTCTATCCTGAACTACTTTTTCCCTGACTCCACCTTGAACTAAATCCATGCACCTTTGGATACTCATTTTATTACATATGTTTTATAACTCACACATAGGTTATGGGATCCAAAAGATTACTTAAGGGGAATCACTTAAAGGAATCTTGGATATGTAGGTCCAACATAATAAAGGAGGGAGAGATGACACAAAAACCATAATATTTTATTTAATAGTAAATAATTGTAAACCCATACTATAAAATTAAATTAAACAAAACCAACACATATATAGTGTCACGCCCGGACTTTGCTCTGAGGTATGACCTTAATTTTAAATTTTTATTTCATGAGTTTAATCGCTTGCTTATTTAATTACTGGTTTTAAGTGCGGGCTGAACCTGATGTGAGGCCTTTGCTGTGGCGCTGATAAATGCGCATTATCTCTACACCGCTCGGTGCACGGGTAGAGCACGGGTGTAGCCGCATGACCTTGCCTTTTTAACATGCGGCGCTCGCTACGCGAACGTTCTTTTTCCGGGCGATTAACTTCAGTTTCAAAGTATTATTATTATTATTATGTTATTATTATTATTATTATTATGTTATTATTATTATTATTATGTTATTATTATTATTTTTATTGCTAATAGTATTATTATTTTTATTGATTATTATGTTATTAGTATTATTATTACTTTTATTATTATTATTATTATGATATTAATATCATTAATTTATTTTAATTATTTTGTCTAACTTCCCCCCCGAAACCCTAGCCGCCACTCCTTTCTCCTATTTTACTTTTCTTTTTATCTTTTCTTTTCTATTCCTTCTCCCCCATGTTTCCCCCCTCTCCTTATCTTCTTCTCTCCCTCATTTATCTCCTTCTTCCGCGGCACACCCCACCCTTCCCTCCTCCTCCTTTTCTTTCCTCTCCCTTGAGGGCCCTCCCCTCTCCCCATCTCTCTCGTCTAGCGCGCCACCCCTTTTCTCCCTTTCTCTCTTCTCTCCCTCTTCTTCCACCTCACCCTAGCCGCACCTGCACCCCCCCCATCTGCTGTCCTCCCGTCCGAACAACGCCCATCCCCAGCTCGACGGCGCCTCCTGGTTTGGCTGCTCTCCTCTAGCAGACCGCCGCACCCCTGTCCCGTTCGGCCGCCCTACCTGCTCCCAGGGCCGGCGCACCTACTTCCTTCTCCGCCCCATCCGATGACCTACCAGCCGACGTACCCCCTCCTACTCACCAGTGCCTGAGCACCCTCCTGCTCACCAGTGCCCGGGCCCCCTCCTACTCACCAACACCCGAGCTCCCTCGGCTGACCCGCATGCAGTCGGCGCTCCTCCTCTGCTCCGCCGAATAGGGTTTGTTTTATTTATTTTAATTCATTCTATTATTTTATTTTATTTAATAAGTTATTAACGTTTTATTATAATTATTATTATGTGATCATTATTATTATTATAGTATTGTTATTATTATTATTATTATATTAATAATATTATTATTATATCATTATTATAATTATTATTATGTTAATACTATAGTATTGTTATTATTATTATTATTATCATTATTATTATATCATTATTATGATTATTATGTTATTATGATTATTGTTATACTATTATTATTATTTTGGTATTATTATTATTATGTTATTATTATTATTCTTATGTTAATATTGTGATTATTATGATTTTATTATTATTATTATTATATTATTGTTATTACTATTATTTTTTTTATGTTATTATTATTATTGTTATTACTATTATTATTATTATGTTATTATTATTATTGAACCTGTTTAACGGTCTACTGTTTTAGGACCTATTTGACGGATCAATACGGTGCGACCGTTGCGCAACGGGAGTTTTGCGCCGTGTTATTTTCCGTTCCTATTTGAGGTAGGTGGTTCCGCACACAAGTATTAGTTTACAATCATTTACTTGCTTATTTAATTAATTTAATGCTTTATCCATTTGTTTACATGCCGTGAAATTTTTCCTCTGACTTAGAGTTATTGTGTGTTTATTTAGTTAGAGCTATGTTCAGGTGATTCTAGTTAATTTTATTGTGAAAACTCCCTTTGGGTCCGTTTATTATTGTTGAAAACTATGCAGCGTGTGTTAGGGAAATGTGGTTGTCTTGGAAAATATTTTGAGTAACTTTTTCCCTTTGAATATTTTGCAACATGTTTTGAAACTGCTTAATTATTTTAATGGTTTGACTGGTTATAAAAAGTGTTTTTTTAAAAAACTATGCAGCTGGTTTAATTTAATGTGCTAGCGGTGCAGGCTATGTTTTAAAACGCTTTGGTGTGCGTGTGGTTTTTAAAAAAAAATATTAGTGTGCGAGTGACATGTTATGTGAAATTTGAATTTAGGTGAGCACAAGGAGGGAAGCCGAGGTATTAGGTGGGGAGACTAGGACTAGTGAGCTAGTGTTCCGGAGATGACCCGACCCAGTTTCACTGGCAGGTTTGACGATTGCAACACTAACTAAACATATGATATCTGAGGGTCGTGGCCTTCTAAGCCACGTGTTCTGAGGGTCGTGGCCTTCTAAGCCACGTTATCTGAGGGTCGTGGCCACCTAAGCCACGTTTCACCGAGACACGACGTTCTAGGGTCCCACATGTTTCTAGTACCCATAGGGCCTCTCCCATCCTTTGGTGCTACCGGTTACTTTGTGCGCACAATGATACGTGATATGTCACTTGAGTTACTACCCTAACGTGTTTATCTTGAACTTTCTTTCTTTTAAGTCGTTTTATGAAAACCATTTCTTTTTTCACCTCTTTATTTCTTTATTTAGCATTGCAAATGGAATGTTTTTTGATATTTGCGCGTGGAATCTTTTCTTGGTGATATATTGCTGGGTGATTGCTCACACCCTACTTACACCCTTGGGTGTAAGTAGATTTGTTTACTTTTGATACAGGTAAGGGTCCAGTTTTTGGGAGCAGTGGTTCAGGTTGTTAGCAGGCCTATCTACGTGGCGTTTTGGTGGTGGCTTAGGAGTGGTGTCCTCACACCGGGCGACAGTTCTTAGGTTGTTTTTTAGTCACCTTGTTTTTAGTGTTATTTGGGTTTTGAATACTTGTGACTCAAAAACCTGTTTTGGTTAAATCCACGTCTGGCTGCCACTTTTACTTTTGTTTGGTTTATTTTGGATGGATGCTTTATTTTTGTTACTCGGGTAAATCGTTACCAAAGTTTAAATTGATACCCGGGCACTTGTGCCAGCCCTTGGGGATCGGGGACGCCCTTTGGGCCTTGCTGCGGGCCGGGTCAGGCGTTGAGTTGATGGCGACCCGATTCGGTTCGTGACAAAATGGTATCAAAGGGAGGTTAGCTCTTGGTCTATGTTATTTGAGATGAGTTGAATTATACAGGAGTTGGGTCTGTCGGGGCTCAGAATTCATGTTGCAAGTAGGGTTCCTGGCCAGCACGCCTCGTGACAGATACTGAGTCACCATGGGATGTCAGGGTGCTTGTTTCACTTATTTTCTAGGTGGGACGTGCAGGCTGCAGACTGTACGTGGACACCAGGCGAGAAAGTAGAGTTTTTGCACGAAGTTGTTTTTGCATGTTTGTTCTACTGATGATTATTTATCTTGTTGAAAAATTTAGTTCCTTTTGAGATATGTGATATTGATGGTATTCCTTCTTGATTGTTTCCCTTTGCAGTAAGATGCCTCCCCGGAGAGCTCCCTTGCACCCACGGGAGGAAGCCGGAGAAAGTCCTCCCGCGTTGCTTGATCAGAGATTGGTAGAGGCTATGGTCTAAGACATTTAGGCTTTGGGACAAGGGGAAACTTCGGACCCCGCCCCTTTTCCAGCTAGAGGGGAATAATTTGGCTCCAGGAAGGATATAGCTCAGTAGTTTCTGAAGAACAAACCTCCTTCATTCCGAGGTAGTTCAGAACCTCGGGAGGCAGAGGAATGGCTTGAAAAGATAGAACGTATGCTCGAATTCCTTGACACGCCTGAGGAAGTCAGGGTGAAGTGTGCCTCGTTCCATCTAGAAGGTTCCAGTCATAAATGGTGGGAATCAGTGATCCAGGCTGAGAAGCATGAGCATATGAGTTGGAAAGATTTCAAGGTGATCTTGAATGAGCAACATTGTCCAGAGTTCCTAGCCTACGCTAGATCTCAGGAGTTCATGGACCTTTCGCAAGGGAATCTAACAGTGATGGTGTATGCGAACCGCTTTGCTGAACTGGTACGTTACATACCTGAGATAGTTTCGAGCAAATTATTGAAAGCTCGGAAGTTTGAGAAGGGCCTTCGACCAGAAATCCACTCCCAGGTTTTCTTATTCAAGCTGAAGACTTACGCTGAGGTGGTCGATCGTGCTTGTATGGCCAAGATTGACCAGAAGGGAAAGTCGGGGTTTTCTGGATCAGTATCAGGGCTTGGCAGTGGCAGTTCATCTGAGAAGAAGAGGAAGCGTGATGAGCAATGGAAGAAGAGTGATGGCAGCTCAGGTCATCCTCCCAGGCAGTTTTCATCTGGGGCTTCTGGTGCAGGGTCCATAGTGTGCCATCAGTGCGGAAGGGTAGGGCACATCCGACCAATTTTTCCATACCCTTCCAGACCATGCCATGGATGTGGAGTTGTGGGACATCTACAGTGCTTCTGTAGGACTGCACGCCCTTACCAGAGTGGGGCTGGATCTGTCGCTTCCAGAGGGGTATCAGTTCAGTCAGAGCCGAACAGAACGACATGATCTCAGTTCGGTGGTCGTTGTGGTGGGACCAGATCATCTTCAAGGTAGAGCCAGATCAGGGCAGAGCCTCAGGCGAGCAGTCATTCTCAGGCAGGGACCATACTTTTTCATGCTGTAGATCAGGCACCGGTGGGATCTGATGCAGGGCCTTCGACTGTTCGAGGTACCATTCTGGTTGCATCTTCGATAGCTACAGTTTTATTTGATACCGGTGCTTCAGTTTCTTTCATATCTTCTCGTTTTGTGAATCTGCTGAACCTACCAACCAAGCTGTTATCGTTTTCTATGGAGTTAGTAACACCGCTGGGGAAAAAGAGGGAGCAAGGCCTTAAGTGCCCATCGTGTGCACTCTCTGTGTCGGAAGTCGAGATAGAATGGGATTTCGTGGTCCTTGATATGGACCTATTTGATGTGATCCTTGGTATGGACTGGATGGTGTGTTTTCAGGCGCACATTGATTGCTATCAGTTCCGAGTCAGTTTTACGACACCAGATGGAACTCCTCAGTTATTTCACGGGGAATGGGATCCTCGGTCGAGACGTGCGGGACCTCCACTCCCTGAGTTGGGAAATCTTGATTATCAGTTGTTGTCGCTCACACTAGAGGATGATGGTGGTGTTTCACAGGGAGGGTTACCTTGTGTAGTGGATGAGTTCCCAGAGGTCTTCCTAGATGATTTTTCTGGCTTACCCCCAGAGCGGGACGTGGAGTTCTCGATTGAGCTGGCGCCGGGAACACAACCTATATCTCTTCCCTCATATCGCATGGCCCCCACCGAATTGAGGGAATTAAAGATACATCTGGATGATTTGGAATCTAAAGGATTCATTCGCCCGAGCGTCTCTCCTTGGGCCGCCCCGGTTTTATTTGCAAAGAAGGCTGATGGAACCCTCCGGTTGTGCATTGATTACCAGAAATTGAACAAGGTAACCATCAAAAATAGATACCCTTTTCCCCGGATTTATGATTTGTTCGACCAGCTGAAGGGGGAAAAGTGGTTCTCCAAGATTGATTTGCGTTCGGGATACCACTAGCTTAGGGTGAGAGAAGCAGATATCCCGGAGACGACTTTCCGAAGCAGGTACGATCACTTCGAGTACTTGGTCATGCCTTTCGAACTGGCGAATGCTCCTGCAGTTTTCATGGATCTCATGAATAGGATGTTCCACCAATATCTCGACTCATTTTTTGTGGTATTCATGGATGACATCCTGGTTTATTCTGGATCCGAGGAGGAGCATGAGCATCACCTGCACGTTGTTTTGGGCACTTTGCGGGATCACCGCCTGTATGCCAAACTCTCGAAGTGCACATTCTGGATCAGGGAAGTGAAGTTTCTGGGGCATGTCATCTCAAAAATAGGGGTTTCAGTGGATCCCGAAAAGATCAGGGTAGTTATGTCTTGGGAGCATCCGAGAAATGTGTTTAAGATCAGGAGTTTTCTAGGCTTGGCTGGTTATTACAGGCACTTTGTCCGGAACTTCTCGCAGCTTGCCTCCCCCATGACCGCACTCACCTGGAAAGGGGTGAAGTTTGAGTGGAGCCCACAGTGCCATACATCTTTTGAGGAGTTGAAGCGGCGGTTAACCACCGCACCTGTGTTGACCTTACCAGAGTCGGGAAAGGGCTATGTGGTTTACTGTGATGCTTCATGTACGGGCCTTGGATGTGTGCTCATGCAGAATGACCATGTTGTGGCTTATGGTTCTCGCCAACTCCGGCCGCATGAGAAGAACTATCCGACTCATGACTTGGAGTTGGCAACAGTGATGCATGCCTTAAAGACGTGGCGTCACTATCTTTTTGGGGAGAAGTTTTTGGTCTATTATGACCATAATATCCTGGCCTACATTTTCTCTCAGAAGGATCTCAATTTGAGGCAGCGCTGCTGGGTCAAGTACCTGTAGGGTTTTGATTTTGACATTGTCTATACCCCTGGAAAGGGTAATGTGGTAGCCGATGCCTTGAGCAGGAAAGTACCAGTGCGGGCATTGAGGAAGTCCAGCGATGAGTGGACTTTTATGGGGCTCTTTGCCCAGATGCACTTGGAGAGCAGGGAGCACAGCGGATGTACCTTCTTAGCTAGCATTCAGTTGACTCCTGCTCTTCTGGAGTTGATTCAGCGGGATCAACCCGATGATGAGCTGTGTCAGTGATCCATGCAGTTTCTCCATGGTGGGGAGACTCCTTCAGATTGGTCCTTGTCTTCCCAGAGGGTCTTGTGCTTCAAAGGTCGTGCTATGGTGACGTTGTCTCTGCGGAAGGTGGTGATGCAGGATAGCCACCAATCTCAGTGGGTCATCCATCCTGGTACTACCAAGACGTATTACGATGTTCGCTGTTAGTTCTGGTGGCCAGGTATGAGACGGGACATAGCATACTTCGTATCCAGATGTTACACTTTCCAGAAAGTGAAAGCAGAGCATTAGAGACCATATGGCCTACTCCAGCCATTACCCATTCCTACCTGGAAGTGGGACGAGGTCACCATGGACTTCATTATTGGTTTTCCTCGTATATCTCGGGGGAGGAATGCTATCTGGGTAGTGATTGACCACCTGACCAAGTTAGCTCACTTTATTCTGATCAAAGATACAGTGAAGGTAGAGGAGCTGGGCCGCTTGTATGTTCAGGAGGTGGTCAGACTTCATGGTGTGCCGTCGGCTGTTGTTTCTAACAGGGACCCCCACTTTACATCTCGGTTTTGGGGAGGCCTCCAGAAGGCTTTGGGGTCGCAGATTAAGATGATCACGACATACCACCCTCAGACCGATGGCCAGACGGAGCGGGCAAATCAGATTCTGGAAGACATGCTCCGAGCCTGTGTGTTATATTTTGGAGGCTCATGGGATAGCCATTTGGGATTGGTCGAGTTTACCTATAATAATAGTTACCAGTCTTCCATCAGAATGGAACCCTTGAGGCGCTCTATGGCCGGCCTTGTCGGTCTCCTCTGTGTTGGGATGAGGTAGGAGAGGCCTCACTCTTGGGACCGAGCCTTGTTCAGGAGACGTCTGAGAAGATCAAGCTGGTTAGGCAGCGATTGTTGACAGCCCAGAGTCGCCACAAGTCTTATGCAGATCAGAGGCGACGGGATCTCGAGTTTTCAGTGGGGGATAGAGTGTTTCTGAAAGTGGCCCCTCACTTGGGTCACCGTCGTTTGGGGAAGCAGGGGAAGCTAACACCGAGATATGTCGGACCCTTCAAGATTCTTGAACGGATTGGCAAGGTGGCATACAGGTTAGCTTTTCCCTCGCAGTTGACATTGATTCACAACGTATTTCATGTCTCCCAACTAAATAAGTACAACCCCGATCTGTCGCATGTGTTGAATTGGGAGGAGATGGAGTTAGAATCCGACTTATCTGTGTTTGAACAACCAATGCGTATAGTGGATTCTCAGGAAAAGGTGTTGCATGGAAAGTCCATTCCTCTAGTCCGTATTCTTTGGCAGCACGGGAGTGATGAACACGAGACTTGGGAGCGGAAGTCGTGGGTTGAGCAGGAGTACCCTTTTCTATTCTCTGATCAGGCATTGAGATGACTTTCTGAGGGCAGAAAGTTTTTATGGTGGGGAGAATTTTCACGCCCGGACTTTACTCTGAGGTATGACCTTAATTTTAAATTTTTATTTCATGAGTTTAATCGCTTTCTTATTTAATTACTGGTTTTAAGTGCGGGCTGAACCTGATGTGAGGCCTTTGCTGTGGCACTGATAAATGCGCATTAGCTCTACAAGGCTCGGTGCACGGGCAGAGCACGGGCGTAGCCGCGTGACCTTACCTTTTTAACATGCAGCGCTCGCTACATGAACGTTATTTTTCCGGGCGATTAACTTGAGTTTAAAAGTATTATTATTATTATTATTATGTTATTATTATTATTATTATTATTATTATTATTATTATGTTATTATTATTATTTTTATTGCTAATAGTATTATTATTTTTATTTATTATTATGTTATTAGTATTATTATTAATTTTATTATTATTATCATTATGATATTAATATCATTAATTTATTTTAATTATTTTGTCTAACTTCCCCCCCTGAAACCCTATCCGCCACTCCTTTCTCCTATTTTCCTTTTCTTTTTATCTTTTCTTTTCTATTCCTTCTCCCCACGTTTCCCCTTATCCTTCTCTTCTTCTCTCCCTCATTTCTCTCCTTCTGCGGTGCACCCCACCCTTCCCTCCTCCTCCTTTTCTTTCCTCTCCCTTGCGGGCCCTCCCCTCTCCCCATCTCTCCCGTCCAGCGCGCCACCCCTTTTATCGCTTTCTCCCTTCTCTCCCTCTTCTTCCACCTCACCCTGGCCGCACCCGCACCCCCCCATATGCTGTCCTCCCATCCGAACGACGCCCATCCCCAGCTCGACGGAGCCTCCTGGTTTGGCCGCTCTCCTCTAGCAGACCACCGCACCCCTGTCCCGTTTGGCCGCCCTCCCTGCTCCCACGGCCGGCACACCTCCTTCCTTCTCCGCCCCATCGGACGACCTACCAGCCGGCGCCCCCCCTCCTGCTCACCAGCGCCCAAGCCCCCTCCTGCTCACTAGAGCCCGGGCCCCCTCCTGCTCACCAACGCCCGAGCTCCCTCGGCTGACCCGCATGCAGTCGGCGCTCCTCCTCTGCTCCGCCGAACAGGGTTTGTTTTATTTATTTTAATTCATTTTATTATTTTATTTTATTTAATAAGTTATTAATGTTTTATTATAATTATTATTATGTGATCATTATTATTATTATAGTATTGTTATTATTATTATTATTATATTAATATTAATATTATTATATCATTATTATAATTATTATTATGTTAATACTATAGTATTGTTATTATTATTATTATCATCATTATTATTATATCATTATTATGATTATTATGTTATTATGATTATTGTTATGCTATTATTATTATTTTGGTATTATTATTATTATTATTATGTTATTATTATTATGTTATTATTGTGATTATTATTATGTTATTATTATTATTATTATTTTTATATTATTGTTATTACTATTATTATTTTTACGTTATTATTATTATTGTTATTACTATTATTATTATTATGTTATTATTATTATTGAACCTGTTTAACGGTCTACTGTTTTAGGACCTGTTTGCCGGATCAATACGGTGCGACCGTTGCGCAGCGGGAGTTTTGCGCTATGTCATTTTCCGTTCCTATTTGATGTAGGTGGTTCCGAACACAAGTATTGGTTTACAATCATTTCCTTGCTTATTTAATTAATTTAATTATTTATCCATTTGTTTACATGCCGTGAAATTTTTCCTCTGACTTAGAGTTATTGTGTGTTTATTTAGTTAGAGCTATGTTCAGGTGATTCTAGTTAATTTTATTATGAAAACTCCCTTTGGGGCCGTTTATTATTATTTCAAACTATGCAGTGTGTGTTAGGGAAATGTGGTTGTCTTGGAAAATATTTTTAGTAACTTTTTCCCTTTGAATATTTTGCAACATGTTTCAAAACTGCTTAATTATTTTAATGGTTTTCCTGGTTATAAAAAATGTTTTTTAAAAACGATTCAGTTGGTTTAATTTAATGTGCTAGCGGTGCAGGATAAGTTTTAAAACGCTTTGGTGTGCGTGTGGTTTTTCAAAAAAGATATCAGTGTGCGAGTGACATGTTATGTGAACTTTGAATTTAGGTGAGCACAAGGAGGGAAGCCGAGGTATTAGGTGGTGAGACTAGGACTAGTGAGCTAGTGTTCCGGAGATGACCCGACCCGGTTTCACTGGCAGGTTTGACAATTTCAACACTAACTAAACATATCATATCTGAGGGTCGTGGCCTTCTAAGCCATGTGTTCTGAGGGTCGTGGCCTTCTAAGCCACGTTATCTGAGGGTCATGGCCACCTAAGCCACGTTTCACTGAGACATGACATTCTAGGGTCCCACATGTTTCCAGTACCCATAGGGCCTCTCCCATACTTTGGTGCTACCGGTTACTTTGCGCACACAATGATACGGGATATGTCACTTGAGTTACTACCCTAATGTGTTTATCTTGAACTGTCTTTCTTTTAAGTTGTTTTATGAAAACCATTTCTTTTTGCACCTCTTTATTTCTTTATTTAGCATTGCAAATGGATTGTTTTTTTTGATATTTGCACGTGGAATCTTTTCTTGGTGATATCCTGCTGGGCGATTGCTCACACCCTACTTACACCCTTGGGTGTAAGTAGATTTTTTTACTTCTGATATAGGTAAGGGTCCAGTTTTTGGGAGTAGTGGTTCAGGTTGTTAGCATGCCTATCTACGTGGCGTTTTGGTGGTGGCTTAGGGGCGGTGTCCTCACACCAAGTGACAGTTATTAGGTTGGTTTTTGGTCACCTTGTTTTTAGTGTTATTTGGGTTTTGAATACTTGTGACTCAAAAACCTGTTTTGGTTAAATTCACGTATGGCTGCCACTTTTACTTTTGTTTGGTTTATTTTGGCTGGCTTCTTTATTTTTGTTACTCAGGTAAATAGTTCCCAAAGTTTAAATTGATACCCGGGCACTTGTGCCAGCCCGTGGGGATCGGGGATGCCCTTCGGGCCTTGCCGCGGGCCGGGTCGGGCGTCAAGTTGATGGCGACCCGATTCGGTTCGTGAAATATAGGTCCAGTCAAAGCTCATGATCAGTCATACACATGAAATGACTATGCATTTAAAACAACTAGCTAGAATTTATTTAAATTCATCCTTCACCTAAAATCCTAAAGGTATTTATATTTTTATTAATTTTTGGATAATACCCTTTTTAATTAGGTTAAGAGGGAACCTTAAATGGTCTTTAGGCCCAAGGAACTTGTCCCAATACAAGGCCGATGAAGGCCTAGAGCACTGGGCCCTATTAGTTATTCGATAAGATAAAATGCACAAGAATTAATCAAATTAATTATCTTATTAATCAATTAATTCATCTTATATTATTCCAACCAATCATCTTGGAGATTCCCATCCACTGTGATTTTAAATAAAATAAAATAATTTATTTTATTTGAAATTTAATAAAACAGTACACACATTTATACTTGGAAGAAACTCGATGATTACATGTCCGAACTACTCAGTATGGTCATTGTTATATACTATTCACTCATATGAAAAATTGCATACATGATATGTGTCATAATTTCACAGCGTGAACTGTCAAATTAATGAAGTACAAGACAAGTGAAAATTAAATTTCCTGTATTATTTAATGCATGTTGTGTCTTTAGTATGAAACGACCATACATTACTTATAGTTTTTGAATTTTACACGAAATTAATTAAGCATTTAATATAATATAAAACCTAACGAACAACATATATTGTCAATTTAATGACTCAAAAAACTCAATTCGATGAGGTTTAATAGAGTAATTAATTAAATTTAATATTTTCATGTAATTCAGTAAATTACATGGAATGTGTAGGTTGGACACAAAAAATATAGTTTTCTTCACCATGTGTCTGTAGTACATTCATAGGGACTCAACGTGTACTTCCCGTGGAAATTAATAAGGTAAAACATGTGTAGGAAGGATACATGACATGTATGAATATGCAATACTTTTACACATATTATCAATATATTTTTAACATTAACATACATTAATGAATCACAAGGATCTTAAAATACTAGTTTATTTGGAAGACTATGTTCATAAAACATCAAAGTGAGACTAAAGAATAAAACTTTTTATTTTATTCTCCATAACAATATCCTAAATCCTTTAAAGCTCCTAAACAGTATGGGATGACCTGGAAGATACAAAGACAAAAGGGGTGAGCTAAAAAGCTCAGTAAGGGAATCAACATGATAAGGAAGCATAATATATGAGTCAAAAGTATAACCTAATATCATAAAGAGAAGGCTCATGAGTAATCACATTTAAGCATAACATAAAAAAATGGAATCATAAGATCATGGTAGCATAGGAAATGTGGTACCAATATAAAACATTATTTAAACATGAGTTAAATTCAACTTCCTAGAAAAAATAACATGGCAGACAAAGTCCCATAATGGATTAGGTTTACTTCTTAATCCCATACATGAATTCTAATGAGACCAAATCATTATCCAATGCATTTTAGAACTATCTAGGTGTACCCATCATAGCATGTTCATGATATATGTGTGACATATAAAGGAAACCAATCATAATGTATAACATAAAAATTACCTATGGAAATAAAATGGGTTTCATAATCTTGCTTCATCTCATATTCAAATGAAATTTTAAAATTAATGAATTTGATAAATGATCACAGGACATGTATTACCTCGTCAAAGGAAGGGAGAATAAACTATATATATATGTGAGATACATATATACATAATTTTGAAGTATTACATAACATAAAAGGTTATTTTTTTTGATAAAAATACTTTTAAAAAGATTATAAACTTTCTTGAGGAAATAACCTTTTCACTTTGAGTAACATAAAAGGATTCCATCTTTGATGGAAAATTATTTTGAAAGATCACTTTGAATATTAATTGATGAAAAGTCCATTTCCATTTTAAAAACATATATTTAAAATATAAACCTTTCTAAAAAATTAATGATTTTTTTTGAAAATAACCTTGGAAACTTGAAAAGAAATATTTAAAACATCGAGTGGTCATGATGGTGGAAGAGTTACATTCATGCAAAATACATTAAAAAAACAAAGATTCCTTTCACATTTTTGTAAGAAAAGTAAAAAAATACCTTGTTCAGGAAATGATGGGAAGATTCATTTTAATTTTTTTTTTGTAAAAATATGATTAAGGGTAAAAATAACTTTAAACAACCATAGTAAAAAAAATTGAAAACTTTTTTAGAAAATATGGATTTGGATAAAAAATGATTTTTTACTGAAGAGAGATATGAAGTCGTATTTTATTAAAATCATTTTTTCAATCATTTTAAGTACCAAAGATAAGAAAACGACACTATTACTTGAAAAATTAATGAATAAATAGAGTGGAGTAAAATGGTAGGGTTTTATTATAAAATGATAAAATAATTTACAATAATGGAAACTCAAATCATAAACAACCCTGATTAAAATTAGATTGAAGCATAAGACCTTACTGCTTTGATAACTTTTGAATCATAGATTCCCATGATAGAATTAGATCAATTATAACTTATAATACCATAAATTTGGAAGGATTATTGATATAGTATGTGAAGGGGTAGTATATAAACCATTTAAAAGAGATTTGGTGCGTAAAATAACATATGTCTCAAAGAAGGATGTTTTGATATGAAACCTTTATAAAGTTTGTATCATTGAAGTGAGAGTTAATCAATGAAGTGATTACGTTTAAAAAATATAAATCCACTCAAATAAAAGTTTAAATATAATAATAAATAAATCAAAGGTCATTTCATACATAATATTGGCACAATATAATCAATGAAGTAGACATATACCCCAATGAATGGAAATTAATTCAAGAAACCCCTTACCTCACGCTTCCCTTTAGTTGATCGATCTTTAACCTCATATATAGTGGTTTTAAACATGTTATTAACTTATAAAAGAATAATATTATTATTTATAATATCATATATGATCATTTTATAACATATTATTACCCATTCATTACTTTATAACTATTCTTTAAGGTGTTAATTTCCTTATTTTTGCTTGCAGATTTCATCATGAAAGTTCCAGATCTTGAAGTTAGGTTATAGTTCCATCATCTCCATAATTATATTAATGTTATAAATATCATTTTTCTCATTAGATATTATAAATATCTGATTTTTCATGAAGGTATAGATTATTTTTTTGGGTTTGAATCCTTTGTTTTATCTTGGTAAATGTTCTATACGACCTAAGGAAGGTTTCAGGAGCATCCGAGGTTGCTTCAGAGGCCAGAGTTCAAGAAATTAGAGAAATAGAGTGGGATTTATGGTTAGAGAATGGTTAGTGCTAACCACGAAACTCAACCATGTGAGGTACCCAATGAACAAGAGAGGCGACATGGTTTTTCTACAACCATGCGAGCGAGGCTGCACGCTCGTGCAAGATTTCAGACATTTCTATTAGTGAAATTTCACACATCTTGCACATGGTAAGTCAAACTGTGCACCTAGACTATATTAGGTAGGTTCTTGGATAGTATAGGTAGTACAGTTGGTGCACAGTTTGACCAAACGTGCGTCCAAACCATGCGACCCCGTTTTTTGGGGGGAATTTATGTTTTCCACATGAAATGTTTTTAAAACTATTTCATTTCTTTTCTATATTCTCTAATGTATATCACCCATAATTTCCTCCCTTGAGCTCTTACACCTCATTTTATAGAGATTTAAATTACTTCTCTCTCTGATCTCTGATTCGAATGCCATCAAAAGCATAGGATCCATAACTATAAGCTCCATAATCCCCTTACTTTTTATCACGGTTTATCTGCCCTATATTTTTCTATTTTGGTGTGAGGTCATATTCACTATTTTTAGGGCATTGGGTCATTATTCTATTTTATTCCATTCATATTCAAATTAAAGGTTGATACCTGATGAGTGATCATCTACAGACCTAAGGTAGGTGGTATAATAATTTTCCCTATAGGTTTATGTGTGTTTATAGAGTTTTCTAATTTCCCACATTCTATAAATTTTCATCCAAAGATATAAATTGTGTTCTTCCTTATTTAATAAATTAAACTGAGATTAGAAACTCCTTCAGACCCATGTATAATTATTATAGTATGGAAAACTCATTGATTTCTACCCCTTTGGGTGTTCCAAATGAAATACCCTCCTTATATAAATGTTTGAATGACCAAGAACCTTCTAAGTGTTTAGATTGACATAGAAAATGGAATTAACCTCTTGAATATAATTATTTAATTAACCAAAGAACATCCTAAGTGTTTGTATTGACATGAAATGGATTTTACTTGATTGTAAATAAAATGGATTACTAAATTAAATGGTAATGGGTGGAAAGGCCACACCAAGAATTTCTTACTTATATTTACATGGATTAAATAACTGCGACTCCCATGGATATATTGGGACAGCTGATTATAACTATTTAGAGGTAAACACTCATTATTATTATTATTATTAGTATGCCATAGTTATTGGTAGCTAAACAATGGTTAAGGGTTCTGTTGAGCATGGTGTTTCACGATCCCTTATGTTGGGTGTTGGGAATAAAGTCTCACATCATTATAAATTTATTCAGGCAATGGTCATGACACTCCACATTCCTTGATTTGGGTGTTGGGTATGACGACTCACCCCACCATCTTGAGTGATAATCACGATGTCTCACATTCATATGACATTCAGGGTAGTACCCTTGTTGGTTCCATTGGATCATTAGATTAGTTATGGACACCTGGGTTATGCCCTGAGTCCAGCTAGCACCTAATATCCATGTATATGCCTATAAAAATACTCACATATATATTGAATATACATATATAAATATTATATATAATATATATATGATTAATATATATATGGTTACCAGAATTAGATATACATCATCCTACACAGAAGCAGGTAGAGCCAGTTAGGTGTCCTATAGAAACCTGAGCTAGATGGTATTTATTCTTCAGCATTATTTATTATTAATTTATATCCACACACTACTATGCACACTAGATGGATTATTCTAGACACCATTGGTGGTATCCTACTAAGTTTATCTCACACCCTACTTAGGCTTCCTTTGGTACCTGAGTAGACTTCATGACTGTTGATGTGGATAAGGGAAAGCGCCCTGTCACAGATTCTTGATCTGTTTAGCTTCTATCTTGGATCATGTGAGTAGAGGAACGATCATATGCTCATTAATATAATGGAACTATATTTTGACCTTTTTTTATTTTTTTATAGTATTATGTATACACCCATACTCTGTATCCCCTATTTCCCCATTTTTTATATCAGTATGCCATGACATCATCATTTATATGACTCATCCTTTGTATTTTGACTGTTGTTATAATTTCTTGGTTGTTTATGCTTCCATAGATATTTATTATACTTGTTTCCATAGTACCATATGTTCTATTATGCTCATATTATTTACTATTTCTGTTTATTTATTATATCCACTGTTCCACTCTAATATGAAGGTATAGTCTCCTGATTGTACCACCTTATACCCTCACTACTAGTCATCATCCTCTAGCATATGGGGAGGCTCACTTGAGGCCATGTGACCCATTGACTCTGGTCACCGTTTTAGTGGCTCACAGGTTGAGATGTTACAAATTAGTATCAAAGTGTTTCTTTTCTTCCTTTGTCTTACTGCTTGGGTATTAAAGAGGATACAAGGATGTAATGGAATTTGGTAATGAGCCTATGCCTAGGAGTAGCTAACCTATGTATATGGGAAACCCAAATTACCTGGGATGGGTTATTATTGTTCTAGTTTCCCCTATTAAAATTGATACGATTTCACCATTGGGTGATGCACATGATGTGTGGAGTTATTGTTGTTTCTACAATGAATTTTGATTTTATCCTTGGCTTGGTACGATAAGGAGTTATCATCTCATGCATCATTATAGGCACATTTAGACTAATATGCCAGAAATTTTTCCATGTCACGTCTACTTTCTATGTGCATTTTCTTGCTGTATACAGGTTAGTGTCTTGATTATTATATACTGAAATTTGATAACATTTATTGTAGGGATAATATAATTGGGTTAATTAAAGTTCCTACATCAATCTAAATGGTGATTTACTATATATATTGGTGATGACACCATAATTTTACAATTATACCATGTTGTGGGTTCTAGACCAACTGGTTCTATGGACCGAAACAACAATAGTTGATTGGATTACTTGAATAACAAAGATAATTTATGGGGAAAGTAATTTTGTAAATGCTGAAGGTGATTCATGTAATAAAATCATTTTATATGACTTGTTACATCCTAACACCAGATGTAAAGGTCGGGTTGCAGTTAAATGACATGAAAATTTAGTTTATAAGGAGTTTGAATTCTATAAATTGGTAATAGAGACACATCTAACTAGACCAAGATATTCACCTATATATTTATATAAAATAGTATAAACTCAATCAATTTTAAACTTTTAAGTGAAATGGTTACAGCTAAATGGGATGCCAATTGAAAATTAAAGGGTGTTTTACTATATACCTTACAATTGACACTCTATATATAAGAATCTATACCGTGTTATATGAGATTCAAACCCAAAACCATCCTTAATAGTGGGTAGTTGGGAGTGTCTCTTACGTTATTATGGGCTGTTATGGTTTTTACTCACCACCTAGACCTGCATTTTGAAGCAGGTAGAGAGGTGTGACCTTTTCTATAGGAAGGCTATGTGGATATCCTTTTATCTATCTACAAAAGTTTCAACTTCTAAAATTATTTTCAGGAATTCTTTTGGAATTATAGAATCATTCCACCATGAAAGCCTTGAGTCGTATGCTAGAAAGGTGGTAGAGACCATCCACCAGAGGTTGTGGGACCTGAGTCATCATTGATACCTCCGATAGTTCCACCTATAGAACCACATGTTGTTCCTGATATGGGCATCAATTCTTGGTTTCTAGAGGGTTTACTTTTTATGATGAGTAATATGCAAGGTGTTGGTCGACCTTCCCCAACTATGGTAGAATTGACTTAGGAGTTCTAGCAACAACATCCTCCCACATTTTTAGGGCATGAGAGACCTTATGTTATAGAGTTACGGATGGAGTCCATGCTTTCTATCTTCAAGAATCTAGAGATGCCTTTGGAGTATGGGGTCAATCACGCTGCTTATATACTATGTGGTTCTACAATGAGATGGTGAGTTTTCATTACCTAGGTAGATTGACATCGATACATGATATGGAGGGATTTTCAGACAGTCTTATATGATTACTTATTTCCATAGACACTAAGGGATGGCCTAGCTAGAGAGTTCATGAACATTCCATAGGGAGCTATGTCTATCATGGAATATTATTATCGTTTTACTGAGTTGTAGTGGTTTACAATAAACTTATCTGGTGATGATCTTATCTAGGATATTCGAGGATATACTGGTGTATGCTATCCGGTCACATGTTAACATCTTTTGATTTATCAATATTTTTGATATTTTCAACCAAGCCCTCATTACTGAGAGTAATCCGAGGGAATATAATGGTGGGAACTAGGGAGTCTCGACACCTAGACCTTATATTGGTTCTTCTAGAAGAAGGGGTGTTTTGAGGTTTCTCGTAGAAGTAGTAGTAGTCAGACAGCTCGTACTGATAACTTCCTTATATGCCACTAGCACAGGAAGCTGAGACACACAAAACCTCAGTATATGCGAGATCTAGTAGAGTTAAGAGGCTATGGTAGGATGGGGCATATCCATTGCTTCTACATGACTTTTCCACTAATTCCTAGTGAGAGAGAGTCAACACCTACCCCACTTTCCAGAGCGGGGCTGGTAGTATCTTGCCAGGAAGGAAACTGTAATACCACCGACCATTCAGGTTGAGGTGGTAGTTAAGGTAGAGGGAATAAGACTTAGTACTAGTAGTTCCAATAGAGAGGACTTACTTAGGGAATTTACGTTGTGACTCAGGGATGTGGTATGGTCTAGTTACATGTAGTGAAACCTATGTCGAAGGAGCATAGCACCGAACCTCATACTATTCAAGTTACTATTCTAGTAGCCTCTACTTTAGTGTCTGATTTATTTTACATAGTCACGTAACACTCTTTTATATTTTAGGAAATTATATAGAGTTTTGGCCTCGTGATAGAGTATTTATATGGGCTCATGAACCTTGAAACCCCTTTGGGTATCTGACCAGAGAGTGTTAACTGATGTAAGGATTGTCCCCTTGAGATAGGCAGATATATTTTCATGTGAAATATGTTCATCCTCAACATGAATTGGTTTGATGTAATTATTGGGATGAAGTGGTTGACTCCCTATCAAGCCTATAATGACTTCTATAATCAGAGGGTAACTTTTACATCATCATAGAGCTATAGACATGTCCATAAGGGATAATGGAATGTCCACACATCTTAAGAATAACCTGTGCATCAGGGGTTGGGTAGACTGATAGCCCAAGTGTCCAGTATTTTCTTGTATGATCAGGGGTTGTGACCTGATATTTTCCCTCTGATGGTTGATCATTTCAAGGATGTTTTCATTGAATACTTTTCTAGTCGACCTTTAATGAGATAGGTGGAATTTACCATTGAGCTAGTTCCTTAAGCATCACCAGTGTCCATTCCTCCTTATAGGATGGAACCTAAGGAGATTCTGAAGCTAAAGAAGCAATTGGAAGACTAGGAGTCTAAAGGTTCTATACAACCCAATACTTCTCCTTGGGTTCATTAGTCCTTTTTTTCAAACAAGGCAGATGATACCTTCAGGATTTGTGTGGATTACCAACAACCGAACCAACTCACCATTAAGAATCAGTATCTATTACCTCATATAAATGACCTCTTTGATCAGCTCTAAGGAGATCAAGTGTTCTCAAAGTTTGATTTGAGGTTTTGCTATCATCAAGTGCATTTAAAGACATTAGATATACCACATATAAATTTCCATAGCAGGTATGGTCTTTATGAGTACCTGGTAATGTCGTTCTGTCTCACAAATGCTCCTGCTATTTTCATGGATTTGATGAATTAGATTTTTCACCCATATGTGGATTTATTCATGGTAGTATTTTTGGATGAAATATTTATGTATTATCATTCTATACGTGACCATTCCCAAAATCTTAACATCACGATGAATATATTAAGAGATCACAAGCTTTATGCAAATCTTAGAAAATACCACTTTTGGATTGACAATGTTCACTTCTTGGGTTATATTATCTTAGAGTCAGAAGTATCAATAGACTCAGAGAAAGTGAGAGCTATATTTTCCTAGGAGAAGCATAAGAAAAAATTTGATATGTGGAGTTTTTTGAGGCTATATGGGTATTATAGATGATTTATCCCAGATTTACCATGCCTAGTAGCACCTCTTACGAGATTGACTAAGAAGGGTGTGAAATTAATATGGGAAGAAGCTTGTGAAGCATCCTTTTAGGAGTTGAAGGGAAGATTGACTTTAACGCCAATCTTGATTCTTCTAGATCCATATAATAGACCTACTATTTATGATAATGCATTAAACGTTTGGCTAGGAGCAGTTCTGATGCAAGATGAGTGAGTCGTAACGTATGAGTATCATCAGTTGAGGATTCATGAGTGGAATTACTCGATGAACGACCTCAAGCTAGAAGATATCATTCATACTCTACACCATTGGATTAATTATTTTCTCATGGAGCATTTTGTGGTATTCACTGATCAAAAAATACTTAAGTATATCTTCACATAACATGATTTGAATCTCAGATAGTGCAGATAAGTTCAATGCCTACAATACTTAAATTTTGATCTTGCCTATATGCCTAGAAAAGGAAATGTTGTAGTTAATGAACTAATCTAGAAGACTCAGCCACAAGTGGTTTAGAAGGACTATAGTGAGTGGCAGTTCATGGAATTGTTTTTAGAGATGCATGTTGAGGTTCGAGAGGATCATGGGAAGAATATCCTCTTGGATTTAGTAGTGACCTCTACCCTTTTGGAATGGGTGAGGATGAGTAAAATTTCAGATCCTAAAAGATTAGTGCTAAGGGAAATTATCTCTGATGATGATTCATCTTCTGGTTGGATCATGGATGAGGATGAGACCTTATGCTATCATGTGTGTGTTTGAGTCCCAACAGAAATCCGAGAGGAGTTGATGTGGGAATCTCACTCCTCAGTTTGGGTGGTACATCTTGATTTCACCAAGATGTATCAAGACTTACATCACGAGTATTGGTGGATGGATATGAAATAGGAGATAAATGGATTTATCACTCAGTGTTCCACCTATCAGTAGGTGAAGGAAGAACATCAGCGACTGATAGGACTTTTACATCCATTGTCTATTTCTAAGTGGAAATGGGATGATGCCTCTATGGACTTCATGATAATTTTTCCTATACTTCCTTGAGGAAATGAAATAGTTTGGATAGTCATTGATTGTTTGAAAAAGTTTTCACACTTCTTACCTATTCAGGATACCTTATCATTAGATGAGATAGGAAGGATATACATTAGGAAGGTTATATGTCTTTAAGAATCTCAACATTATATCATATATGAAAGGGATTCTCACTTCATGTCCTGGTTATAGAAGGGGTCGCATAAGGCCTTAAGTTCATAGGTGATTCTAACCATGACCTATCACCATCAGACTGGAAGATAGAAAAAAAATATGATTCAGGTGTTAGAGAACATGCTTTGTGCAAGTTTCCTTGACTTTGGGGGTTCTTGGGAGAAACATATACCCCTTATCAAGTTCTCTAATAATAATATCTTTTAAGCTACCATCTAGAGGTCCCCTTATGAATAATTATATGGTAGGCCTTACCGATAAACTCTGTGATGGTTTGAGGTAGGGGAGGAAACTTTTCTTGGACCACTTCTTGTTTAGAAGACTTCAAAATAGGTCCAGTTGATTAGGAAGAGCATGTTAATAGATCACGCAGACAATAGTCTTATGAAAATCATCACTGATGAGTTCTTGAGTTCGAGACTGGGGATTGGGTTTTATTGTGAGTCTCACCCAGGTTGGGCCATCAACAAATTCATAGTCAAGGTAAGATTTCACCTAGATTCATCGACCCTTATAAAATCTTGGAGATTATTGGACTAGTGGATTAGTATATGACACTTCCTCAGAGATACCTATCTATGAATAACATTTTTCATGTGTCTCAGATTTTCCAATATTATCTAGACTTGTCACATGTTCTATATCCTGATGAGGTTGAGTTATATGTGAATGCTAATTTCAAGTAGTATCTAGTTCGTATTGTATATCAAAGCATGGAGACACTCCTAGGAATTTTAGTTCCTTTAGTATGAGTGATATGGAAGAAAAAATGAGTATAGGATGAGACCTAGGAGTGATAATATATTGTCTAATCCCATTGGCTAGATATTTTCTTAGATGATCCCTCTTTACCCTATGAAGGCCAACTCGGGGAAAAGTTTCTTTAGGGAGGGGAGGTTTTAATGAACCATCTTTTCTTGAAGGTACGAGTCATTGGTTTTTTGGTTCGAATTATTTGTTTTATCTTAGAAAACATTCCCTATTTCCTAAGGAATGTTTTAGGAGTGACTGAGTCTTGTTTGGAACTTATTGTTTCAGAAATTGGAGAAAGGGTGTGGGATGCATGGTTAGTGAACCTTTATTACTAACTATGCGACTCAACCATGTGAGGTACCCAATGCACAAAATATGCCACATGGTTTTTCTACAATTGTGTGATCCATGAAGCATTCCCATGTGGGATTAAGAACATTTATGAAAGAGGAATTTCACATGGATTGCGTATGGTTAGCTAAACTATGCACCTAGCCAGTGCGAGGTGGGTTCTTGGACACTGGAGGCAGCACAATTGGAGCCCAATTTGGCCAACCATGCAGCCAAATTTTTGGGTGTGAATTTACATTTTTTCCCTAAAAATATTTTTAAACCTATTTCCTTTATTTTTTTTCTTCTCTAGTGGAAATCACCCAACTTTTCCTCCTATGAGATCTTACTCCTCCTCTTTTAGGGATTTTGATTACTTCCCATCCAATCTCAAATTCGAATGTCATCTAAATTATTTGGTCCGAAATAGTAATCTTCCTAATCCTCTTGCTTCTTATCATGGTTTATCTTCCTATCTCTTATGATATTTTGGTTAGATATAATATGCCATATTTTTAGGGCACTGAACCATTCTTCCATTTTCTTTCAGTCTTCTTTGAATCAAAGGTTGATACCTAAAAGGTTTTCATCTATGTACCTAAGGTAGGTGGTCTAGTAATTTTCCATCAAGGTTTAGGTATTTTCATAGTGTTTTCCGATGTGCCATGTGTCACACATTTTCGTGCTATTCTTTAAATTAAATTATTCCTTATTTAATAAATTGAACTGAGCTTAAACAATTCTATTAACCTGTGTATAATTATTATAGGATTCAAAAATCCTTTATTTCCACCCCTTTGTATGTGCCAAATTAAATACCCTCATTTATATAAATGTTTGAATGACCAAAAACTTATAAGTGTTCATCTTGACATGGAAAATGGAATTTCCCTCTTGTATATTATTGTTTAATTAACCAAAGAATACCCTAACTATCTGGATTGACATGAAATGGATTTTTCTTACTTTTAAATCAAATGTCTTACTAAATTAAACAGTAGTGGGTGGAAAGGCCACATGAAGCATTGCATATTTCTATTTACACGAATCATATAATTGTGAACCCCATGGATAGATTGGGATTGCTGATTATAACTATTTATAGGTAAACCATCATCATTATTATTATTAGTATGACATGGTTATTGGTGGTTGAAAAATGTTTAAGGGTTTTGTTGAGCATGGTGTTTCATGCTCACTTACATTGGGTGCTGGGCATGATGACTTTCACCATTATACTTTTATTCGGGCGATGGGTGTGAAAATCCATGTTCCTTACTTCGGGTGTTGGGCATGATGAATCACCCCACCATATCAAGTTATAAGAATGATGTCTCACATTCATATAAGATTCAGGGCTAACACCCTTGTTGGATCCATTGTCTCATTAGACTAGTTATGGATGCCTGAGTTATGCCCCTAGTCTAGTTAGCATGCAGTATCCATGTATATGACTATAAATTTCCTCACATATATAGTATATATATATGTATACATATTATATATATATGTATACATATTATATATATATATATTATATACATAAAACTAATATATATATATATATAGTTACTGGGATCAAACATACATCGGCCAACACCGAAGTAGGTAGAGCTAACTAGGTGTCCTATAGGAACCTGATTCGGCTGGTATTTATTCTTCATCATTGTTTGTTATTCATTTATATCTACACACTAATATAATATGCACACTGGATGGATTATTATAGACACTGTTGGTGGTGGGATACTAGGTTTATCTAACACCCTACTCTGGTCGCCTTTGGTACCCGAGTAGACTTCTTGACTGTAGGTGTGGATAAGGGAAAGTTCCCTATCACAAATTCTTGATATGTTTAGATTCTAGCTTGGTGCATGAGAGTAGATGACTAATCATATTCTCATGATTCTAGTGGAGATGTATTTTAAGCTTTTATTTTTATTTTTTTATATCATGATGTATATGCTTGTACTTTGTATACCATATTTCCCTATTTTGTATGTTAGTATTCCATGACATCATCATGTATATGACTCAACATTTTTCTTTTTATTGTTATTATATTTTCTTGGTTGTTTATCATTATGAAGTTATTTATTATACTTGTTTACACCCTGAAATATGTTATATTGTTATTCTGATATTTACTATTGTGTTTTATTTATTATATCCACTCTGCGACTTTGATATGAGGGTATAGTCTCCCCACTGTAACACCTTAGAACCTCATTGCTAGTCGGTAACCTTTGGAATATGGGGAGGCGAACTTGAGGCCATATAACCCACCATTTTAGGGCACAATTTTATTATATCACAAGTCATGATGTTAAAAATACATATTTAGAATCATTATTTAATTTTGAACATGGATAATTAATCACATCGCTTCATGGAGACGGTAGACTGTACATATGCACATGCGATGTTATCATTTACTTAACGGTAGAAAGGGTAAAGAAGTGGATTGTGTATTAATTTTATAGAACCAATATCATGTCATATATATCACATATATTCATTAAATTTATCCTTTTTCACCTTTCATGTAATGAGTTATTGAAAATAGAATCACGTCACTTCATGAGGTGATTGTCTGCCACACACACAAATGACATAATCATTTATTCAATGGATGGTAAGGTAAGAAATTATATGAAAAATTTCTTTTCTATAATGATTAATATTTCATAAATATAATTTATCAACATAAAATTAATCCTTATTACCTTCCATGTAAAGTGTATGTGAAAAACGAATCACATCTCTTTGTGAGGCGGTAGTCCTCTGTACACACGGGTAACATTATCGTATTCCCCATAGAATGGAACATGAGAATGTATATGTGATATTATAATTCCATAAGAATAATTATATCATGAATATAATATATAATAATTATATGCATCATTATATCCATACATAAGAATTTTTTATGGAAAATGAATTATATCAATTCACGAGGTGGTAGCATGCTGTACACACGATCAACAATTTTGTTTCCTATTTTAGAGAGGAGGAGATGGTTGTAGGTCATGATCTTAACATAAAAAAATCTCATTATATTTAAGATATTGAGGTTATTATATGATCATTATTTAATAATATTTTAAGGATGTGGAAGAAGAAATAAAATAAAACACCTGGTTAAGGGCATTACCACCTATTTAGATAACTTCTTTTGGTTTGTACCAAAATATTTCCTAGGTTAGATTTATGAAAAAACCAAGGATTATAAGATGAGTGGGGGGAATTAGAAAAGTGATTTTTTCATTTATTTTCCGAGATAAAGTGTTTTTCAAGTGTTTAAATTAATAGATATGGGATGTCCTTTTATAAATAATGGAGAGGTTACACTTAGAATTTTAGAAAAGAAAGAATTCCACCCATGTTTTCCACATGCCACGAGGCTCCAAAAGGAACCATTTTAAAAAATTAGAAGATTTAAGGTAGAAATATGACCACTAAATTAGTATTATACATGTTTTTGGTAATTATTAAACCTTATATTTTTAGTTTAACCTCCCAAATAAACCCGTTTTTACCTTAATCGCGGTAAATAATTTTTACTATTTTCACTATTAATTATTTTTGAAAATTAATTTGAACTTATTAGATAGTAAAAATTATGATGATTCCAAATATGTAATCCATTTTTCCAAATTCAAATCACATAATCGGATGAATTTAATTTAAAATTAAACCCACAAACATGTTGAAAAAATAGTTTTCCATGAGACATATTTTTTAAGGAAAAGATGATATCATATTAAATATATGAAAATTAATCATAATTATATGAATTTAAATTAATATTTGTAGACATATAATATATAAATTTCATATAAATAATTCTTGATTAGGGTTTATTTTAATTATTTAAAATGGATAAACAATTATACACTTTAAAATAGTTTTAAGAAAAAGGTGTTTTAAATCCTAAAAATAAACTTATACTAAAATCTAGCATAAATATTATTTAAATGTAATTAATTATATTTAATATAAATAAATAATACTTTTTAATTTTAAATAAAATTAAAATAATAATAGGAATAAATTTATTAAAAAATAAATGATAATTTTATAAAAATCTGTATTTTCACCATTCATTGAAAAAGTAATATTTTTTGAAAAATACCAAAATTTTACCATAAGTTAATATATATATGCAGATTTAAAAAACTTAAGTTTTCTTTTCGAAAACATTTTCTAAAAGTGGTAAAAATTAATTTTAAATTATATATCTAAAGAGCGACTAAATCTCTTTCTAGAAAAAATAAATTTTTTTCAGAAAACAATTTTTTTCTTTCAAATGGTTATTATATTATTTCTAATTAAGATATAACCATTTAATAAATGTTTAAACCATATAATTTTTTTAATTATGTTAGTCCTATTCAGACCCTCCAACATAACGTATATTTTATAATGGTTATGTTTAAATAATAATAGTTTAATAGAGTATCATGTTTCATTTAAACCCAGTGTTGTGTGCATTGAAAGCTATCAAAGAGATTTAATTTATTTAAAAATAAATATATTTTAAAGTATCAGGGTGATACATTATCTTCTAAATTTTTTGTTTAATGTCATATATGATATTGAACACAATTTTCTTCTTTTAAAATCTTAGGGTGTTACATTATTCCCCCCTTAAATAAATTTCATCCTCACAATTTGAAGATGCGATCAGTAATCAAGTGTTTGAAATTTGAAAATTTATTTGTGGAAAACCCACATCATAAAAAGGGTTAAAAAAACTCCACTTAAAAATATATAAATACAAAGTTCATCTTGAATAAAACATAACTATGGTTCTAACTTGGAGAGAATTAGTGGGAAGAAAAAACATAGACATGGAATAAAGTCATAAATAATTATGAAGAGTGGTAGAGATTATTGATCACAAGAAAGAGAATGATCATGAGAAAGTCAACAACTACAAAAACATAAATCTATAATGAATTAAAAGACCATTGATTCATCATATATAGAGTTAATAAGGTAACATCACTATTTTAGGATCCTTTTCCTAGAGTTGAGGAATTGTTTTTATACTAAGATAGAGGACACTATAAAATATACTTAATTTATATATTTTTATTTCATAAACATGATGTCATCATTTTTTTGTGATTCAATCAATTTACACTTTACCTCTTACTCTAAGAAAATTAATATCCAATATAAGTTTTTATGCTTGTTGTAATAAAATTAACTTTTAACAGATTATAAGATATAGAAAAGAGTAACAAGTTATTAATTCTATATTTATTAAAACAAAAAATGGTTATAACAAAGAAAAATAATACTTAAAATGAATATGAATATATTAATCTCGAAAATTCAAAAATAAAACCAAAGGTTTAACATAGATTATTCCTTAAATAAGTAACCATATGTCCCAAATAACCTCAATAGTCTTAGAATGAAATAAGGTTTTAACCTCAATGGTATTCTCATATCCTTTAAAATTAAATCTCCAAAAACATAATAAAATCCATCCTATATAATCCTTTACATTAAACCAAAAGGTTATATATAATTTTACCTAATAAAACTTCTCCCTAAATATCATTAGTCACCCCAAAATAAGATGAATTAATCCTATAATATATTTCCCAAAATAAAATAAATATTTAACCTTAAAACCATCAAAGTAAAAAAAAAATTTATACTAACCAATAAATCACATAGGACAGTGGTAGGTTTTTCACCTTTATTTCACTTTGACAGTGGGTTCAAGCCCCATAACCTTTCCAGATGCGATGGGTTATCACCTGGATTGCAGGTTTTCCTTTTTATAAAACTATGAAAAAACTTATGTGATGATCATATTCTTTACCATCATCCTATAACATTATCAAGAATATGATGATCATATTCAAAAATAACATTAGTCATCAAATCAATTTTTTTAACCACAAAGTTTTTCTATACAACTCATTCTTTTTAACAAAATAAACTAATTACCTCAACATAAATCGAATCTTCAAGATTACCTTTTCCTAAATTATATGTTTTTTCCATATATTATAACCTTACCATTAAATGAAATTTCTAGGTTATTATTACCATTAAACACATTGTTGAAAATAATTAATGAAAAAATTCTACTGAATAATCCTTATATATATATACATATTTCATGATTCACAGAATTCTTGGATTCCAGTACATAAAAATTTCAATCATTCCACTTCATTATTAAACCATTAAATAGGCTTCACCATCTTATTCCTTAGTACCACCTTATTTTCATATGTCATTTGTAGTATCTTCATCATCAATATAAAAACCTTTACTTCTAAAAACTTGTTGATCATCTTATTATGTTTTTCTTCTAGGATATTTGTTTGCATAATTATCATTCTTTCCACATTTAAAAAATTCAACAATTGATTATGCCTTAGGGAAACCATTATTATTATCCATTACGTTAACTGAAATTTTCATTTTTCTTGAAAAATTACTTAATTTTTTCCCTTCTTATCCATACATAAAACATTTTCTCATTCCTTTGAGATAATCTCTAGTGTGATTCTTCCCACATTCTAAACATATATGAAACTAAATCTTCTTTCCTCCATGCTTTCTACCACCCCAACTCTCAGTGAACTATATCCTTATCTTCTTTAGTGAGTATGACAATTAGTTAAGGTGAATGTTTTTAATCATATATTATGATAAATAATTAGTAATAATCATAATATCCTTCACGCCTATAATCATCCCATTTGGATACCCATCAACACATTTTCTACCATATTCGATATTAACCTAGTTCCTTATAGTTCCCTCCATTGACTAAAACCATAAAGTGTAGCATGAGCAATAATATTCATTGTGGTAAACAACAAAATCATGAAAAATTATTTATAGGATGTCTAAATCATGACACCTTTATTTCAATATAAGAAACATTAGGTTTAACCTAGTTTATCCATGATTATCATCAATTCGAATCCTTCATGATGGTTTGTAAAAAGTTTGTGAATTTCCAAAGAATATCCCCCATTAGTTTCAAACTAGGTATGTAGTAATCCCTATTATTAGGTACTAGGTAATGCTTGAGTCAAGTCTAATGCGCCTTTTTAAGATTTATTACCCCTTGATATATCTATGATAGAACCACTTCCACTTCTAGTATGCAGATATGGATGTTATAACTCAATAATCAATCACTCTATACTCCACCAAGATTCTAGGATATTTTTTATATAATTATTATTATTCTTAGAATTATCCCTAGGTTTCTCACTAATGACTTCTCATCCTAGTTTCCAAAGGTTAACTAAGCCTTTCTACTGAAACCAACTATAGAGACCTAACCCTTTTACACATATTATTAAATTAGTTTTAACATAAAAATAATTTAATACAATACAAGGACTGTAAATTCCTAGTGTATATAAAAGACTAGGTTTATAAAACATCAAAATGAGACAAAAAAAACAAAAAATTTTATTTTATTCTCCATAATAAGTTCTTAAATCCTTTCTAGCACCTAAACTGCATGGGATAACCTAGGGAATATGTATATAAAAGGGGTGAGGTAAAAATAATAGTAAGGGAATAAAAATGAAAAGTAAACATAACATGTGAGCTAAAAATATAACATGATATCATAATATAAGGATCATAAGTAATATCATGGAAGCATAAAATAAAAACATGGAATCATAAGATCATGGTAGTATAGAAAATATGGAAGCAATAAAAACCACGACATAAACATGAGTTAAGGATAAATTTCTAGAAAACATCACATAGAATAAAAATTTCTACAATGGATTAGGTTTACACCCTAATTCCATACATGACAGACTAAAGATTTATCCAATGAATTAGAGAGTTATCTGGGTGAACCCATCGTAACATGTTCATAATATATGTTTTATAAATAAATTAAATCAATCATAATTCATAACATAAAAATTACCCATGGAAGGAAAATGGGTTTCATAATCTTTCTTCATATCACATTTAAAGGATATTTCCAAATAAAGGAATTTGAGAAATAATCATAAATCATGTATTACCCTTAAAAGGAAGGGATAATAAACTAAGTATATATTTGAGAGACATATATACATAATTTAGAAGCAATACATAACATTAAAGGCTATTTTTATTGATGAAAATACGTTAAAAATGATTATAAAAATTAATTTGGAAAATAACCTTTTCCCTATGAGTAACATCAAAGGATGTCATATTATATGGAAAATGATTTTGAAAGATCACTTTGAAAATTTCTTAAGGAAAATATCCTTTCCATTTTTAAAACACATATTTAAAATATAAAACATTCTCAAACATTAAAGAAAACTTTTTTTTGAAAATAACCTTTAAAACTTAAAAATACTCTTTAAAACATTGATTGGTCGTGACGATGGAAGAGTTATATTCATGCTGAATATGTCAAAAAAAACAATGATTCCTTTCACATTTTTTTTAATAAAAGTATAAAATTACCTTTTTATGAAAATTATGGAAAGATTCCTTTTAATTTTTTTTATAAAAATTAGATTAATATTAAAAATTAATTTTTACAATCATAGTAAAAAATTCTATAAAACATTTTTAGAAAACATGGATTTGGATGGAGAAGTATTTTCAACTGAAGAGAGAAATGAAGTTGTATTTTATTTAAAAAATCTAAGTAATTTTAAGTACCAAAGAGAGGAAAACATTAATATTATTTGAAAAATTTATTAATAAATAGAGGAGAATAAAATGGTAGGGTTTTGTTATGAAATTATCAAATAATTTTTAGCAATATAAATTTAAGCATAAAAAATCCTAATTAAAATGATATTGAAACTTAAAAACTTAATGATTCAGTAACTTTTAAATCATAACTTACCATGAATTATAATTAGTGAAGTAGACATATAACTCAATGAATTCAAATTGATTCAAGAAACCCCTTACATCACATTTCTCTTTAGTTTAGAAATAATTAACCTATGGTATAGTGGTTTTAAACAAGTTATTAACTTATAAAATAATCATATTATTATTTATAATATCATATATTATCCTTTTATAACATCTTATTACCCGTTTATTAATTATATTACATTATCACTATTGTTTTGGGTGTTAATGACCTTATTTTCTCTTGCACATTTCATCGTGAAAGTTTAGGATCTTGAACATAGGTTATAGTTCCATAATTTACAGAATTATATTAATGTTATAAATATAATTATTTTACTTTGATATATATTTTTAATTGTTATTTAATTTTTTAACATGGAGAATGAATCACATCGCTTCGAAGAGACGGTATGCCATATATATGCACGAACAACATTATCATTTCCTTAATGGGTAAAAGGGAGAGAAAGTGTATTGTGTATTAATTTTATAGAATCAATATAATGTCATATATATCAAATATATTCATTAAATTTATCTTTTTCCACCTTCCATGTAAATCATTATTGAAAAACAAATCACATCACTTCGCGAGGCGGTAGTTCGCCGTACACACGAACAACAATATCATTAATTCAATGGATGGTAAGGTAAGAAATTATATGATATATTTCTTTCAATTAATGATTATTATGTCATTAATATCATATATAAACATTATTTTAATCCTTAATACCTTCTATGTAAAGTTTAATTGAAAAATGCATCACATCGCTTCACGAGGCGGTAATCCACTATACACACGAATGATATTATTGTATTCCCTATAGAATAGAAAGTAAGAATTATACATGATATTATAGTTCTATAAGAACAATTATATCATAAATATCATATATAATCATTATATATATCATTATATCCATCTGTATGAAGTGGTGATGGAAAAAGAATTATGTCAGTTTGTGAGGCGGTAATCCACTGTACACACAATCAACGGTTTCGTTTCCCATTAGAGGGAGAAGGATATGGTTATAGTTCATGAACTTGAAATAAAAAAATCTCAGTACATTCAACAAACTAAGGTTATTATATAATCAAGATTTAATAATATTTAAAGGATGTGGAATAATAAATAAAATAAAATGTTTGATTAAGGATGTTACCTCTTTTTCAAAAAACTTATTTTAATTTTCTCCAAAATGCAACCTAGTTTGGATTTATGACAAAAAAAGGATTATAGAATAAGGGGATGGAATTATAGAATTTATTTAGTCATATCATGGAAAAACAAGTTTTTTAAGTGTGTAAAGGAGAGGAGCTGGGGTGACCATTTATAAGTGGGGAAGAGGATACACTTGGATTTTTTGAAAATAAAGAATTACACCCACATTTTTCTCATTCCAAAAGGCTCAAAAATAGAAAATTTTAAAACATTAGAATAATAATGAAAAAATATGACTATATAATATTAATTAGACAATTTTGAGTCATTTTTAACCCTTATCTTTTTAGTTTAACCCTCGGTAAACCCCTTTTTACCTTAACTATGACAAATAATTTTTTATTCTTTTCACTATTAATTATGGTAAAAATTTAAGTTAACCTTATTAGATAGTATAAATTATGATTATTATAAATATGGAATCAATTTTTACAAATTTAACACACCGAAGTGGTGGAATTTAATTAAAAATTAAACCCGTAGGCGTGTTGAAAGAACAATTTTTCATGAAATGCATTTTTAATGAAAAGATGACCTCATATTAAATTTATGACAAGTAATCATAATTATATGAATTTAAATTCATATTTATAGATATATATTATATAAATTTCAATTAAATTATTCTTGATTTTGGGTTATTTCAATTATTTAAAATGGATAAACACTATACTCTTTAAAACAGTTTTCAGAAAAATGCATTTTAAAGCCTAAAAATAAACTTATACCAAAATATATTATAAATATGATTTAAATATAATTAATTGGAATAAATATAAATAAATAATAATTATTTTAATTTTAAATAAAATTTGAATAATAATGGGACTTAATTTATTAAATATAAATGATAATTTTAAAAAAATCGATATTTTCACTACTCACTGAAAAAGTAATATTTTTTGAAAAGTACCATAATTTCACTATAAGTTAAAATAAAAATGATGATTTAAAAAATGATGTTTTTTTTTCAAATAAATTTATAAATTGGTAAAAATTAATTTTAAATTATGCGCACAAAGTGTGATTAAGTCTCCATTTAGAAAGATATAGTTTTTTAAAAAACATTTCGTTTTCTTTCAAATGGTTCTTATTTTATTTCTAATAAATAGATAAAAATTAAATTTATTTTATACATGTGTAAACCATAAAATTTTTATAATTTATTTAGTCATATTCACAACCTCCAACTTAATGGTTAGGTTATAATGGTCATTTTTAAATAATAATATTTTAATAGAGTATCCCATTTTGTTTAAATGCGGTGTCATGTGCATCGCAAACTATTAAAGATATTGAATTTATTTGAAAATAAATATATCATAAATTCTATGTGTGCTACATTATCTTCTTATATTGGTGTTGTGTGTCAAATACTTTATTGAACATAGCGTTCTTCTTTTAAAATATCAAGTCATTACAGTATGTACTTCAAGTTTTGTGGATTCCACCCTATACACATCATTTATTTAATACACATGGTTTATTAATTACATAATGTGTATCAAACATATGTTTTACACCTTGAAAATATATAGACTACGCAACACATAGGAAATATACATGGCGGGTAATACAAAAAAACCACATTCCACCCTGGATGGTCAACATGCGATGCATTTAATGTGTATAGCATGTATTCATTAAATGATGACCTAGAGTCCACATGGGTTTCCTGAAGTAATGAAAAAGGGTACATGACGTGTGATAGAGAAGTAAACACCTTGTAATCCTATGTTATTTGGATAGAGTGATTGGCACTTCTGGGTGGGTTATTTAGATGCATTCTTTATTAATTATTAAATTATTCATGGTAAGTGAGAGAGAAATTAAGAGGAGGAAAAAGAGACATTGATAATGGATTAATAACACATTAAAACTTAAAATTAAATTTAACTTTAAATGCATAATGATCAACAATCAAATGGGTATTTATAAATTTTAATATAACCCCTTTGATACCAATTTAATGTTTTAGGTGTAGTGGAAGCACTTATTGAGGAAATTACTGAAAAATATATTGTTGTATTAAATGAATATTTCATGATGTACGTAATGTGGAAGCCATAAACAATGAAAATTTTTACAATGAAACTTGAAAAACACACAAAAACCAAGTGGGTATTTCATGTTAAATTTATAATTAATTTAAATTTAATGGGAAAAAGAATAACTAAATCTTGAAATCTTTATTCAATTAAGATGTTGATAATTTAAAACCATTTCATTTTATAATAATTATTTTTGTAGAATAAAAGTGTATAATCCCTATAGTGGTGATCCACACATGCTCCTTTGATCTCCAAACAGTACTGATGGATTTATAGGAGCTAGCGTGGTGAATCAATCATCATATAGTGTTTTCCTTGATCACTATAATGATTAATTCAGGATTGAAGAATCATCCTTTCACTCTCATTCTTAAGAAGATGGATGAGGGAGGATAATCTCTAAATCTTGAGAGAATAAACTCTAGAGCATTTTTGGTCTTGGGAGATATATATCTCTAGATTATGTTGTACAAAAAAATTATACAATTCAATTTACTCCAACAAAATATATGTAATAGTCTATTTATAGAGTTATGGGTTAGGGTTAAATATTATTTAATTGAAAATAGGCCCTTGATAACATATTAAACCCTTAAATTACCCCATTACATGTAATAATAGTATTATTATTATTTTCTCCTAGCCTTCTCTAACCAGTGTGATGATAAATATTATTCTACCATCTTGAAAATTAATATTTATCATTAGACCTTGCCTTGGTCCACTTTTCCTCCTTAAAATTTATTAAATACTTGAATAAACATGTAATTAAATATTTATTTATTAAATAAACAAAACAAATAAATAAAAAGTCGTTATGACTATACTTAAATAATTACCTTGCGAATAAATATTTATTTAATTTATGTGATCAATAAAACCTGAATAAATGTATTCCTCATACTTGAGAATAATATTTATTATAATAATTAAATTAAAATATAATTTAATTGAGATCAATAGAATCACTTAGTGTGCGACTCCCTTGGATTCCTCATTAAGATTAGATGAGATTTTGTAAAGTCCAAGATTACTATCTAGAAATGTGTTAAGGCACACAAGAGAAATAAGTTAATGTTTCACGTCAACAACCAAATATTTGTGTGGAATGTGTAATATAATTCCATTGTATTGATATCTCATAAAAAAGTTTTCATTATCATTTCAATAACATTAATTCTTAATATATCTTTCTTTTATTTTCTGTAATGAACATGTCAACATCACTATTCACATGAATTTTTTTTCGACGGTTCCATTCCAATAAATTTTTTGAGATATTAACTTTTATAAATAGAAGGGACAAATCATTACTTAACTTATTCATTAATGACATACTGATCTTGACATACCCAACATATACTACTTAGCATGAATATAGTGTATCGTAGGTTTCATCAATACATCTAGTTACCTGAGTCATGATATGTATTAATAATAATCATAAAGTCTAAGGACCATTACACACACTCATAGATAGTAGTATCCAATGACACAAAAACCTGAAAAATTCCTATTGGTGGGTATGGCCTCATAATATCCCATCTTGGAGATTACTATGTGTGAACTTCATGAGATAATGCCTCATCCTCTTACAAGCACTCAAACATGATACTCAACAAACTATGTTCCCCATTATAGTTCGTTTTACTTCTCGTATGATAAAAAATTTTAAGAGATATTATCATAACATCTCAAGGTTCTCATTATAACGGGGAACTAATATGACATATTTTGATATGAAAAATACCCTAGGACATTATCATATTAAATTCATGTAGAATAACTATCAATATGTGATGAGATATATTTAATATCCACTTTTGTAAATATAACTAAAAATCTAAAGTACAAACCAATCAGTTCTAGGACAAAAATTCCAACAGTTTGTTCCCTATGGATTTATAGAACTTGTTCCAGTTCTAACGCTAGTGTATCCCTAACTTTCACTTCATTAAAGTATATCTCACCCCCATTACCTATTTTAAAGATTCACTCCCTCTCAAGGAACATGGAATGTATTTACACTATTAACTTTTTATCACAGGGGTCATATAGTTAATATCCCCTTGTTTCTTTAGGGTATCCTATAAAGTTACACTTTGTGCCTTAGGGTGTAAGTTTGTTTCTTGAAGAGGCATTAAAAAAAGTCTTTTCATTCCCACACATATAAGTTTTATGAAACGAGTTTCTTTCTACTCCATAATTGGTATGATATAACATCTACCACATTAATTTGTACTTGGTTTAGTATGTGTGTTGGTGTCTATAATGCATATCCCCAAAATGATAATGAAATATTTGCATGACTCATTATTAACCTCACCATGTCCAATAAGGCATGGTTCCTCCTTTCATTTACACCATTCCATTGAGGTGTATAAGGAGGAGTGAGTTGAGATAAAATATCATACTCCCATAAATAGTCAATGAAGTATTGATTATAATGTTTCCCACCATAGTCTGAGTGGATTTTCTTAATCTTATTACCATGATGGTTCTCAACCTCATTCTTGAATTCATTGAATTTATAAAAGCATTATTAATTTCACCTCATTAAGTAGATATATACATACCTACTAAATACACCAGTAAAAGTTATCAAGAATGATTATCCACACTTTTCTTCAATAGAGAATGGTCCACACACATCAGTGTGAACCAACTATAGAAGCTTTATAGATCATTCACCTTTTACACTGAATAGAGCTTTGGCCATTTGACATTGTAAACATTCTTGAAAAATACCAAGTGGTTTTAGTTCGAATGAATAT
Organism: Viscum album; assembly: GCA_963277665.1. Taxonomy (NCBI): domain Eukaryota; kingdom Viridiplantae; phylum Streptophyta; class Magnoliopsida; order Santalales; family Viscaceae; genus Viscum; species Viscum album. Next base: position 239,336,158 of record OY728137.1, read on the forward strand.
AAATAAACATCTTGATGTAACTTAGTCAATCATTTCTCCTTTACATGACCTAAGTAGTGATTCAATAACTAGATGTGGTATGAGTCATGCGATCCAAATTCATTATCTATTACCAACACTAGGTTATCAAAATTCTAATACATAAATACTATTATGTAAATGTTCCTTACTATAACACATGCTTTATTTATAAAAGAATAAACTTTCATTTATTAACTTGAACCTAAAACCTTTCATATCTAATTTAGATATAAAAATAATGTTTTTAGTAATTCTCATTACATTGTAACAATTATAAATAATCATGATCATTATGATTGGTAATGTGAGGTGGTAGTCACTAATAGATTTTACTACCATCTTATCTCTATTTTCATCTTGTAAATCCACCTCACCCCATATAAATTTTTAAAATCTACTAGGATTATACATTTTTGTAAAATTGTGAGAACCGCATGAAGTATCCAATACCCAATTCATAAATATTGAAAGGTTATACTTGATACAAAACATACCCTAATCATTACTTTTCTTGCTCTGTACTATGTATTTTTTCTTCTTATGTCCCTTATTTCCACATCAAAAATAGATAACATACTACTCCCTTGCTTCCCATTTGATATTACTCTTCTTGGAAGGGTGGTACATAGAAGCCTTATACTTGGAATTAGCCTTTGATCTTGTTTCCTTGCCTTTCATCTTATTCACCATAAAGATAAAATATTTTTCCAAGATTTAGTTCCTTATCATTATTGAAAATTAAAGTGAGGAGATCTGGGAGTGAATTATCTATTGTGTTCATGTTGAGATTCATAATAAAATTAGAAAATATTTGAGGAATTTGGGTGAGAATGACATCTGAACACAATTCATCAGGTTATTTAAACTGTATAATTTCTAGATGCTTGATGTAGCCAATAATTTTGACTATGTGATGCATAGTTGGTGTAGCTTCTCCAAGATTTCATGTGCATAGTGCCTTGGTGATTTCAAAAAATTCTTATCTTTCTCTCTCCTGATAAAGATCATAGAGATGAATGAGAATTGCATATTTATTAATGGTCACATGTGTTTTTTGTAATTTAATAGACATGAAAGATAACATTAAATTATGGACATCAATTTAATAATCCAATTGTTTCTCACAAACAAGTAAATCTTCCTCACTCACCTCTAAGTGGGTTGATCAAGAATTGGGGAATCCAACACATATAACTTATATTCCTTGCATAGTATTATATACAAGCTCGTGTACCATTTCTGAAAGTTTATATCAGTAATGATATTGTTTTTATCCAAGATAGTTTATAGGGATAGTGTTGTTAATTTTAAACTTTACATTTTTTTCTATAAAAATTTAGAGAAGATTATTAGTGATTTATTTGATTACCAAAAGTGATATAAAAAAATTAATTATATGTCTCAAACTATTTTATCATGTCAAAACATCCCTCACCACTGGAATCTGAATATATATTTTCTTAGACATTCTCATGGAAAATATCTATATACGCCTTCTAATAACCTAATTAAGGGAATGATCAATTACTCAAAGACATTTAGGTGAGAAAGTTATTTCCGACCGTGGTATTATAACTCCTTGATCTGTTGAGTGGACTTCTCAATCCAGAAACTCTTTCTCATGTTTTTTCAATGCTTGCCTCAAAGTTACATCAAGTTTATAAAGGGTTACTCTTCTTTATTTCAAATTCTTAAGTCGATTGAAAGCATTCATAAGAACCCCCCAATATAAGTAAGTGTCCAAATAGTTGTTTGACCAATACATAGTTATATTGTTTCAATCTTAATCAAGCAAAGGAAGGCTTAGCCTGTCACAATATTTTGTTGAGAGATTTTATTTATTATTTGAATTTTTTTTATTTTATCCTTTACATTTATTTTTAATATTAATTGGATTTTACTTAAGGGTTTTACCATGTTCTCATAAAACATTTAAAAATAATCCATTTATTTTAATTTGATATTTTCATATCATTCCATTTATTTATGTGATCATGGTATTGCATCCATAAAATAAATAAATTAATGAATAATTATGATATTTATCTGATGGTTGATTTATTTATAAGACAATAAATCAACTTATTACCCTAGGGAAAAACTCCTTGTTCTGTTCTTGGAACTAGTTGCAACATCACACCTCCCCACCTATGAATTTCTTGGGTTAGTTTCACCTAGGTTTCATCTTTAACCACCTCTACCTTAACTTTACCTTGAACAGAATCTATTCACCTTTAGATAATCCATTTTATTTCATATGTTTTATAACTCACACACATGTGAGGGGAAACAAAGGATTGGTTAAGGGGAATTACATAAAACAACATTGGAAACACATGTCCTACATAATAAAGGAGGGAAGGATGACACATAGGCCATAATATTTAATTTAATAAAAAATAATTTCAAACCATGCAATAAAATAAAATTAAATAAAACCAACACATACATAGGTTTGGTAAAATCTCATGATCGGTCATACACATTCCATTTAAAACAACTAGCCAACATTCGTTTTAATTTGTTCCATGATATGATAAAACACACATGAATTAATATGATTAATTATCTTAGTAATAAATAAATTAATTTCATTTTATCACATCATATCATCATAAATATTCTCATCCTCTATGATTTTAAATAAAATAAATAATTTATTTATATTTAAAATTTAATAAAATAGTGCACAACTCTATATTAGGAACCAACTTTAAAATTAAATGTCTGAACTTCTCAATATATTCCATGTTTCATAAAATTCATTCACATGATAAATTTCATACACAACATGTGTTATAATTTCACGATGTGTACTTTCAAATTAATGATACACAAGACATGTGAAAATTACATTGAATATACAATTTAATGCATGTTGAGTCTTTATTATTCAATGACCATACATGAATTTTAGTTTTGAATATTAGGTGTAATTAATTAAACATTTAAAATAATATAAATCCCAACGATTAATGTGTATTATAAATTTATTGACTTATAGAACTCAAGATTATGAGGTTTAAGGGAGTAACAAATTTTAATCAATATTTCTTTATAAATAGGCAAAGTACATGGTGTGTGTATATTGTCCACATGATATTTAATTTTATTCTCCATATGTCAACAATATATTCCTAAGGACCCCTTGTGTACTTCCCATGGAAATTAATGAGGCACATATGGAGTATAAGAAGGATATATAACATGTACTTCAATTTGCATGACTGTTAGCCTATATGCATCATGTATTGAATGCATGTGGTGAATTAATTACATGACACTTCTTAAACTTTTGTTTTACACCTTGAAAACATGTAGACTACATGATGTGTATGAAATCTACATGGCATGAAGTTCAGAAAAACTATGTTCCATCATGGCCAGTTTACATGTTGTGTATTTAATACAGGTGATGTGTATTCATTACACAATGAATCAAAGTCCACATGGGTGTTCTGTCAAAATGAATAAAGATACATAGTGTGTGAAAAATGAGTACATTCTATGTAGCCTTGTGTTGTCCAAATATAGTTCTTGGAACCTCTATAGGGGTTATTCAGATACATTCTCCATTAATTATTAAATGATCTGGCTTACATGAGCAAGAAATGAACATGAGGAAGAAGAGATCTTGATGATGGTTAAAGAAAAAATTAAAACATGAAATGAAATTTATCAATAATAAAATAAATAATAATAAATTTTAATGTGAACACTTTGATACCACTTGAAGGTTCCTGGAACAACAAAAGCACTCATCGGTGATGAGTATTGTTTTTGGAGTGGGCAGGTCATTAACAAGGCCAAAAGTAACTTTTTCATTTCCAACAAATGCGGTGCTTCTCGACCCCATGATATACAACAATATCTGGACATGCATAGAGGTTATTTCCCCATGGAATACTTGGATGCCCCGATCTCCTCGGGGGGGCTTCGGGTACGTGACTTCGATAGCATTGTCAATAAGATCACGGACAAAATCCTTAATTAGAAGAACATATTCCTCTCTTTCGGGGGATAGATAACACTGGTTAACATCGTACTTCTTGCCACCCCTGTCCACTCTCTCTCATAGATCAAAGTCCCTAAGAGCACCATTAACAGGATTGATAAGATTCTCACTAGTTTTATCTGGGATCCACGAGCAGAGGGTAGACGTCGCTGGGCCTCATGGGATAGGGTGGCAAGACCAGTCAGGGAAGGGGGTATCAATGTTCACCGACTCGATGACACGCTCATGTGCATGCATGTAAAGATAGTCTGGGAGGTGCTGGAAAAACGCACACTTTGGGGAATCACCATGCACAACTCCCATACAGGCTCCGAGCTCGGGAGCATCGGCAATGTTTCCCCCTTTTGGTCGGTGATTTATCCCTTTATCGTGGCATTAGAACCATATTCCAGATGGCTCGTGGGAAGGGGGGACATCCTCTTCTGGCATCATAACTGGGCTGGGACCATCCTTGGCTTCCCTGGGTGCCCGGGCACTATGTTCACTTTTAAAGAGGCTAGTGATCACCCGACCTTCATTGATGCAGTCCTTGACGATGATCAACGTGCTAATTTCAACCTTATTGAAATCAAATCCGATTCGGACAAGTGTGTTTTCACTCTCTCTACACCGGGATCCTTCTCTTTGAGGGATTTTCGGCGATCCTTGGCCACTACCGATCACAGCTCTGCTTGGAACGCGATCCTCTAGACCAAGGAAACTCCGATAAAACAGAACTTTCTTACCTGGAGGATGCGGCACAAAGCCATACCCACAGATGAAAACATTAGGAGGTGTGGCATCCCTTTGGCCTCGAGGTGTCACTACTGCTCGGAGCACTGAGAGGAATGAACATATCACCTGTTCTTTGAAGGAGAATGGTAAATGGCGATATGGATCTATTTCGGTGATTTTACGGCTTTCTCTGATAACCGCATAGTCGACATACCTTTTCTGGATAGATGGTTTCGCGGTGCGGTGGAGAGGGGCCCTGAGCAGACGGCCCACACTATGGTTATTCATGCTGGATGCTGGACGATATGGAAAGCACGGAACAAGGATCTTCATGAAGGGATTATCGCCTCTAGTTGGGGAATTATACTCCGTACAAAGTTCCTTTTACTCAACCTGGTCAGATCTTTTTGCCAATGGAAGGAGGCGCCCACTCTTCGACGTATTCAAACTTGTAATGTCAGTAATTATCCGGGTAGCAACGCCAGTAGAGGTAACTGGGTCGGGTGGACTCCGCCAAGTAGAGGGCTCAAACTCAACTCCGACGGGTCTTGCAGCATGGGGGTAATTCGTGGAGGAGGGGTGGTTCAGAACCACTTCGGGTCGGTTATCATGGATTTCTCAGGGCTCTTGGGGCGCGGATCCTATCTTCAAGCTGAGGCAAAGGCGCTATTGTTGGGCCTCTCTTTGTGTCGTCAAAAAGGGATCATCCTATCACAGGTCAAAACTGATTCCCAAATCCTTCACAAAGATTTGCATGGCTTCGGTTCCATTCCATGGTCTATACACTACACCACGAGGGAATGCCTAGGTATGATCACCAATAACATCAGCATAACCCACACTTGGCGTGAGGGGAATAAGGTAGAAGACCATCTTGCCTCTCTTGACATCCCCGGTCCAGCTCACTTTTGCTTCCATACTGCTAGTTCCATGAAACCAGAGGGGGTCAACTTGGTTCGAGGGGATGCCCTAGGCCTCCACTACTTTCGGCCCCCCTAGGATTGTTGTGTGGGGCACTGTGGGCCTGCTTTTTTCTATGCCTTTGCTGTTTTCTTTTTATACCCAAAAAATTAATAAATATCTATGTTTTGATGATGATGAAACAAAAATGATATTTCATGTTAAATTTTTAATTGATTTAATTGGATAGGAAGAAATAATACCATGGTCTTAAGATCTTTCTTCGATGAAGATAATGATCATTAGAAACCCTTACGGTATACCATCATTATGCTTATAGGATCTAAGTATAGAATCCCTCTAGTGGGGATATACATGTGATCCTTTGATCCCTAAAAAATTCCAAAAGAATGCTGGGTGTATGAATGGATAATCAATCATCTTGTAGTGTTCACCTTGATCACTGTGAATATTAATTTAGGCTTGAATAATTGTCCTTTCACTCTCATCCTTGAGAAGATGCAAGAGGGAGGATAATCTCTTTGGTTTGAGAGAATAAACCCTAGAGAATTATTTAGTCTTGAGATGGAGATCTATATTTAATTGTTCACAATAATTCTTCAATAATCAATTAACCCTAGTATAATAGACTTAACTGTCTTTAAATAGAGTTATGAGTTAGGGTTAAAAATTATTTAATCACACATTATCATTTAATAATATATTAAAAGCTTAAAATACCTCATGCCATGTAATATTATTATTATTATCATTATCATTATCATTATTATTATTACCCCACCTTTGGTGGTGGGGTGATAAGGGTTTGGGGGGGCGAGTGGTAGTTCACAGGGTCAAGTCCCCGAGCTTGCGATTTAATGAAATTTTATTCCTTGTGTTTTGTTCCGTGGTGGCAGATGTAATCGACCTTGTATACCATCATCATCATCATCATCATCAACATAATAATAATAATAATAATAATAATAATAATAATCATCATCATTTTCTCATGCCATGTGATAACTGGTGCAATGATTGATATTATTTTACCATCTTGAAAATTAATATTTATCTCCATACATCATCTTGGTATACTCTTCCTCCTCATCATTTATTTAATACTTAAATAAATATTTAATTAAATATTTATTTATTCAATAAATAAATAAATATTATATATCCATGTAATTAAATAATTTTCATATGAATAAATATTTATTTAATTTATATAATCAATAAAATCTAAATAAATTATTCCCCATACTTGTGAATAATATTTATTTTAATAATTAAATTAAAATAAAAATTAATTGAGATCAACTGAAATGCTTAGTGTATGACCTTATAGGATTTTTCCCGATTACCATTAGGCGGGTTTTCTAAGAGTCTAAGATCAATGTCTAGTAATAGGTTAAGGCACCCAAGAGGAAGAAGTTAATGCCACAATGTCAACAACCACATAAATTGTGGACTATTTAGTATAATCTCTTTGTCTTGATATACCATAAAGTGGGTTTCATACTTATGTCATCAACCTTAATCATTGATATATCATTCTTTAATTATTTGAAATGTAGATGTACACAACACCATGACCATGAAATTTATTTTTACAGTTCCATTATAATCAAAGGGATGAGATATTATCTTCCATAAATAGAAGGGAAAAATCTTTCCTCGACTTATTTATTAATAAAAAATTGATCATGATGTACCCAATATATCATACTTAGCATGAACATAGTATGTCATAGGTTTCATCAATACATCTAATTACACGAGTCCCGATATGTATTAATAATAATATTAAAGTCTAAGGTCTATTACACACACTCGAATATAGAAATACAAGATGACAAGAAAACATGTGGAATTCCTATTGGAGGGCATGTACTTATAAACTCATGTATTAGAGATGACCAAGTGTGAATTTCATGAGACGGACCCTCATCCTATTATGAGAACTTTCACCTAACAACCAGCAAACTATGTGCCCCATTATATTTCTTGATTATAACTGTAGTATAAAATATCTAAGAGATATCATTATTGCATCTCAAGGTTCTAATCATAGTAGATAACTGTTATGACCTATTTTAATGAAACAAATAACCTAGGATATTATCACATTAAATTCATTTATAATAATCATAAATATGTGATAATATATATATATATATATATATATATTTAATATCTAATTCTTTGAATATAACTAATAATCTAAAGTACAAACCAATTGGTTATAGGATACCAATTCCAACAAAATATACCACTCATGGGTGGCCAAAACACCTTCCCTCATATTTTAATAAACTTATAGATAATATTTTTTTTACCCTAGATAATATTTTTTATCCTTGAATCCTTTTCAAAATATGTTATAGAATCATATGAATTATAAACCATGTATACTGAATTCATTATCTCATATTGTTCATAAAAAATTTATTAACAAAAAAATATTTATATCATATAATATAAATGATATAACTATACACATTATTTATTTAGATCCATATGATAATGATAAATGATAATCCTAATGGGATATGTTAGTTTCGCTGGGAAATCAGTTTGGAATTTTAAATACTTGAACTACTAACTTACTAATTAAGGGTGTAGTAAATATTGTGGAAGACTAAGGTCAAACCCACAAGAAATGGTTTATAATTTTTTTGAATTCTAAGGAATGAAAATAGAATACATAGATATTTATATTTTAAAGACCCAAAATTAATTTAAGTAATCCAAGAATTATAAATCTAGTTTCATTCACTTATTATAGTAAAAGTGATATTTATTTAGTCAAGATGTTGTTGGAAGTGGGTCTAAGTAAATCTTGGATTGGATCATTACTCTCTATTCTAGAATGACCCATTTCTCCACTCATTTAATTCAGTTAGTCACAAAAAATGTAACCCAAATCCATATTTAAAAATAAATAACATAACTCTTGAAATGGTTATGTAATAATAATAAGAATCTAGTTAATTTAATAAGAGCATACCCTCCTCATACTGAAATGGTCATGCCTGGGATAAGAGGGATAAGATTTAGAATAATAAAATAAATGAAAAAACCCAACTCATATTGATAAAAAATAACTCACTTAATCGAGTAAAATCCCATTTTAAAACATATCTTGGAGCTAGAAAATCTTACCCCCTCATGCTAGTCATGAGGGAGTGTAAAAAAATAAAAATAGGACCTATACAATAACAACACTTCAACAGAAGCCACCTCTAGCCTTGATCCTCCTATAATTTTTCCAAAAAATTGATTCCAATAAGAACAAAAATTTCAAGTATCTTCTCTTGTATCTCTTATCTTTACCATCTCTTCTCACTTAATTTTACTCATATTTGAATTGGTGACATCATCCATATGTGATCCTCTATTCATCTCCATTTGAATCATATCTAAAATTGTAACTCAATGAGAGATGTTCAAATAAGACCATATCTACTTTATTTCCTACATATATGTATATACAAATTTTATCTATAGGTTATATATTCACTTTAATCTTGATCTAATATCCCATTTGTACTATATTTAAATTATTTAGTTATAGTATATGAACCCAAATGCAGAAATCCCTCAGAATATATCTTCAATGTTGTGTGTGGAGTGAGTTGGCTAAAAATAATTCATCTAAGTAGATATAGTTTCTACAACATGGGTAGTGGACTATGGTGCAACACACACTCCCCAACTCCAGGATGCGAAGTAGAGCTAGTACTAGGGTGTAGGGAAACTCCTCATCCAAAATCCAAGCCAATGGAAAATACAGCACCTCCATGACATAACTGAAACCCTTTGTGATAATCCCCACTTCATGCATTTATCTTTTTTCTTATTTTCTCTACTATAGTGAAGCTTCATACATTATGATGTGGCTCATTACATCCAACAAACCTTCATTCTTCATTTCTATTATTCTATGGTGTAACCAAAATCCTACATCATAAAAGTCTCTGAGCATCCAAACCCTTGTCCTCATAAGTCTAAATACCACCACATCATAGCCACAACCCTTTAATATAGCACTCCACAAGAATCCATATAACTAGGCCCCCCTATAATGAAATAAAATGGCCTTCCATGTAGACTCATTATAATTTCCCAAACTTTCATGCATGCATGGTTATCATCTCTCACATACTTCATTGTGGCTTTACTGATGTCCCCACATGATCTTTACAGTAAACCCCCTTATTGCATGTAAGGTGTTTTGATCTCCAAACATTGTGAGCATGGTGTTCTAATTTTCACACTAGCTTCCCATGTTGGTTTTATTCATCACAAAGGTGATCTGGAGATCCCTTACACTCAAAAATGGTGGAACTATAGTAGATCTTGGTCCACCCATGAAAAATTTATTATGGTGGATATATGTGAGGAAGAATACATGAAACATGATTTAAATTATGGTAATTTAGTAAAATTGAACAGTACTCCACTACTTCATCACCCCACATCGAAAAATAGTATGCATGGACTCTACTTAAAATACATTCCCACATCATTATAACTCAGTAAAGTTCCTTATCTGATGAAAGGAGTTGTAGGAACCCTCCTTAATCTACACACACACTCCCAAACTTCCTGGAAACTACCCATGCCAGGATCATGTTTTACCTCTTCCTATCTCATAGTTTTTTCTTGATCACAAACACACATTTATGTATTTAATGGTTTCATTTAAGTGGATGATAGTTACTCATATTGGATATCATTTTTATGTTATTATAAAAGGATTTTGATGAAATTTATTGATTCAACTTAAGGATTTGAGGGATTATTAAAGTGTCTAGTTGAAGTGTTTGTGAACTTGTTTTTATTTTTTAAGAAATTTATAAGTTCAACCGAAGGAATTTAATAAATTTTAGAATGTTTAAAGTTATTTTTGGATAATTATAGAATGAACCGGGTAGCCATTTATATATTGAAAAAATTACAATGTTGTAGAAAGTCCATCGGTTAGGTGATGGAAAGCAGGAAGATTATCCTATCCTATATTAGAACCCTTGGGTAGCTGGTGCTTCCCATCGGGTAACCTATAGAATTTTTTCAGAAGCATCAAGCTCTAGGAATCCCATTGGATAACCAATGAAGCTTATCAGGATGCCCGTAGGCATCAAGTAGCAAGTCAAAAAATATCTCTTTGGTGGCCCCTGTTACTTTTAATCTCCCTTTGATGATTCTTAATGATGTTCAAAGACTACAAAACAATACTTGATGAATTTAAGTCTAAAAATTGAGGACCTTGGAGGCTCTCTCAATAAAAATGGATTGAACAATATTTACGATCGAATCAATGACTCTCTCATGTTGAATATATGGTAATAAAAAATGTCCCATAATGATCCATTTTAAAATATCAATATATTATGGACACCATATCCTTTTCTATCTATCTCTCCTCTATATTGTTAAATCCTTTGATAGATAAGGGAGTGAATTTTTAATATATTTTCACCAAGAAAATATCTCTTCTTATCATCTTCCTCTCTAATAAGTTTCTTGCTACAACTGTTGAAAATCGAAGGGGTGGGTGATCACAACCAAAAAGTGAGGGATCTTCATCCATAGGTAATCACTACCATTAAATTAAGGGAGTATGTCTTTCTTACGTTAACTTAAAAAAATAAACGGAGTATTTTGTTACTTTATCTCTATTAAAATCAATCGATAAATAAAAATACCTATCAATATGAGGGGAGGAGACATAAAGCCTCATGCAGAGATATTTCCAAACTTAATTTTTTTTACTATTACATTTCTGCATTTCTTTTCATATTCGCAACACTTTAATAAAAATTCATTGATACACCTTTATTATATTATCACACTTATGAAATCAAATTTATCAATTAATTTTATTAAGTCATTTTTATATTAAATACAATTAATTAATCAAATTGTGATACCCATAATCTTATTCCACTATGGTTACTCAATGAAATTAAGATATTTCCAAATTTTATTAATTAAGACTGATTTATTTGAATCAATCATTCATCTTTTTATCTCTTCCACACTTATTTCATTTTTGTGATTTCATTTACATTTTTGTTGCTTTATTTTTTAAAACAAATTCACCCCTATTTCCATCCTACTCCAAAGAATATTTGGCATCAAAGGAAGCTTTACATTTTTCTTAAAACATACAAGTTTTCAAAGATTGTGTTTAGTTTTTTTAAACCTTAACTAGCTTCAAAGTACAATTGAAAAATGTCTTTTACCTCATATACTTAAGATCCTTTCTTTGATAGAACAAATTTTTCTTATTATAAAACTCTCATGGAAATTTTCCTTATAAGAATTAGATTTTGTGGTTGGAAAATGGTTATGCATGGATATACCCCTTTAATAGAATCAGAATATAAATAAACACCCCAAGATACAAATTATTTAGAAAATCCATAAATTCTGTTCACTATGAACTTAAAAAAATGAGTTCAATAGTATATATACTTTAAAAAAAAACCATGAAATCTTGAAATTGTTAGAAATTACTCAAGAAGGAATGAAAAAATTAAAATATACTAAGCTTTATTTGTTCAGAAAATACTTTAAAAGTTTTGGCATGTAAGAAAATTAATATATTTATTATATTTTTACTCAAATTACTAACATTTTAAATGGTTGAAAGTCTCTTGGTGATTATTTTTTTATAAAAAACTTAGTAAAGAAAATTATCTGGGTATTACCAAGATATTGGGAACTAAAGGTGATGGATATACATGAATGGAAAGATATAAAAAATATTCTTCTCAAGCAACTAATTGGCTCCCTTAGGATATATAAAATTACTATGAAGTGTCAATCCAAAAAATAAGCTAAAGACACGTATGAAATCAATTAATAAAAAAGAACTATTTTTTTAAATCTATTGATGATGATTTATAATATGAAAGTGAAACCAAAGTTGAGCATCTAATAAATAATTTGAACAAACTCATGAAGAATAAGAATTAAAATCACCATGAAAAACAAAAAAAATCAAATTCATGTATCAAAAGTGACATTCTAGAAATATAAGAAAAATGGTTACATCAATCTAGATTACCCCATTTATAAAAAGAAGATGAAAGAGAAGAATAAATAAAATAAATAACTTAATGTATCAAGTTATATTACTTGCAATGAATCCTTGGAATGAACCTCCACAACCTCATCAAGCGATTTAAGTCCTAATTTCCTCATGGAAATTTTTGAGGTAAATGGCAAGGTTAAGTATCCAACTTCTTCTATCACTTCCACATCTTTATCTTCTTTTTCTTCCTCTACATATTGATCCTCAAGATAAGTAAATTATGAATAAATGGAATAGGTGAAATATGTTCTTCAAAAATATTGTTGCAAACTCTTGTCTTTTTATAATGAACTTAAAAAGAAATTTATTCTTGTTATAAATGAAAAATAAAAACTTCTTAAAGAGAAGGAATAATTTTTAAAAGAAAACGAAGAATTGGTTTTGAAATTAAATTATCATTAGAAAGATGAAATGATATAATCCATGACCAAAGATCTTGAAAATAAACTTTCTCAATTCACCCATGGTGAAAGATATATAAATATGATTTTGGGTTCTCAACATTATAGAAATGTTAATTCCAGAATTGGTTTTTCAAATTCAAATAATATTTCTCAAAAAAACACCTTTATAAAGGGATGTTCCAAAATCAAATTTTGTAAATATTTTTAGAAATTTTGATATCTTATTTATGAGTGTGATTGAAGAAGGAAAGATATGAGATATATAAATGTATTATTATTTCTTCCCACATTCCCAATAGAAAATATTGTACTTGAGATGTTTGAGTACCTAAGTCTCATTTAGTTAGCATTGATGGACCCAAAACATGGGTACCAAAAGGAAATCATGTTTGAGATATTTTTGGGATATTAAAATGGAACTTTAATGAAATATCAATTGTTAGCCTCTAAAAAAATGGATTATTCATCCCTGAAATGAAAATAATTCATTCATGAAAGAGTTTCATTTCAATATTTATTTTTTTATCTAAATATTTTATTTAGGGGAGATGTCTTATATTAATCCTTGATTTATATTTTATTCTTAACTCTTGAGATTATAGATATTTTCATTTTATCTCTAAATAATTGATCCATATTTAAATGTTTTATATTGAAATAATTAATATTATTATTACTGTAACATCCCAACCCAAACCACTAGCTTAGAAAGACCCAAGGTACCACTAACCTTAGGTGACATACCCTAGACACCAAAGGCTGACAATAAATTCCAAGGTCTTAGTAAATCTTTGGGGGTGGGGGTATTATTTTACCTTTTAAAAGAAAAAATCTTCCAAGAAAAAAATAAATAAAAAAACCAATCCAAAACTATATGATGTATAGAATATAAACAACACAACTCAAAAAAATTCCAATACCAAGAATATTAGATAATTTGTTAAAGGTGAAACTAGAAAAAAAAGACATAAAAATAAAACATGACTCATGATCCAAGGTGGAACCACTCTAGAATCCAAGGACATGAAAAAGTCCAAGGTTCTAACTACATAAAGCTACATCAATAATCCCCACTAAAGAAATAAAAAATCACCCCTTTTTTATATTATTCAAAACATCATTTTTATATGCAGAAAAGTTAATATATAGGGGGTGAGTAAACATATCTAGTAGTAAATACACCATATGACTCCCACACATGCCACTAGGATAAGAATAGGTTATATTATAGTTAAAAAAAGTAAATCCAAATCTTTTTTCCAATTTAAATTAATTAAAATTAAATAATAGAAATAGTTTTTCTATTTAATTCACTCGGTGAACCCATTCTATATTCACACACACACACACACACAAATGTATAGATTCAACTAGGAGTAGTCCTAAATCATGAGTATAATCATATCCCACCAATTAATTTATCACTTAAATATGAATCCAAAGTGCCCTTATATAGAATTGACCACTTGTCCTAATCCAACAAGGTATATTCCAAAGCAATACAAACTCACACAATTCTAGTGTATGAAAAGGCTTAACACCCATTAATTAATTAAAAATTAATTAATATTTTAAAAATTTTAATCAAAAATATTTCATGATTTAAACCAAAAACCCAATTCAAAACCATGAATCAAAATATTTTTTATCCAAAAACCATTCAAAAAGCAAAATTTTAAATAAAAAAAGTGTTTTAGAAAAAGGAAATCATCCAAAGTTTCCTTTATAAATCCATGAAAATCATTTAAGAAAATAGATGACTTATAGTTCTAGAATAAATGGGGGTATATAAGTCACTTACCTCATAATATATCTTGAAGAACATTAATAATTAAGATGTGATCTAGCTGATCTAAAATCCATTTTCTATTCCTTAAAAAAATCCCAAAACTGAATTTTCAAAACATGAATGATTCAATAGATCCAAGCATAACAATCCCGGTCAAAGCTATTGTTCCAAGGTAAATGATTGAATTTACAATGAAAATAATGGGTATATTATCTCTGATTCCCTAGGTCCGATTCTCAAATAATTATTGAAATCGGTCTCCACAGGATAAAGATATCAAAAAATCACATATGGGAAGCCCATAAATAAGGAGCCTTGGTTATATGGGAAATAATATGAGTTTTTAGAAGCAAATTTGAATTAAAATCAAATTTTAATATTTTATTAATGTTATCGCATATTTAGGACACATGGTTTAACAAACCATGCAGCAACCGTGCGTGTGATATTGGACAAAACCTAGGTATCATAGTTGTGCTGTACAGTTTGGAAAACCATGCACCAACCATAAAAAACACCTATATCCCAAAAATTCCAAAATAACATGGTTTTTATTAAGGTTTTCCAAATTGTGTGCCAATCGTGTGCATACCCAATAATTCCTACATTCCCTTTAACAGTTTCCAAGATAATCTTCATGATTTTTCTTAACCATTATCAAACCAATTACCCTTAAAAACACTTACATAACATACTAAAACCATGAAAAAATTCCTAGAAATAAACCCACACATTATATAGTTTTAAAATACAATATAAAAAAGAAAATTACCTTAAACTTGAGGTGTTTTAATTGCTCTTACTCTCTCTTGTGGTGAAGTTTTCATTTCCTCTTTAAATACACCATTTTATTAGGAGCCTTGCTTTTTGTTATCTGATGCAATTTGGATGGATCTACTTTCAACATGGGGGTCAGGTTTCTCTATTTTTTTGGAATTATATTACCTTATTTAAATTCATTTCTAGATCTATACTATCTCTATCAAATGTTTTATTATTCTTTAAAAAGGGAGATGTTTTTTTTGAATTTCTTTTTTTTTCAAATCTTATGATTTTATATTTTTATTTCAAACTCTTTTGAATATTATATTGACCTTAATTATAAAATAGTTTTCTATTTATTTTTTATAATCTAGTTTTAATTTTATTTTAAATCTTGAGTTTAAATCTTATTTTTTATTTTAATTGTTGTAATTTTTTTGAAGTTATATTGTGTATCTTTAAATATAAATGCCTTTTCCCTTCCCTTTTTTCTTTTTGATAATCACAAAGGAGGATATTTTTTCCAAGTTTCAAAGGGGGAGATTATAAAAGGGTGATAAAATATTTAATATATCTTACAAATTAGGAAAATTTTGTCTTATATCATCTTTGTAAAAGAAAAATGTTTCATTGTTTCACAAAGGGGGATTTATTTTTGTTGTTTTTTATATTTGAAATATTTTTGTAAATATCTTAAATACTTTACTATATGGATCAACCTTGACATATAATTGATATGTATTTTTGTATTATTTGTTTATGATCATAAAAAAGTGGTATATTGTTGTAACCATATATCTATCATGATGTTTTCAAGATCATAAACACTCATTTAAGTGTTTAATAGTTTCATTTGAGTGGATAATGGATACTATTATTTGATATCATTTTGATGTTCTTGATAATGAATTTTGTTTTTTATTCAAATGAAGGCTTTGAAGTATCTTTAAAGTGTGGTTTTGATGTTTTTGTGGAATTTTTGTTATAATTGAAGAAATTTAGATGTTAAACTAGATGAATTGGATAAAGTTTATATGGGTCAAAGTGGTTTTTGGAGAGTTTCAGGCTACAACGAGTAGTCTGTTCTACATAGATAAAATGTTAGAGTTACAAAAAGTCCACAAACCAACTAGTGGTAAGAAGGTAGAATCTCCAATAATAACGAAGCAACACCAGGTAGTTGTTTTTTCTCACTAGGATACTTTTGGCATCTTTATAGAATCATCGAGCTCCACTATCCCATTGGCTAGCTGGTGGAGCTTACCGAGTACCTAGTAGGTGTCGAGCAACAAGAAAAAAAACCTGTATTTAGTTAACCCCAACATTTTATTCACCTTTTAATGATTCTTAATGATGTTAAAAGACTCCAGAGCATTCCTTGATGAATTTTAGGCTATAAATATAGGACCTTAAAGGCTCTCTCAATAATAGTGGATTGAACAGTGCTTACAATCAAATCAACGATTCTATCATGCTGAATCTTTGGTGATCTCAAAGCATCCCACCAAAATAAATTTCAAATATAAATCTTGTAAGGCTATCATATCCTTTACTCTTTATATATCCTCAATATTATTCTATCATTTTAGAGATATGGGATAATATTTGTAACATATTTTTACCAAGAAAATCTCTCTTCTTATCGTCTTCTTCAACAACAGGTTTCTTGATACAGCCATTAAAAATAAAGGGGGATGAGTGCTCACAACCACAAAGTGAGTGACATTTATAAAAAATTGCTTAATAACATTAAAGTAAGGTTTGATGAGTTTCTTTCTACAACCACAAAAAAAGA
This sequence comes from Viscum album, assembly GCA_963277665.1. Taxonomy (NCBI): domain Eukaryota; kingdom Viridiplantae; phylum Streptophyta; class Magnoliopsida; order Santalales; family Viscaceae; genus Viscum; species Viscum album. The sequence continues at coordinate 239,353,666 of OY728137.1, forward strand.
GATGATTTGGTTAATTTATCTCCATAAAAAAGGGAGAAATATAAAATCCTCTCAACTTAAGGGGAGGAGATGTATGGGATCACATTTATATATTACCAAAAACCATTGTCTAATCACGTATCCTATTTTATTTATACATTGATTTTTATATTCTCAATTATATAATCAAATTAAATTGATAAACATTTATTATATCATCATTTTATTTACTCAATAAAAGTTATTGATTAATTTGATTAAACTGTTTTTATATTTGATAAACTTAATTAATTGAATTAATATACCTATAATCTCATTCTTCTATGATTACTAGATAAAATCAAGATATTTCTTAATTTTATTAATTATGATTTATTTTTTTGAATCAATATTTTATCTTTTAATTTCCACTATGCTAACTTGTTTTATTTTTCGATTTCCTTTGCAATTTAGTTATTTTATTTTTTAAAGAAAAATTTCCAACCCACTTATCGTCCTACTCTGACCAACATCTCACTTCTACTATGCTTCTACCATGCCTGACTAGGACTGGGATGACTATTATCTATCAAGGTTGATATTCTATAGGCTAAGATGGGTTTTGTTTACTTTTTCTTATGCTTTCTCACACACAATTTCCTTTGTAAAAATCTCTTAACCAAAGTCATTCATTTTTTTCATTTTTAAATTATTCTTTAAAATTAAACATGTTAATTTATTTTTATTTTATTTTTCCAAAATTTCCTTAAAAATGTTAATTTCCCAAAAATAATATAGAATAATAAATACTTGGGAAAAATAGTTAATTAGACTACAAAATTAATGGAATTAAATTTTAAAAAACATGCAGAAAATATAGTCATAAATGAACTCTATTACATTAAAATAGTTGATATAACAATTATTTTCATTATTAATTGAATGAAAACAACAATAAAAATCATTTATTCCCCAAATTTTGAACTCTAATATGTTTAAAACACTTTTAAAACATACGATTGGTATCACATACACTTTAAAACTGAAGAATCAATTTTTATGAGATTGACACCAGACATGGGAATTTCATAGAGTTTTTAAAACCTATTAAGGAATCCTAAATAATTCCATACCATGTAATAATTACTCCTTTTTAATAATACAAGGTTTTAATGACCTTAACTAGATACTCAAAGAAACATTGTTAGACTATCTAATTTTTTTTTTCTACTTTTGGTTTGAGATTTTACTCACTTGTACTGTCAATACAAAACTAAAACCTAGACATCATATGCTCACTTTAGCTATCCTCTACACTTTCAGAATAATAGTGTGATTTTTAATTCATTCATATTGTTAGAACATTTCTATAGATGAAAACATGATGAATTATCTAACTTGAATAATCATTAAGCATATCTCTAGTCTCACCAAGTCATTTAAATATTAAATCATATTGAATATATGAGAAAATAATAAAATTCATTTCTTCATTTTTGAATCTAATACCTTTAAAACCATAATTGAATCATTTTATTCTTCTAACATGCATATAGATTCATCTGTTTAATAACTTCAACACTTCATTACTCATAAATAGGTTTCTTTAACACATAGAATTTCTCCTTTTACTTAAGAATTTTTATTAATTTACCAATCCTAAGTGTTTCTTATATTAAACCTATATTTTATATAGGGTTGATATAAAATTTAAGTTTGTTGATGATGATGTTATTATCAAAATTATAAGCTTTTATTAGATGAGTATCATGGCTTATACACATTTAATAAATAATTTTATTAAATGGACTCCCATTAAAATGATGTTCCCTTTTTAAAATTACCATATCTATTAGTGGAAAAAAATATATATTTCACTAAACAATGAGTCCTCGGTGGAATTACTCTCACCAATTATCTATTTAGGTTGGGAATCATCACTATATTATCATATATAACTCTTGGATAGTTGAGAAGAAAAATCTTTATCAAATCTTAGATATAGATAAACCCAAGTATATTATGATAGTATCCTAATTGTTAGGGTTTCACAACTAAGTGTAAATTAAAGCACATACTATAAACATGGCACACAACTATTATGGTCACCTAATTACTTGGATTACTTACAGAAGATAATCCATGAGAACTTATCCGTGGAATGAAACTACTTGGTTTTATGACTGTGGTCTTGATAAGTGCTACTATGGATAGGATCTAACACTTAGTATTTTTTTCATGGGATTTAGTTCCACCATCTTATCTCTCATTATTCCCATTATGTATGCATGCTTTTAAAGTACTTAGTTAGGAATTATATTCCTTCCCACTAAATCAATATGTTCAAATCATATTTATGTGTAAATCTTTACATAGATCATAGTTTCTTTTACTCACCAAAAAATATAATCCAAAACCTATTTACACACATCCAAATGAATCTCATGAATAAGGTACATGAAATCTTTATGTAAAGGTTTAGAATCACATGAAATTGATAATAACCTCATGAGTAATCCAAGATACATATATAATCATCCCCCACCAATATAGAATAAGGCATAAACCTCCAAACTAGTGGGAAGTTAGACTCAAAGTTCCTCTACCCATAGATACTTTACTCAAGAGATTTTCCAATTCATCATAAATCAAATACCTAATATGCATAAACTATATTCAAAAAATAAATTCATGATAATAACTTTGATTATAAACTAAAATCAAGGTATATTGAAACTAAATCCATTATCATTCCTAGAATGTAACTCCTTAGATACATGTATGATAATATATAGAACCCATTTAGAACTTTAAACTAAATCATATAAATATTCATAATATAAATAATTTATATCGATTAATAATAAAAAATAATAAATTTTAAATAAATTAAAATTTCACATATTTAAACATGAGATAAACATTTATGAACAATTCATAAATTAAAATCTAATTAAAAACAGATTATAATTTTAGTTATTCATTATGTACATTCAATAATCTTGAATATAAACACTTTATATTCATTTAACAATATAAAATCCTTTATTTTAATCAAAACATGGAATTTCACTTTAAATATAAGATATTAAATGAAATATAAAAATTTTATATTTCAATTTCTATTATATGAACTATTTAAACAATCTAAATATCTCATACATAACCTTATTTAAACCTTGGTCAAATTAATCATAAAAAGAACTTTTTATGTCGCCTAAATAATATCCCAAATAAGGAATTTAATTTAAACATTTCAAATTATTTATTATAAAAAATTCATAATCTTAAATATTTTTTTTATTTTTCCTTATTTTATAATTTATAAACACTTTATAAAATACCCTTATGATTTTTAAATAAAAAATTTATTTCTTTATCATAAGAAATTCAATACAATTTGGTAAAATGTAATTTAATATTAACACTTAATACTATAGAATAAATATTATTAATTTTTTCATAAACATATAATTAATTAATTATAAAAACTTTATATTTAATTAATTTATTAAGACTTAGTAAATTAAATATTATCCCAATAAACCTTTATTATAATTTATAAACTATTTTTAAATTATGAAATTCAATTCATAATTGAATTTAAAGATTTTTTTCTTTATCTGATCATATTTAAAAATTTAGGTTGGGTTGTAGGATATTACTGGTTGACAAGCTACATTTAATCTATTTAAGTGCATGATTCATATTTTATGACTTATATATCTATCATATCCTATAATATCCTTATCATTTTTAATGATACATATTGATATCGCAAAGGTGATATGATACTCAATTTTTGAAACCATGATGCAGGGATATCCTTTAGATATGATATCTGGGATTTGTACACTATGACTAATACACAATAGATGTTTTTATACTGTGTCATTACTTATGATATCCCATATCATAATCCTTGACTCAACCATGAGGAACACAAGTTCCTATTATATTTAACGATAAGGAAGATGACAGAGTAGACAAATTCAAATTCTTCATTTCTCAAAATTATTTCAGGAATATAAATTAATGGAAAGGATTTGATACCACTATTGGGTTTTGGAGTATTTAACAACACTTGATAAAACAATAAAAGAAATATAGAAACCCATAACCAAGATCAACCTTGCTAGATAAATGAAATCACATGTGCTATAAAATATAAAAACTTTGATGCATAATTTACACCATTGATCACAACAAAAAAAATATTTACCCATGCTTGATGAAGATTATAGTTGAAGAAGTCGAATGAAATCCCTCCTTTAGAGGTATCTATGGGGCATGTTGAATCACTCATTCCCTCCACGATATGCTAGTTCCTTGAAGTGTAAAGGAGGTAGGAGAAGAGGGCTATAGGGATGAGAGATTTGTCCAAGGCTCATGTAGGATTTCATGATCACCATCTCATAGTGAATTCCCCATTAAAAATATCTCAATAACACTCCCAAGTAATCATTAATTTACTCATATTAATTCATGTAGTTACATCAAATGAAATCTACAACATGTTTATAAAACCCCTGTGTGAATGTATCAAACTCCCAAACATCAAATCATATGAAATATCAATTAAATGATATCTTATTTGTATTATTAATTTAATGTTAAAACTTAAATTTCAAACTCCATAACTATTATAGTATGTATGTGTATATCACACCTTATGATTCTATGCAAAACACTCCATACAATAGAAAACAATCATACAATACAATTGGATAAGGAAGTGTAATAACCATGCATAATGATATAAATCAATATTAAAATACAATAATTTAACATCACAATATTTTATGAAATATTTATTTTCAAATAAATTTAATTTTTTCGATAGCTTGCGTTACACGCAACGCTGAGTTTTAACGAATCATGATACACTAATAATATTATTATTTAAACATGAATGAAATAAAATAACTGTTAAATTTTTTGGTATTAAGATGAATAATCACATTTTAAAATTTTATTATAAAGGTTTTATATAAGTAAAAAATATTTATAAATAAGTACTTAATTTTTAGTAAAGTCTTTATATGGTTTGAATATATTTTTTCTCAAAAAATGATTTGTATTTATTTTTTTGAACAAATAATAAAATTAAAATTTTAAACTTTTAGAAAATATATTTAAAAATATTAAATTCAATTTTGGAATCAAAATTCAAAAATTATCTCAGGGTGAATTTTTTAGAATTTACTGAAAAGATTTTATTTTGGTGAATAGTGAAAAATACTAATTTTTATAAATACTGCATTTTCATTTAACACATTTAAAATATTTATCCTATTTAAAAATGTTTTAATAGTAAAATTAGTTTAATCATATTATTATTAAACCAATTTAGGTCATTGGAATCAAATTCATGTTGTGTTTTTATATTAAAATGTTCTATACTTATGAAAATCTTCTCTTTGGAAAACTGCCTTTTCATCGCATTTATAGGTTCAATTTAAAATTAAATTATTCCCCTTATGTGAATTGAAATTTAAAAAATGGAATCCATATTTGGAGTTATGATAATTAATATTATAGAATAATGCCAGATTATTTTTTGGTCAAAATGAATAGTAAAAAAAAAGTAAAAATTAATTATCACGGTTTAGGTTAAAATAGGTTTATAGTGGGGTTAAACTAAAACGATAAGAGTTAAAATGACCTGAAAAATTTTCCAAACACAATTTTATGACCATATTTAGATCTTAAAATCTTTAAGGTTCTATAATAATCCATTTTGAGCCTTCTGACATGTTTAAAATATTTCTACACCTTTTTCTTTTAAAAAATCCAAGTGTGTCCTCTCGCCCACTTATAAAATGACTCCCCTCTTCTCTCTTATTTAAATTTTAAAAAACCATTTGATTATGATAATTACTGACAAAATAAATTCCTTAATTACATCCCACATCCTAGAGGCATTATTTTTATTATAAAACCTATCTATGAAGGCTTTAGGTATAAACCTAAAGAGGTTCTCCAAAGAAGAGGTTAAATTCTTAAACTTGTGTTTTTGTTTTCTTTTTTCTTCCACCTAATCCAAATATTATTAAAATATGATGATATAATAAAAAATTTATATTATATATAATTATATGTTATTATTCTAATGTAATAACCTATATCCATCTCATCTTCTATCAAATGGGAAGCCAAACCATCGATCGTGTGTATGGAGGACTACAACATCACGAATCAATGCATTTCATTTTCCATCACCACCTCTCATGGATGGATATAATGATGGATTTATAATTTGTATATGATATTTATGAAATAATTATACTTATTTAATTATTATAACACATATACATTCTTACTTTCCATTCTATGTAAATTCGATAATGTTGCTTGTGTGTATGGCATACTACCACCTCACGAAATGATGTGATTCATTTTCAATTATGATTTAAATAAAAGGTAATAGGGATAAATTTAACAAAAATATGTGATATATATGAAATAATAATGAATATTTAATTGTGATATATTATTTACCTTCCTTTAATTTCTTCAGTTTAGAAAATGGAAACAACATTCATGTGTGCATACGACCTATCGGGTCCATGAACAGTGTAATTCATTTTCTATCTCTAATTTTTTTGGATTAATATAAATACATATGTAATTATTATATATGATATTTATATCATGGTTAATATTCTTGATATTATTTAACCATGATCAAAGTAAATGGACTGAAAATACCAAATCAAAACATACATGAAAAACAAAGCAGTTATTACCCGAAATGTGATATTAATAAGGAATTGTTAATAAATGGGTAATAAAAGGTCATAAGTAAACTATATATGTTATTATATATATAATTATATTTCTTTAATAGATTTATAATAAACATATATTTATTATACAGTATGTTTGAACGTGTTTGAAGGAAGTTGAGACTTAAGTTAGGAGATTATCATCTCACTTTTATTTTTGTGGGATACATGCCTTATACATCAGTTCTTTATTTTGTGTGGTGTATATACTGACCATGAATGTATTTTATGATCATTATCACGAAAATTATGAGATATAAATATCCATATAATGTTTTTTCTTTGATGGGGCTTATGATTCAATAGATACCAAAGTGCTAACATCTTTATGTTACAATCTATTTGTTTATCAGGATTTCTTATGATTATGATTCCAAGGATGAGATATTATGATATACCTATTAAAAAACACATGAATATTCTTTTAATATAGTAATTTCATGAAAATAAATGTTTTAATTTCATTTTACTCTCTTTATATACTCAATATCCCAAAATAACGTTTTTAAGGAAAACTGACTTTATTTCTCTCCTAGGTCAAAAATACTTTTTATTCAATGTCCATATTTTATTTAATTTTTTTAAAGAATTTTTTTACTAATTTCCAAGATTTATTAAATAATTTTTTACCCAACTTTTATTTTTTATTTTTTTTAAGAGGAATATTCTTGTAATTTTCTAAATGAGGTACTTTTTAACTTTTTACTGAAAATGTGAAAGGAATATTTTTTTTAATTTTTATGACATGAACAATGTTTTCCACCATCCTGGACACTTAATATTTTAAAGATTCCTTTATAAGTTTCAAATATTATTTTCAAAAAAAATTATTTTCATAATTTTTTTGTGAACTTTTAGTTAAAAAAGGTTATTTTTAAATTGAAAAGTTTATTTTTCTCAAGAAATGTTCCATGTGTTCATTCAAAATCATTTTCCATCTAAGATGACATCCTTTGATGTGAATTAATATTTATTGGGGATTTTTTCCATGAATACCATCCTAATTCATTATGTGGATGGTTTATGGTTATGATGAAGATATTTTTATGAAACCCATTCCTTTTCTATGGGTTATTCTATGATGATTTGATGAGATGATTATGAAACCCATTTATTTTTTATGGGTTATGCTATGATAAAATGTTTATGAGACCCATTTACTTTCTATTGGTTATGATATGATGAATTATTTATAATATTATGGCACAAAATGTATGGATTATGTGATGAGTGGGAACAATATAACCCTCCAATGAATTGGGTAAATATTGAAAGCTCATGTGATAAACAATACCGGAATAGGGACTGAACTCCGTTTCATAAGGGACTTAGACCCCTATGATAGTCTTGTGAGTGAACCTTAACTACTACACTATTTTGGGGGGGTTAAACCATTCCACTATAAATGTTTTGGAAAATATCCTTGACTACTAAGGAAATGATTTTCTATGCATATGTGTATACCACAAAAATATGTTTTATGACAATGTTATGCTCTCATGGCTCATGTTATTTGATCCCATTATTATTCATGACTTATGAACTGGTAGGATTTATGCCATGAATCATGTTTATGATCTATGATATGAAGGTTATGGTTTTCATATGTTATTATCTTCTTCTCATACCCTTATGCGCTTGTTATGTTTATATCTCCATTGTTTACCCTTATTGAGCATCTAAGCTCACACTTTCCTTTGATCATTTTACCCAGGTTATGAAGAAATGTATTATGTATGATATTTACAAGAAGGGTTATAGTTATAAAGAACTTAGTGAGAGATAATTTAGTTCACTTATGAACTAGTTGTTTATGTATCCAACTTTCCAAAGACACTAGACCAATATGATTCTAGCGCAGATCATCTTGTTATGTAATGGATATTCATCTATTAAGATGTAATATAAATATATATATATATATATATATATATATATATCTATGTGGGTGTGGGTGTGGGTGTGAGTACGTGTGTGTAAAGTTTGGGTCACTATATATGGTATTAGAGTAAGGTTTAGTTAAACCATTGGAAACTAGGATGAGAAAAATTTATTGAGAACCATCATGATAAGTCTAATTATAAGAAAATATATTTAAATTTTGGTGAAGGATAGAGCGAGTGGTTTCTGATAAATTACATCAATATATAGATACTTCAATTGGATGTGGATTTGACACATTTTTACCTCGGGGTAATAACTCCAAAAAGGGTGCATTGATCTGGACTCGATTGTCACATGGTGTATGAAAATGGGCCTTGCTACACACCTAATTTGACACTATTGGGGGATATTTTTTGGAAATTAACATAATCTTTATGAACCATCATGAAGGATTTTAATAATTACCATTAATGACCTAGGTTAAGCCTAAGGTATCATATATTGAAAATAAAGTGTCATGATTTAGACATCCTATAAGTGATTTTTCATGATTATATGGTTTACCTCTATGATTATTGTTTCTCACACTATGATTTTTGGTTTTAGTCAATGGATATAACCTAAAGGAATCATTTTAATTCAGAATGCAATGGAAAATAAAATAATTTTACTCCTAATAAATCAAATGTTATGGGAGATAAAATGAAAAATGTCATTTCCCTTATCACAAAAATTTCTCAAGCTATAAATCACGATGAACTTCAAAACAAGTAAATGAAGGAACAATGTTATATTGTGTCCTTAATGAAGAATCATCCACCATATTTTATTGGTTCTACTGATCCACTAGTTTCTGATTAGTGAATCAGTACCACTAAAAATATAATTTCTGTTCTCTAGTGTTAAAATCCTGAAAAAGTCATTTTGGTTGTCTATTGTTTGGAAGTAGAAGTAGATTAATGGATTACTCTTATCAAGAATATGATTCAACAAGGTGAAATTAACTCCAAGGAATGGGATGAGTTTAAGAAATTATTTTTCAATAAGAACTTTCCTCATATTATTCACATGAAAATAAAGATGCAATTCCTTATGTTAAATTATAAGGATGATGAATTTGTTGGTTCCTATGAGGTTAATTTTAAAAGAATTGTGAGGTATGCTTCTAGTATTACCATCCAAACTAAAATTAAGGTTGATTGATTATTCAGTGGCATAAAACTAAGTCTCTATAGGGAGTTTCCCATAATGAGATTCTATAGCTATGATTAAATTATTCATTATGATATTAAGGTAGAAATAGATATTGGATTTACCCATAAATCGCATTTTTTTGATAAGAAATGAAAGATAGAATTTAGAGGAAACTATAAAAACCACAGAGAAAATAAAATGAGATTTCCTTCATGATTAGAGTGTGGAATAAAACATGGAGAAAATTGTCTTAAAGAGACTGATAAATTTTTTAAGAGTGGAAAGAAAGGTCATCAAGCAATCCATTATCAAAGTGATGGGAAGAAGTTAGCTAATGATGTGAATAGAGAGAAATGTCCATAGAATGAACCACCCAAACTCTAGTGTCTCAAATGAAAGGAGTATGGTAATTATGATAAACGGTGCCTAAACCCAAAGGTTAATGAATATGGACAATGTCCACAACCTCTTAAGATGAGAGATAAAGGGGAATACCATGCAATCACTATTTCTAATGAGTGGTGCAATAACGACATGGTGAAAGGTAAACCTACAATCCAATATAGAATTTCTAATGTCTTATTTTATTTTTGATATACCCACTCTTTTAAATATAAATAATTTTCTAAGGGTATAAAAATACCACCTCAATGATTAGATGATTAATTAGTAGTGAAAACCCCCAATGGAATGATGAATGCATCTCAAGTCTATGATTCTAACCTATTTGAAGTTTGAGGGAATGTGATTCCTATAAATCTTGTTATTATCCCTATAGTTTAATTTGATGTTATTTTAGGCATGGATTGGATTTATCTATATGAATCCCACATCAATTTCCAATGAAGGGAATTCAGGTTTGATATTCTGAACCAACCTATGATTGTCTACCAGTGAAATGACAAATATGAACTTACAATGGAAATTGCAACCTTTTAATAGGTCTTGATTCCCATTCAAAATCACTATTTATATCTGATGGTTGGGGAGAAACTCAACATCAATTATATTTCTATTGCACAGAAGTTTGTTTATGACTTTCCAAAATATTTTCCCAGTATTCCATTAAAACATGAAGTTGAGATCTTAGTAGTGATCATACATGGTAAAACACCTATTTCAAAGACTCCCGTTAGAATGACCCTTATTGAGTTACTGGAATTAAAGAATAAAATCCAGTAGAAACTTCATAAGGGATTCATTTGGCCAAGTGTGTCACCTTGGGGGTGAACCTATTATTTTTTATTTAAAAGAAATATGGATCAATGTGACTCTGTATTGATTATTAGGAGCTGAACAAGATCACAAACAAGAACAAGTATCCTTTACCCTATATTGATGACTTGTTTGATCAACTGTGTGGAGATAAATACTTTTCTAGGATTGAAATTCATTATAGATATCATAAATTAAGGGTAAAGGAGGAGGATATACCTAAGAAAACTTTCCATACAAAGTATAGACCCTATGAGTATATAATAATTCCATTTGGTCTTACTATTTCCCTCACTATATTCATGGATTAATGAATAGAGAGATTAACTTGATCATTTTGGTGGTAGTATTTATAGATGATATTATCATTTATTCAAAGAGAAAGGAATAGAATTAAGATCACTTAAGAATTGTACTTAAAACCCCAAAGAAGGAAAAATTCTATGAAAAATTTAAAGAGTATCAATTTTGGATATAGACCGTACCATTTTTAGGTCATATAATCTCACAAGAGGGTATATCGATAGATCCATCAGAGATGAATGCCGTTGAAAGTTAGCATAGACCAAAAAATATGACTAAGATCCATATTTTTCATGGTTTAGCAAGATATTATCAATGGTTTGTGGATAATTTCTTATGAATGTCTAAATCCACTCACCTAGTTAACTCGGAAGGGATCCAAGTTCCTTTGGATAGATTAATGCGAGGAAAATTTCAATGAAATGTAGAGAAGGTTAGTTAGTTCAGCTATTATAACATTAACCTATAGTGAAGAAGGGTTTTAAATATATAGTGACTCATAAAATAATGTACTGAGATGTGTTCTCAAGCAGGATGATATGGTGATAGCTTATGCCTCATAATAATTGACGGTCCATGAGAAAAATCACTCAACTCATGATTTGGTGTTAGTTGAATTAATTTATGCATTAATGATATGGAGGCATTATATTTATATAGAAAAGTGTGATATATATAATAATAAAAAAAGTTTCAAGTAAATATTCACATAGAAGGATCTAAATATGCACAAGATGTAGCAACCTGAAATTTTAACATCACATTTGATAGCGTGTATGACATGCAACACTAAGCGTAGAAAGGAATATAAAATCCTAAGACTTTATGATATATTTACTATTTTAAATAAATTCAATACATTATATAGCTTTCAATGAACACAAAAATAATTTTATCTTTCATTATATGCAATAACAAGTTTTTTTGATAGCTTGCGTTACATGTAAGATCGAGTTTTACCAAAAATCAATATAATATTATTATTATTATTCAATATGATAGTTATCGCCTAGATGTTGGAATAGTGGGTATGAATAATATTAAATAACTTATGAAAATATATATTTTACACACATATATTTATTATATATTTCATAATAATAATAATAATAATAATCATTTAAAAGAAAAGTAAATGTTTTCAGAAAAATTGCATTTTCCCAAAAGACGGTTTAGTCGTACTTAAAGAACATAGTTTAAAATTAATTTTTAAAACTTTTATAAAATTTATTTGAAAAAATAAATTTTTTTTTGAAATTTTAATACCAAAATTGTATTATGGTTAATTTTTATGATTTTTATGAGAAGTTTCATTTTTTGATGAATAGTGAAAAATACTGTATTTTAATTGAAAACTTCCTTTTCGTCTAAATAATTTACAACCTAAAATTATATTTTTAATTGGTTTTAAAGTAAAAATAGTTCAATTATAAATATATTAATCCAATTTATATCATTTAAATCATTTTTAATATTGAATTTAGATATAAAAACTTTGTAAACTTGTGGACATTTTTACTTTAAAAACCCGCTTTCTCATCACGTTTGCAAGATTAGTTTTAAATTAAATTCTGCCAATTTTGCGAGATAAATTTGGAAAAATTTATTCCATATTTTGAATAAAAATAATTTATATTATATAATAAGTTCATCTTAATTTTTTACAATAATGATTAGTGAAAACAATTAAAATTAATTAGTGTGATTAAGGTAAAAACGAGTTTACTTAGTTGTTAAACTTAGAATATTTGGTGTAATAATGACCCAAAAATTTTCCAAAACAAATTTTATGGACATTTTTAGACCTTATAAATTCTATTATTTATAATGAACCATTATTTGGGCCTGGTGACGTGAAAAAAATATGCGTGGAATTCACTCTTTCAAAAATATTACAAGTGTGCCACTCACCCCACTTATAAAAGGGTACCCCCTATCCTCTCCACTTCAATCATTATAATCACTTTATATTAGAAACTACTTGCCCAAATAACTCACTTAATTCCATAATTTAATACTATAATCCTTAATTTGGTCAAAAATCCAACCTTATAAGTATTTAGTACAAACCTAAGGAGGATACCCGAAGAACAGGTAATGTTCTTCAATGAGCGTCTTTATTCTATTTCTTTCTCCACCGACTTCAATTTATATTATACCATGATGATATAATAACATAATTATATTAAATATAATGGTATGTTTTTATAATAAGTTCATTATCTATAACCTTTTACACTTTCATCGAATGGGTTATGAAATCCTCATTCGTGTGTATGGTGGTCTACTGCCTTGCAAACCGATGTTCTTTTTTCCATTTACAACTCTAAAGGTTGGGTATGATGATGGATATAAAGTATATATATAATATTTATAATATATTTATACTATTTTAGTTACTATAACATGTATATCTTGTTACTTTCCATTCTGTTGGAGATACGATAATGTCACTTGTGTGTATGGTGGACTACTGCCTCGCGAAGCGATGTGATTCATCTTTCACTAACGCTTCACATGAATAATGATAAAGATAAAGTTAATTATTATATGTGATATAAATGAAATAATTGTGATATTAATTAAATATTTTTCATTATGGAATAATATTATATATCATCTTATTTCTTTTTTTTTCACTCAGATAAAGATGATAAAATCGTTTGTGTACGTGTAGACTACCGCCTTCACAAAGCGATGTGACTCTATTTTCATCACCAGAACACATGGATGAAATATATAAGTATATAATATGATATTTATTATATTATTATCATTATTTAAAGGTAAAATATTACTTACCTTCTTTCCATAATGATCGGTGAAAAATGGAAATGTTACTCATGCATACGGACGACCTACCGTCTCCATGATCTCAACGTACTTAATTTTGCATAACCATCATTAATGACTAGTTTCAAAATTAAAATTGATTTAAAAATATAATAATTATTTCATGATTATTATTCTGGATATTATACAAATATATCATATGCACAAGAACATGATCTTTCATGAAGAAACACACCTGAGAAAATAAGGTAATTAACACCCAAAACAAAGAAAATAATGAAATATTATTAATGAATGAGTAATAAGATGTTTTAAAAGTATCATATTGGATATTATAAATATTAATATGGTTCTATAATAATTTAATAACATGTTTAAAACCACTATACATGAGGTTAAATCATGTTCAACTAAAAGAAATCACAAGGTAAGAGATTCCGTCTCAATTTCATTTCATTGAGGCATATTGTATTGTTATGCACCTAATTTTTTTATATGATGTATATAATTCCCATTTTACATGTTATATCATGAAAAAAATCATTATCCATGGTATTTTAAGTTTCTATTTGAATTATTTTATCTAAGGGGAATTTTATTGAAAATTTCCAAGTGGAAAAAGTTATTATACAATCTCAATTTCTTTTGTGATTGTTAACATTCTCTTGAAAAAATTACTTTATTATAATAATTCATCATTAAAATTATATTTATATTAAATATAAATATTATTTTGTGATTAATATTTTTATTTCATAAACTGAATACTATTTTTACATATGGTTTTTAATTTAAAAATAATTTGATTTGCTGGAGAAACATTGATAAATCTGTATCCTTTACTCAATATGAATACTTAATGATAAAGAAAATTTTTCATGAATTAGTTTTATTATCCAATATATGAGGAATTATTTTAAAGATATGAAATGGGTGGGGCAAGATTATAGAAATCCCCTCGATACATCGGTAGTCTCAGGAGGTGAATCTATTGATAAGCCCTAGTTATGTGGGTTTTTACTTAGTATGTTTTAAACCATATTGTGAAAGGTATTTATGGTAAAGGTATCATGTAACTAGGAAAAATAGAATCCAATAATTAATAATTTACTTTATTCAATATTAAGTTATTACTATCCATGGGATTTTCACTATGAAATTATCTCTGGATGCATTTCATTATTAGTTATTGATTAAATGGTTGTTGTTTTCAGTCATTTACCTTTCCATATTGATTATGAATTATCAATTCATGCAGTCAGTTTATTCAAATGGTATGTGTGTTAATTTATTTAACTTTACATATTGATTACTATCAAGGATATTTTCACATTGATATTACATCTGGATTCACTCCCTTATCAATTTATTGATAATATGGCATCTGTGTTTAGTTTTTACCTTTTCATATTTATTGTTATTATTGATTCATGAATGATTCCACTATACTTAAACCTTACTGGTCAATTGAGCTCACCCTTATTTTGTTTCCTTTCTCCAAGATTATATAAAGTTTACTATCATTGATATGAAATAATATACTAGAGGTAATAATTATATTCTCTAAAAAAACTATGTTGTAATTTGCATATTCAAAGGTAATGTAAGACTCATGTATGTATCTAGTTTAGCAAGACTACTAAACTATTTGGTCCTTCATGATTTGACTCCTTGTATCTTATGCCAATGTATTGTAGTATAAAACCGACTTCGATATTTTGGGGTCTGGGTTGATATAGTTGGTATCAGAGGGATGTTTAGTAGAAACATTGAGAACTAGATTTAAAAAAACATAGATTAGGGAACATACACCTGTGATATAATTTGAGGATCAGTATATAAGAACATCCTAAATTTTTACAAAGATAGATATTATGTGGTTTTTACAATAAATACATCCCTCTCTGGATACTACAAGTGGATGTGGTTCTGGAAAACATGTACCTATTGTTAATAACTCTGAAAATGAAATTTCAGGCTTGAATTAGGCATTACCTGGTACATGACAATATGCTTTACTATTCACCTATTTTAATACTCTTAGGGGATATTCTTAGGATAATTCACATTTTCCTTAAAAACCATTATGAATGATTTGAATAAATGATGAAAATTAATGTCCTAGGTTAAACCCTAAACCATGGAAAGACCTATGTGAAAATAAAACTGATGAAGTATTTATGTATTAGGATTCTAGAATTAAATTTTAGAATTATTTTAGTTATAATAATCATAAATCATCTAAGAATTGTGTTAAATTTTAGTGTCATTTGTGCATTAATTAACTTAAGAGTTATGGATACCATTATGGGATAATGATTTTAAGATTGATCATATGTTCAGATTTTTAAACACCTATGTTTGGGTTTTATGTAATGGGAGTCTACCATGATTAATGACATTTTGGAGAAATTTACGGCAAGTATATGTTTTATTGGAAACATTATTTAAGGAATAATGCTTTTATATTTTAGAGACATATGTTTAAAAGAATTGATAACCACTAGGGTTGATATGATACTTAATTAAATTTCAATAATAGTCATATAATATTATTAGGCTTTGTAAAAAAATAATTTTTATTGAAATCCATAGTAAAAAGGTCATTTAATGATTAAATTTATTTAAAGGATGTATGTTATGTTTTTTTGGGAATGTCATAGAAATTATATTTGCATAGTTTTAGAAAATGGACAACTTTCATGCCAGGTGAAAACTAATCATGTCTGGAAAGGCCATGGGGCTTGAAACCATGACCAAAGGATGATAAGGGTATAGAACCTAACACTATCCTACATGATTTCCTAGTTAAAATATCCTTATTTTTGGGCAAACTATTTGAAAAATAAATATTAATGATGATCCAATGGTATTACATTTGAGGTTTAGAGATTAATTTATCATATTGGTTTACTTTCATTAACTATATTGGTTTTGGAAAATATTTAGAGATACAAGGAAATACTTTTCACTCTTTTATGGATCTTATGATCTGTTAAAAGTGAATTCTAGTGCTTTAAGCATAAAAAATCATTTTTGGATAATCATTTCTTATAGTAAGTGATGAATTGGAAATTGCTCAAATCACAAACAATGAATGAAATTATTATTATGAAATAGAAACATATCATGTGAGTATATTTCCTTACATTCCTATAAATTAAAATAATTCATCAACTTTAGTAAAAGGATACTGAAACAAAAAATGTTATCTTATTACCTTTATTTCTGATGAACTAGATGGTCTTTTAGATCATAACATATTTATGATTTTCAGGCCCTTAACTTTACATTGATTATTCAACTTCTTATGATCAATGAAATCAATCAATATCTATAATTATTTCTGCTTTTAATCAATGTTCACATCTTCACTTGTCACCAATGTTCTTATACTTGGAAACCAAAATATGCTCTATTCTATATAACCTTTGTACTTCCATTTCTCTCTCTTTTTAAAGGGATATTTTATTAACTACTTTATGATTTAGTTTTTTGAACAACTTTATTTCCAAATTTCAAACCATTGATTACCACGATAAATTTTAAAGTGAAAATAAATAATATATTTAAGGTGGGGAGAATGTAGCACCCTATGAAATTTTAACACCATATTCAATAGTGTGTATGACATGCAACACCAAACATACAAAGGAATATAAAATTATTATAATTTTTATACATATTTACTCTTTTAAATAGTTTAAATAATTCATATATTTTTTTATACATTAAAAACCAAGTTTATCTTTCATTACATTCAATAATAAGTTTCTTTGATAGCTTGCATTACACGGAAGAATGAGTTTTACCGAACAATAATATACTATTAATATTATTAATTAATATGATAGTTATTGCCTATCCATTAGAATAATGAGTATGAATAGGATTAAATAACTTATGAAAATTTATAGTTTACACAAATTTATTATTTATCCTTTTATTATGAATAATAATAAGAATCATTTAAAAGAAAAATAAATGCTTTTTGGAAAACTTTATTTACCTGAAAGACGGTTTAGTCATGCTTGACCCACATAGTTTAAAATTAAATTTTAACAATTTTAGAAATTTTATTTAAAAAAATATTATTTTTTGAAATTTTAATATAAAAATTATCTTATGGCTAATTTCTAGTATTTTTCCAAGAAGTTTTATTTTTTGATGAATATTGAACAATACTGAATTTTAATTGAAAATTTACTCTTCGTATAAAAAATTTATAATGTTAAATTTTATTTTCATTTGGTTTTAAAGACAAAATAGTTAAATTATATATCTATTAATCTAATTTATTTCATTGAAATTATTTTTATATTGAATTTATATATAAAAACATTGTAAACTTTAGGATATTTTTAATTTAAAAACTTTCTTTCCTGTTGCGTCTATAAGATTAATTTTAAATTAGATAAAACTAATTTTTTTATCCGAATTTGATCAAATGGATTAAATATTTATTATAAAAATAATTTATATTATCTAATAATACCAACTTAATTTTCATCCATAATAATTAGTGAAAAGAGTTAAAATTAATTACAGTGATTATGGTAAAGACGAGTTTATATAGTGGTTAAAATTAGAATATAAGGTTTAAGAATGACCAAAAATTCTAAAAAATAAATTTGATGGAAATATTCTAACCTTATACATTATATTACTATGAATGGACCATTATTTGGTCCTATTGACCTGAAAAAATATTAGTGGAATTCACTCTTTCAAAAAAATTACAAGTATGCCACTCACCCCACTTATAAATGGTCACCCCCTCTCCTATCCACTTCACTCCTTCAAACCAATTTGTTTTGGATATAAAATACTCAAATAAATTTTCAAATTTCCCCTCACTCATTCTAAAATCCTTATTTTTTTTTTCATAAATCTAACCTTTTAAATCTTTAGTGAAAACCCAAGGAGGATACTCGAAGAAGTGGTAATGTTCTTCAACAAGCGTCTTTATTTTACTTCTTTCTCCACATCATTAAATTTTTATTATACCATTATTATATAATAACATAATTATATTAAATATACTAGGATGTTTTTATATGTATTTTTTGACCTAAATCCTTCTCCACTTCTATAAAACGGGTTACAAAATCATTATTCGTGTGTACGAAAGACTACCGCCTCACAAACCAATGTCATTCATTTTTCCATTTCCAACTGTCAAGGTTGAGTATGATGATGGATTTAAAGTATATATATGATATTTATAATATATTTTCACCTTTTGAGAGAATATATGATATATATCTTGTTACCTTCTATTTCGTAGGAGATACAACAATGTCACTCATGAGTACAGTGGACTACAGCTTCACGAAGTGATGTGATTCATCTTTCACCAATGATTCACATGGAAGAAAATAAACATAAATTTAATTATTATATGTGATATAAATTAAATAATTACTATATTAATTAAATTTTTATAATTATACAAAAATAATATATATCATTTTCTTTCTTTTCTTTTCACTCACGTAAAGATGATAACATCATTCGTGTATGTGTGGAATAACACCTTCACAAAGTGATGTAACTCTATTTTCATAACCACACCACATGGATGAAACATATGAGTATATAATATTATATTAATTATAATATTAAAATTATTAAAATTTAATATATTACTTACCTTATTTTCATAATGATCGGTGAAAAATGGAAACATTACTTTTGCTTACGTACGACCAACTGTCTCCATGATCACATTGTACTTAATTTTTAATAACCATGAGTCATGATTGGTTTAAAAAGTAAAATTGATTCAAAAATATGATAATTATGTAATTATTATTATTCTGGTGATGAAACAACCACATAATATGTGTAAGAGCAGGGTGTTTCATGACGAAACACGCATGAGAATACAAGGCAATTAACACCTGAAACAATGAAAATAATGAAAGATTATTAATGAATGGGTAATAAGATGTTATAAAAGGATAATATTTAATATTATAAATATTAATATGGCTCTATAATAAGTTAATAAAATTATTAAAACCAATATACAGGAGTTTAAATCACGTTCAACAAAAAGAAATCATAAGGTAAGAAATTTCGTCGCAATTTCATTTCATTAAGAAATATTGTATTGTTATGCACAAAATTTATTTTATATGGTGTATATGCTACTCATTTGACATGTAATATCATGAAAAATTAATTCTTCATGATATTTTATGTTTTAATTTTAATTATTTCTTTAGAGGGTTTTTTACATGAAAGCTACCAAGAAGTAAAAGTTATTATGCAATCTCACTTTCTTTTGTGATTGTTAACTTTATCTTAAAAAATAATTTTATTATAATCATTTTTCACTTGAAAATAAATTTCTAATAAACATACATATTATTTTATGATTTATATTCTTATTTTTTAAATTGTATACCTTTTTTACATATGGTGTTTACTTTGAAAATTATTTGATTAACTGGGGAAATATTAATAAATCCATATCCTTTACTCAATATAGATACTTGATGATAAGAAAAATAGTTCACAAATTAAATCAATAATTTGATATATTAGGAATGATTTGTATAAGTATGACATGGGTGGGTAGTGGTTATAGATAAACCCTCGACGCATCGATACTCTCATGGGACGAATCAATTGGCTAGCCTTAGTTAAGTGGCTTTTCACCCAGTATGTTTTAAAGCATCTTGTTCGAGGTATTAATAGTAAATGTATCATGTACCTAGAAAAAATGGAGTCCAATAATTAATAATTTCCTTTATTCAGTATTTATTTATTACTTTATAGGATATTTTAACTATGTCATTATTTCTGGATGAATTTCATTATCATTTATTGATTAAATGGCTTGTATTTTCAGTTATCTACCTTTCCATATTGATTATGCCTAATCTATTAATTCAACCAAGTTATTTAAATGGAATTTATGTTTAATTATTTACCTTTCCATATTTATTATTATCCCGAATATTTTCATTTTATATTATCTCTGGATGCACTACCTTCTTATTTTATTGATTATATGGCATGTGTATTCAATTATTACCTTTCCATATTTATTAAGCTTATTGATTTTTGAATGAATTCACTGTACTTAACCCTTACTGTTAATTTGAGATCACCCTAATTTTATTTCCTTTCCATATGATTCCATGAAGTTTTTTATGATAGATATGTAAGAATATGCTAGAGGGAATAATAATATTTTTGAAAAAAAATTATGTTGTATTTTGTGTATTAAAATATAATGTAATACTCAGGTATATATCTAGTTTAACAAGATTACTGAACTATTTAGACCTTAGGGATGTGATTCCTTATATCTTATGCAAATGTAATATAGTATGGAACTCACTTTGGGATACTGGGGTTGGGGTCTCTACACTAGAGAAGATAGTTAGATATGATTAAATATTATGACTGCTCAATACATTACCACCATAGGAAAGCAAACAAGGTGGATGATGCTTTGAGTGGAAAGGATAATAATAGATTATCTATTAATGGAATAAAAAAGATCAAACATTTATGTATTTTCAAAGATGGATCTTAAAATCTTAAAGGAAGGGGGATATCTTAACTTTCTCAAATAAATGTTCAAACATCTATATATGTGAGGATAAAAGTGGCGTATTTGGATGATATAGTGCTACAAAAGAAGGTGATTTTTTTGAGATTAACCTTGATAATTATGGAATGATATGGTTCATAAATTATGAATGTGTTCCATCCATACCAAATTTTAAGAGGTATTAGAGGAAGCTCATATTTCTTCATTCTCTATTCATCTTAGAAGTACAAAGTTATATTGAGATATGAATGAATATTTTTTATAAGATGGTATAAAGAGATATATTTCATATATTTTATCTCAGTAATTGGTATTTTATAAAGTTAAGGAGGAGATAAAAAATTCTATTGGTATGTTACAACCATTACTCATACTATAATTGAAATGGGAAAATATCACCATGGTTTTTGTCATTCGACTCGACAAAACATCTTAAGGGAACAATGCTAAATGGGTTGTAGTAGATGGACTTATAAATTCATCATACCTAAATTCTATCAAAGAATATTTCTATCTAGATATTATTTCCATAATATACATCAAGGAAGTGGTAATGTTTCATGTAGTACCACATTTAATTGTATTTGATCAAGATCTAAAGTTTTAATCAAAATTCTGGTGAAGTCTTGAACAAGATTGTGATATGAAGTTGAGTTTCAACACTGTGTATCATCCTCAAAAAATGTTAAATATGAGAGAAATATTAAACTCCTGGAGGATATGTTGATATCTTGTTCTATGGTTTTCAAAGGTGGTTGGGATCAATGTCTTCCTCTAGTTGAGTTTTCTTACAACAATAGATTTCACTTGAGAATTCAGATTAATCCTTATGAAGATCTCTATGGAAAGAAGTGTATAAATCCATCACCCTATGATGAAGTTGGAGAAATAAATATTTAGGGACCATAGTTAGTGAAATAAATGGTGTATAAGGTTTGAATAATTTAGCGACACATAAGGGAGGCACAAAGGCAATAAGAAATTTATGCTGATAATCATCAGCATGATCTGAAATCTGAAGCTGGCGAGAAGGTGATTTTGTGAATTTATCCATAGAAAAAGGTTATTATATTTTTAAATATGGTAAAAATATCCCTAGGTTTATCATCCCTTTCCAAGTTCTTGATCATATCGGGACTGTTGCTTATCTCTTGGAGCTTCCACTGAACCTCTCTTAGGTTCTCGATGTGTTCCATTTATCTCTCTTATGGAAGTACATACCTAATCTATAAAAAGTATTGAATTTAAGAGGTCATACCATTGGAGCATGATATTTATTATGATAAACAACTAGTGGAGATTATAGATAATATATAGAAAAGTTCTACAAAACAATACCACTCACCTTTTCAAAGTTTTATGGAGAAACCACTAGCTCGAGGAAGCTACGTGGGAACCTAATGATGTAAGGAGGCCAAAGTATCCTCAGTTTTTTATACCGAGGTGATTAAATTTATAAAGATGAAATTTATTTTAGGGGGTGGGGGGTATAATATAAAACTTTGATATTTGGTGAAATATTTTTTTTAAATATATTTAGTTTATTCGATAGCTTTAGTTACACGCAACACCAAGTTTTAAAGAACCATGATATACTATTAATAATATTATTTAGAAACAACCATTATAAACTAGATATTAAATTTATTATTATGAATAGTAATGACCATAATTTTAAATTAATTATAATTGTTTTAGATAAATAAAATATATTTATAAATAAGTACTTAATTTTTAGTAAAGTCTTTATATGCTTCAAAAATAATTTTCCCTCAAAAAATGATTTGTATTGATTTTTTGTGAAAAAATAATAAAATTAATTATTGAAACTTTTAGAAAAATTATTTTGAAAAATTAAATTCATTTTTTAAATCAAAATTTAAAAATTATCTTAGGGTTTATTTTTTAACAAGTTTAAAAAAATAGTAAATTTTCATTGAATAGTAAAAAATACTAATGTTTATTAAAACCACCTTTTCATTTAAAGAATTTACAAAGTTACTTATTATTTAAAAGTATTTTAAGAGAAAAATTAGTTTATTTATGTTATGATTATTCCAATTTAGGTCATTGGAATCAAATTCATGTTGAGTTTAGATATTAAAACATTTTATACTTATGAAATGTTTCTCTTTGGGAAACTTATTTTTAGTCGCATCCACAAGTTCAATTTTAAATTAAAAATTTCCACTTATGTGAATGGAATTTGTAAAAATGGATTCCATATTTATAATAAGGATAATTAATATTATATAATAATTTTAACTTAATTTTTTGTCAAAATTAATAGTTAAAATAGTAAAAATTAATTACAACAGTTAAGGTTAAATTGGGTTTTAATGGGGGGTAAAACTAAAAAGATAAGGGTTAAAATGAACTAAAAAATTTTAAATCTCAAATTGGATGGAAATATTTCGACCTTTTCACCTTTAAGGTTAGATAATTATCCATTTTGATCCTTTTTATTCTTTAATATGTGAGTACACCTTTTAGTTTTTAAAAATTCCAAGTGTATCCTCTCCCCCACTTATAAAAGGGAACCCTCTCTACTCTCCAATTTACACTCCCAAAACTATTTGGTTCAGAAAATACCTAACCAAATAAATTCTTTAATTATATACACACATCCTAGATTCCTTATTTTTATTATTAAACCCTCTTAATAAGGCTTTAGGTGTAAATCTAAAGAGTTTCTTTGAAGAATAGGTAAAATTATCAACCTTTTGTTTTTGTTTTATTTATTCTCACACCTCTTTCAAATATTCTTAAAATATGATGATATAATAAAATAATTATATCCCGTATAACAATATTTTATTATCTTAATTGAATAACCTATATATATCTCCTCTTCAATCGAATTGGAAATGAAACCGTTGATCGTGTGTATAACGAAGTAACGCCTTGCGAACCAATGCATTCCATTTTCTGTCAAAGCCTCTCAAAGATGGATATAATGATTGTTTTAACACACACACACACACACACACACATATATTATATTTATGATATAATTAAACTTTAGAAATTATTATATCACATATAACTTCTTACTTTCCATTCTTTGGGAATACGATAACGTCGCTCGCGTGTACGATAGACTACCACCTCACGAAGTGATGTGATTCACTTTTCACATAAACTTTAAATGGAGGGTAATAAGGAAAAATTTAATTAAAATATTTGATAAATATGACATAATGATTACTCTATAATGTTGATATATTATCTACCTTCCTTTCTTTCCATCATTCAAGAAAATGGAAACAACATTCATGCGTACGTACGACCCACCGTCTCCACGAATGATGTAATTCATTATATATATATATAACGTTTATGGATTAATGTACATAAATATGTATATATGATATTTATACCATGGTTAAAATTTTTTATATGATTAAACCCTGATCAAATTAAATGGACCAAAAATACCAAATAAAAAAAAACATGAAAACAAAATAATTATTACCCGAAACGTGATTTTAACAAGGAAATGTTAATAAATGGGTAATAAAAGGTCATTAGTAAATAATATGTGGTATGATATATATAATTATGGTTATTGGATATATTTATAATAAAAATATATTTATTATACATGAGGTTTGATTTTGTATGAAGGAATTCGATACTTAAGGTAAGGGAATTTTTTCTCACTTATATTTTGGTGGGACACGTGCCCTATGCACCACTTTTTTATTTTGTGTGGTTTATATAGTAACCATGAATGAATTTTAGGATTATTATCATGAAAATTATGTGATATACATATCCATATAATGTTATTTATTTCACGGGTCTTACAGTTCAAAAGATACCAAACTGGTAACGACTTTATGTTACAATCTCTTTATTTATTAGGACTGTTTATGACTATGCTTCCAATGATGAGATATTATGATATAACTCTCATTAAACACATTAATTTTAATATAATATGGTTATTTCATGAAAATTAACGTTTTCCTTTCATTTTCCTCTGTTTATATACACAAGAGTCCAAAGAATGTTTTTAAGGAAACCTGAGTTTATTTCTCACTTCGGTTAAAAATCCTATTTCTTCCTTGTACATGTTTTCTAAAAATGTTTTAAATAAAGGTTTTAATGATCTTAAATGATTTATTAAATAATTTTTTACCCATGTTTGAATTTTTCTAATTTTTTTAAAAGGAATCATCTTGTTTTTTTCCCAATGAGGTACTTTTTGAATTTTTATCAAAAATATGAAAGGAATATTTGTTTTAATATGTACAACATAAAAGATATATTCCATAATGATAACCACTCAATGTTTTAAATATTTCTTTATAATTTTTAAATATTATTTTCAAAGAAATTTATTTTCACAATGTTTTCTGCATTTTTAGTTTTGAAAAGGGGATTTTCAAAGTGATAATGTTATTTTCCATAAGAAGTGTTCCAAGGGATCTTTCAAAATAATTTTTCATCTAAGATAACATCATTTGATGTTAATTAAGATTTATTAGGGATGTTATACAAGGATACAATACTTAGTATTTCTCTATATGTTTTATGATTATGATGAAGTGATTTTTATGAAACCCATTCCTTTTCCATGGGTTATGCTATGATGAATTGATGCATTGATTATGAAACCCATTTCTTTTATATGTGTTATACTATGATAATATATTTATGAGACCCATTTTCTTTATATGGGTTATGATATGAGGAGTGTTTAATGATCTCATGAAACACAAATTTATGGATTATGTGATAGATGAGACCTATATCTTCCTCTAATGAATTGGGTAAAGATTGATATCCCATGATATAAACAGGATAAGAATGGGGAGTAAACTTAGTTCTGTAAGGTATTTTTCTACTATGATAGTCTTGGGAGTGAACCTTTACTATTATTATGGCTTGGTGAGTGAACCCATTCCACTATGATAGTTTTAGAAATGAGCCTTGACTGCTAAGGAAATGATTTTCTATGCTTATTCATATGCCCCAAATCTATATCCTATAGAAATGTTATTCTCTCATGGATCTTATTCTTTGATTCCATTTTATTCATGTTCTACAATCTACCAAGATTTATTCCATGAATCATATTTATGATCTATCATATGCAGGGTATGGATTTCAAATGTTATTATCATGTTATTGTAAACTTATGCTAACATTATGTTGATATCTACCTTGTTTACCCATAATGAGCATTTAAGATCACTATTTGTTATGTTTATTTTTACCAGGTTATAAATAAAGGCATTATGGATGATTTATATAATAAGGGTTATAGTTATAAAGAAATTAGTGGGCGATGGAGTAGTTCACTTATGAACTAATTTTTTATGTATCCAAGTTTCTAAAGGTACTATACCTATATGATTCTTCTTCGGATCATTATATAATGTAATGAATATTCATATTTTAAGATGTAATATATATGTATGAAAATTTGGCGTCATTATAGTTGGTATTATATGAAGGTTTAGTTAAAATTTTGGAAACTAGGATGAAAATACTTAAGTGAGAACTATAAGGATAAATCTAAGTATAAGAAAATATCATAGAATTTTGGTGAAGGATAGAGTGAGTGGTATTTGAGAAATTACATCCATATCTAGGTAGTATAAGTGGATGTGGTTTTGGAATAGTTGTATCTAGGGGAATAACTCTGAAATGGGTATATTGAGATAGAATCGATCGTCACCTAGTGCACAACAATGTTCCTTTCTGCACACCTAGTTTGACACTCCCCAGGTACATGTTTTGTAAATTCACAAAATCATTAGGAACCATCATGAAGAATTTGAATAATTACCACGAATGACCTAGTTTAATCCTAAGGTGTCATATATTGAAAATAATGTGTCATGATTTAAACATCCTATAAGTGTTTTTTCATGATTATGTAGTTTTACACAATGAGTAATGTTTCTAAAACCTTACTTTTTGGTTTTAGTCGATTGATGGAACCTAAAGAAATCATATTAATGTTGAATGAAATGGATAATTAAATGACATTAATCTTGATAAACCAAACATTATTAGAGCTATAATGAAAAATATCATTTCTATGCTCCTACAAATTTCTAAATCTATGAATCTTGTTGAAATTTTAATTAAGAGAAATAGAGAATAATGCTGTGTTGATACCTTTATGAGGTAACATACACCTTATTTAGTGGTTCCATTGATCCACTAATTGCTGAGCAGTTTATTACTACCAAAGAAAAAGATTTTTTTGTTCTCTAATGTTCAAAGCATGAAAAAGTAATTTTGGTTTTCTATCACTTGGAAGGTGAAGTGGATTAGTGGTGGAATATTATAAATAACATGAGTTAACAAGATTAAATTGAATTTATGGAATGGTATGAGTTCAATAAATTATTTTTCAATAAGAAATTTCCTCTAATTTTTCACACAAAAATGTATAAGGAAATAATTTTTCTAAATCAGAATGATGATAAATTTATTGTTACCTATGAGGTGAATTTTACAAGGCTTGAAATGTAAGCTTCTAGTATTACCATCTAACCAAAAATTAAGGTTGATCAATTATTTAATGACTTAAAACCATTTTCCTAAAGGGAATTTTCCATAAGGTACTTCACTATTTATGAAGAAATCATTCATTGTGCTATCAAGTTAGAAATGGAGGTTAGAGTTACCCATAAATTTCATAGTTTTGATAAGAAAAGAAAGATGGAATTCAGAGGAAGATCTGAAAACCATAGTGAAAATAAGATAAGATTTCTTTCATTCATAAAGTGTGGAAGGAAAAATGGATTAAATTACCTTAAGGTGACTAATAAATTTTTCAACTGTAGAAAGGAAGGTCATCTGACAATCAATTTCCTAAGTTATGGGTATAAGTTAGCTGATGATGTGAATAATGAGAAATCTCTATAGAGTGCACCAATAATACTCTAGTGTTTCAATTGAAATTATTATGAAAATTATACTATCATGTGCCTAAACCAAAAGGTTATTGATGATGATCAACAATATCAACTTCTTAAGATGAGAGATAAAGGGAAATTTCATGCAATCACTATTTTGGATGAGGGGTTTAATAATGATGTAGTGAAAGTCACACTTAACATCCACTCCCTAACTATTAATTTCTTATTTGATTCTGGATATATCCACACTTTTATATCTGAAGAATTTGATAATGTTATCAAAATAAAACCTCAATGATTAGATGTTGAATTATCACTGAAAACACAAAATGGAATGAAGATCACATCTTGGATCTATGATTATTCTCTAGTTGAAGTTTATGGGAATATACTTACGGTAAATCTTTTAATTCTCCCTTTTGTTGAATTTGATGTTATATTATGCATGGATTGGATTGCTCTACATATATCCCATATCAACCTCTAAGTAAGGAAAGTCACATTTTCTATTCTAAACCAACCAATGATTGTCTAACAGTGCGATGATAAATATGAGAATCTAATAGAAATTTCACCCATGGTATTGGTCTTGATTCCCATTCAAAATGGGTGTTTATCTCAAATTCTTTGGGATAAACTAAATATAAATGATATTCCTAATTTATCGGAGTTTTTTGATGTATTTATAGAATAGTGTCCTATTATTCCACCAAAATGTAATGTTGAATTCTCAATAAAACTTATATATGGTGATACACATATTTCAAAGAATCTCTATAGAATGGACCAAGTTGAGTTGTAGGAATAAATGAAGAAACTCTATAAGAACCTTGAAAAGGGATTCATTTGGCTAAGTGTGTTAACTTTTTGTGCACCTATTCTATTTTTAAAAAGAATGATGGATCAATGCAACTCTGCATTGATTATCAGGAGGTGAAGAAGATCAAAACCAATAAGAAGTATCCTATACCATGTATTAATGAATTGTTTGATCTATTATGTGGATCTCAATACTTTTCCAAGATTGAACTTTATTTTTGATATCATTAATTGAGATTCATGAAGTTGGTTATACCCAAGACATCATTCTGTACAAGGTGTGAACACTATGAGTATATAGTTATGCCATTAGGTCTTACTAATGCCCCATATATATTCATATATTTAATGAATAGATTCTTTATAAATTACCTTTATTAGTTTCTGTTTGTATTTATTATTGATATTATAATTTATTTATAGAGAAAATAAGGTTATAAAGATCACTTTATTATTATAATAAATACCATAAGGAAGGATAAACTGTGTGAAAAATTTACAAAGTGAGAAATTTGGACACAAAATGTTTCATTTTTTGTGTAATATAATCTTAAGAGAGGGTATATCAGTGGTTCCATAAAATACAGAATTTTTGGAACATTGACCCAAATCAACCACCATGACTAAGATCTACTATTTTCTTGGTTTAGATGGATATTATCAATTATTTGTGAAGAATTTATTATGAATATATAATAAAATCACCAAGTTAACTTAGAAGGGATCCAAGTTCCTTTATACATGTGAATGTGAGGAAAATATCAATAAATTTAAGAGAAGGTTAGTCAGTGAACCTATTATTACATTACTATATAGTGGATAAGGGTTTTTAATTGATGGTGATGCATTAAATAAGGGACTATTATGTGTTCTGAAGCAGAACGATATGGTGATAACTTATGCCTCATGATAATTGAAGGTTCAAGAGAAAAATTACCCAAATCATGATTTGTATTTAACTACACTAATTTTTACATTAAAGATATAGAGGAATTATCATTAGAGATAAAAGTGTAATGTATATACCAATGAAAAAAGTTTAAATTATATATTCACACAGAAGGATTTGAATATGAACTAGATAGGATGGTTAGAGATGATTAAATATTATGATTTTTATTAGTTCCACTAGGCTAGATACCCTGAGGGGGGGGGGGTGAATTAGGGTATGAAATATTAGAACAAATTCCCCTTTTTGATCTTGTTTTGTTGTTAGAAAAAACTCCATTCTCTATCCTTACCATTGCAGAGAATGAAAAAAGTTTAAAACATGCACATGACACAATAATTTTACTTGGTTCACACTCACTGGGATATGTCCAAGGATCATACATCGGAAATGTGTCGATGTACCAAATCCACTATAAGCACACTTCTGTTTACAAGTTTGGAATGGACTCACTGTCCCTCCTGGTTTACAACCACTAAAAATATGAAAGCTCACTCCTCTCTCAACTGAAGTGTGATCACTACTTCTTCAAAAGATCCAATCATAGTTTAAAGACTTGTAAGTCCCTTCATTATCTCTAATGAATGCATCCTCCACTATATGTAGATGCTCTATTGATTCTCAAATTTCATTCCCCGATGAATACAACTTTATTGCAGTATTACATGGAAACCTCAAATCTTTCAAGCAACCCTTACTGTGTCTTTCGTGAAACTTTAATTTCTTGTGTGCAAGATTCCACCTTTTTCACGAAACACCCCTTGCGCGCAATTTCAATATTATGCGCAACTCAAATCTTACGTGAAACTTTCTTAGCTTGTACGCAACTCAAAATATTTCACGCAACTCCCTTTGCTTGAAATTATTATGCGATCCGGAGCTCATATTCTCTCAAAGTGTTGAGCTTTGTCGAATGAGATGGATCACATATTATTTATAAGAATCACCAACCCCTTCAAGGAAGTTTCACTGTGTCACACAAGATCTTATTCGAGCATGAAAAATATTATTTGACATTCCATTGGGCACACAAGTTTCTTTCATGCAACCTCATATTTCACACACATTCCCCAATATTTCGTGCACTTCATGCCTTTTTAATATTTCAATGTTCTAATCCTTAAAAATTCCTTGTGCTAAATTTTCCAAACCAACTTCAATTTTGTGCGCAACTTCCTTTTCCAAATCACGTCTCTCCATTTTACGATTTTGAGGACCAAAAATTTGGCAAACACTAGAAAATAGTGCAACCTTTTAATTATTCTTTTTGTACCACCTCCAGATTGTCTGTTCCTTTTTCATGGTTCTTTGTCAATATAACAAGTCAAAAATATCTCTAGAACACCACAACTAACCATGGAAACCCACTTTGTCAACAAACAACCCAGCTTTTCCAATAAATAGAAACACCTCAAAAATGATTCAATATTACAAAGAGAGATTTTTTTCCAAAAATTTCTCTATACATTACCACCATAGGAAAGCTAAAAAGGTGGAAAATGCTTCAATTTGAAAGGATCATACTATCTTATCTATTATGAGGATCACAAAATATCCAATATTTATAGATTTACCAAGGATGGATCTTGAAATCTTGAAGGAAGGGGGGACATATTATCTTTCACAAATATGTGTTCTACCATATATCCATGTGAGAATAAAAGATGTATCATGGGATGATATGGAGCTAAAAAATAAGGTGAGAAATGTTCTTGAGTTTAACCTTGATCATAATGGAATGATAAGGTTTAGGAATCATTTTTGTGTTCCATCCATATAATATTTGAAGAAAGAGATGTTAGAGTAAGCTCATAGTTCTCTATTCTCTATTTATCATGGATGTATAAAGATGTATAGAGACTTTAAGGAGGATTTATGGTGGGATGGAATGAAGAGAGATATTTTAGAGTCTATATATCAGTGTTTGTTATTTCAAAAAGTTAAGCCTGAGAGCCAAATGTCTAGGGGGATGTTACAACCATTACTTATACCTGAATGGAAATGGGAAACAATTACCATGTATTTTGTCATTGGACTACCAAAAACATATAAAGTTCATAATGATATTTGGGTTTTAGTTGATCACATTATAAATTTATCAAAATTCACCACTATCACAGAATATTTCTCTTTAGATCAGATTTACAGAATATACATTAAGAAAGTGGCAAGTTTTCATGGAGTACCACATTTAATTCTATCTGATCAGAATATGAGGTTTACCTAAAAGTTTTAGAAAAGTCTTCAGTAAGCTCTTAATATAGAGTCAAGTTTCAACACTACATATCATCCTAAAAAAGATGGTTAATATAAGAGAACTAATCAAACCCTTGAAGATATGGTAAGATCTTTTTCTTTGAATTTCAAAGGTGGTTGGGATTAACACCTTCATCTAGTTGAGTTTTTCAAAATCAATAACTTTCAGTTGATCATTCAGATGTATTATTATGTATCTACCTTTACAAAGAAGTGTATAACTACAATGTGGTAGGTTTAAGTGGGATAAAGAAATATATTGGGGTTGAATCTCATAGAATAAATGGTAGATAAAGTTAGAAACACTTAGCAAGACATAAGGCTGGAAAAAAGTTGACAAAAAAGTTATGCTGATAATTATCAACGTGATCTAGAATTTGAAGTTAACGAGAAAGTGTTTCTAAAAATTTTTCAATGGAAGAAGGTTATGATATTTTCAAATTGGGTAAAACTAATCCCAAGGTATATTATTCCATTTGAAATTTTTGTTCTTATTAGGACTATATCTTATCACTTGGCACTTCCACCAAATCTCCCTCACATTCATGACGTGATCTATGTATCTATCCTTAGGAAGTAAATAAGTGATCTATGACATGTACTAAAATAATAGGTCATAATTTCGAAGCATGATATTTATTATGAGGAAACAACATTTTAGATTTTGGATCATACGGATAAATTTCTATGAAACAAGACCACTCACCTCGTCAAAGTAATTTGGCGAAACCACCAGCTTGAGGAAGCTATGTGGGAACTTGAGGATGTAATGAGGAAAAATTATCCTTAATTGTTTGTACCAAAGAGAAAAAATTTCAAGGGAGAAATTAATTTTATGGGGGTAGAATGAAATAACCCTATATTTTATGATTTTTTCCCAAATAAATTTAATTTTTTTGATATCTCGCATTACACACAACACCGAGTTTTGTCGAACCATAATATACTATTAATATTATTATTTAAACATGATCTCTATGGTATTAATATGAGTAACCACATTTTTGAAATTAATTATAAAAGTTTTAGATAAATAAAATATATTTATAAATAATTTTTTTTTTAGTAAAGTCTTTATATGCTTCGAAAATACTTTTTTTCTCAAAAAATGATTTTTATTTATTTTTGTGAACAAATAGTAAAATCATTTTGTGATTTTTTTTGATATTTTATTAAAAAAACTTCTTTTTTGGAGTGAAAATTTCAAAATTATCTTAGATTTAATTTTTTATAATATTCTAAAAAGATTAATTTTTCTGTGAATAGTGAAAAATATTGCTTTTTATTAAAAACCACCTTTTCGTTTAACGAATTTTAAAAGTTACATCTTGTTTAAAAGTTTTTTAAAAGGAAAATTAGTTTAATTATGTTATTATTAAACCAGTTTAGGTCATTTTAATAAAATTCACATTTACTTTTGATATTAAAAATTTCTGTACTTATGAAAGTTTTCTCTTCGGAAAACCTCATTTTTATCACGTCTACAAGTTCAGTTTTAAATAAAAAATTTCCATTTATATGAATGGAATTTGGAAAAATGGATTATATATTTTAAATCAAAATAATGAATATTATATAATATGGTAAACTTAATTTTTGATCTAAATGAATAGTAAATATAGTAAAAATTAAAAAATGTGGTTAATTTTAAAACAGGTTTATCAGATGTTAAACTAAAAAGATAAGGGGTAAATAACCAAAAAACTTACCCATATATAATTTTATAGACATATTTATACCTTATAACCTTTAAGATTTGATAATTAAACATTTTGGATATTTTTTTCATGTTTAAAGTGTCGTTACACCTTTTTTAAAAAACATCCAAGTGTGTCCTCTCCCCCACTTATAAAAGGGCACACAATATACTCACCCATTCACACTTACAAACCCATTTATTTTAGCCAATAAATTCCCAAATAACTTTTTTAATTAACTAACCAAATCTTGAATGCCTTATTTTTATTATTAAGCCCTTTTAATAAGGATTTAGGTATAAACCTAATGAGGTTTTCCAAAGAAGAGGTAAAATATTTAAACTTGTGTTTTTGTTTTATTTATTCTTCCACATACTTAAAATATTATTAAAATATTATGATAGAATAAAAAAATTACATACCATATAATTAAATTTTATTATGTTAATTTCATAACCTATATCCATTCACACTTCCATCAAATGGGAAACAAAACCGTCGATCGGGTGTCCAACAGACTACCGCATTGCGAACCGATATATTTTGTTTTCCAAAACTACCTATCACAGATGAATATAACAATGTATTTATAATATTTATATTATATTTATGAAATAATTATACTTTGTTAATTTTGATATTACACTCACCTTCCCAACTTCCATTCCTTGGGAATACGATTACGTCGATCAGGTGTACGGCAGACAACCGCCTCGAGAAGCGATGTGATTCATCTTCACTTATGATATAAATGTAAGGTAATAAGGATAAAATTAATTAAAATATGTGATATATATGATAAAATAATTAAATTTTAAAGGTTATATATTATTAACCTTCATTTTTCCTCCAGTTGAGAAAATGGAAACAATGTTCATGCGTACGTATGACCTACCATCTCCATAAACGATGTAATTTTTTTATATCTCTATAATTTATGGATTTAAATAAATAAATATTTAATGAATATAAATTATCTTTATATAATGGTTAAAATTATGGATATTTTGGAATCATGATCAAAGTAAATGGACTTAAAATACCAAATCAAAACATACATGCAAAATAAAATAGTTATTACTTGAAACATGATGTTAATATGGAATTGTTAGTAAACAAGTAATAAATGGTTATAATTAAATTAAATATTATATGATATATATAATTATAGGTCTATTATATATTTATAATAAACATATATTTATTATATAGTATGTTCTGATGCATACAAATGAAGGCAAGACTTAAGGTATGAGTTTTTCATCTCACTTTTATTTCTGTGGGACAAATGCCTTATACACCACTTATTTCTTTTGTGTGGTGTATATAATGCCTCTAAATGCATTTTATTTTTATTATAATGAAAATTATGGGATATATATATCCATATAATTTTATTTCTTTTATGTGAATTATGATTCAAAATATACCAAAGTAGTAATGACTTTATGTTGCATTCTCTTTGTTTATTGGGACTGTTTATGGTTATGCTTCCAATGATGAGATCTTATAATATAACTCAGAATAAAAACATGATTTTTTTATCCTAAATATATTTCATGAAAATACATGTTTTCCTTTTATTTTCCTTTCTTTTTATGTTCTCATGATTTCAATATAATGTTTTTAAAGAAATCTAACTTTATTTATCTTTTTGGTCTAAAATCCTTTTTATCCATGTCCATGTTTTTCAAAAATGTATTAAAGAAAGTTTTAATATTATAAAATGATTTATTAAAGTGATTTTTACCCAATTATGAATTTTTTAAAAATAAATTTAAATAAATATTCTTGTTATTTTACAAACGAGGTACTTTTTAACTTTTTACAAAAAATGTGGAAGGAAAATCTATTTTAACATGTATGACATGAACAATATTTTACACTGTCATTACTACTATATGTTTTAAAGCTTAATTTATAACCTTCAAATATTATTTTTAAAGAAAAGTATTTTTACAATGTTTTGTGAACTTTTAGTTTAATAAAAGGTTATTTTCAATGTGAAAAGGTTATTTTCCTCAAGAAATATTCCATGTGATCATTCAAAATTATTTCCCATATAAGATGAAATCCTTTGATGTTACTTAAGTTTTAATGAGGATATGATCCAATAATACCATCCTTATTATTTATCTGTATGGTTTATGATTATGATAAAGAGATATTTATGAAACTCATTCCTGTTCTACTGGTTATACTATGATGAATTGATGAGATGATTATGAAACCTATCTCCTGTCTATATTTATATCCTATTATAGATTCAAGGGAACCCTAGCCCTTCGGGGCTGATCTACTCTTTTTAGTGATGATAGCGCTGACTGTGGCTCCTCCCCCCTTGGTGGGGGAGGGGGAATCGTCGTTAAACGAGAGAGGAGGGTTCTTCCATACTTTCACCAATCCTAACTTTCTTACTCTATTTCCGGAAGTTTCTCTTTTCCCGAAGGTTCCAGATATTCTTGATGGCATTTCTAATCTTTAGCTCTCGTAATCTTAGTTTGCAAAAACCTCAGCACTCTTGAATCACACTCTGGTTTCTTTCTTTAAGCATAGAAGACCTTCAGTCGATTAATTTGACCAATTCGTCTTCGGTTTTTGGGAACTTCAAGAAAGAACGGTTGTTGGATTGCTTGAAAGCTTCCATATCATGATTCACTTTGAATTAGAGGTAGATATCATCAAGGCATGGTCAAGGGAACCTCGTAGCTTCAACGAATTTCATTTCTTCCTCCTATGGTGGTCCTTCGATTTACACATGAATCGTGATTCTCCTGCTTCGGCGGTTTGGGTAAGTTTTTCAAATCTCCCTTTACCTTTTAAGAACCCTTCGGTGATTCTAATGATAGACAACCTCATAGTAGGATTTCTTTGTTCTGATAGCCGCACTGAAGCCGTGTGCCACACAGTGAATCCTCGGGTCTGTATTGAAGTGGATGCTTATCGTTTTCCCTTTGATTATGTATATATTACTATTGGAGAAGATTACAGGTGGAAGAAGCAGGTGGTTTATGAGAATTGCACTGATTTTTGTCCATCTTGCAAGCATTTGGGCCACCCTTTGGAGGTTTTCCATAGGAGAGACACTGCTCCGTCATTGGAGGTAAGCCGTAGGGGGAAGAAGGTTGTGGTAAGGAAATGGGATACTGCACCGAGTGAGGATCCGGAGGTTGTTGTGATGTCTAGTCTGGTCAAGGAGGATTCGGGGTCCAAAGCTGGTGGAATTCTTCAGTCAAGTCCTCTGGTTAAGGACCTCTGTAATGATGCCCATAAGGTGACGATAATGAACGTTCGTACTTCTGAAACTCCAAGTTTTATGGTAACGTAGGTTAACCCGATGGTATCAGAGGTTTTCAACAGGTTACGGTAGGATTTGGAGGGCTCCTCTAATCCCTTGGATCGGAAGGAGTCTGGTTCGGGTTATAATGGGGATTTTTTGGAGCAGCGCATAGATAGGGAGAATACGGTGAAGGAAAAGAGGGCGGGGAGAAAGGGAACTACCTCGGGTGTGGCTAGTCTGAATAGTGCTAGGGGTTCTAGAGGATTAGACCCCTTGTCAAGAGCCTTCCTCACACTAACCAACAGATTTGAAGGCCTTTGAAAAGGCATTTTTGAAGAAGGTTTGGATTCTGGTCCTGTTCTTGGTGGTGATGCTGAGGGGGCTTGTGTGGGAGGGCACATTATAGTGAGGTTGGGTCACGAGGAAGTCCCTATGATCGGAGAAGAGGATGCTACAACAGTTGGGTGTCTTGCCTCGATTGATAATAACACACCGGTTACAAGGAGGGGGAACGCTTCAGGTTGCAAGGATTATAGCCTGAGGACCAAAGTGAGAAATGTTTCTGGAGGAAATAAGGAAAATATGAGTGGTCCAGCCTTCCTTTCATACAGTGACATTGTATATAATAGGACTGAAATTATGACTGAGTGTGAAGGAACTCTATCTGTTACACCAAGAAGACGAACAAAGAAAGACTACTCTTACCTTCCTCGTCCAATGTGTACCAGATCTTCCCTTAAGAAGGACAAAGGTGTGATTCTTTCCTTCAAGAAAGACAGCTTGATCAAGCATCCTTGCCCAGTGCAAGCTTTACTGGACCAGATGGGGGAACTTTGAGCAAAGTAATTACTTCTTGAGGCGGCATAAATCGACCTCTGAGTGGGAATCAGCTACGACGGAAGGGGATTCTTGTGTGGGATGTGGAGATGATTACAAGTATTATGATATGTAGTGCCATGGTGAGATGTTTGGTTTGTGGTTGTTCTGTATATGTCTATTTTGTGAATGTTTCAAGCCGTGATCTGGTTTGTGTTAGGGGTTGTGCGGTTTCTCACTTTCCCTAAAAGTGTTTAGAAATAAAAAATTTAATTTTCAGTCAGTCAGTCATTTATTGTCTATAGGTTATGCTATGATAAAATGTTAATTAAAAACATTTCCTTTCTTTGATTTATGATATGATGAATGTTTTATGATCTTGTAGAATAAATTTATGGATTTTGTTTTGGGTGGTACCAATATCTCCCCCCAATTCATTATGTAAAGATTGATATCTCATGAGATAAACAGGACTAGAATATTGAGTAAACCCAGTTCTATATGGGACGTTATCCCCTATAATAATCTTGGGAGTGAATATTGACAACTATGATGGTTTGGGTAGTGAACGCATTCCACTATTATTGTTTTAGAAATGGGTCTTTACTACTAAGGAAATGACTTTATATGCTTTTGTGTATTCTAGAAATCTGTGTCTTATGCCAATGTTATGCTCTCGTGGATCATGTTATTTGATTCCATTATTATTCAGGTTTATAAACTTCTATGATTTATTCCATGACTCGTGTTTATGATCTATGATATTAAGGGTATAGTTTTCAAATGTGATTATCTTATTTTCATACCCTTATACTAACATTATGTTGATATCTCCCTTGTTTACCCTTACTGAGCATTTGAATGAACCCTTTTTTATGTTTATTTTCCCCATGTTATGAAGAAAGGTATTATGTACGATATGTCTTTGAGGGGTTCTAGTTATGAAGA
This sequence comes from Viscum album, assembly GCA_963277665.1. NCBI lineage: Eukaryota > Viridiplantae > Streptophyta > Magnoliopsida > Santalales > Viscaceae > Viscum > Viscum album. Next base: position 239,393,020 of record OY728137.1, read on the forward strand.
ACTTGGTGAGTGATAATATAGTTCACTTATGAACTGGTTGTTTAAGTATCCATGTTTACAAAGGAACTATACAAATATGTTTCTACTGTGGATTGTTATGTTATATAATGAATATTATTTAATTAATATGTAATGTATATGAATGAAAATCATGGGTAGTTATTGATAATATATGGTAGTGGCATGAAATCTCATTGTATTCCTTATGATATACCTTAATCATACAATACAACATGGCCTATTTGATGGGAATATCCCCTAAAGCTTCATATATATATATATATGATATATATAGGCCATATCATATTCCATGTGAATTATGATTTTCATGAAAATAAGGCTTTATTATTTTATAAAATATGTGATTGTAGAAAAATGATAACTTTCATCATTTTATATTTCTCCCACATATGATATCATTGAATAATCTGTTACATAAGATGAAACAGCTGGAGGAGTTTCATTCATGTATATATATAAATGCATATACTAGCCAAGGGAATTAACTCATGTATTTTAACACATGAGCTAATGCAAACACCACACACGAGTTCCCTCAGGTTCTATATAATCCCTATAGATATATGATGGAATGGCATGTGGATATTTGGTGAATGACTCCAAAGAACCCAAATCTATCTTTCATCTTCCTTATTTTCATATCAGATGCTCATACATCAAGAATGGAAGATGAACCACATCTAAACATACCATGATTAAGTTTAGCCAGTTGATACACCATGAAGGAGGAATGAATTTTCCACACAGTTATATTTATCAAACCCGTATTATGTAGTTTTTGGATGATGTAGTGGATCTTCATTCTAGGGTATTCTATATTTATATCATTTCTTAATTTCAATATTTTCTAAAGTTTCATATTATTTTTCATGTGAGATCCTTAGATAAGGGTTTTTAATTACTTCCACTTGATCTGATAAATGTTATTTGACTCTAATAAAACCATTCAGCCTTAAATGGTATAAGAGGGATCCATTATTAAGTCTTATGAAATCTAGCATAGAAATAAATAGGAAAACCAAAACATATCCGTGTTTTTCAGTTTTTTTAAAATCTAAAAAAATGATTTAACTTTACATTTCTGAGTTTCATAAAGGTAATTAAGGCCTTACCCTAATGCAGTTGAGTTGGGTCTGAGTATTTAATACATTAACCATATATTATTGGTCGCATAAAGGAAACTCATGGCTTACCTTTACATGAAGGGGTTCATGTATGGGTAAAAATAGTTTTCTTAAGGCTGCATAAAAGTAATGTTATAGCCTATGTAAAGGTTATTAACAGATACCTTTACACAACAAAGGATTTAATTTCTTACTTAAGGGGAATCATGATATTTAAAAGTTCAGTTAAGTGTAAATGTGTTTTGTGTAAGGGACCATTTATTTTACCTTTATGTGGCATAAGGAATTTTTTGGATACCTTCACAAAGAAGGTTTGCGTAATGGTAACCACTACTCAGTGTAAGGGTAACCTCAATACTACCTTTATAAAATGAAAGGAATTTCTCAGCCACCATTATATAGAAGGTCTCTAAAAAGGAAAACGATTACATTACCTTTAAAAATGGTTCCAGAGGGCCCACATAAATTTAAAAGTGTTTACCTTTACATAACCAATCCCTAATGTGTAAGGGTAAATATAAAAGATTTTAAAATTTATTTTTAATTTCTTAAATGATTTTAATAGTTTATAAAATTTTTATTCATCATTTTAAAAGGTATTCTAGGATATTTTAATTTATGAAAGGTTTATAAATTAATTAATTATATTTTTTATAATTAATTAAATGTTTAAGAAATATTTTATTACCAAATATCAAATATTAGTTTTTGAATTACCTTTTAACCAAATTATAGGTCATAACTTATGATCTAGAAATAATTTTTTTTATTTATAAATTATCTGAAATAATTTATAGAGGGTTATAAATTATTAAATAAGGATAAAAAATATAAAATTTTTATATTTAAATTGTAAATTAAATGTAATTAATTATTTTTAATTGTTCAAAATAAAAAGGGGCCTTATTTGGATATTATTTAAACAACATATTTTTTTTTGATTATTGATATGATCAAGGTTTAAATAATAATTATGAATATTATATTTTGATTTTGTAAAATGTTTATATAATTAAAATTGTAATAGAAATTTTTTATAATTCATAAAATTTCATATATTTAAAATCTAAATTCTATACGATGATAAATTTTAAAGAGTTTATATTGAAATGAATATAAATTTTTTGTATTAAAAATTATGTAATATCTATAATATTAAAAATGAAATTATAAAAAAGTTTATAGTTAGATTTTATTTATGAAATGCTCATAAACGTTTATCTCATATTTAAATATTTGAGTTGTTCATTTATTTAATTGTTATTTCCTGAATTATCTGTGTTTAGTAAATTTTTTAATAAATGTGAATGTTGTATATGATTTAGTTTAAGATGTTAAACTACTTCCATGTTAGATTCCTTGCATTACATTCTAGGAATGTCTCTACAATGAATCTACTTTTTCATCTACCTTGAATTCATTTTGTAACTAAAGTTATGAACTTGAACTTTTTTATTGAATGTAGTTTATGCATATTAGATTTTAGAGTTATGATGTAGTTTATTGTCTCTTGAGTAAAGTGTCCCTAGGTAGAGGGACTTAGGGTGGGACCACCTACCAACCTGGAGGCTTGTGCCTTGTCTAGGATGGTAAATAGGGTTGGCAATCTATTGCTCTGAGCTTACTCATGTGGAGATTTTCAATATCATATAACTCTATTCATTTAAATGAAGTGTTCATGCACCTTATTCTTATGATTCATTCATATATGTATGAATATACTTGAATTATAATTTTGGGTGAGTAACACAAACTTGTGGGTTGTGTAAAGTGTTACACATCAAAATGGTTTAAAGATATTAGTTTTGTGGAGAGAATAGTATTTAAAAATAAATTAACTGAAGAATACATACATAAAGGTAATAACATGTGGTAAGATAGTGAGATTAAAACCCCTTCAAATACTAATTTTTAGATTCATTCAAAAGCATCCCTTTTTAAGACCTCAATCATTCAATCGGGTATTTTTGAGCTCAGCATTAGTATCCCTAGATTATCTTGTTCAAAGAAATAAAGTTATAAGTGAATTTGGATTATCATGATTGTATTGTTGAGCTTAGACAAGTTCCCCTTGATTTTTCTTTATAATATTATTATTGGATCTTTCTTTGGTTTACTCTTAGATGTGAAACCCTAATAGTTAGGATACTAGAGGAATAGAGTTTAGTATATCCATATGATGGATTGGAAAAAGTGATATCCACTATAATATTCAAGTTTCATAGATGATATGATTGAAAATTATTATTTACCACATATAGTCATGGATTATTTACATGATAACCTATAACAACCCCAACCCTAGTAGCCCGAAGCTAGTATATTACTTTATTACATTGGGATATATACAAGGAGTTAAATCCCAAAGGACCGATTAGTTTATTATTTTTAGATAACTAGTTACATAAATGATTCCCATATTACATTTAAGATTGTTAATTTATTTTTTTGGAGTATCATTATTCCCTCTAGCATATCACTTTACATAAAACATAGTTCACACCATAGATTTCTCAGAAAGTTAAAAAAAATAATGGTGAGATCAAATGATCAGTAAGGGTATAGTATATTGGAAGCCATCATGAATCAATAAGCATAATGAAAATGGAAAGGTAAATAACTAGGAAAAAATTCTACTTAAATAACTTTACTATCAAAATAAGATAAGTCAAAATCAATATGGTTGGGTAAATAACCGAGAACGCAGTCCATCTAATTAATAATATGAGAATGAAATGTACGCATAGATAATATTAGAGAAAAAATATCATGAATAATAAAAACTGAATTCCGAATGACAGAAATTCTTAATTATCAGACATTATGTTTCTTAGGCATATGATACCATTACTATAAATATCTTTCACAAGACAGTTTAAAACATACTAGGTAAAAACCCATCTGATTTGGCCAACTGATACATCTCACTAGACTACCGATTCTTTAAGGGGATTTCTATAAATAGTCCCCAACTTGTGTATTTAATTTCCAAATAATTACTCATATATTTAATAATTGATTTAATTCATAAAAAATTTACCTTATCATCAAATATCTGTTTTTAGTAAAAGATACAAAATCTTCAATATTTTCGCAATTAATCTAATAACTTTGAAAGAAAACACCATATATAAAAATGGTATATGGTTTATGAAATAATCATATCCATCATAAAATAATATGAATATTAAAAATAAATTTAATTACAGTGAAAAATGATCTTAATAAAGCGACTATTTTAAGATAAATCTAACAATTATAAAGGAAAACAAGATTGCATAATAAATTTTACAACTTATTAATTTTCAATTAAAATATCCTAGGATAAAATAATTCAAATTGAAACTTAAAATAACATGAAGTATGAATTAATAATTATATTACATTTCAAATGGGTATTATATACACCACATAAAAGTTAATAGGTTCATAACAACTAATAAATCTCAATGGAATGTAAATTGAGATGAAATCCCTTACCTCACGCTTCCTTTTGGTAGAATATGATTTAACCTCTTGTATAATGGTTTTAAGAATGTTATTAATTTTTACCAGAACTATATTAATATTTAATAATATCATATATGATCCTCTTATTACATCTTACCACATGTTTGTTAATAATATTTCATTATTCTTATTATTTAGTGTATTAATTACCATGTTTTCTCATGCACATTTTGTCGTGAAAGTTCTAATTCACCCGAATAATATATATATACACACACACACACACACACATAATACCTATAATTATATTAATGTTATAAATATCATATTTACTTATTATATACATTTTTAGAACCATTTATGAAATTTGAACATGGAAAATGAATCGCATCACTTCGTGGAGAGGGTAGTTCGTACTTACACACAAGTTATGATATCATTTTTATAATTAGTTTTAAGGAAAGAAAGTGGGTAATATATTTAACTTATAAGACCATTATCATCTCATATATATCACATATATTCATTTATTTTATCCTTATTACATTCCATTAAAATTTAAATTGAAAAATGAATCGCATCGCTTCACGAGGTGGTAGTCCGTCGTACAGTCGAGCGACATTATCATATTTAAAATGGAATGGAGAATAAAATGGTATATGTGATATTAAAATTAAAGAAGTATAATTATAGCATAAATATCATATATTTTGGTAAATCAATCATTATAACCAATATTTAGATGTATCAATGGAAAAAATTAATGACATCAGTTAACGAGTCGGTAGTCTACCGTACACACAGATGATAATTTCTTAACCCATTTGATGGAAGTGGAGATGGATAATTATTATCAAATAAACATAATAACATCTAATTATACGTAATATAATAGTTTTATTATATTTTAAGTGTTAAGACATAATTTAAGATGAAAAAATAAGAAACAAAATGAGAGAGATTTGTTAAGATAATTACATTCTCTAAGAGAAACCTCCTTTAGATATCCTATTAAGAATCATAGGTATGGTCTTTTTGGATAAAAAGAATCTTTAAAATGTAACTATGGATATTGGGGATAAATAATTTTAGGGGTTGGTCGAGATAAAGTTCTTGGGAGTTGTGAATTAGTGGGGGGTGGGGAGTTCCCTTCTATAAGTGGGGAAATTGAAGCCTCTTGGAAATTACATAGAAAATTCTCAAAAGAATCCAAAAATGTTAAATTCATTCACAAGATAAATGATTAAAAATGGAAAAATATTCGAACTTGGTAAGGATAAGATATAATTATTTCCATACAATAATATTTTTACATGGTTTTTGGTTACATTAACCCTTATCTTTTTAGATTAACCACACAGTAAATCCATATTTTACTTTAACTATAGTCATTATTTTTTACTATTTTCACTATTAATTTTGGTAAAAAAATTAATTTTAAATTATTATAAATTATAAATTATTATTAGTAAAAATATGTAATCAATTTTTCTATATTCAATTCATAGAAGTGGAAAAATTTAATTTGAAATTAATCTCAAAGACATGATGATAAAAGGAGTTTTTAAAAAGAAAATGTTCAAAAATTTAAAATGTTTTTATATCAAAATTCAATATAAAATGATTATAATGACCTAAATTGGATTAATTTATATTTAATTGAACTAATTTTACTTTAATACTAATTTAAAATACAATTTAAATTTATAAATAATTTAAATGATAAGGCAATTTTCTATTAAAATTTTGTATTTTTAACTATTCATAAAAAAGTGAAACTTTTTATAAAAAACCTAAAAAATCACTATAATATAATTTTGGTATGCTTATTTAAAAATTGAAGCTTATTTTTTAAAAAAAAGTTTCTAAAATTTTTCAAAATTAATTTAAAATTATATGTACAAGGTGTGACGAAACTATCTTTTATTAAAAATACATTTTTTTCAGAATGCATTTATATTTTTCTTTTAAATGATTCTTATTTTATTTAAAACTAATAGATAAATAATAAATGTGTGTAAAATATTAAATTTTACAAATTTATTTAATCATATTCATACCCTCTATTCCAATAGCTAGGCAATAACTATCATATTAAATGATATTATTAATAATATATTTTTGTTGTATAAAATTCAGTCTTGCGTGTAACACAATTTATTGAAGAAACTAATTGTTTCATGTATCACAAGATATCGAAGATATTAAATTTATTCTAAAAAATATATATTATAAATTTTTGGGGTCTTATATTCTCTAATAATTTTCATATTTCATGTCACAAATTCAATTAAAAAATGTTATTCTTTTAGAATTTCAGGGTGTTACATTATTTCCACCTTAAATAAATTGCATCATTCAATTTAAAATTGATCTCAGTAATCAACGCTTTGATAATTGAAAGTTATTTTCTTTAAAATGCACATCTTAAATTTTTTTAATAAAATATCGTCTTAATAAGTGATAAAAGGAAGTAAAAAGGTCATATAGAATAACATATAAATAGGTTTCTAAGTAGGAGAACATTTGTGGGAAATGAAAACATGGACATGGATAAAAATCCTAAATAATTATAAATAGTGATTGAGGTCATTGATCAAAATCATGTTAGTAATCAATGGAAAGTTTGGGGCCCCAAACCATAAATCCATGATAATTTAAAACACCATTTGATTCATCAGATATGAATGTAATAGGATAATTTTTTTTCAATATATTCTTCCTAAAGTTTAGTAATTATTTTACTATATATGAATATAAGGAAATATACTTAATTGATACATTTCTAATTCATAATCACAATTTATTACTTTTTTTGATTCGACCAATTTGAAATTCATCCTTTACTCTAAGAAATGAATATCCAAAAATGAAATTTTTATGTTTTAAGCACTAAAATTCACTTTTAAGGGATCCTAAGATCCATAAAAGAGTAAATAATATTTATTTCTATCTCTAACTATTCTCTAAAACCTATATGGTTAGCATAAGTTATCCAACATGAATAAGTATTCATGTGTTGAAGTAATCCATTAATTTATAGAACCTCATTAAAAGTTCAACTTAAATTATTTCATAAATGGTTAACCTTCTTACCCTTACAAAAGATTAAGATACACAAGTTTAGAAATAAGGTCACTAAATTTTCAAAATGAACTTATATTTATTCCCAAAGATAATATAAATTATCTATTAATCTTCACATTTCAAACATGTGAATAACTTCATAATTTATTTTCTTAAAATATGTTAATAGCCTGAATTATCATAAAACTTCATTGAAAACATGCATTATTCCTTATTCCTTAAGTAAAAAATTGATTATTAGATATAAAACTTAAATTCAAAAATGTTATAAACCCCATTAATGAGAGCATAAACCAATTAGTCAACAAATAATTAATCAGTCCCAAATTAGTTATTACTATCAAATTTACTTTATCTATATCAATAGTCACTTTATCCCAACATCATTTTCCTAAAATCAAGAATATATTAAGGGTTATCTTTCCCTCAATCACATGTTTTCCAATAATTTCAAATTTCCACTAAATCACTTTTCTTGGTACCATTCAATACATGATTTAAAATACTATTAGAAATATTACTATAGTACAATCCTTAAACATTTCATAATTTTTATAATAAGAAACCATAATCAAATAATTTTACATCATATTTCTTGGATCCAAATACACGAGCATATTAATCTTTCCACTTCGATTGTATTGATAACATTAGTCTGACCTTAATCCTTTTGCTTCTTCTAATGTATATTCCCATGATTATTTGGGAATTAATTTTCATAGTGACCTATATCCTTACAATTATATAACTAAATGTTAGTGTTTTATTTCTCCAATTTTCATTCTTTTTACTATTGAACCATTTATCCACAGTTATAACAAACTCCCAATCTCTTCAATCATTACCATGGGTGATTCTTTTCACAGTTATCACATATGGGAGAATCATTATTTCCTTTATTATATTTATCAATATTTTTCTTTACTTTAATCTTATTCTATTTATTTTTTTTGAATCCATAAGACTTTGAGAATTCTTTATCTGTCTTGATAGCACAAAAAACTATTTCATCATATGAATAAATAGTTTGAGAGACCAACACCCTTCAGAGACTTGGCTTAATTCCTTCAAATAAATGATCAATCATCCACTCCATATTGCGTATGTAGTCCATAACAGACCTAGATAACATTGTAAAGGTATATTTATACTCCCCGACACTTTTTGTTCCTTTTTTAATACAAGTAACTTTATATTCATTTTAGTTTGTTACTCATGAGGAAAATATTTGTCAAAGAAAATATCCTTAAAATATTTCCATTCCATGAGTTCTATTTCTTATTCCTCCCTTGTATTCTGAATCAACGACCACCATTGATCGACATCTCTTTTGAGACAATACACTATAAGTGTGAAATTTTCGTTTTCACTGCATCCCAATGCCCTAAATATATTCTACAAAGACAAAATCCATATCTCGACTACCACTGGATTAGTAGTCCCACTAAATGATGGGGTATTTTATTGAAAAAAGTGATTTGATATAGGTGAATATTTATGCAGAACAAGTTTCTCTATTTGGGAAAGGTTATTTTTCATAAATTGATTAAGCTACCCTAATATAGCCATAATTTTCTTAGTTGTAATACCAACTGTATTGGCTTCCTTAGCATGGAAATATCTACATTGGCCACGAGTATTGATACCCTTCTTCCTCCTAGGTTCCATTTCTAAACAATAGAATATATTGGATTATCATATAAAATTATGATTTTTAAATAATATTTTATAATTCCAAATATGGTGCAACACTTAGCATAAATTAAAATCAATGTATTGTTAATCTCAGAATCATAAACTTGGTTTCTTCAATGATATGTTTATTTTAAAATCCTTCATAATTGTTTGTAAAGAAAATTTGAATTATATTAAGCATATCCTATAGTAGTTTCAAAATAGGCACACAGTAAGGCCCATTGTAGTACACCAGGTAAAAATCAGGTCTAGACTAATGTGCCTTTTCAGAGTTATTACCCTTAGGTACCTCTACTCCAGAACCATGTCCATTTGTAGTTTCCAAAGAGGGATTTATTTTCTAGGAAAAATCACATAATCTCTTCCTTACCAAAATATTAGGATGTTATTATATACTTATCCTCAAATAATATCATTGGTTAATGTTTCCTAATCTATGTTTTCCTAAATCTAGTTCCCAAGGTTCTTACTAAACTTACTTTGGTATCAACTATAATGACCCCGACCCCAATAGACTATAGCCAGTGTCTTATTTTATTACATTAGCATAGATACAAGGAAGAAAATACCAAAGGACCAATAAATTTAGTAGTTTTAGAGAACTAGATACATAAATAATTACCATATTTTATTTGATAATGAAAATTAAAACATATATTTCTTGAGAATATCATTATTATATATTGAATATCCTTTTATATCAAACACATTACACTTCATATATTTCTTTGAAAGTAAAAAATAAGGGTGAGATAAAATGATTAGTAAGGGTTAAGTAAAAAGGAAGATATCATGAATCAATAATCATAATAAACATGAAAAAGTGAATAACTAGGAACACATTCCATTTAAATCACTTTACTATCATGATAAGATAATCTAGAATCAATATGAAAAAGTAAATAACTGAGAATGCATTCCATCTAATCAATAAGATGAGAACGAAACACATTCATAGATAATATCATAGAAAAATGTCATGGATAATAATAACTAAATTATGAATGAAGGAAAATCTAACATATCGAACATATTATTTCCCTGACATATGATACATTTACCATCAAGAACTTTCACTATACGTTTTAAAACATAATGGGTAAAAACCCATCTGATTTGGCCAACTGATACATTTCATTAGAAGATTGGTTCATTGAGTGGATTTCTATAAATGGTCCCCAACCCATGTATTTTATTTCCAAATCATTCCTCATATATCTAATAATTTATTTAATTCATAAAAAATGTTCCTTATCATCAAATATCTATTTTTAGTAAAAGATACATATTTATCAATATTTCCCCAATTAATCAAATAACTTGAAAAATAACACCATATATAAAGATGGAATACCATTTAGGAAATAATAATATCCATCATAAATAATATGTATATTTAATAAAAATGTAATTTCCAATAAAAAATGATCCCAATAAAGTGATTGTTTCAAGAGAAATCTGACAATCACAGAAGAAAACGAGATTACACAATAACATTTACCACTTGGTAATTTTGAAGTCAAATCCCATTGGATAAAATGATTCAAAGTGAAACTCAAAATACTATGAATTTTTAATGAACCATGACATTAAATGTATAATGGGTCGTATATAGACCATATAAAAGTGAATTGGTGCTTAATAATTAATAAGCCCCAATGGAATCTGAATTGAGACAAAATAACTTACCTCACACTTCCTTTAGGTTTAAAGTATTTTAAACTCCTTTATAATGGTTTAAATAATGTTATTAATTTTATACATAACCATATTAATATTTATAATATCATATATGATCCTATTATTACTTTTTATAGCCCGCTTTTTAGTAATATTTCATTATTTTCATTATTTATTGTCTTAATTTCCTTATTTTATCATGCATGTTTTTTCATGAAAGTTACAGTTCAATTGAATATAATATATAAAAATAATCTCCATAATTATATTAATGTTATAAATATCATATTTAATCTGTATATACATTATTAGAAACATTTATGAAAGTTGAACATTGAAAATGAATCACATCTCTTCGCAGAGATTGTAGGTTGTACGTACGCATTAGCGATGATATCATTTCTTTAATGATAGAAATGGTAAGGAAGTGGGTGATATATTAAATTTCAATAATCAACATAATCTCATATATATCACATATAAAAATTAATTTTATCTTTATTACATTCCTTGTAAAATGTAATTGAAAAACGAATCACATTGCTTCGTGAGGCTGTAGTCTGTCGTACACTCGAGTGACATTATCATATTTAAAATGGAATGGAGAGTAAAAAAGGAATATGTGATATTAATATTCCATAAGTATAATTATATCATAAATATCATATTCATGTGGTAAATCCATCATTATAACCAACTGTGATATTTGGTAATGAAAAAATGAATGACATCAGTTCAGAGGTGGTAGTCCTCCGTACACACGAATAATGATTTCGTAACCCACTTGATAGTAGTGGAGATGGATAATTATTATTTCATATACATAATAAAATATAATTTTATATAATATACTAGTTTTATTATATTGTAAGTGTTAATACACAATTTAAGGTGTAAAAATAAGAAAGAAAATGAAATACCTTTGTTAAGATAATTACCTTATCTAAGAGAAACCTCCTTTGGATATACTTTTAAGAACCATAGGTATGGTATTTTTGGTGAACCAAAAGTTATATAATGTTACTGAGTATATTGGGGAGAGAATCCATAAGGTTTTTTTGATCTTAAGGTCTTGTTAGTTTTAAATAAGTGAGGGGAGGGAGTGCCCTTTTATAAGTGGGGGAAGAGAACCCTCTTGGACATTACATGGAAATTTCCCAAAAGAATCCAAAATGTTAAAGTCATTAAAATGAAAAATGATTAAAAATGTACATATATTTTAAATTGGTAAGGATAATATTGAAATATTTCCATAAAATAATATTTTGACAAGGTGGTTGGTCATTCTAACCCTTATCCTTTTAGTTTAACCCCATGGTAAATCCATTTTTTCCTTAACCACAGTAATATATTTTTATAGTTTTCACTGTTAATTGTGGTCAAAAACTAAGTTTAACTTACTAGACTTTGTAAATTATTTTAATTAAAAATATGGAATCAATTTTTCCAAGTTCAATTTATATAAGTGGAAAATTTTAATTTAAAATTAATCCTGTAGACGTGAAGAGAAATGTAAGGCCCCAGCCTTAAACATTACAAAATATTGAATTAAGTTTAAAATTCACATTGAGGATTTTTTTAGGTTTAGAGATTTATAGAACTAGGTTATAACTTATACATAACAACTTGAATATTTCAAGTAGACACTTCTACTCACTATCCATTTTTTTCAAAACAAAAACTCTTAAAAAAACATGTCTAGTTCCATGTTTTTGATGGCATGAATTTTCCTTGAACCCATCCTTGACCCTATTCATCTTTAAGTCCTGTGAAATTTTTTTCAAAACTTGGGATGAGCATAAAAATCTCATTAATGGATACATAAAGAAGGAAAACTATTAATTTTTCAAAACAACATGTAAAACATTAATACTTTATCATAAAGTAATACTTTTCACCTTAAAGAAGTAAGAAAACACATCAATAAATATAAGCTCATTTATTTCCCTTTTTGTAACCAAAATATTACCATAAAGCCTATAGAAATCAACATATAACATATAAAGGTAAATTGGGACATAAACATACTTAAATGGAATAACCATAAGGTCGAATTCCAAACATATCGCTAAATGGAATAGCCATACGACCGACTTCCACACCCAATAAATTGGAGGTTATAACATAACCACCCATCATTTGTTTATCATGTAACCTCTTGTAATTTGGTTTATCACTTTACCACCCGTCAAATGTCCAAGTACCATTATATAATCATAAGACATAAAATATTGAAAATATCAACATTTAACTAAAAACATTTCATTGGAAATCACAAGAAATCATTTCAAGATATTGAAATACACAATCCATTTTAAAAACCATTTTCAAAACCAAAATACTTAAAAAGGGTAATGGTATTTAATCTCATTTTAAAAACATTATGGCCTGTTAAGGAAGCCAAATATCAAATAATGCATGCAGTGGTGGAAAGGTCGTTATCACCGCATATGTTAAAAACATTCCACTTGTATTTTAGTAAAATGCTTCGTAGAAAATATATTCCAATTGAATGAATGTAAAAGTCAAAGGGGTTTATTATACACCATGTAAAATAAAGAGGTGTATATTATCAAAACATGCCTCAATAAAAGGAGATTGAGACAAAGTCCCTTACAAAGATCATTTGGTAAATAAAATATATCAATTATGTGTATTCACTATAAGCACACATAAATCATGTATAAATACAAGATAAGATATCAAAATTCATTTCTCACATAGTCATGGACCGACATAAAAAAGAAGTATAAGATCAACCCAAAGAACACAAATTAGGTTAAGAAGTTCCCTTACCTCGTGTCTGACTTAACTCATTCATTATTTAATTTCTTAAATAACAAAATTAAGTTAATTTTTACTTTCTTAATTTTTTTTTCAAGTTTATTATTCCTTTTATATCACTTATTACCATGTTATAAAAATTACATAATTATTCAAGTTAATATCGGTCGTTTTGTCTATATTGGGTACTTGAGTCAAAAATGATCTTGTTATAATTACAATTTTTCCATGTGGTAAAAAGTACATTATCTCCATACTATTATTCATATATATATCATATATATCTATTATATATTTATCTATAATATTCCATAACATTTGGAGATAAGAAATGAAATGCACCGTTCATGGAGACGATAAGCTGTATGTACGCATGGACCCTACTTTCATTTCTATTTCATATTTAATGGAATGAAAAATTAATAACACATAGGTATATTATAATTACATTATAATATAATATTTTATATATGTTACATAAGTTCAATAATGCCATCCTTTATACATTCCATGTATCTTATAAAGGAGTCATATCACTTTGAGGGGGTGGTAGTCCGCGTTTCCTCAAATGAAATTATCGTGTTTAGACATCATGAAAAGCATGAAGACATATTTTAAATAAAAATTACAGAATCATAAAGACAATATAAACATAATATATATCATATAAATATAGTGCCATTATAATTTCTACCATGATAGGTGGTAGGAGATAATTGAACAATCATTGTTTTATGAGCCATTAGTTCGCCATCCACAAAAATAATATGTTCTAAATCCATTAGATAGAGGTGTGTGTAAGTTTAGTTAGAATATTTCTCAGAATTAAATCCTAGTATATTGAGGATACTGGTGTTATTATGTAATTAACAAATAAGAAGAGCATAGAGAGTGGAGAAGGAAAATAATAGAATGGAACTTGAGAGAAGATGTTACCTCAAATCGGGTAACTTATTTTGATTTGAGCCAAAGGGATTTATTGAATTGCCTTCTGCCCAAGGTAATGATTCTATGAGGAAGAGAGGGATGTTAAGAGATTATTATAGTAGAGTTTGGACAAGACAAGAGGCTTTCGAGGCGTGAGTAATGAGTTAGAGGTGGTTTCCTTTTATAAGAGGGAGGGGAGACACTTTAGGAATGTCTTGAAATATTATTTTATTATTAATTGATTTACGAATTATAATAACACCAAAGTGATATATTCTGAAGATTAGATGAGCATGAGTTAAAATTATATCATACAATGGGATTTATACAAGTATAGTTCATAAAATTAACCTTATATTTTAGCTTTATCCCTTAGTTAACTAATTCAACTTTTACAATGTCTTCTTGTATATTCATACTATATGGTCAATATAGTTACTATAAAATGCCAATCGAACCTCAAGTGGTTCATTAATGAAATTTTCAGCCTTATATAGGTCATTTTTCCGAAACATATATATTTAGGACTATTATATCATTTAATAAAATAATATTTGTTTTAAAAACTCATTTATGTCAATTTATATACTATTCATATCATGATTTTTAAAAAATCCATAAAAACTTGATTATTTCAGAAAACCTTTATTAATTAAAAGATAACAAGTAATAATTATCCATAAAATTTGTGTATGACATAAAAAGTTTAAAAATAGATTTATATTAATTTTTATAATCTCATTTATTTAAAAAATTCATTAATAAGGTAATCACCACATCATCATTGTGTCATAAATAAATTTATTTTTTTGATGTATAAAAATTACAAATAAAATACCATAATGTAGGAAATATTTTTATCTTTCTAATTACTATTTATAGTTTAAGATATCACTTATATTACCCAATATAAAAATTGTTTTATTAAAATATATATGTTTATTTTATATTTTCTTTAACTTTAAATTCAAAGTAATTAAATGTCATTTTCACACACAAGTGGCTCCATGGGGTCCTAAAATCGATCCAAAGATTCCCATGGTCGGAAATACTTCATCCATTAGGGTTAGAAAATATGTTTTGGTAATTTAATGTTATTATAATATTATTTTTTACCCTAATTTATCAGATTTACCCTTTAACCATGGTAAATAAAATATTTACTGAAGTTACTATTCATAATGTCTAAAAATAAAAGTTATCTATTTACAAGATTTGGAAATCATGATTCCAAATATGGAATACATTTTTCCAAATTCAAAATAAAAAAGTTGCAAAAATTAATTTAAAATTAATTTCCGTTGTCAAAACTAAAAAGCGTGTTTTTAAGAAGTAAAAACTACCAAAAGATTGACATGCATTTATATCCAATTTCAAAGTGAAATTACTTCCAATGATAAAAATTGGATTAAATTATAAAAATATAATCCAATTACACTTTAAAACCAATTAAAATTAAAATCTAACTATATAAATAAATTAGATTAAATGGTAGTTTTGAATTAAAATGCAGTATTTTCACTATTCATTAAAAAATGAACTTTAGCAGAAAAATACCAAAATTTCATCCAAAGTAAATTTTGATATTATTAGTATAAGGAAAAAGTTATTTTTGTCAAATAAAACATATAAATGTGTCAGAAACTAGATTTAAAAAAGGGTTTGCCATCAAACGGTGGTAAAACTGCATTTTTAGAAAAATACTTCTTTTATCCAAAAAAATGAATTTATTCTTATATCATATCGAGAAAAAATATAAGATGAATTTAAAAAATTACATTTAATATATATAATATATTTTTCATTGAATAAAAATCCATAAAGAGTGATATGAAAACACAATTATCCTCTTTTAAATTGGTTTTCATAAAAACCTATATTATATTCAATTGGTTTTTACTTCCATTTCAAATAAATTTGGTAACCAATGAATCATCATTTAAACATGTGTAAACTATATTTCAAAATTTAGTTGATACTATTCCTTTCCTCCATTCCAATGGCTAAGAGTTAACTAAAATTTAAAATAATAATAATATTATTGTATTATTTTTTATTATAAATCAATGTTGTGTGTAATGTAAGATTTCAGAGAAGCCCGTTATTGCGTGTTGATTACTCTATCAGAAAAACAATCCCCTTTAACTTAAAATGAATATATTATTTATAAGTATTAATAAAAATAAAAAATTATTGTTCTATAAATACCTGGATCGTTACATCTTTCCCCACTTTTGGAAATTGCATCCTTGTAATTTTAATATTGGGCTCAGAAACTTCATTGAAAGCCCCATATCGGAAAAAGAGTTAATAAAACTATCACTTTAAAAGAAAGTAAGATAACTATAAATTTCACCTAAGATAACCCATACTCAGATTCTATTTAGGAAAACATGGATATGGAAGAGAAACTATGTGTCAAGTTCTGATGGAGAGTGATAGAAAACATGATCAAGAGAAAGTTAACCACCAGAAAACTACAAACATTTGATAGGTTAAATGGTATTTGATTCCCCAATAAGAAAACTAAACGGACAAAGTTTTGTGTTTTAAGTTCCCTTTAATAAATTTAGAGAATTTATTTTTGAGATTGACAAATATCATAATGAAATATACTTACTTTTCATGTAGAGTTTCATCCTTTAATAAGTTTCTACCAAAAACTCATCTTGTCTCCAAACGATGAGTATTCAAGATGACTTGGTCACACCTAAAGTGCTAGAATCAAATTATAGAGAATAACATGATCCAAAAATATGAACCATATATTTCCTCTATCTTTATACATTAACAAAAACCAGAATGGTTAGTACAAGATCAAATAATCCCCAAAAAGAATAATCCTTTATAAAATGAAATACTATTCTTAATATCCAAAATTGAACAAACAATACCCAAATATGAAAAAAGACCATTCAATACACATTTTTCCTTGAAATTATTCAAAATAATCCAAACTAAGTTTGAAACCCAAAATTCATAAGTATTTTATCACACAGTCTTTCACAAAAATCGTAACTTTTTTCTCCAAATAACATCATCTACTCTTAATGTCTCATACTGAAAAGTAATTAACCCTATCACATATTCTCTATGATAGGTTAATCATTTCCATAAATAACCCAAATCACTATATGCCCACAATAAAAACATTGATTCTTCCAAAATAAAATTCCACCATTAGTCCTCAATTGAAATCCCAAAGTATTCTATTTTCCTTAGGCATATAGTGTTCCCAAAAGAGAAAATGTCTTCCAAAATAACCTTTATCACATAATAACCAAATAATTTTTATATACTAAGGATATAAATTTGATAAAAAATAGGATCCCAAATAAACTTATTGTTTATCAATAAAACCATTTAACCAAAAAGAATAAGTCATACTAACCAGGGACTTCACGTAGGCTAGTGGTAGGCGATGTTCCCTTGTCGCTCTTCGGTTGTGGGTTCGATTCCCATGGCCTTGCCAGACACGATGGGTTTTTACCCATCCTATGGGTTGTACTTTTTCTAAAACCATATTATTCTTATTTCATTCTCATAAATAAGATAATTTCCACAAAAATAACCATAACCTATTTTATCCTCAAAGGATATCTAATACCTTTCATTTTGCACCCCAAAATGTAATAACCATTTATCACCTCAAAAAAAGATCATATGAACCCCTAAGGTTATACATTATGTATACACATGAAAAGATAATTCTTTCTTGAATAAAATTTTCACCAATCAAACTTCAGGGTTACACATACTAGAAAAAGTCTTCCAAATAATCCCATCATCAAAAGAGCCTTAATACTTTTAAGCATTTCATCATACTAAAATCTATCATAACTCTTGAATCCCTTATATGTATACTTCTTACTAATTCAACATTGTTCATGATCTATTGACCATTATTTTCTAACTTATTCCGTAATACTTCTTTCCTACAAACAAAATCATGAATCATATCCTAAGATTCAATAATGTTAAAAAATCAGCTAAGAAATAATCCATACCTTTAATCGGTCATTATCAGTTTCCTCATCATCAATTGGAATGGAATTAGGTATTGGTAGACATATATTTGCATGGTCCTTCTGATCCCATTCCCAAATATTCTTCATAGGACATCTATTTGTATAACGACCATGCACACCACATTTAGAACATTCAATTGATCCCCCGAAAAGAACTTCTTTCCCTTTCCTGGAGTCAACTGGATGCTTCCTTTTTCCATGGAAGGTTCTTGCTTTATGAACTTCATTACCACATCTATAGAATATTTTCATCCCTTTAAAGAGTTTTCCTAGGTGTTTCTTTCCACATCCTTGACATGTAGTTTTTTGAATATACTTACCTTTATGATTTTTACATGAACTTCCGTAGGGATTTGTTTCTCGCATATACGATGCATTATAAAAATCACCAAGGTTCAAGTGGTCAATCATGAATCCATATAGTTAGATAAGAATAGCAAGAAGAGGTCTAATTTCAGATCCCACTTTATTTGGTTGCTTATTCAGAAAACCGTCACAGTTTTCTTTACATCCATTGTTACTTTGGTGCCTGCTAGATCCGACCAATTACTAAAACCAAAAAAGGTCAGTGTGATTATATCAGTAAAATCATCATATAATATCTTATGGGGTAGGTAAACACTAAGATATACTTATTCACGTTATCATAAACTCATTCAATTTATTTAAAATAACTGTGACTCTTTCTAATATGCTAACCATTATGGTTATGTCACTTATTCTTAAATAATACCCTAACCTCTAAAGTTATCTAAACCGACCTATGATACCAACTGCAAGGAACCAACCTTAAACATTAAATAATCTTGAATTAAGTTAATATTTCACATTTAGGATCTTATTTAGGTTTATAGCTTTAGAGAATTAGGTCACAACTTATACATAAAAACTTAAATAATTAAATTAGAGACTTCTAATCCCTATCCATTTTTTACAACAAATACTCTTAAAAAAAATAAACATGTCTAGTTTCATGTTTTAGACAACATGAATTTTACTTGATCCCATTTTTGACTGTGTTCATATTTATATCCTATGAAAAACATTTCAAAACTTGGTATGAGCATAAAAATCTCTATAAGGGATACATAAAGAAGGAAAACTATTAGCTTTTCAAAACAACATGTGAACCATGAATACTTTATCATAAATTAATACTTTTCAACTTAAAGAAGTAGAAAAAACACTTCACTCAATATAAGCTCCTTTATTACCCTTTTTGAAACCAAAAGGTAACCATAAATCCCATAGAAAGAAACATATAGCATATAAAGGTAACTTGGGACATAAACATACTTTAATGGAATAACCATACAATAAACTTCCACACATATCACTAAATTGAATAGCCATATGGCCAATTTTTATACCCAATGCATTGGAGGTTATAACATAACCACCCATCCATGGTTTATCATAGAACCACCTATCATTTGGTTTATCACGTAACAACCCGTAAAATGTCCAAGTACCATTATATAATCATAACACATAAAATATTTCAAATATCAACATTTAACTAATAACATTTCAATTTCAATCACAAGAAATCATTTCAAAATATTGAAATACTAAATCCATTTTAAAAAACATTTTCAATACCAAAATATGTAAAAAGGGTATATGGTATTTATTTTCATTTTAAAAACATTACGACTTGTTAAGGAAGCCAAATATCAAATAATGCCCACAGCGGTGGAAAGGTCATTGTCATCGTAAATGTTAAAAACATTCCAGTTGTCATTTAGAAAAAAGATTCATAGAAAAAATATTACCTTTAAATGAATGTAAAATTAAAAGGGGTTTATTATACACTATGTAAAAGAAGGAGATGTATATTATCAAAACATGCCTCAATGAAAGGAGATTGAGGCGAAGTCCCTTAAAAAGATCATTTGGTAAATAAAATAGATCAATTATTTATATTCACTATAAGAACACATTAATCATGTATAAATACAAGATAATATATCAAAATTCATTTCTCACATAATCATAGCACTACATAAACAAGAAGTATAAGATCATCCCAAATAATGAAAATTGGGTTAAGAAGTTCTCTTACCTCATGTCCGACTTGACTCGTTCATTCTTTAATTTCCTAAATAATAATCTTAAGTTAATTTCTAATTGATTTAGAACCTTTTAAAGTTTATTATACCTTTTATATCACTTATTACCATGTTATAAAAATTACATAATTATTTAATTCAATATTGGTCGTTTTGTCGATATTGGGTACTTGAGTAAAAAATGATCTTTTTATAATTACAATTTGTCCTTGTGGTCAAAATTCCATTATCTATAGAAAATTATTCACATATATATATATATATATATATCACATATATATCCAATATGTATGTATTTATAATATTCCATTACATTTGGAGATAAGAAATGAAATTCACCGTTCATGGGGACGAATGAACACTAATTTCATTTCTATTTCATATTTAATGGAATGAAAACTTAATGATACATAGGTATATTACAATTATAGTATAATATCATATTTTATATATGTTAAATAATTTCATTAACTTCATCCTTTATATTTTCCATGTATGGAATGAATGATTCATATCACTTTGAGGGGGTGGTAGTCCGCGCTTGCTCAAATGAAATTATCGTGTGTACACATCATGAAAAGCATGAGGGTATGTTGTAAATAAAAATTATAGAAGTATAAAGAAAATAAAAATATAATATATATCATATAAATACAGTTCCATCATAATGGACACCATGAGAGGCGGTAGGAGATAATTGAAAAATCATCGTTTTGTGAGGTAGTAGTTCGCCCTCCATAGAAACCGTATATTCTAAATCCATTAGATGGAGGTGTGTGTATGTGTAGTTTGAATAATTATCATAAAAAAATAATTGTATATTGAGGATAATGGTGTTGTTATTTAATCAAAGAATAAGAAGATCATAGGGAGTGGATAAGGAAAATAATAGAATGGAACTTGAGAGAAGACGTTACCTCAAATCAGGTAACTTCTTTTGATTTGTACCAAAGAGATTTCTTGAATTTCCTTGTACCCAAGGTAAGGATTACATGAGAAATAGAGGGATATTGGGAGATTATTAGAGCAGATTTTTGATGAGACAAGAGGCTTTAGAGGTGTGAGTAATGGGTTATAGGTGGTTTCCTTTTATAAGAGGGAGGAGCGTCACTTTAGGAATGTCTTAAAATACTATTTTATTATTAATTGATTTTTGAATTATAATAACAAAAAAGTGATATATTTAAAAGTTAATATGAGTATTGGTCAAAATAATATCATAAATTAGGCTTTAGACAAGTTTTGGTCATAAAAGTAACCTTATCCTTTAACTTTAACCCTTAGTTGACTTATTTTAATTTTACCACGTATTCTTGTATAATCATACTATATGGTTAATATAGTTACTATAAAATGCCAATAGAACCTAAAGTAGTTCATTAATGACATTTTAAACCTTATATAAGTCATTTGGTCGAAACTTAGATTTTTAGGACTATTATAACATTTAATAAAATAATATTTATTTTAAAAACTCATTTATATCAATTTATATACTATTCATATCATGAATTTTAAAAAATCCATAAAAACTTGATTATTTCGAAAAACCTTAATTAATTTAAATATAAAAAGAAATAATCATCCATAAAATTTGTGGATAGCCTAAAAAGTTTAAAAATAAATTTATTTTAATTTTTATAATCTCATTTATTTGAAACATTCATTAATAAGGTAATCACTACATCATCATTGTTTCATAAACAAATTTGTTTATTTGATGTCTAAAAATTTAAAATAAAATACCATGATGTATGAAATATTTTTATCTTTATAATGAATATTTATAGTCTAAGATACCACTTATATAACCCCATATTAAAATTGTTTTAGTAGAGGATATATGTTTATGTTATATTTTCCTTAACTTTAAATTAAAAGTAATTAAATGTCATGTTCACACAAAAGTTATTTTATGAGGTCCTAAAATAGACCCAAGGATGACCATGGTCAGAAATATTTCATCCAATATTGTTATAACATGTGTTGGGGTAATTTAATATTATTATAATATTATTTTTTACCCTTATTTACCAGATTTATCCTTTAACTATGGTAAATATTTTTTACTGAAACTACTATTCATAATGTCTAAAAATAAAAGTTATCTATTTACCCAATTTGGACCTCTTGATTCAAAATATGGAACACATTTTTCCAAATTCGAAACACATAAGTTGCATAAATTAATTTAAAATTAATTCTTGTTGTCAAAACGAAAAAGCATGTTTTTATGAAGTAAAAACTACCAAACTATTGACATGCGTTTATGTTCAATTTCAAAGTAAAATTACTTTTAATGACCACAGTTGGATTAAATAATAAAATTATAATCCAATTAAATTTTAAAAAAAATTAAAATTACAATCTAACTATATAAATAAATTAGATTAAAATGCAGTTTTGAATTAAAATGCATCATTTTTCTCTATTCATTAAAAAATGAACTTTATCATAAAAATACCAAAATTTCATCCAAAGTAAATTTTGATGTTCTGATTCAAAATAAGATGTTTATTTTGTCAAATAAAACATATAATTGTTTCAAAAACTATATTTAAAAAGGGTTCACCATCAAAAGGCGGTAAAACTGCATATTTAGAAAAATACTTCTTTTATCCGAAAAAATGAATTTATTTTTATATCATATCTAGATAAAATATAAGATGAATTTAAAACATTATATTGAATATATATAATATATTTTTCATTAAATAAAAATCTATAAATAGTGATATGAAAACACAATTATTCTCTGTTAAATAGGCTTTCATAAAAACATATCCATTATATTCGATTGGTTTTTATTTCCATTTATAATAAATTTTGTAACTATTGAATCATCATTTAAACATGTGTAAACCATATTTCAAAATTCAGTTGATACTATTCATTCCCTCCATTTTAATGGCTAGGATTTAATTACCATTTAAAATAATAATAATATTGTTGTGTTATTTTTCAGTATAACTCAATGTTGTGTGCAATGTAAGATTTTAGAGAAGCCCTTTGTTGCGTGTTGAGTACGCTATTAGAAAAACCACCCCATTTAACTTAAAATTAATATCTTATTCATAAGTATTAATATTAATCAAAAATATTATTCTATAAATATTTGGGTTGTTATAGGAAAAGGGATTTTAAAGAGAAAATGGTCAAAATTTTACAATGTTTTATATCAAAATTAAATATGAAAATGATTAAAATGACCTGAATTGAATTAATTGGAATATAATTGAAGTAGTTTTCGTTAAACCCAATTTAAAATATAATTTTATTTTTATAAATAATTTAAACGATAAGGCAAATTTCAATTAAAATGCAGTATTTTTCACTATTCATCAAAAAATGAAACTTTTCAGAGAAATCCCAAAACTTCACTCTAATATAATTTGGATAAGACGATATAAAAAATTAAGATTATTTTTTAAAATAAATTTCCTAAAAGATTTAAAAATTAATTTTAAATTATGTGCTCAATGTGTGACTAAACTTTCTTTTAGAAAAAATATAGTTTTTCAGAAAACATTTCTATTTTTCTTTGAAATGACAATTATTTTATTTATAACCAATAGAAACTACCACAAAAATGGGTTTCCAAAATAGAACCCCTTAACATCGCTAAAAAAACACTTATAAAGGGGGTACCTTTATCAGTGTTTTTCTTAGTGCTGTTAAAGGAGCCCCCTTTATCAGTGTTTTTAGTAGCGCTGATAAAAGGGGGGCTTTATCAACGCTTTTTCCCCTAGCACTGATAAATGGTATATTTAAAAAAAAATTATATTGTATAAAAAATAATATCTTGATATATAATTATATAAGTATATTTATATTGATATAAATATAATATATATTTTTTAAATATGTTTTATATAAGTATAAATAAACATCTCCACTTAATATATAAGATTTGTAGTGAAAATGGCTTATAAAATATATTAAAAAAAATATTAATTAATAATTTTCTAATTATCATTGACTAATAATCATTTAATAACAATTTGAAGACACAAAAAACTCAAAAAATTAATAAAAGATCTAAAATAAGTTGAAAACGTAACTCAAACTTCAAACAACCATAACTTTTGATTCAGGAGTCCGTTTGAACTCTACAACATATCAAATCGAAGCCTACGTTGAGATATAGGAGATAGTTACTGAAAGGAACCTTCTCTCAAAATTTTCAAGGCCAAAAAATGCCTATAAGGCCTCCAAAACTAAGTTTTTAGTTCAGATATCAATTTTTTTTAACATTCAATGGAATTTCAGCCTCATTTCAGGGTGTCTTTTTGACCTTTCTCAATGGGGACTGAATTCATTCTGAGGGGTTACATTTATATTGAGATTATGTATTTGAAATTTTATCGTTTTTCACGATGTAATGTTCTTCATAATCAATTATTTAACAATATATACATATTTTTTTTATTTATTCAGCCATAAAAATTTAATTTTATAAATAAATAATTAAATATATCTACATATAAAGAATATTTATCAATATATAAGGCTTATCTAAATAAAAAAATAATATTAATTTTTTTTAAAATACAAATATATTAATATTTATATACCTATATGATGTGTGTGTGTGTGTGTGTATTTGTGCGTGTTTGTATTGACAAACTGATATATATTATCTATATATTCTAAACACATGTATGTACATATTAATATATAATATTTGTAAATATATATAAATATGTATAATTATACTTAAAAATACACATAATATATATATATATGTTTGTTTATGTTGTATATATGTATTTATTTATTTATAAACACACACAAAATACATATTTTATAAATGTATTTAAAACTGATCTTATAAATATATATTAATATACGAATAAATATATAAATATATAAATATAACTATATATATATATATATTAATATACGGATATATATATATATATTAATATAACTAAATATATATATTAATATAACTAAATTTATATATTAATATAACTAAATATATATATTAATATAAATATATATATGTTAATATAAATATATATTAATATACAAGTAAATATTACTATATATATATAAATAAATTTGTATATTATTAAATGGAGAGAAAAGAAATATGGTGGAGTGGTAAAGGATTAGGTGCCCAGGAAAGCGGTCTTGGGTTCAAATCGAAGGGAAGGCAGGTTGTAGGCATAAGTAGAATTGTTGCTAGTGCTGTTAAAAGGGGTGAGGTGGGGTGGCGGCTGGGGCATGTGGCCTAGGGGGGTGGCCAGGGCATGCAAGCTGGGGGTGGGGGTGCTGTTAAAGGGGGATTCAAGCACTGTTGAAGCCCCTCCCCAATATGCTGATTTTTTTAGTTTTTTTTTACTTTTATCAGCGCTTTTAAAAAAGCATTGATAAAAGGGGTCCTTTAACAGCTCTGAAAAAGCCCTGATAAAGGACCCATTTATCAGCACTTTTTTTATCTCTATTAAAGGGACCCCCTTTATCTTTGCCTCTATTATTAGTGATTTTTAGCGCTATAAATGCGCTTTTCTAGCACTGATAAATGCCATATTTGCAGTAGTGAGATAACTAAAAAATGTGTCTTAAAATAGATATGTTCATAATTTATTTAATCTTATTAATACCCTCCATTCCAACATCTATGGGATAATAATTATATTAAATAATATTATTAATAGTATATTATTGTTCGGTAAAACTCAGTCTTGCGTGTAATGTAAGATATTAAAGAAACTCATTGTTACGTGTATTGTAAGTTACAGAATAAATTAAGTTTATTCTAAAAGAAATATATTTTAATGTATTTAGGTGTTATATTCTATTCTAATTTTGGTTTTGTGTGTCACATATTCTATTGAATAAAATGTTATTCTTTTAGAATTTCATGTCATTACATTCTCACCACCTTAAATAAATTGCGTCCTCACAATTTAAACTTGATATCAGTAATCAAGGGTTTGCTATTTGATTTTTTTAAACCCGTATCGTAAAAAGATACAATAAAATATCCTCTTAATAATAGATAAAAGGAAGTACAAAGGTCATATATAATAACATATAACTAGGTTTCTAAGTAGAACAACAATAGTGGGAAATGAAAATGTGGACATAGAAGAAAAGAATAAATAATTATAGAGAGCTATTGAGGTCATCGATAATAAGTAAGTGAATGATTAATGGAATGTTTAGTGCATAAAATCCACAAATTTGTGTTGATTTAAAATTCTATAGAATTAATCATATATGAATGTTATAGGACAACATTTTTGTTTCAAGATCCTTTTCTTGAAGTTGAGGAATTATTTTAATATCTAAGAATATAAGGAAATATACTTACTTGATAAATTTCTACTTCATAAGAAAAATTTCATCATTTGGTTATGATTTGATCAATTTCCAATTCATCCCTTACTCCAAGAAATAAATATCCAAAAATAAATATTTTATGCTTGAAGCACTAAAATTCACTTTTAATGGATCGTAATATCTATAAAAGAGTGAAAAGTAGTTATGTATATCTCTAACTATTCTCCAAAAAATATAGTTATCACTAGTTATCCATTAATCATAAATCTTAATATGGTAAAGTAATACATTAATATCTAAAGCTTCATCCAATTTTAAACTAAAACCCTTTCATAAATGGTTAACCTTTTGACCCTTCAAAAATATTAAGATCCAAAACTTTAGAAAGAAGGTTACTAAAGTCTAAAAATGTACTTATCATTAATTTCTAAAACAACATGAAGTAATTCTAAATCATCACATACCAAACATGTGAATACCTTCATCATGTATTTTCTTGAAACATGGTAATAACCTAAATTACCATAAAACCTTGTTGAAAACATGCATTATTCCTTATTCCTTATGAAAAAATAAATATTATTAGATTTATTCATTAATTCTAAAAATTATGTAAACTCCATCAATTATAGAATAAACCACTTTTTCAAAAATTCATTAATCAGTCCCAATATAGTTAGTACTATAAAATTTACTTTATCCATATCAACCATCTCTTTATCCCAACATAATTATCCTAAAATATAGAACATATTAAGGGTTATATTTCCCTTAATCATGTTTTTTACAAGAATTAAAACTTTCCATTTAATCAATTTTCTTGGCTCCATTCAACTCATTTTTTAAATCTTATAAGAAATAGTAATGCAATGAAAAACCTATAAATTTCATAATTCTTAGAAGTATAATATCACAAAAAATACATTTACAAAATATTTATGGGATTCAAATACAAGAGCACATTAATCATTACACTTTAGTTGTATCAATAACATAATATTGACTTTAATCCTTTATATTCTACCAAGTTATATTACCTTGATGCTTGGGGATTCATTTTCATGGTGCTCCATCTCATTATAGGTGAAACACTGAATAATAGTGTTTTCTTTCTATACATTTCATTATTTTTTCTTATTGATGATTTTTTACATAGTTATAACAAACTCTCAATACCTTTAAGCATTTCCCAAGGTGATTCTTTCCACAATTATAACATGTAGAAAAATCCATCTTTTCCTTCTCTCTTTTATCTATTTTTTCTCTATCACCCTCTTCTTCTATTTATTCCCTTTGAAACCATAAGACATAGAGAATTCTTTGTCTTTCTTGATAGCACATAAAATTGTTTCATTATACTAAGAAACTCTTTTAGAGACCAGCTCCCTTAAGATAATGATCTTAATCCCTTCAAAGAAATTTCCAATCATGTACTCCATGTTGCATATGAAATCAATATCATGCCTAGATGACCTTGTAAAGGTATCTTCATACTACTCAACAATTTATTTTTCTTTTTTATTTAAGCTAAGGAACTTTCTATTTATCTCAGTTTGTTGCTCATGGGGAAAATATTTGTCAAATAATGTCTCCTTAAAATCTTTACATTCCATATGTTCTATTTCCTCTTCCTCCCTAGTATTCTTGATCAACGACCACCATTTATCAGTGCTTCCTTTGATACAATTCACTACAAGTGTAACCTTTTACTTTTAACTACAACCCAAAGCCATAAATATGTTCTCAAAATACTTAATTCACTGCTTGAATACCACAATATTTGTAGTCCTAGAAAATGATGAGGGATTCTGTCACCTAAAGTGATCCAACATTGTAGAATCTCACTATGTAATAGGTTTTTTCATCTAGGAAAGGTTATTTTTAATAACTTGTTTAAGGTGCCCTAATATAGCCATAATTTTCTTAGTTCCAATACTATCTATATTGGCTTACTCAATAGGTAAATATCCACATTCTCCATGAGTATTGACACACTTCTTCCTTTTAGGAACAATTTATAAACAATTCCTTATATTGTAGTAGCTCAAAAAATTATGAATTTTAAATTATAATGTATAATTACAAATATGGTGCCACACTTAGCATAAATTAAAATTTACACATTATTTATCTTAGAATCATAAACTTGGTTTCTTCAGGGATATATTTATTTTAAAATCTTTCATGATGGTTTAAAAATAAATTGTGAATTATCCTAAGAATACTCCCTGGGAGTGTCAAACCAAGTGTGTAATAAGGCCACCTTTCAGGTGCCAAGTGATGATCAGGTCTGTCACAATGTTCCTTTTTTGGAGTTATTAACCTTAGGTACCTCTTCTCTAAAACCACATCCACTTGTAGTATCCAAAGATGGATGTATTTGTTAAGAAAAACTATATAATATCTTCCATATCAAAACATTAGGATGTTATTATATACTTATTCTCAAATCACATCATAGGGTTATGTTTCCTAATCTATGTTTTCCTAAATCTAGTTTCTAAGATTTTTACTGAACTTCATTTGATACCAACTATAATGACCTCATACCCAGTATACTGGAGCTAGTGTCTTACTTTATTACATTAGAATAAATACAAGGAATCAAATCCTAAAGGACTAATCAGTTTAGTAGTTTTGGGGTACTAGATACATAAATGATTACCATATTACACTTGTGAACGAAAATTACAACATATTTTTTTTTCAAGAATATCATTATTCACTCTAGAATATTTTTGTATATCAAATATAGTACACTTTATGAATTTATCATAAAGGAAAAAAAATAAGGGTGAAATCAAATGATTAGTAAAGGTTAAATACAACAAAATCTTTTATAAATCAATAATAATAATAAACATGGAAAGGTAAATAACTAGGAACACCTAAAATTTAAATATCTTAAATATCATGATATGATAAGGTATAATCATTACAACAAGGTAAATTACTGAGAACACATTCCAATTAATCAATAAAATGAGAATGAAATATATCCCTAGATAATATCATAGTGAAAATATGATGTATAATAATAACTAGATTCTAAATAAAGGTAATGGTTACTTGTAAGATGTCATTTTTCCCAGGCACATGATACCTTTACCATCAATACCTTTCACAAGACTGTTTAAAACATATCGGGTAAAAACCCATATGATTTGGCTAACTTATATGTATCAGTATATGATTGACGTGTCAAGGGGATTTCTATAAATGGACCTAACCTGTGTCTTTCATGTAAAAATAATTACTCATATGTCAAATAATATATTTAATTCATAAATAATTTGTATTAATATCAAATTTTCATTTTGAGTAAACGATACATGTTTAACAATACTACCCCAGCCAATTAGATAACTTTCAAAGTGAACACCATATACAAAAATGGTATACAATTTAGTAACTAATATTATCCATCATATATGAATGTATATATTTAATGGAAATATAAATTCCAATGAAAATTTATCCTAAGAAAGTGATTGTTTCAATAAGAATATAACAATCACAAAAGAAAATGTGATTTTACAATAATTTTTACCACTGTAATTTTCAAGTCAAATCCACTTTTAAAAAATGATTCAAAGTGAAACTTAAAATACCATTAAGTATGAATGAATCAAGATATTACATGTCAAAGGGGTAGTCTATACACCATATAAAAGTGAATTGTTGTATACTATCTAATATGTCTCAATGGAATGTAAATTGAGACAAAATCACTTACTTCATGATTCTTTTTAGTTTAAAATGATTTAACCTCATGTATAATGGTTTTAATAATGTTATTAATTTTTACCATACCCATATTAGTATTTATAATATCATATATGATCCTATTATTACATTTTATGACCTTTTTGTTAATAATATTTCATTATTTTCATTATTTCAGGTATTAATTGCCTTGTTTTCTCACACACGGTTTGTCACAAAAGTTCCATTTAAATTACATATAAGATATATACATAATCTCAAGAATTATATTAATTTCATAAATGTTATATTTACTCAGTATATACATTATTATAACCTTTTACGAAAGTTGAACATGGAAAATGAATCACATCACTTCATGGAGAAGGTAGGCCCTACGTACGCACGATCAACAATATAATTCTCTTAATGAGGGAAAGGGTAAGGAAGTGGGTGATATATTAAATATCCAAAATAAATAAAATCCAATATATATCACATATATTCATTAATTTTATCCTTATTAAATTTCTTTTAATGTTTAATTGAAAAAAGAATCACATCGCTTCGTGAGACGGTAGTCCTCCATAAACTCGAGCGACATTTTCATATTTAAAATAAAATAGAATGTAAAAAGATATATGTGATATTAAAATTATAAAAGTATAATTATATCATAAATATAATATTCATGTGGTAAATCTGTCATTATGACCAACCTTGAGATATGGTAATGGAAAAATGAATGACATCGGTTCACGAGGTGGTAGTCTACCGTACACACGAATGATGATTTTGTAACCCATTTGACAAAAGTGGTGATGGATAATTATTAATACATAAAAATAATAACATATAAGTATATGGTATATAATAGTTTTATTATATTGGAAGTGTTAATACATAACTGAATGTGTAAAATAATAAATAAATTGAAAAATCTTTGTTAATATAATTACCTGCTCTATGAGAAACCTCCTTTGGATCACCTCTTAAGGACCATTGGTATGGTATTTTGGGAGGAATAATAGATCTAGAATATAAATAGGTATTTTTGGGAGATAATTAGTCATGGTTTGGTCCATAAAAACTTCTTTGGAGTTGTGAATAAGTGAGGGTATAGAGTGCCATTTTATAAGTAGGGAAAGGGAACCCTCTTGGAAATTACATGGAAATGTCACAAAAGAATCCATAATGTTAGTCATTCATATTAAAAGTTATTAAAATGGAAATATATTTTAAATTATTAAGTATATGATCGAAATATGGCCATACAGATTTTTTTACATGGTGTTTGTTGAATTTAAACCTTATCCTGTTAGTTTAACCCCACAATAAATCTATTTTAACCTTAACTATGGTAATTAATGTTGACTATTTTCACTATTCATTTTGGTCAAAAATTTAAGTTGACCTTATTAGGTATTATAAATTATTATTATTCCAATTATGGAATACATTTTTCTAAATTAAATTCACATAAGTGAAAAAATTTAATTTAAAACTATGTTGTAGATGAGATGAAAAAGTAGGGTTTTAAAGAGAAAATGTTAAAACATTTTAAATGTTTTGATATAAAAATTCTACATGAAAATGATTAAAATTACCTAATTTGGATTAATTTTTATATAATTTAACTAATGTTACTCTAAAACCAATTTAAAATATAATTTAACTTTATAAATAATTTAAACGATAAGACAATTTTCAATTAAAATTCAGTATTTTTCACTATTCATCAAAAAATGAAAGTTTTCAGAAAAATCCCAAAAACTCACCCCAAGATAATTTTGATATGATGATATCAAAAAAAATTATTTTTTAAAATAAATTTTCTAAATTTTTTAAAATTTAATTTTAAATTATGCATGCAAGGTGCGACTAAATCGTCTTTTAGAAAAAATACTATTTTTCAGAAAACATTTCTATTTTTCTTTTAAATGATTATTATCGTATTTATAACCAATAAATAACTAATAAAAATTTTTGAAATAAAATTTTTCATAATATAGTTAATCCTATTCATACCCTCCATTCAATGGCTAGGTGATAACTGCCATATTATATAATATTATTAATAATATATTATTGTTTGGTAAAACTCGGTCTTGCTTGTAACACAAGCTATTGAACAAACTTGTTGTTTTGGGTATAATAAGATACATAATAAATTAAATTTATTCCAAGATAAATATATTGTAAATTATTGGGTTCTTATATTTTCTTTTTAAGTTTGGTATTGCGTTCATATATGCCATTGAATAAAATGTTATTCTATTAGAATTTTGGGGTGTTACATTCTCCCCACCTTAAATTAATTGTTTCCTCACAATTTAAAATTGATATTGGTAATGAAGGGTTTTATATTTTAGAATTATATATTTTTAAAACCCACATCTTAAAAATATTTAATAAAATATCCTCTTAATAATAGATAAAAGGAAGTACAAAGGTCATGTAGAAACATATATAACTATGTTTGTAAGTAGAAGAACATTGGTTGGAAATGAAAAAGTGCAAATGAAAGAAATACATTAATAATTATAGAGAGTGATTGAGTTCATTGATTAAAATAAAGTGAATGATCAATGGAAGGTTAATGGCCTCAAAACTATAAATTTTTGATGATTTAGAAGACCATCAAATTCATCAGATATGAATGTAATAAGATAACATTTTTGTTTCAAGACCGTTTTCCTGAAGTTGGAGAATTATTTTACTATATAATAATAAGGAAATATACTTACCTAGTACATTTCTAATTAATATGCACAATTTCATCCCTTGGTTGTGATTTAATCAATTTCAATTTCATCCTTTACTCCGATAAATGAATATCCAAAAATTATTTTTTTATTCCAAAAGCATTAAAATTCACTTTTAATGGATCTTAAGATCTAAAAATGGGTGATAAGTCTTTATTTCTATATCTAACTATTCTCAAAAACCAATATGATTAGCACTAGTTATCCAATATGCATAAATTTTCATATGGTGAAGTAATACATTAATCTCTAAAACCTCATCCAAAGTTCAACTTAAACCATTTCATAAATAGTTAACATTTTTAACCTTACAAAAGATTAAGATCCAAAACTTGAAGACGAAGGTCACTAAATTTTCAAACTGAACTTATCAATAATCTAAAAAACAATATTAAGTATATATTAATCATCACATAACAAACAAGTTAATACCTTCATCATGTATTTTCTTAAAACATGGTAATTACCTAAATTAACATAAAACATAATTGAAAACATGTATGATTCATTATTAATTAAGTAAAAAAATTATTGGATATATATTCCTTAAATCCAAAAATGATGTAAACTCCATCAATGATAGCATAAGCCACTTTTTCAACAAATCATTAATCAGTTACAAAGTAGTTAGTACTATCAAAGTTACTTTATCCATATCAATAATCTCTTTATCCCAAAATCATTATCCTAACATGAGGAACATATTAAAGGTTATATTTCCCTCAATCATATGTTTTCCAAGAATTTCAATTTTCCATTGAATCAATTTTCTTGGTACCATTTAAGACATGATTTTAAATCCATTAAGAAATAGTACTGTAGTAAAATCTTTAAATATTTGATAATTCCTATAACCATAATATTATCAACAAAATAATTTTCAACATATTTCTTGGATCCAAATACACAAGCATATTAATCATTACACTTCAGTTGTATCAATAGTATAAGATTTAAATTATTTATATGGATTCTTTTGAGGAATATTACAATGACACTTGGAGAATTAATTTTCATAGTGCCCCATATCCTTATAGGTGAAACACTAAATTGTAGTGTTTTCTTTATTCACTTTTCATTCTTTTTACTGATGACCCTTTTCTCTACAGTTATAACAAACTCCCAATCCATTCTAGTATTTCCCTGGGTGATTCTTTCCTCAATTATCTTATGTGGGAAAATCCTTCTTTCCCTTATTCCCTTTATCCATTTTCTCTCTTTATTCCTCTTCTTCTCTTGCTTACCTTCGAATCCATGAGACTTGGATAATTATTTCTGTGTATTGATTGCAAATAAATCTATTTCATCATATGAAGAAAATGTTTGAGATACCAACACCCTTCAGAGGCTTAGATTAATCCCTTCAAATAAATGTTCAATCATACACTCTATGTTGCATATGTAATTCAGAGCATGCCCAAAAACCCTCGTAAAGGTAGCTTCATACTCCGTAACACTTTATTTTTATATTTTCTTTAATCAAAGGAACTTTATCTTCATCATAATTTTTTGTACATGAGGAAAATATTTTTCAAATATTTATACTTAAAATACTTTCATTCCATGAGTTCAATTTACTCATCCTCCCTGGTATTTTGGATCAACGACCACCATTGATCAACATCGTCTTTGATGAAATACACAACAAGTGCACCCTTTTCCTTTTCACCACACCCTAGTTCCATATGTATCTTCTCCAAAGACTTAATCCATTATTAAGTTACCACTAGATTATTAGTCCCACTAAATGATGGGAAATTCTATCACATAAAGTGATCCAATATAGAATAATCTCATGTGGAACATGTTGCTCCATCCAGACAAGGTTATTTGTCATAACATGATTAAGTTGGCATAACATAGCCATAATTTTATTAGTTCCCATACCAATTGTATTGGATTCCTTAGAAGGGTAAGCTCTAAATTGGTTATGAGTATTTATACCCTTCCTCCTAGGAATATTTTAAACAATGGCATATATTAGATTAGTTCATAAAATTATGAGTTTTAAATCATCATGTATAATTCCAAATACGGTGGAACACTTAGAATAAATTAAAATTTAAGCATTGTTAATCTCTGAATAATAAACTTGTTTTGTTCAGGGATTTCTTTATTTTCAAATCATTCATAATGGTTTGTAAATAAAATGCGAATTATCCTAATTATATCCCCCGGAAGTGTAAAAATATGTGTGTAGTATGGCTTTTTTACATGATCCAGGTGATGATCAGGTCCATACTAATGTTCCCTTTTCGAAGTTATTACCCTTATATATCTCTATGCCATAACCACATCCACTTGTAATATCAAAACATGGATGTATTTTTTAGGAAAATACACTTAAACTCTTCCTTACTAAAACATTAAGACGTTTTTATTTACTTATCATCAAATTATATCATAGGTTTATGTTCCATAATACATGTTTTCCTAAATCTAGTTCTCAAGGTTTCTACTAAACTTTTTTGATACCAAATATAACGACCCCGACCCCAGTAGACCAGAGCCAATGTCTTAATTTATTACATTGACATGGATACAAGGAATTAAATAATGAAGGGCCAATAAGTTTTTTAATTTGGGAGAATCAGGTACATACATGAATCCCATATTATATTTAAGAATTAAAATCACAATTTTTTTTGAGAATATCATTATTACCTATAGTATATTTTTTTATATCAAACATAGTAAAATTCATTGATTTATCATAAAGGAAAAAATAATGCTGAGCTCAAATTCTCAGTAAGGGTGAAGTATAGTGGAAACTATCACGAATCAATAAGCATAATAGACATGGAAAGGTAAATAACTGAGAACACATTCCATTTAAATAACTTAACTATCTTGAAAAGATATGGTATATACAGTATGAAAATTTAAATAACTGAGAACACATTCCATCTAATCAATTGGATGAGAATGAAATGTATCCATAGATAATATCATAGTGAAAAAATTGAGGATTATAATAACTAAATTATGAATGAATGAAATTATTAATTATCGGAATTCATGTTTCCAAATAACATGATACATTTGTCTTAAAGAAATTTCACAATACAGTTTAAGACATACTGGTTAAAAAACCTCAAACTTTTCAATGAAGCGTTCCAGGCCAGACTTACCTGGAGAATAATAAATAACAACTCTGATGAAATTTCCTTTTTAAAGAAAAGATTTCTTTCTAAACTTAAAAAAGGAAATTTAAATCATATTACCTTTTCAATATGGCCCTCTATTAGGCAGACTTACCACAACATTATAAAAAACTCTAGATGGATGGTTAGTGTTGATTCTTACATTAATTTCTGGATGGATAACTGGAATGGTACACCCATATTTCTCACTTATCTCCGGATTCTCCTCCTGAGACTTCTGATTCCACCATAAGGGAGGTTCTTCATTTTCATATAGATGAACTCCATGACAACATTACTCATATTATCGACAACTACCCATATTCTAACATCGAGGATTTCCTAACCTGGGAACCTGCTCACTATGGCATTCTCGGCTAAATTTTTTTAAATTATAACTTCTCAAGAATGGATTACTAATTTGAATGGTTGAATTACTTTAATAATACTTGGATTAAACCAATGATATTCACTCTGATTTGGTGTATTTCTCATAACAGAATTCCCACTGAGGCCTGTGTTCAATCTTTTAGTATTCAAATATGTTCCAAATGTCACCTATGTAATGAACACATGGTAGATACTAACCATCTGTTTCTATCCTGTGCTACTTCTACTGCTTTATGGAACAATTTTTTTGACATTTTTAACTGTAGGTGGCTGATATCTGATTCTATCGACTTGTAATTAAAGAGATGTGTTCAGCATGATGCCTCACAGCAAATTAAAAATATTATCCTCCCTACATTTGATAAACTTCTTCATGTGATTTGGTATGTTAGAAATAATATTCATTACAAAGAATGCTCATTTAATTTAAATGCTGGTAAAGCACGAATACTCATTGAAATTCAGGAAGCAGCTTCGATCTAGAAGGCTCATTGCAAAAATTCTATATGCGACTTTGAGATACTTTTCTATCTTCGGATTGATGGAATCTATAGCCCTCCCAAGCGAACTCTTGAAGTTTCCTAGCAAACCCCGATGCCAGGGTGGATCTAATTAAATGTTGATCGTGTATCAAAGGGTAAACCAGGTCCAGCGGGATGCAGTGATATTTTTAGAGATAATCTTGGGAATTTTCATGGTTTCTTTTTTAGTAGCTGTGGAATTACTTCATCAATTGAAGTCGAAATGATGGGTGTAATCAATACTATTGCCTTTGCTCTTCAAATAGGTTGGATGAAAATATGGATTGAAAGCAATTCAGACACCATTGTGAAAAAAATATTGAATGGAGTAACTCATCTTTCTTGGCCCCTTACAACTATATAGATGAAGTGCCTTGACTCACTTCTGGGGATCGACTAAATTGCTACACAGGTCTTCTGGGAAGCCAACATGGTTGCTGACGCACTTGCTAATAAAGGAGTCAATCAGGACCTGACTTGGTTGGACACTTTGCCTCCTTATTTGCTTTAGATTTATGATAAATATTGTAAAAGACTCCCCTCTTTTCATCTCTTGTAACTCTCCTTTATTTTTATATTAAATAATTTGTGCCTTTGTTTTTTGACCAAGGCATGAACCTCTTCTAGGAAAAACCCATCTGATTTGGCAAACTGATACATCTCATTAGACAATAGATGCATCGAGGGAATTTATTTAAACAATCTGAAACCCATTTATTTCATTTTCAAAAAACCTAATATATAAAATAATCAATTTAATTCATAAACAATGTTCTTTGTCATCAAATATTCATTTTTAGTAAAGGATAAAAATTTATCAATATTTCCCCAATTAATCAGATAATTTTCATAGTAAACACAATATGTAAAAATGCTATACAGTTTAAGGAATAATAATATCCATCATACAAGAATATTTATATTTAATTAAAATTTAATTTCTAATGAAAAATTATCCCATGAAAGTGATTATTTCAAGATAAATATAAAAATCTCAAAAGAAAACGAGATTGTACAATAACTTTTACCACTTGGAAATTTAAAATTAAAAACCCCTTGAATAAAAGGATTCGAAGTGAAACATAAAATAACATTAATTATGTATGAGGAATGATATTACATGTCAAATGGGTAGTATATAACCCACATAAAAGTGAATTGGTGTGTAATAACTAATAAGTCTCAATGGAATTTAAATTTAGACAAAATCCCTTACCTCACGTTTCCTTTTGGTTGAACATGATTTAACCTCATGTATAATAGTTTAAGCATGTTATTAATTTTTACTATTACCATATTAATATTTAAAATATCTTATATTATCCTATTATTACATTTAACCACCCATTTGTTAATAATATTTCATTATGTTTATTATTTCTGGTATTAATTGCGTTGTTTTCTCATACATGTTTTGTCATGAAAGATACATTTAACTTGAATATAATTTATCTCCATAATATAAAAAATTATATTAGTGTTATAAATTTCATATTTAATAAGTATATACAATATTATAAACATTTATTAATGCTAATCATATAAAAATGAATTGCATCATTTCGTGGTGATGATAGGCCGTATGTATACACGAGCGGTGATACCATTCTCTTAATGAGAGAAAGGGTAAAGAAGTGAGTGATATGTTAAATTTTCAGAATAAATATTATCTCATATATATATATCATATATATTAATTAAGTTTATCCTTATTACATTCCACTTAAAGTTTAATTGAAAAACGAATCACAACGCTTCACGTGGTGGGAGTCTACCTTACACTCAATTGACATTATCATATTTAAAAAAGAATGGAACCTAAAAATGTATATGTGATATTAAAATTAAATAAATATTATTATATAATAAATATAATATCCATGTGGTAAATCTATCATTATAACCAACTGTGATATGTGGTAATGGAAAAATGGATGACATCGATTCGTGAGACGGTAGTTCATCGTACACACAAATGATGATTTAGTAACCCATTTGATGGAAGTGGAGATGAATAATTATTATTACATAAACACATTAACATATAATTATATGGTATATAATAGTGTTATTATATTTTAAGTGTTAATATGTAATTGAAGGTGAAAAAATAAGAAAGAAAATGAAATAGATTTGTTAAGATAATTACCTTCTCTAAGAGAAACCTCCCTTAAATATCCTCTTAAGGACCACAAGTATGGTATTTTTGGAGTACAAGAAGATATAAAATGTAACTAAGTATGTTGTTTAGATGATTTTTTTAGGTTTTGGTTGAGAAAAAGTTCTTGGGAGTTGTGAATGAGTTAGGGCAGGGAGTTCCCTTTTATAAGTGAGGAAAGATAAGCCTTTTGGAAATTACATGAAATTTTCCCAAAAGAATATAAAATGTTAAAGTCATTCACTTGAAAAATGATTAAAAAAAGTCATGTATTAAAATCTGAGAAGGATAATATAGAAATATTTATATAAAATAAAATTTTGACAAGTTGGAGGTCATTTTAACCCATATCCTTTTAGTTTAACCACACGGCAAATCTATTTTTACCTTAACTGTAGTAATTAATTTTTACTGTTTTGACTATCCATTTTGGTCCAAAACTAATTTTACATTATTAAAAATTATAAATTATTATGATTCCAAATATGTAATCCATTTTACCAATTTAAATTCACATAAGTGTAATAATTTAATTTAAAATTATTCCTGTAGACGTGATGAGAAATGGGATTTTTAAAGAGAAAATGTTCAAAAGTTAATAATATTTTTTTATCAAAATTCAATATTAAAATTACTAAAATGACCTGAATTGGATTAATTTATATAAAAATGAATTAATATTACTTTAAAAACAATTTATAAAACAATTTAACTTTATAAATAATTTAAATGATAATGCATTTCTCAATTAAAATTTAGCAGTTTCACTGTTCATCGAAAAATGAATTTTTTTAGAAAAAACCAAAAAATTAAACCAAAGATAATTTTTATTTTATTATTTCTAAAATTAAGTTAATTTTGTAAAATAAAGTTTATAAAATTGTTACAAATTAATTTTAAATTATGCGTGCAAAGCACAACTAAACTGTCTTTTAGAAAAAATATAGTTTTTTCAGAAAATAATTCAATTTATATTTTAAATGATTCATATTTTATTTCAAACTAATAGATAACTAATAAATATGTGTAAAATATAAGGTTTTATAATTTATTTAATCCTATTAATATTATCTATTCTAATGTTTAGGTGGTAACTTTCATATTAAATAATGTTATTAATATTATATTATTGTTTGGTAAAACTCGGTCTTGCGTGTAACATGAGCTATTAAAGAAATTCATTGTTAAATTTATAATAAGTTATCGTAGAAATTAAATTTATCATAAAATAATTATAGTATAAAGTATTGTTATCTTATGTTCTCTTATAATTTTTTTATTGTATGTCACATACTCTATTGAATAAAATGTTATTCTTTTAGAATTTCAGGGTGTTACATAACTAGTGTAAGTCTTGGTGAAAGGAGAATTTGGGCCGTTAATGGATATGATATATTTTAAAAAGGTTTATCCTTTTAGTGGGAAACTATTTAATAAAATTATTTAATAAATGGTTAATAATACATGATACACATTTGATAAAATCTTCTACTGTAGATAATATCACCACCATCATCAAGACAAACTTTGTGACCAATCATTCATAAGGAGAAGATGAACTTAAGTATCTATTAAGAATGTAAAACTTACAAAAATTTATTAATAATTATTGGTTTTTTTAATAAAATTTCTTAATAAAAATTTTATCCATCATAACAGTTCCTTTTTCCATAACCAAGTTTTGAAATTGTTAAACAAGTGAATCCAGATGCTTATGGAAGTAAAGAGTGATTTATTTAAGGTTTCAAAGATAATATTTGTTTCCAATAATGTACTCAATATGATTGGTTATGTAAAACTATATTCAATACGATTGAATATGTTGTTGACTCAATGAGACTAATGGGTTCCTTAAATATTTATTGGTTATATAAATCAATTCTATTATTCTGATTAATATATGATATTGATTATATGATTTAAAAGTGTTTTAAAAATACAAAATGTTTTGAAGATGAAAAATAATTTAAGGCTAGAGTTTTATGGATGCTTTCAAGTAATGGATCAAAGGAGTTTCTACATTGATAACTTGGATTCTTCAAGTTTGGATAAGCTTGTTATAAGATATGTATTTTATCTCATTTATCTCTTGAGAAGAATATTTTTTTTTAATAAAATAAGATGAGGTGTTTTTGATACACATAGTTATGATTTGTTCAGTTCTATAACATGATTTAAGGGAGACTAAAACTAGAGTATTCTGGTAAATAAATTTATACTATTATCATATATAGAAATTTATTGACAATATGATTGGATTCAAATAATGTTAACCTGATACTCTCAAAGTTTTAGGGATATAAATATGAACTTAGAATATGAAATCTAGGTTATAAAAAATAGTATAGATGGATAAAATAGGTAAAAGTTCAAACCAAAATAAGAATAGTTGGTTATAAAGTTCAATAATGATTATTTAAGAATCCAATCAAGTTTATTGAAATATAGAGTTTTCATAAAGGAAGAAAAACAATTCAATATGATTGTATTGTATAAGATATACCTAAAAGAGTTTGTGAAACTCTATGGAATTTCCATGTCATGTATCAATATTGTAGAAATTAATTTTTAAAGTTATGTGATACCAAATGTATATTTTAATATTATTTTCAAATAAATTTTTTCCAAACACATATAATACCATATATGACATAATCTATTTGTTTAATATTCCTAATGAAAAGAAATAGATTTTATTTATTAATAAAAAGGGTTTGTGTATCTTAGTTGGATATTACGAAGAGAATATAATGCATAAGGGACCAGTGGGAGTATATTTGGACTTAAATAAGTTAAAAGTTAACAAATAAATAATTACACCAATATAAGTTTAAAGTGAATTTTACATAATATCCTAAGTGCGTTAGGATGTATTAGTAAATAATAATATAACTAGTATTATTATTTTAGGGATTTAATAAAATAGGGTTCCAAGGATGATGTTGATGAACATAGAAAGAGTTATAAGTAGATAATAAATGTTAACATCATAGTATTTGATAATGTAAAGTCAAGAAATATGGATTCATTGAAAATTTGAATAGTTAGTAATATGATTCCTAAATATCACCATTATTCAAACTAGCTTACTTCATTGATGTTTCTCATGAAAGAGTTTAGTGGGAGAGTTTTTTCAGATGGTCACATAGAGATGTGATGTGAATTACATATGATGTAATGTTTTAAAGAAACCTGTAAAGTGTATAAAACATAATTATTATATGAATATTTATCATATATGACAAGTCATACCAGTTATTAAATTAGTTTTGTTAAATATTCTTAGAATTTAAGAATATTAAAATATATCATATTAATGAAAACCTCTATTTAATAATTCTTTCATGTTATCTAAAATATATATATATATATATATATATATTTCATAAAGTGTAATTATAATTGACCTATGAAAGTATGACTTTGTGTTTTACCTACCTGATGTTCATCATGGAGTACTCTAGGTTATAGAGAAATGTTAAGGTTAGAGATAGTAGGATTCTTATATAAAGATAAAAAATGTTATTGTGACGTAAAAAACAAGGAATATGATTCTTTGTGTGTACTAGATAACCTACTAAGTATACCATAAGAAGTTTCATGTAGATTTATTTGTTATACTAGGGGTAAATGAATCATATTTGAGTCCCCTCTACCTAAGGTTGGAAAGATACTGTTGGATGTGCACTAAAATGTACACGCATGGGATGCATGTACACATTCATATGATGAAAAATATATATTTATATATATATGATATATTGGATATTATATATAGTGTACATTTCATATATGAATTTGATGC
The DNA here is from genome assembly GCA_963277665.1 of Viscum album. NCBI lineage: Eukaryota > Viridiplantae > Streptophyta > Magnoliopsida > Santalales > Viscaceae > Viscum > Viscum album. The sequence continues at coordinate 239,436,666 of OY728137.1, forward strand.
ATGTATTATCCAGTAATGAAATGCATGAAATAATATATATATATATATATATATATATATATATATCTATTGTCTATTTTATCCCAATGGTATATTCTTCAATTGAAGCTTTTAATATATTTATTGAAATGGATTAAATAAATAAATACTCAATGGGTAGTAACACATGATATGAGATATGTATTTGAGATTCTTTGGGCACTACCTATATAAGAGGATGAGACCCTCTTATGTTGGGTGTAGTGGATATTATAATCTCTCTTCCTCCCGCATTGTTGTTCATTATTTCAAAAACTAATGCACCAGTACCCCTTCAACATTCAGGTATCCCCATGAAGCATTCATGGGTCCATTGGTTGGTGTATTCCCTTAGATTTAGGATCCTTACATTCATTGATCCTAGGTATATTCCTCAAACATTCTTTATGAAGAAAGATGGAAATCACTATTTTTCATGAATTCCAGATACTCTATTTTATAGTATTATTTACATGTTATTATTCTTAAAGATAGATTTACCATGTTTGGGTTGTCTTTCACTATTTATTATCATATTATTATCATATGAAACCCATTAGTGCTTTCATAGATAATTTCTTCAATAATTAAACATGTTTTAATCACTCATTTTTAAAGAAAAACAATATACCACATTCTTATAAAAACGTATGAAGAATAAAGAGCCTTATATGAGATTCATAAAGTTAAGTTTTATTTACCCTTATACATGGTGGTTACATAAAGGTCATACCCTTTTTCATGTGGTCTATTCAAGGATAACATCTATTTTACCTTTACGCAAATGAGTTTCATAAATGTAGTACCCTTACACAACTATTCAATAGTGATGAGTAAATGATTTACCTTTACACAAGATGTTACATAAAGATAGATTAACATTTCAGTATTATGTAAGTCATTGCTTAAAGTTAGATCAATTCTTTTCCATTACACATACAGGTATTAGAATAGATTCATAAAGTTCCTTGATGTTCATCTTTACACAACATAAGATAAATTCATAGTTCCCTTATTCAAAGGAGTTACATGAAGGTATTACATTTATGCAATGAAGTTTTGTAAAGGTAATCTATGTATTAACTTTATGCAGAAGTATTGAGATACATAAAAGTAAAGGTTACAGTTACATGAGATTGGAAAAATATCATTTACCCTTACATAGAGTGTATGATTAAGGGTAATAAGGGGATACCCTTATGCAGAGTAGGGGTGTTGCATAAGGGTAAGAAGAAAATTTGTTAAAAATTGTATATAACATATTTAAATGGTTTTTATGGTTTATAAAATGTTTATAGATCATAATAAAAGGTATTTTGGTATATCTTAATTTCTATAGATTTAATTAATTAATTAATTATAAAATGTTCATGATTAATTAAATAAATGTTTATGTAACATTATTCCCAAATATTAAAGGTTAATATTTTTAAATACATTTTTATAAATTAAATTCTATATCTTATGATCTATAAGTAAGTGTTTTGTTTAGAAATCATAAGAGTTGATTTATAAAATGTTTATAAATTACATATCATATGATATTTATATTATATAAAATTTCTATATAATATATATTGAATTATAAAATGTTTATAATAAGTGACATTTAATATAAAATAGGGTTCATATTGAATTAAATATTCGATGTTTTTAATTGGTATTTATTTATGACTTTTTCATAAATGACCCATGTTTTGGAGACTAAATTAATTGTTTATTTGTTTGTTAAATTCCCTTGATATTTAAGTTTAGTAATTTCTTTATGAAATATTGATATTGTGAATTCCCATTTATATGATAAAATTCTTCTTGGATAGAGTAATACATATCATGATAGGTTTGATATCATAAAATTTAGTTTTCATCTACCTTGACCTATGTTTGTAATTGATGTTATGATCTTGAGAATAGTTTTTGGGAAAAGTTTGTTCATATTTGGTGTTATAGTTTTTCAATAATTTAATTCTCTCTTAAGTAATGTCTCCTTAGGTTGAGGGACTTGGCTTCAGAACACCTACATTCTTAGGGGATTTCCTTGGCTAGAAAAGTAAATAGGGTGGGTTATCTATCACGTTGAGCTTACTTATGTGAATTTTTTCAATCTCAAATAAATCTATATCTTTTTATGAAGAATTATTGTACCTTATGCATATGATTCATTTGGAAATGTTTGAATATAGTTGAATTATATTTTTGGAAGTTTAACATAGAATTGTGGGTTTTTTAAAGATATACACATTAATGTGATGTGAAAACATTGATTTCGTGGTTGGAATAGGGATTATAAAACTAATCATTAGGATCATGCATACAAAAAAGGAAATAAAATATGAAATTATAATGATTAAATTTGATAGAATAGTTATGAATTTAATATACATATGATGTTTATTAAATTTATGAGACTAAAAATCTCATAAATAATAAGGGCGGGATTCCTTACAAAGAGACACTTTTCAAGACCTAGATCATCCAACTAGGTAGGTCATGATATAGATGGGTGCCCATGGGTTATCTTGTGCAAGGAAAGAAAGTAGTGAGTGACACTAGAATATCTTTTAGTAGGTCATTCCATAGTTGGGTTCCATTTTATTGACTTTTTTTTTCCTATTTTAGCATTTTCGTTGGGTTATAGTAGTCGAGAGACCCTAATATGATTAGTCATATGGATAAATAGAATTCCGTGAATCCACATGATGGATTTGGATAAGTGGTTATCTTCCCAACTATCTTAGAGATGAAAATATTGTGATTGGGATGATTCCATACCTAAATAATAAAGTGGTGATAGAAACACCATATCAGACTCAATGATTAATGAAATATGGCTATTGGATCACTATATGAATATGATATATGAGGTTATATTTTTAGTGGGATAACTTTTTTTAAATATTTTAGTGTAAAGATATAACACATGATACTCATCTACTGATATTTATTTATTATAGATTATGATATTGTTTACACTAATCATATTCAGATCATTAATAGGTATGAACTATAAAACCGTTAAAGATTAGAATTTAAGACTGAGAAGTGTCCTCAAGGAGAACCATTCAGATTATTGAAATGTGATTTTATAGAAATCAATTTCTCCAACTCTAATTTGTGGATATTAGATACTAGGTGTGCTACACACATTTGTACCTACCAAAACAGTCTTAGAGGGAATTGATGAAGGGTGAAGTATATATTTATGTTGGTAAAGGATAAAAATTAATTGCATTAAAGGTTAGAAATTACGATTTTATTTTAACAAGTGGATTAACAATAAAATTAAAAAATGGATATTATGATCCCACCATAAATAGGAATTTTAATTCTATAACTTTTTTTTGAAAATATGGGATTTTCATTTATTATTAAGAAAAAGAGTTGTTCTATGTATAAGAATGAAAATTTTTATGGAAATGAAAATATAATGAATAGTTTATATATTATTGATATGGATAATTAATTTTATAACATTCAAAATAAGATGGTAATGGTTTATTTTAATCCCACCTACCTTTAGAATTGTCACCTGGACATATAAATGAGAAACACGTTCAAAGAGTCCATAGATATGGATTGTTGGACTCATTTGGTTATGAATCATTTGTTATATGTAAATCATATTTATTGGAAAAAATGACAAAGTCTCCTTTTGTTAGAAAATGTGAGGGGGATAGTGGACTATTTGATATCATGCATAGTGATGTATGCGGACCAGTGATCACTCAATAAATTGGTGGTTTTAGGAACTTTATTACTTTTATGAATTATTTTAGTTGGTATGGGTATGTGTTTATGATAAAATACAAGTATTAAATTTTTGAAATGTTCAAAGAGTTTCATAAAAATGTATAGAATCAATTAGGTAAAAGTATTAAAGCCCTCTGATCGGATCAGGGTGGTGAATACTTGATCTAGAAATTCATAGCTCATCTAAGAGGTTGTGGAATTGTTTCACAATGAACTCATCTTGGAACACCATAATGTAATTGTGTATCTAAAAGGAAAAATTATACCTTTTTAGACATGGTTCGATTGATGACGAGTTTATGTGACCTTCCTATATCATTTTGGAGTTATGCTCCGGAGAATTTTTCATTACTAATAAACAATGTTCCATCTAAAGCATTCATAAAGACACCATATGATATATGGTATGATAAACACCCTAGTTTATCTTATGTGTATATTTGGGGATGCAAAACATTCATATGATGATTATCTTCTACTAAAATTGACCCTTTGTCTGAAAAATTCATATTTTTTGGTTATCACAAGAAAACTTGTGGATATTATTCCTACCACCCAACTGAATACAAAGTGTTTTTGGATTTAACTGGTACATTCCATGAGAAGGAAAATATTAATAGTGGTTCCATTGGGAGGAAAATCAAACTTAGATGAGTTCAAGAACAAAAAATAGGAAGTGTTCATGAGATGGAAGTTGAGCCAGTTCCATAAAGATTTGTGGAAGAAGAAAAAACTAAAGTTACAAGGGAACCTCATAGGTATGGTAGGATTCATCAGAAACCCAATAGATATGGATTTTACATGGATAATGATGATGACGTAAATTTCATAGAATATGAACCTACTTACTTTTTAGGGTCATTGAGAGTTCTGATTTCAATAAATGGTTAATAACCATGGGACCAAATATGGACTCCATCTACACCGACCAAGTTTGGAACTTGGTGGATGAACCATAATGGGTGATACTTATAGGATTAAAGTATGTTTTTCACTAGAAAACTAACATGGATGGTAGAGTTTATACCCTTAAAGCATTCCTGTTGGAAAAGGGTTACAAAAAAGTTCTTAGTATTGACTATGAAGATACCTTTTCACCTGTTGTGATGATAAAGTCCACTCATATTTTTCTAGCCATAATAACTAATTATGATTATGAGATATATCAAATGGATTTCAAAACCATATTATTTAATGGGAATCTATATGAGGAAATGTATATGATATAACATGAGGGGTTTTTAGTTTCAAATGAGAATACTAAGGTTTTCAAGGTGCAATGGTCCATTTATGGAATAAGGCAAGCTTTTTATAGTTAGAATATCTAATTTGATGATGTAATTAAAGAGTTTGGTTTCATAAAGAACACAAATGATTATTGTTTATAAAATTATCTTAGTGGGGCCATAGTAGTTTTTTCTGATACTATGTATAGAGACATAATAATTATTATAAATGATGTCCTAGTACTTCAATTTGTAAATATGTGGCTTGGAAAATGTATTTTAATGAAATACATGAGTGAATAAGCTTACATATTCATTATGAGGTTCTATAGAGATAAATATAAGTTGTTTCTTGGACTTAGTCATAACACACATATTGGTAAATTATTAAAGTAGTTTAACATAAAGAACTACAAGAAGGGGTCCTTACTAGTGTTTCATCGCATGAATCTTTAGAAGATTCTGGATCCTTGTAAATAGTTAGATATGATGGTTATGATTCCTTATATATCCACCATAGGATCTATAATGTATTCCATGTCACGTACTCAACCTGTTGTCTCATATTAATTGATCATAACAAGTAGATACCAATCAAATCATAGTGAGAGTCACTAGATTGTTGTGAAGAACATCCTTAAGTTCTTGAGAAGGGCTAAGGATATATTATTGGTATTTAGAGGAGGGTATGAGCTCTGTGTACAAGGTTACTTAGATGATAGTTTCCAATATGAAAAATATTATATGAAATCTCAATTTGGATTCATGTTTTTCCAAAATGATGGAGCATTTAGTTAGAACAGTTCCAAAAAATCCTTCATATAAGACTTAGTAGTAGAGGTAGAATACATCGATGCATAAAATGCTATGAAGGAATATATTTTGATCAAGGATTTCATTTATGAACTTGGAGTGGTTCTTAGCATCAAGGGAGAAATTGAGCTATATTATGACAACAATAGTGTTTTTTATTAGGATAATGAACCCTAATATCATCAAAGTACCGAACACATCCTTCACAAATACTATCTCATACGAGAGATCATTAAGATGGGTTATTTAAAGATTAGTTGGGTGGCTATACAGGATAATGTAGTAGATCCATTGACAAAATAATTATCACAACCAAAAAATGAGGGCTATATAGAGTCTCTAGGTGTTAGAAAAATTATAGATTGGTTGTAATGATTTTAAATGTATCATGTTTTTATAATAAATGTAATCTCCAATTATCATTCAATTATGTGTTCTTAAATTTAATTTTTCATTAACAGTAAAAATGATAATATCCCCAAAAGTATGACTTTGAGTTTTCCCTAATTGGTGATCATTAAGAAGTATTATGGGTTATAATGATATGATAAGGTTAACATGAATATAATATGGTATTTGTTGCAAAGACTTGTGTATGTTATATGAAGAATAGATTCACGAGGTAATAAATAGAGACTTATTGTTGGATTGGTCCACTAATTTTTATCTCATGGAATGTTATACAATCATATATATACTTTGGGGTGTATTATTATTATCAGTCCTTCTTAGACAAGCTTAGTGAGACACCTATCATGAGAACATTCATACTTTGATACCATAATTATACAAGTCAACATGTGAACATAGATAACTTGGGCTGGTTAGGTATGTTTTTGATCATATAATCAGTTGGAGTGCAACCAAGATGAGATTTTTATACTTTTATGAGAAGTTAAAGACATCCGAACCTTGATTGAATTAGACTGAGGAAATTCATGTCCATGATTGGTTATTTTAAATAATATTTGTTCAACTACTTAGACAAGTGACATGTGATTTTCTTATCATATAGATGAATGATGTGTGATGTATTCATTTACTAGTTTGGCCTTTTTTGGAGAATCAAGAAATGATGAGAGACTAATACTTGATTTCTATTTTCCATGTCTAGTGGTTTCTCAATTTCATGGAAAAAGGGATTATATAGAACACAAACAATGTATATGATACATAATATGGAGTACATGTTCATATATAGATGTGATTATCTTTAGTGGAGATCACACTAGACTGCTTAATAGATTGATTAACACCGATGTTTTTCAAGAGGTTTCTCTTTTCTTATATCTATGAAATTAGAATTTTATAGTTATTTTCAATGATTCTAAGGATCGTAGGGACACATAGTTATTCCCCCAGATATTTTTTTTGATAAAATGTTTCTTCAAAATGAAGAGGGATATATGAAAAACTACAATCAAAAGAGTATGGATGTATTCATAAAGAGTTGTGAAGTTTTTCATAAAGTCCTTATGGGATTTTACTAAAAGTGTGTGATTGTTAGATGTGAACTAAAATGTACATGCATGAGATTTATGTACACATGCATATGATGCATAATATATATTTATATATAATATATTGGATATTATATATATTGTATATTTAATATATTAATTTGATCCATGTATTATTCATGCATGTGATGCCTGAAAAAATATTTATATATTATTTATTTTCTCATAATGGTTTATTCATCAGTTAAATGGATTAATTGATTTGTATTTATTTTTTGAAATAGATTCAATAAATAAATAACCAATGTGTAGAAGAAATGAGATGAATTATGTATTTGAGATGCTCCAGGAACTGCTTATATAAAAGGATGGGATCCTCTTCGATTGGGTGTGATAGATATTTAAGCTCTCTTCCTCTCGTACTGCAATTTATCATTTCAAAAATAAAGGATCTATCACCCCTTCAACATTCATGTATCCCCACAAAGAGTTCGTGGATCCATTATCCAGTGTACTCCATTGGATGTAGGGTGCTTAAATTTACTGCTCCTCATGATCTTCCTCAAACATTCTCTATAAAGGATTATGGAAACTGATGTTGTTCATGAATTCCAGGTACTCTATTTTACTATATTATTTACACGTTATTATTCTTGAAGATAGATCTACTATGTTTAGGTTATCTTCCACTATTTATGATAATATGTTGTTTATATAAGACAAATCAGATACCTAGGAATAGAACCTTCATACTTTGATACCCTACTTATACAAGTTTATATATTGAGTTAGCTAATATGGGGGTGGTTTGGTATGTTGCTGATTATGTTGTCGGTTAGAGCTTAACCCAGATAGAATTTTTCCTCTTATATAATAGGTATGAAATCTGGGACCTCGATTGAGGTAGACTGTGGGAGTGAATGACCACACTTAGAAATTGAATATATATATATATGTGTATAAGGTACCTGTGATGTGATTATCCATAAGTATGAATGACATGTGATTTATTCATCGATTACATTAGTCTACACTCACAGATTCAAGAACAAATGAGTTAGATATATGTGCTTGACATTCTCTATGTCCAATGATCACTTGATGTCTTAAACAAAGGGAAAATATGAGAATACACATTTACATAAGATGAAAACTGGTCGGGATATTGACATAGATACATGTGTTTAATGGGGATGACACTACATCCATTTATAGCTTGAGTAGAATTAATTCTTTTATAGAGGCTTCTATTTGCTTACACTTATGTATTTGTAGTTTCATATTTATTATCAACACTATAAAAGCCTGTGGGGTCACACTTTATGTTTGACTAAATGGGGATTGAGTTTGACTAAGAGTGCTACTCTAAAAGTGTTTTAAAATTATTCAAAAATTGTTTTGGATGAGTATTCACAAGGTATATGATGTGATATTTGGTGAAGTTGATGGCATATTTCTTGAAGTGTTTTGGAAGATATATAAAAGAGTTTTGGATATAGTTTCAAAAGTTATTGTATATTATACAATATAAGGTGAAATGGCACAAAGTCTTTTTGGCTTTAGTGCCAGTGGGATACTAAAGAGAATATACCTCAAATATTAATATATTTATATATATGATATATATAGTCCATTTCTTATTTCATGGAAATTATAATTTTCATTCACATAAGGGAATATTATTTTATGCGATATGAAATTACATAAAATTGATAACTATTATCATTTTATGTTTCTCCCATGTATACTATCACTCAATAAGTCTTGACATAAGATAAAATTGTTGGAGGAGTTACATTCATGTATATTTACAAATGCATGAGCTAGACAATGGAATTAACTCATGCATTATAACACATGAGTTAATGTGGACACCACCTAGGAGTTTCCTTAGGTTCTATATAAACCCTATAACCATATCATGGCATGGTGTGTAGATATTCAGCCAATGACTCATAGAATCCCAAAGCTCTCTTTCATCCTCCTACTTTGCATATAAGATGCTAGCACCTCACGAATGGAAGATGAATCCCATCCATATGTTGGATGATTTGGTTTAGCCTATGGATACACTGTAAATGTGGGATGATTTTTCACTCAAAGATCTTTATCAAACCAATGTGATGGAGTTTGTGGATGATATAGTGGTTCTTCAGTGTAAGGTATGCCAAATTTATAGTTTTTCTTCATTCTAGTATTTTATGTAGTTTAATATTATCTTGCATGAGAGATCCTTAAACAAGGGGTTTTAATCACTTCCGCTTCATATAATAAATGTTATTAGACTCTAACAAAACCCTTCAGCCATCACTACCGTGTCACATGAAAAGGGGTTTTGAGGTATATCTCCTTCATTTTGTAATGTAAAAAAATGTTTATTATATGATAATTATTAAATAATTAGTATTTTTTAGTTTAGTTATGAATTTATAAATTATTAGTAAATAATTAATGTAATATTTAATAATTACTAATCGGTAATAATTATTATTTAATTAATAAATATGAATAATTAATAATAATTAGTAATAACTGATTATAAATAGTAATAATTAATGATTATTTTTAACAATCAACAATCATTTATAATAATTAATGATGAATTAATAGAATTTAACAACAATCAGTAATGATTAAAAATAATCACTAATAATTAATAATTGTTATTAATAATTAATATCAATTAATAATAATCAGAAAATATAATTAATTTAAAAAAATTAATGACAATTAAGGAAAACTAATATTTAATTAATGAATATTAATAATTAATTAATAAAAATTAAGATTAATTAATAATAATTAAAAATATCTATATTTAATTATTAATTAATTAATACTAATTAACAGAAATTAAAAAGAATTGTTGATAATTAATAATAAATATTAATAATTAGTAATAATAAGAAATTATTTATAATAATTAGTAAAAATGATAATTAAGTAAAAAAATTAATAATAATTGAAGGTGATTAGAAATTAATTAACAAAAGTTAATAATTAGTCAATAATTAATAATAATTAAAAATAATTAAAACTAACTAATAATTATTCAAAAATAATAATTAATTAATTAGAGATTAATTTATAATAATTAATATTAACAAATATTAATTACTAATAATTAATAAGAAGTTTTAATTAAGATATAATAATTAATAATTAATTAAGAATAATTAATAATAATTAATAATTTCTTGTAGTAATTAATAAAAATTAATAATAATTAATAAAAATTAACAATAAATTACTAATTAATAAATTAATAATTATTATTAATATTTAATAATAATTAACCATAAATAATAATAATGTCTAATTAGTTAATAATAATTATAAATAATTAGTAATAGTTAATAACAATTAATAATAATTACCAATATTTAATATTTATTTAGGTTGGAAGGATTAAAAACTATAATAACATACACACATAGGTACATTAGTGGGTCAATCCTCATCCCCCACAACGAGAATTAATAAACACCCTTTGGCACTCTTATAATAATTTGAAATGACATGAAGGCCTAGTTGTTGGCGGGCCAAAGTCCCAAAAGGAGATGACCTAAAATCTCATTGACCTAAGGCCATTAGTGGTGAAAAGGACCCCAATTTTTTCTCTCTGAAGGAAGTAGGGGACATATCACATGGCCCCTAATGTGTGCCCCACCAGTGCCCATATATTCACCCACCACTGTCTTCCTTTCCAACACTTATTGTCTGTGCTTCTGTGATTCCCCTTATTTTCCATGATCCATGCATCCACTACCAGCCCTACACACACAAGTATGAGAAAAATCTCAGTACCCCCCCAAATGCGGGAAAAAGGTGCATAGGCCAGGGTTTGAACCCTAACCATATTAGATGCGGTACCACAACAAAGTACCAATTTCCCATGATGTGACCTAATTTAATATTAATTAATATTAAATGATTAAGTAATATATAATCAAAAATGTTATTTAATGTCTTTATTTACGATTCTTTAATAAATTCTATTTCTCCTGTTTAAAAATTAGAATTGTTTATTCATTCATTGAATATTGATATATTTTATTTTAATTTTTTTTAAATTACTTCTTATCATTTTTGTACCATGTATATAGGAAGTTACAAGTTAGGTACGTGCGTATGATTTAATTTATTTCAACCAAGACCATGATTTTTTCTTTGGGTTATAAAATAAAAAATAAAAGTTAGTTATGATTTATGAATATTAGTTTTGGGTTTCATAAGGGATAACAATTATCCAAATGAAACAAAAATGCTTCAATCCAAAACCTAAAACCACATAATCCTCTATATAGATTGGATTGAATAAAACAATGAAGAATAAAATATGTACCCTATTCTCTACTGACCTAGGTCATCCACAAGAGTTTGATATAGATCACTAAGAATAATCCAAAAGTCCTCTTCTTCTTAGGAGTCCCAAAAGCTGCACAAATCTACTGAATCTTGAGAAGCATCTCCATTAAATCATTGTTTACTAGAACCTTGAGTTTTATGTCTTGAAAGAATCTAAAGCTAAATATTTTCTGCTTTCATGTGTTTTAAGCAGCATATCACGTTCCATGAGGATGAGAACAACTTTTTTTTTTGAAAAAAGTGAGCTCATAGGCACTTAGATTAAAGTAAAGAAGGATTAAAAAAGTCTAAAAGAGGTTATTTTACATTTTTCCCTTTTAAAGATGAGACACAAATCACTAGGGAGAGAGTTAGAATAATGGAACACCTCATCAGTCACTCCTTTATTGGAAAGGCCATCAGCAAGGTAATTGGTTTCACAAAAGGTGTATGTGATAATGTAATTCATGGAAGAGAGCACTTCCAGACAATTTTCCCATCCTCATGTGAGCTTCAATGAAAGATGAACCACTCCCATCTTGACAGATTGAACAATGGTGTTGGATTCACACTCAAACCAAATTTTGTTCCAGTTTTATTGCCTTATATATAAAACAACTCTGATAAATTTAGTCATTTCTGTATCAAGAGCATTGACATGGCCACAAGGACCATGGAGAACATCAACTACATCACCATTATGATCTCTAAAAATGGTTCTGTATCCTTCAGACCCCAGGTTTCCTCTCGATTACCCATCTGTGTTACATTTAAGCCAACCATGGAAGGTAGGAGACCAGAATAATTTGAATGTGCCATTGGGTTTGGGAAAGTTCCATGCAATTCTAAGTCTTCTAAGAATGGTGAGTTCCCTAACTGTATTACTGCATTTAACATCATGCAGTGCATTGGATTTCGAACTACTCCTATAATTTCAGAAAAAAACTTAGCATTTTAATTTTTCTACTCATGAATAGTCTTATTTTGTCTTCTCTAAATGATATTTACTAGCTCCACACATGTAGATTGGAAGAGAAGAGTGATTTTTCCAGAAAAATAGAGACCAAGAACAACACAAAATAGCTCCTGGAGTGAGGTAGTATGTAGGGTCCAAACCTCAAGATCTCAAAAACATCATTCTAGAGAGAGGATGTGATCTTGAAGCATGAGAATAGGTGGTAAAAATCCTCCCTATGCTAATGAAAATGAAAACACTTTGAGAAATGAGAAATGAAAACACTATGTAGGTTGGCATTGATACGAACCTTATTGCAAGAAAGTCTCTAAAAAAGTGTAAATCTGGATAGAGGAAGCCATTATTTATTGAAGGTTCGAATCCAATTCTGACTTCCATGAAGCAGATGCATGTTGAAATTATTAGAGTCCATGATTCCATTGGGGTATTTCTCCCAGATGAGCATTTTAACTTGATTAAGGAAGTCATAGTTAGAAATGACTTTAGCAATGCCTTCAGGGAGGGTTTCCAGGTTGTCCACCTGGTCCTTTATTGAGATAGTGTCGTCAATACCCTAGATATTGGAGTTAATCTGCTCAATTAATGGAGATCCCATCTAATTGTCATACCATAATCTTAGATTGGAGTTTTTGTTAACAAGCCAGTGTGAGTGCATGTGATTTTTTTTGAAAGACTTTCTTAAAACCAAGAAAAATAGAGGACTCCATGTAACTCGAATTGCCTTCAAGAATATTTTCTAAAAATCTAGATCTCAGGAAATCCAGAGATTCATAATTATTTTTAATTATCATCAATAAAAATTTATAAATAAGATACTTATTGAAAAGTTCTATATTTTTGATGCTGAGGCCACCAAAACTATTTTACAAACAACATTTTTTCGAATAGCCTGTAATGAATTTCATTTCCAAAATACTACCACTCTAGAAAAAGTTCCTCTTCATTGAGTTGATGGTTTTAATCTAAGAGGTAGTCCAAGAATAAACATAAATGAGTAGATATTTTTGAGACCACAACATGCTTAACAAGACAAACTCTTCCTTCCATTGAGAGATATTTTTCCTTCTAAGAAGCAAGAGTTCTTCTTAATTTGATCATTTCACCAAAACCTCCAATATTTCAACTCCTTTGTAACATTTGGTACAATCCACACATTGATTTTTTAATATTTAAAAATATTTCAAGATGTTAAAAATCCAAAAATTTGTCATTATATGATGAATATATGAGTATAATAGCTGTTGGAGATGATTTGGATTGATTCTCATAGGTTATCACATTATATGATAATACCATGCAGGATCCACCACTGCATAGTGTTTTCTACTATGATGTGGTGCACACAATGATAGAACAATTAATGGCCTAAACCAATATGATTTATTCTATCCCTTTAGTGAATATTTCCATAAATATCCAACTTTCACTAAAGCCTCAAAAAATTAGCACAGTTTCACCTTATGCCACATCATATCACTACAAGAAATTTAGGTTTTTGTGACGAATTTTTTTTAATAGGTTACATGTGTATTGAAAATATTCACATAAATGTAGTTATTTATGATAAATAATATATTCCATCATAATAGAATTTTTTATGACTCATTTCCATGGAATATTTAAAGTTTATCCCAATAATTTTTTTATAACAATGCACACATTTTGAGGGGTGATAATTATTTATGATGGTTTCAAGATATCCATACTAAATAATTTTCATCTAGTGAATTATTCATGAAGAAATGTGTATTCTTTTGAAATTTATTATTAGTGATGAAATCCTTTTCTTTTCATAGCTATTTCTTTGCAATTTTTTGTAACAGAAATTGCAAATTTGTTGTAAAAGTTTTATTTTTGGGACAAACTAGTTATTCCATTGTAATTTGGTATTTGACACCATGTAAATATATATATATATATATATATATGTGTTTGTGTGTGTGTGTGTGTGTGGTGGGTAGATATTATGATGGGTTTATCGATCCATAATAAATACTTTTTAGACAAGCATACAAATTTTTTATTGTGGGAAGTATTTATGATGAATTTCATCACAAATGAAACTTTTTTCCATAGATATTTTCATTATAAAAAGTATGTCACAAATAATCTTACATATAAATTGGTGAGCATGAATCCTCCCTATTCGCACCCCAAAATATTTTTCTTAGTTCTCCCTTTAATCATAATAATCCAATTTTTTTTAATTTTTTAGGGATTGTAAAGTTTTTTTTTGTAATTTAGAATCACCTTTAAATGTTTTTGGTTAGAAATATATTTTCTCTAATTGAGACACTCTTTTAGTGGTGGATTGTAATATATTATATGTAATTCAAACTCACTTTTAAAGGTTTTTTGTAGTGGAATACCATATCTTCATTTCAGAATCACTTTTAAAGGTTTCTACATTATAATCAAAATTTTATGGTTTGGAAATCAGTTGGAGTTTGAAAATTTCAATTAAAATACAAACACCAGTTTGAAGGTACTTTAAAAAAAATTAAAGTAGTTGTTAATTTCATTAATTAATTAATTAATTATATGATTTATTTGTTAATTTAATTTTTTAGAGTTTAGTTACACCTTTATATCATGTTATTAATTTTTTTATAAGTTATTATTAGTTTAAATTATTAAACTAATATCTTTGTTGAATTAATAATAATATTATTATAAATTATAATTTAAAAAATTATATGATTATAATAAATAATAATTTATAATAATTTGTAAAAATTTATAAAAATATAATTTATTTTAAAAAATAATAATCTAAAATATTTTGTAGTAATTTATTAAAATGCACTTTAGCAATAAAAAATAATATAAAATAATAAATGCTTGTTATAGTTAAGAAAAACTAATAAAATTATAAGTAATTTAATGTAAGTCAATAATAAAACATTGGATAGTTATTAATTATCATAAATTAGCATAAATTATTAAAATTAATTTATAGTAGTGAATGTTTGTTATGATTATGAAAAAATGTAAAAAGTATTAATTATTTACTATTAAAAAGTGCCTTCAAATTTTATTTTTATTTGATTTTCCAGATAACCCATTTCTTAACTGGGTTGATGGGGAACCCTTATAATAGCCCGAAGTACCAGTGGCTTGAAGGACAAATACATGGGATTTCCCCTATCTCTATTTTGTATCCCACAACACTGCACCGTAGGATCCTAGGATACACTGTAATTCCTTGAGCATTGCACTAAGAGCACCCTCCTACATCATGGTTGGCCTTTTTTGCATCGTAGGATCCTCCTCCATGTTGCATCACTCAAGAACCATGTCGTAGTTTTCCGTATAGTGTCGCCACACTTTGCACTACACCTAGTTCTCCTCCTCAACACCTTCCACCGACTTTTCCTTTCTTCATGGTATTCTATCCCATGACTTTTGTAACACCTGAGATTCAATTATAGTAAGTATGATTTTCTTTCTTAAGAAATTATTGAAATGGAATAAAGAATATTTTTTTATTGAAGAGTGTAAATTATTTAATTTTATAAATTTAATTCTATGAAATTACTTTTATTTTTGAATTCAACATGTCAAATTTATCTCAGGTTGATTTTTTAAAAACGTTCAGAAATAGTTGATTTTTTTTGTGAATAGTGAAAAATACCAATTTTAAAAAACAATCACTTTTATGAAAATCTATTGATTTAATGATAACTTGAATGTTTGTGGATCCGATTTTATAGAAAAATATTTATTTAATAATTAATACAATTCATAAAAAAATATAATGTTGAACATAAAAATTTATTGTTAACATTTTAAAAATATTTGAAATGTTTTTTACAAATAAATACTATTTTTAGTTCTTTTCTCTCAATAAATTATTTACAAGGATAATTTTAGTTTTGGTTTGATTTAAAAAAAAATATGTCTCCTTATATTTAATACAATAAAATTAATCTCATTGGAATGAATATTATATTTTATTTTACTGTAAAATCATTTTTATGCTTAAAACAAATATTTTTCTAAAAAAAACTTTCATTGCTTCTTGAGAACTTATATTAAAAGTAATTTCTACCACTTATAGAAATATAATAATATGAAATGTATTTAATATTTAAATTCAAAATAATCAATATTGGGTAATAAGGTTAAATTAGTTTTTGGTTATAGTGAACAATAACTATGGTAAATATTTATCACCTCTATTCAGGGTAAAATGTGTTAAAAGGGTTAAAAATAAAGTGATAAGGCTTCAAGATTAAACGATACACATTCTTATACCTCATGTTTTGGTTTTATTTCAACCTTAACCTTATCATATTTTAATATATGATATTTTTATTCCACTTACACCAAAAAATGACTTTATCTTATTAGAATATTTTAAGTAATTCCATGTGTGTCCCACCTCTCATTTATAAAAGGAAAACTCTTCTCCTCCCTTGTTCAAAAAAAATTGTTCCCTCTAGCTTGGCCAATACATTCCCAAAAACTTTACTATCATTATTACCTTTATTTATGATATCCTTGTATTACCCTTATACGATCTTATGATGACTTAAGGTGTAAGCCAAATGAGGTCTCTCGAAGAAGAGGTAATCATCTTACCTAAATCTTTCAAAGTTTATGTATTCTTCTACTTCCTATAAATATATTGTATCCATCCTAAGATAACAAATACAATATTAAAAATATAAATATATGTTATTATAGTTATGTGACAACCATTTTTTACCTCCTTTTTATCCTATGGAAAATGAAAACATTGCTCATGCGTGCGTACAACCAACCATGTCCACATTGTGGTGTAATTTATTTTTCACAACAGCCTTTTTTATATGATTATAAAGGTGGAATTGACAAAATATATATTATATTTATTAAATAATTATGAATATATAAATATAATATTTTAACCACCTTCTTAACCTTTCATCTTTTGGAAAATGATAATGTCGCTCATGCTTACATGTGACTACAACCTCTGCTAAGCGCTGTGATTTGTTTTTATTTTTCTTTTATTTATGGATGTTTATAAACTTGTATAACTTGAATAAAAATTATATTCATGAAATTATTAAAATTATGGATTTGTTTTAACCATTTCAAAACACCTTTAACCATGAACAATATACCAAAGTAATTTTGGATAAATTGACAGAACCACCTTAAAGTGATCAATGTAAGAAAGAACTATTCATTGAATGGATTTCAATTGATTATAAAAAGAATTAAAAAAAGGAATAAAGATGAAAAAGGTTATTAAGAATTTTTTTTAATAAATTTAAATTCTTATATAGAAGGATAAACTTGTGTGACTAAGAACATTCCTATAGTAAGGTATTTCTGTTAAAATTTTATTTTATTTTGGGATTGTATATGTTTAGATTTATGTTGGGAAATATATACTATACTAATTGGTTGAACCTGCTTATTTTAATGATAAAAAATCATATTTTTATGTCTTTAATAAGTTTAATGTTTTATAATAGTAAATCACATTCTGTCCAAACTTTGAAAATTTAGCTATGTGTGGATCTACCATTAGTTCAAAAGATCCACCGATAGTTATACTGATCTACCATTGGTTAAGGAATGATACCATTAGATCTACCACCAAAATAGATCTAACTCTAGAATAAATCGACCTCCAGAATAAATCTACCACTAGAATCGATCTACCCCCATAATAGACCTACCATCGGAATACATCTACCGCCAAAATATATATAATTTCAGAATAGTTCTATGGATTGAATTGATCTGCCACTAGAATAAATCTACTACAAAAATATATCTACCAAAAGATATATATACTTTCAAATTAAATCTACCACAATAATAGATCTACCATCAGAATAAATCTACTACCATAATAAATCTACCTCCAGTGAAGCGCTACCGCCAGAGTGCTACAATAGCTATCTAGAATTAATTTCAAAATTTATTCTCCAACGGCTATTTTAAAAAATTAAATGAAGTCAGAACCACATAGATTTAAGAATGATTATTATTAAAACACTCCATGGATTAATTACAGACAAGGTGAGTACTTTTTGGATAATTTTATGAGTATAAAGATACTTATTATTCTAATATTATACATTAATGGATAACTGAACTTGGAGAGCTATATATTCAGCATGATCTTCCTCGTGTGTATGTGTTTGTGGATAGTGACACTGTGGCACATGAAATTTACTACTATCACATTACAGAACAAAATTAATAAGAAATAGATATATGTGAATGTTCCCTAGACAATCACAGACTGAAATCAAATTCCTTTTGTAGACTTTCATACCCCCTGTTTTGCTACACTTTCTGTGAAACTTGTTAGATCTCCTTTGAAATATGATTTCAAGGACTTCATATAAACTTCATCTATTCAGATCGAGTAGTACTACATTTAATCATCTATAAACTCTTTATTTTTATATTTATTATTTACTTTTGAGTTTTGTTTTTTTTATATTGTATATTTGTAAAACACAATCTTCTATTCTAAATTAGAGGGTTCTTAACACTCTCTCTATATTTTCCTCATTTTTATTCCCATAAAAACTATAGAATTGGTCCTGTGTGACTTGGTTTCTTATTTAACCCCCTAAAAAATTATGGAAGAGGCTCTGTTTCTGGAAAACATTGTGTGTTATTTATTTTAAAACCCAATCCAAGTTATGGATCAATTTTTTTAATAAAATTCTTGGAAGTATGTGATTTCTAATTGTAGGGAATTAAGTCTCATCTTGAGACCCAAAACCTTGTTAAATTTACACTATGATTTATGTGATTTTTTAATTATTCATTTTAAAGACTATTTCTATTAGTTGTTTCGAAAACCAAAATTTTACTTTGATAGTTAAACTCAATTTAGGGTTTTATATGCTATATTTGATACAAGTAGATTTGTTTCTAAAGTTAGAGTATTTTCAAAATTACTATTAACTATGTTATGATAGATATTTTGGGAACCTTTTTAATAGATAAAATTATATATTTCTACTATTTTGTTAAATGGGTGTTTTTATTTTCTTGGGGGATTTAATTTTTAATTTTTTTAAAATAAATTTTATTTGAAACTCAATTTACCATGTATTGAGCTGTCCATTCCAACAAACATTTGGTATCAAATAACTTTCAAAATATCTTTTTACTATGATCTAGTTTTGTTTAAAGATATTTAAATTTATGTTTTAACTACATTTAATTATTTATGGATAACAATAGACAAGAAAGAACTACAACTAATCAACCTTATTATTTTAATGGATCAAATTATGATCAATGGAAAATCAAAATAAACATTAATTTAGAAAGTATTGTCTTTGATAGTTGTACTATCATTGAAGATAAATATAAAAAATCTCAATCTATTTGAGCTTCTTGGAGTGATGTTACTAAGGTAAAATATGATTGAAACTGCAAAGCTATGAATTCCTTATATTTTTCTTTAATAGAGGATGAATTTAATTGAATATCTACATGTGTTACTGCCTTTAAAATTTGGGATGATCTTGATATATCTCATAAGATAACTTCTAATGTTAATGAAATGTTATAGAATAATTATACTATTAAATATGATACTTTCAATATGAATCCTAATGAGTTTAATTCTAACATATATTTCCGGTTCAATGAAATTGTTAACATGATGCATGCATTGGGAATAAGAATTGATAACAAGGATTAAGTAATGAGACTTCTCAGATGATCACCAGAAATATAGGGAGGATCATCTGTATCCATTAGACAATCCTATTACATTAGAACACTACAAGTAAAAGTGATAATTGGAAAGATGATGATATAGGAAGAAAAATCTGAAGTGAATAAAGTGGAAGTGGATGAACCCATGATGAAATCAGTAACCTTAAATAATTTTGACTCTAAGAATATAGAGAAGATCAAGACTGAAATCACAAGGGATAAAGAATCACCATCATACCATGATGAAAATATGTATCATTTGTCCATATGTTTCAAAATGTTCTACAAAAAAATATTTTTTTCAAGAAATAAAATAAAAAAGGTAAATATGATAATGGATAGAATTGGGGAAAAATGGAAGAAGGATTATTCTACTAATGAAGTAATCTTCTATGAATGTAAAGACAAATGACACATCAAGGCCGATTGTACCAAGTTGAAATATAATAAGAAATATTAGGAAAAATGCAAGAAAAAAAGGATTTAAAAGACACTTATAGTGCCAATAATGACAGTTCAAGTGAATCATATTATAGTAGGGAAGAAATAAGTGACAATGCTAATACACGTTTTATGAAAAACACATCCGAGTTATTAATTATTTTCCTAAATCTATTGTACATATTTTTATTCTTTATAAAACTAAAAAAATGATGAGAATATGTCTAGGTTCGAATTATTTAATATTTTAACATGTTAGAAGACACATTTATTAAATTAAAATATAAATAAAAAAGTTTAAAGAAGCAACATGATTTGTATGTTCACTTTAAAACTAATGTTACAATAGTGACTAATAAGAATGTTCAACTTCATAAAGAGAATAATGAGTTAAAACATTAAATGATCAATTAAAGAAATATGTGGAGAGGTTTACTATTGGAATGAAAATATTAACCCAGATTATTGGTAAATAAACTTCCCCTAAGTACACTACTGGAAAAGTATATCAACCGGGATAGAGGGAAATATCTAAAAACAATTTTGTTCTATGTTCCAGTTCTACCAATACTACTAATAGTTCTTATTCTGCTGTACCTAATAAAGTATTTATTTATAAAATCCTAAGTTATAACTATAGCAAACTAGTAAGACAATTATGGATTCCAAAAGCACTTATTAATAACATATATGGGCCCAAGAAAATATGGGTTCCAAAATCATTTGTTGTTTAAATATTTTATAGGATATCTTATTGAAAATATCTAATAGGTAATTATGTACCTGGATAGAAGATGTTCCAGACACATGACTGGGGAATACTCCAAGTTCAATAACCTAATCAAAGTTTATGGTGGACATGTCAACTTTGTTGACAATTCCAAAGGAAAGATAATTAGATTCATCCAAATCTATAAATCTAAAACTTTTTTAATTTCTAATGTTTTATTTTTTGATGAATTAAAATATAAAATTATTATAATTTCAAAATTATACAAAGATGGTTTTATTTTAAAGTTTTAAAAAAATTATTTCAATGTTTTTTATTCTAAACATGCATTATCTTTTACTTCTATGAAAAATGAAAATTTTTACATTGTATATTTAAATTTTTTATTTTCTCAGAATGTTTCTTGTTGGAGTGTATTTCACAAAGAATCATGGATTTGGAATAAGAGACTAGGATATTACAATATTCAATCACATATAAAGATAACTAGATAAGTATTATTTAAGGATCTAAAAAAACTAGAATTCCTAATAGAAAATGTCTGTAATACCAATCAAAAGGGAAAGCAACACAAAATTTATTTTCAACCAAAGAACAAAGTTTCAACTTTTGAACTATTAGAGTTGGTTTACAAAGATTTTTTTTGGAACTTATAGAGTTTCTAATATACCAGGAAAAAATTATTCTTTTGTTATAGTGGATGATTCTCCAAGATATACATTAGTATTTTTTCGAGATCATAAAAGTGAAGCACTTTCCTATTTTTCAATATATGATTGATCTGTAGAAAATCTTAGTGGACTTAGAATTAAGACCTTAAGAAGTGATCATGGCAATGAATTTTAAAATCAAGAGTTTGAATCTTTATACTCAAAACATGACTATAATCTTATATTTTATGCTCCAAGGACCCCATAGTAGAATGGTGTTGTAGAAAGAATGAATAGATCCCTCCAGGAAATTGCCTAGATCTTTCTCAATGAGTATGATTTACCTGTTAATTTTTAGGAAGAATCTATGAATAAAATTTGATATATAATTAATATAGATTTAATGAGATAGATTTTAAATAAAACCCCATATGGATTATGGAATGGAGGAAAACCAATGGTAAATTAAATTAGACGTTTTGGTTTTAAATTCTTTTTTCTTAATAAAAAAGAGAATTCAGAAAATCTATTTTCCAAGAGTGATGAAGGAATAATCCTTGGATACTCTACATCAAGTAAATAATACAAGGTATTTAAAAAAATACTACAATTGTGGAAGAATATATTCATGTGAATTTTAGTAATACATATACACATGTGGCTAATAACTCTTTAGAAAATAAAGAGGACAACATTTCTAGTTTGGACATCAATGTTAAACCTGATGATAATTATACCAAACCTCCTACAATAAAATCTCCTAGTTCTGATGAACAACATGAACCCGAACCTATAGAAGAGAAGGAATTGTTAAACACTTATATTCATAGAGTTATTAGGACTCATAGATATCATACCTTGTATTTTTTAATAGGTGATATAGATAATGTAACTCAGACTAGATCTTCTTAGAGAAACCAAGTTGAACATCAGGATTTCTTATCACAAATTGAATCTATGAACACAAATGATGCAATTAATGATGAATTCCAGGTAATGGAAATAAAAGAAGAACTTAACCAATTTTAAAGAAATAAATTCGAGGACCTAGTTAAAAGACCTAAAGACAACCTAATTGTTATCACTAAATTGGTGTTTAGAAATAAGGTTGATGAGTCGAAAACTAGAATTAGAAACAAATCTATATTGTTTTCAAAAGGATATAGTCAAGAAGAAGGTATTGAGTACAAGGAGAACTTTAGTACAATATCTAGAATTGAATCCACAGAATGTTTCTTACCTATGAAGAACATTTGGATTTAAAACTATATCAAATGGATGTCAAAAATTCCTTCTTAAAAGGTTATTTTGTTGAGGATGTTTTTATAGAACAACCCATAATATTTTAAAACACTAACCTTCAAAATCATGTTTTTAAATTAAAAAAATATTTATATGGTTTAAAATAATCTCCTAAATGATATGATCAACTCATTTTTTATTTCAATGGGTTTTACTAAATAAATACCTAGCCCTACTTTATTTATTAAATGAAATTAAAAATATGTTTTAATTTGGAAAATATATGTTAATGATATTATCTTTTGATCTTCAAGAGATTATTTATGTACTGAATTTAAAAAAATATTTCATAATGAATTTAAAATGAGTTTGATGGGTGAACATAAACTATTTATTGTTTTTTCATTTTTTTAAAATAAACTTGGTGTCATTTTAAATAAAAGTTAGTACACTAAAGATAATTTAAAATTATTTGGTATGGATAGTACCAAAATTAGTGATACTTCCATGAGTACAAGATCCAAATTGGATATTTATGAAATTAAGAAACCTATTGATCAAACCACTTACAGAGGTATGATTGGAAGCTTATTATAGTTAAATACTATCTAGCCAGATATAATTTTTAGTGTGTGTATGCGGGCCCATTTTTATATAAATCCCAAATAGGCACATTAACTTGACATCACAAGAGTTTTTAAATAACTCAAAGGTAAAATAGATTTAGGATAGTTTTATTCTAGAGGAAATTCATTTGAATTATATAGTTATTTAGATGTTGAATTTGGTGGTTGTGAGTTAGATATAAAAAGAAACTTTGTAACATTTCACTTTTTTGAAAGTTTCTAGTTTCATGATGTAGTAAGAAATAGAACTTTGTTGAATTATCCACTTCTAAAGTTGAGTACATAGCCACAAATAGTTGTTTTGCATAGATTCTTTGAATGGATCACAATTTAGTAGACTATAAATATCAATTTTGACATGTCCCTATAAATTATGATAATACAAGTTCTATTCACATTTCCAATAACCCTATGTCTCATTCGAGAACCAAACATATTGATATTAGACATCACATTTTGAGAGATCCTTTTAAAAATGATGATATAACTCTTGGGTTCACTAGTTCTGAGCATAATATTTGTAAAAAACCAGATAATGATAGAATAAATAATTTTAATATTTGTTAGTATCACTGAATTATGTATTTATATTCATTATAGACATATTATGTAATTCCTAAAATAAAAATAGAAATAGTTTTATGTAAATCATTTTTATGTGGTTTTATTTAAAAGTTTAATTTTCATATTATAAAATTATAATTTAACAAAATGAATTTCATTTTTGAATCCTACATGTTTGAATTATTTTAGGATTAATTTTTTATATTTTTCAGAATATATTGATTTTTCAAGGAAAATTGAAAAATCCTAATTTTTATTAAAAAATATATTTTATTTTAAAGTATTTATAAGGAAAAATTATGTTTTGGATTAGTTTTAAATTTTATTTATTTAAATTTTATTTAAAATAACCCTATTATTATTTCTCAAATTTATTATATTCTTGAATTTATTATAAAAAACATTTTATATTTAAAAAGGGTATTTTTCTGAAAAATTGTTTCTCGTTGCGTTTTACCTATCTAATTTTATATTAAATTATGAAACTTCAGTGATTTGAATTTTAAAAATCGGATTCAATATTTTAAACTATCTGTGAAAAATTTATTAAATAGTCCATTTTTATTTTTTTATCAATATGAATAGTAAGCATAGAATTTTTTTTCAACATTAATGGGAAAATTGGGTAATTTCAGTTAGAAAAAATGTAAGAACCTAAAAATTACCCAAAAACATAGCTAAATATTATTTTATGAATATATATATACCATAACCATACATGGTTCTAATTTATGAACTTTTGGGTCCACTTGAATGATATTATGACCTTTATAGTATTTTATTTAAGGAAAAGTTAAACATGTCACACACTTGTTTTTAAAAAGTGTGATATTTTTAATATGGTTTTATCTAGAAGATATGTTCACCTATAAATAATATTTTAAAATATAATATAATTTTAGACATCATATTAATTTATTTTTAAATTTTAAGGATCAAATACTTACTTTAAATGCTTGTAAAATGCTGATGCAATAATTATTTAATTAATGAAATAAAATAAAATAAATGATATTAATTTTTTTAAAATAAATATAATTTGAGGTATTTAAGGTGATCTAAGAATTATATATAAGAACATGACATGTTTTGGATATAATAAAATAGGTGGTTCTAATTTTACTTATTTTTTTTTTATGTTTTTAAAGTCAAAGAAATGAATAGTATATAAATTTACAATAATTATATTTTATGGGATTAATATTTTATTCAATTATTTAAATATAATAAATATATTAAATAATAAAAAATGGTATAATAAGAGGTCTAAAATTTTATAGCCTATGCATTTATAGTCTATTTGTAAGCATTTGACCCTCGAATAGCCTTATTATATTTTAATATTTTGAGAAATTCTAAGAGCACCCCTCCCGTGTCTTATAAAATGGAACCTCTTCTGAACAATCATTCACACTTAAAAAATAATTTTAGGAAAATAACTACTAAAATAACTTCTTATAATTCCTACCCATATTATAGAGTTCTTGTTTTTGGAATAATTCCAATCATATAGGTCTTTAGGTGTTAAGAAAAAGAGGTTTTCCACATAAGAGGTATGTGTTTTATCTGCATGTTTTAGATTTGTTTATTCTTAAAAATACAAAAAACGTTATTTAACAATGATAAAATAGAAAATATAGTATCCTACATATACTTATATGTTATTATGTTAGTGTCATGACCTATATTCATCTTCAATTCTATCAAATGAGAAAAGAATTCACCATTTTTGTGTACGACAGACAACCACCTCACGAACTGATATAATTCGTTTTCCATCACCATCTCTGAAGACTAGATTATAATGATGTAATAAATATTTATATATGATACTAATGACATATTTGTCATTTTTAAAAGATAATATATCATTTACTTTATTACCATTCCATACAAATAAAATGATAATGTCGTTCATGCGTACATGTGGACGACCACTTCCACGAAGCAGTGTGATTTTTTTTCAAAACCATATCACATGGATTATATATATAAGTATATTTAAAGAAATAATATAATATATATGATATTATTATCCTTCTGGAAAGATAAAATAATTTTTACCTTCTTTCCATAATGATCTTAAAAAATGGAAATGTTACTCTTGCGTACGTACGACCTACCATCTCCATGATTGTAACATAGTTCATTTTTTATAACTGTATTTAATGTTTGGATTTAAAAGCATAATTGATATATAAAAATTATAATTATTTCATGATTAATATTATGGATATGGAATAATAATGACCCCTTTGAACATAGTCAATCTACAGAATTCATTTTGGACATAAGTACCGAATATCATCAAAACCTAAGATATGAAGTTGAATGATTATATAATTTTATATAACATGAAATTAGTTAGTATAAAAGGAATAATAAACTTTAAAAATGGATTTAATCAATTAAATAATTAATCTTATTTTATTATTCAGGAAGATAAAGAACGTATGTGATGCGTTAGACTTAAGTTAGGAGACTTTCTTTTAAAAATTATCTTTTTAAAGTCTCCATTAAAACTCAATTTTTCTTCCATGACCATGTTTTCTAAAAATGTTTTCAAAAATTTCTTTGCTATGAATTTTTAAATTCATTTTTACTATGTTTTACATTTTAAAAAATGGTTTTAAATTATTTTTTGTTTTCAATTTCCAAATGAGGTACTTTGTGACTTTTCTATCAAAATATACAAGGAATGTTGTTTTTCTTATACAACATGAGTGGATTTTCCCACCATTATGATGACTATATGATTTCATGTTTACATTATAAGTTTTCACGGTTCTTTTCAAAGAAAATTATTTATTTATTACATACATAATTTTTAGATGCTAAAATTTATTTTTTAAATAAAATGTTATTTTGATATCCAAATGTGTTTTAATTTGGGTTTAAAAGAGTTTTTAAAATGGGTTTACAATGAAAAAGTGAAATAATAAAATGTTTTATTCATGAAATAGTACTTTATAATTATATCTCAAAGGTGAGACCGATACAACTTATACGAAGGGTGATCCCTATTATAGATCCACAATGCATTGGGTATGTTGAAAGTTGATTGTGATAGTTATTCCAAGTATAACTATAGGGTTATTTCAAGTATAACTAGGGGTTATTCCATGTATAACCCTGATTGTTACTCAATTTTTATCCATGATGGTTACTCCATGTGTATTTATGGTTAGAAATTGATTCCCCAAGTTAACTATATAATTTATTTTTTCTTTTTATGGGTTTTTAATATTTTTTTTAAGAAAAATGTGTGTGTAATTTTTATATAGAAATTTTTTATTTTGATCAATTAACATTGAAGATAAAGGTAAAAAATATATGATTTTTCTTGTTTTTTATTAGATTAATTATTTTCTTTCTTTTTTATGTACCTTACTGAGTTTTTTGTTCTCACTCCACATTTTAATTTTTTTCACAGGTTTAAGGATGGGTAATAGAAAATAAGTAGAAAAGTTGAAAATGGTAAAGATTTATCATGAAAAGAAACCATGTTTGTTTAAAAAAATTTTTGGGTGAAAAAATGGATATAGAGTATTAGTGTCCATTTATAATTTATGGGTTTACTATGTAAGATTTTTTACTATTTCTCTAAATCTATAAACTGAAAATATCATTGGTATTGTAAGAATGTGAATTCTAGCTCAAAGAAACTAGAATATGTAATTATTTAGGTAGGGTCCTTAGAATCTTGCTGACATATTTAAAAAAGAATTTAAATTTTGAGAGATTAAGATATATCAAAATGAAATAGTAATTATAAACTTGGTTTAGTATTTTAACCTGGGATTTATTTTTGATTCTAGAAGAAAAATATCACAATTGGATGATCCACCATTGGTGATCCACCATCGATGTTCTATCATTGTTAATTGACCGTTAGTTATGCCACAATGGTAATCTACCGTTAATTGTTTTTTTATTTTTAAATGTATATTATATATATTTATTAATTATTATTTTTATTATATTTAATTTTTATTTTCAAATATTTAAATGATAAAATTGGCTTAAAATCGGAATTTGAGAACACTTTCTCTCACTACTCTGAATCTTTCCTTATTCATTTATCTATCAACCCATGACCTTCCTTCTTCCTTTGATTTAGTACAAGGATGGTGAGAGTCAAATTTGCTAATGTGTTATCACCTAATGAATCACATCCCTCGAAGAAGTCACGAGGTGAATCTAGTTGGACCACTTTTATCGAATCAAAGAACCCCCTATCTCTCGTCTTGAGCTATCATTGTTAAAAAGGAAATAGATACTAAATGGTCAGTATCAAGAATGATGATTATTCTTAAAGTGGTCTAGGACCAATGATGGATTGAATGGTTCTTGATGAATGACCAGCCATTCTATCCTAGGCTAGTTTACTAGTTTTATCAGTTTGTAGAGTATGATTTTGGCGAGAAGAAAGATGTTATTAAGACTATGATTGATATAAAATAACTGAAATTTTCTTCAAAGTAGCAGTCTATATGCCTCAATGTACCTCATAAATGTATATTTTAGGATTTTCAAGGTTCAATTCCTACTAATATTGAGACTTTTATTTATGAGGATTCCTTATTAGAGTTAAATGGAAATGATGCTTTCAAAGGCCTATAATAAAAGAGTTTGATGGAGAGTAAAGGCTAATGTTCAAATTTGTACAAAATATGATTTGTCCTAGGAAGGGGGACTTTAAAATAATGAGGTATCTAGATGTATTTTTCTTATTTTTTATGAAAATAGAAGATAAGATAAATCTATTTAGGTATTTGATCTTCCTTATAATGGATTTGAGCAAGTCCTCTTCTAGTTCAAATTCTTTGGCCTAACCCAAGTTGATCTCTACCATTCAAGAATATCTATATTTAACTCTTAAATGTGAAGAAACTAAGATAAAATGTGGTGGATTATATTTAATTCAGTTTACATATAAGATAATGAAGTTTAATTAAAATCTTTGGTTGAAGAAATGGGTAGCAGATAATGAAAAAATCTATGAGAGATTTAACCCAGTGCGATATCCCACTAGTCCAAGAGGCTTGATTGAACTTGGATCGGTTACAGATGAGGTTGTTGTATATTCCTATGATGAGGAAGTGAGATATGAGGAAGAAGAATAAGAAGTTATAACTGAGGAAGAAGCATCTCATGCAGGTTTAGTGGAAGTGGGTAGTGACCATGATATGTTTGAGAGTCCAAATGTGTATTTTAGAGTAGCTAGTCATACACTTTCTCTTCCTAATAGAGAGTATTTAACAAAGGGAGAAGATGAGTGAAAATAAACATAAGTTTCTGATGGTGATCAGTCTGATACTTTTTTGAGACTTCTAAAGATATCATAGTGATTTCAGATGATTCTGCATATGATGTTTATAGAGGAGGTGAGGATGAGAAGTCTCATCCTTATCAGTCTGTTACTAGGACTAGTAGATCTACCAGCGGTGAGTGGTAGGGTATAGAAACTTTATATTTAGATAACCTAGACTCTAGTGATATATATTATTATGATGCTTATATTTTTACCGACATATTGAGCCAACAATCTTTGATAGATCTGAGGATGGAGCACCTACTAAAGGGGAGAAATCCCTTGGATATACTCAACATGGGATTGACTATTTATAATTAGATTATATTGACAATGATGATCAGGGTAATCCATTAGTGCATGTTATACCTTCCATTTTGGTTCAAAATATGGATTATAAGGGATCATTAGTGGATAAAATTGACGAGGCAGGTCAGTTATAGGCCTTTCCTTTAGTGATACCTGCAATAGAGAGTGTAACCAAGGATTCTGTTTTTCCTAGCTAGGAGAGGACTTGTCCCACCCTCCTCTTACTTCTCAACATCCTTCCAGGTATATTATA
Source organism: Viscum album (assembly GCA_963277665.1). Classification (NCBI taxonomy): domain Eukaryota; kingdom Viridiplantae; phylum Streptophyta; class Magnoliopsida; order Santalales; family Viscaceae; genus Viscum; species Viscum album. The sequence goes on from OY728137.1 coordinate 239,467,074, forward strand.
GTGATGATTTGGATTCATTTAGGGATAAATTGTTGTCAAAATTTGGTGTGATTATTCGGTCATATTCAGTTCAGTAGACTAACATTAGTGAGGAGGAAATCAAGATAATAGTCACCTTATTTATTTCTCATATCCATCCTGGAATTTTATTTAATATGGAACATATTGAGATTGATAATAAGAGGATGGAATTTTATATGGATATCATTCAAAGAACTATAAAGTATATGAGTGCTAGTTTTACTAGGAGGTAGATTTCTATTTTGGAGAGGTTGGAGCCAGTTTCTACTCTTATATGATCTTCTTCTAGATATCCAAATCTTTCTTATCCTACTTCAGTAGATAAGGAGTTCTCATATCCGTAGTCAAAGAGGAGTTTCATGTTTTGATGGATGTTCTATCTTATTATCACCCAAATGAGATTCTTCAGATCAAGTTGCATGGTGATCATATTTATAAGTTAGTAAGAGAATGTTTAAATGAGTAAAATAATGATTGATAAAAAATCACTAAGGTTATTAATTATTATCTTTCAAGTATTTACACAAATAATCAAATTAATACTCGTTTTAATTATTTAGATGAGAACCTAAGAATACCTCCTGTGACTAGGGCCTTCAAGGAGAAAGTGTGCTAGCTAAAATATTTGGCACCTCTTCTTATGATCTTTATAGAATAGAGGACTAACTTCAACAACATTATAGAGCATGGTGGAATAATCATCACTTAGTTTATTGATATGATGGAACCATTTATGTATACCACTAGGACATCATTCATTTCTTCAATATATCCTTACATAGCTATTCCCTTGAGTGGATATATTTATGCACCAATCTTTTCACTTGTCTAGACTACCTCTATTGTAGTGATCCGCTTCAGCAACACTCTCATTGAATTTGTGAGATAGCTTAGACCCATGACACCACCTAAAATTTTCATTTGGCCACCTTAAACTCTATCTGAAACTGCCTATTTCTTTATTACTCCTTCCACTAGCAAAGGAAAAGAAATAATGGATTTTCCTCTCTTAGAAATAAGGGCAGTTCTTTTGATTCTGATTAAACCTTTGATAGGGATTCTATTTTTGACTTGTGATCCTTTTTGTGATATAATCTTCTGAATTTGATCTATAATTCCAATTTTATTTTATTACTATTTATGTATATTATTTTATTTCATTTTATATTTACCTTTCTTATTATCATAATAGGAGGAGTAGTATGTATGGAATTTCTTATGTGGAATTTCTTATGAGTAATTCCATAATGAGCTTATATGGCTTGCATAAAATGAACATTGATAAATTTATCCAAATGGGACATATTTTAGACATCTGTTACTCATTTCATAAAACCCTTAAATATGATTATAAATTCCATGTTTTTTGGTCATTAAAAAGGGGGATATTGTTAGAACCTCCCTATTTTATTGATCAAAAACCATGTTTTTTATGAATCTAAAATGTTCATTTTTTTATGATAGTAAATCATATTCTGGAATATTTTTGAAAAATTAGCTAAGTATTGATCTACCATTAGTTAAAAATATTTATTGCTAGTTATACTAATCTATCATCAGTTAAGGAATGATACCATTAGATCTACCACTAGAATAGATCTACCACCAGAATAGATCTACCACCAGAATGAATCTACAACCAGAATAGATCTTCCACCAGAAAATATATAACACAAAGATAGATCTATTTACAGAATAGATCTACCACCAAAATAGATCTACCACCAGAATAGATCTACCTCTAGTGAAGTGATACTTCTAGAGTTTTACCATAGTGGTCCATAAATAATTTCAAAATTAATTCTCCAATGGTTAGTTTAAGAAGTTAAATACAGTCAGATCCACCTAGATTTAAGTATGATTATTCTTAAACCACTCCAAATGTTCATTAAATAAAAGGAAAATCTTTTCTAAATATGTTGATCAATATGAGGATCCTGATTATTCAAATATTATCCTTAAAAAGATAATTGGACTGGGGTACTATATATTCCGTAGGATCTTCCACATGCGTATGTGTGAGGGGATGGTGATATTGTGTCCTAAGGAATTTCTGGCCATGACATACTAAAAGAAAAATAATAAGAATCACTTATATGTGAAAGCTCCATAGAAAATCATAGAAAAAAATTAGAAGCCATATACAGACTTCCATGATCCCCTGTTTTTCTATAATTTCAGGGAAACTTGTTTGAGCTCCTTTCAAAGAGTATTTCAAGGACTCTAGAGAAACTCTAAATATTCATATCGTGCATTACTATATTTCATCACCTCTAGAATAATACTCATTCTGTTTATGCTTTAATTTTGAGCTATGGTTTTGTTTTACTCTATATATATATTTTAAATCGAAGTATACTATGCTAAATTAGAGAGTTCTTAACACTATCTTTGAATTTTTCACATTTTAATTCCCACAAACGATTATGGAATAGGTCCTGTGTGACATAGTATCTTGTTTTATCCTATAAAAAACTATGGAAGAGGCCCTGTTCCAAGATAACCTTGTGTTTTGTTGATTGTAAAAACAAATCCAAGTTTTGGATCAATTTATTTTATAATAATCTCCTTGGAATCTGGTTTAACACCCCAATATTACATGGTATGTTATCTTCAATAGATTTCATTGCACACAACACTGACTTGGAATGCGTAACACGTAAGATTGAGTTTTTGCGAAAGAACACTTTAATGTTAAAATTAATTAAATGATATATTTATAACTTATCCATTAAATATAGTAATATAAATAGTAATAAATAATTTTTAAATGTTATTTATAACTTTTTCATATAAATAAAACATATTAATAATGAAATGTATAAGTTTTAGTGAAATAGTTATATGTTTAGAAATAATATTTTCTTAAAGGAATTACTTTTTATGTCATTTGTGAACAATAATAAAATTAATTTTAAACACTATTATAAATTTAATTTGGAAAAATAGATTTTACTTTTGAATTCGGAATATCAAAATTATTGTAGGGTGAATTCTTTGTCATTTTTCTGAAAACTTTCAATTTTTGATGAATAGTGAAAAGGATTGCATTATTATTAAAAAACAGAATTTTTCATTTAAATAATTATTTTACTTTAAATTGATTTTAAAGTCACGATAGATAAATAATAAATATATTAACCCAATTTTTTTCAATGGAATCATTTTTATAATATAATTAGATATAAAAATTCATGAACATTTTAACGTCTTTTTACCCGCCTTCTCGCCAAATTTGTAGATTAGCATTAAACATAATATTACCGCTTCTATGAATTGAATTTTGAAAAAATTACATACATGGTTGTAATAATTATTAAAAATGTGGTCTAATATGATCAAATTAATTTTCGGTGAATAATAACTTTTGAATTTTATTTACCACAGTTAAAGGTAAATAGGGTAATGAAAGGTAAAAATAATATTATAATAATATTAAATTACCCTTATATAAGGCCCCAACCTTAAACATTACATAATATTGAATTAAGTTAATAATTCACATTGAGGATCTTTTCAGGTTTAGAGATTTAGGGAATTAGGTCATAACATATACATAACAAATTGAATATAACAAGTAAACACTTCTACTCACTATCCATTTTTCATAAAACAAAAACTCTTAAAAAAAGAAATATGTCAAGTTCCATGTTTTAGAAAACATGATTTTACATTGATCCCATCCATGACCTAATTCATCTTTAAGTCATGTGATTTTTTTTCAAAAACATGGAATGAGGATAAAAAGCTCAGTAAGGGATACATAAAGAAGTAAAATTGTTAGTTTTTCAAAACAACATTTAAACCATGAATACTTTTTCATAATGTAATACTTTTCACCTTAAATAAGTAGCAAAAAACACTTCACTGAATATAAGATCATTTCTTACACTTTTTGTAACCAAAATATTACCATAAATCCCATTAAAAACATCATATATCATTTAAAGGTAACTTGGGACATAAACATACTTAAATGGAATAACCATATGGTCAAATTACACAAATATCACTAAATGGAATATCCATACGGCCGACTTCCATACCCAATGCATTGGAGGTTATAATGTAACCACCCATCCTTGATTTTTTACAGAACCACCCATCATTTGGTTTATCATGTAACCACCAATGATTGATTTATCACGTAACCACCTGTCAAATATCCAAGTACCATTATAGAATCATAACACATCAAATATTACAAATATAAAAATTTCACTAATAACATTTCATTTGAAATCACAAGAAATAATTTCAAGATATTGAAATACTCAATCTATTTCAAAAACCATTTTCATTACAAAAATACATAAAAGGGTATATGGTATTTATTTTCCTTTTAAAAACATTACATCTTGTGAAGGAATCCAAATATCAAATAATTCTCACTGTGGCAGAAAGGTCATTGTTTCCACATATGTTAAAAAAATTACTTTTGTAGTTTAGTAAAACACTTCCTAGAAAAAATATTCCTTTTTAATGAAAGTAAAAGTCAAAGGGGTTTATTATAAACCATGTAAAATAATTAGGTGTATATTATCAAAACACACCTTAATGAAAGTAGATTGAGATGAAGTACCTTAACTCGTGTCCAACTTGACTCGTTCATTCTTTAGTTTCCTGAATGATAAACATAAGTTAATTTCTACTTAATTCAGAACCTTTTTCAATTTTATCATTCCTTTTATATCACTTATTATCACATTATAAAAATTACATTATTATTTAAGTTAATATCTGTCATTTTGTCGATATTGGGTACCTGAGTCAAAAATGAACTTGTTATAATTACAAATTTCCCATGTGGTCAAAAGTCCATTATCTACAGAATCGTATTCATGATTTAAATATCATATATATCTAGTATATATTTATTTATATCTAGTATATATGTATTTATAATATTCCATAATATTTGGATATAATAAATGAAATGCACCGTTCATGTAGACAGTAAGTTGTACGTATGTATGAATGCTAATTTCATTTCTATTTCATATTTAATGAAATTAAAATTTAATTTTACCTCGATATATTATAATTCTAGTATAATATCATATTTTATATATGTTAAATAAGTTCATTAACTCCATCCTTTATACGTTCCATGTATGACATGAACGAGTCATATCACTCTGAGGGGGCGATAACCTGCGCCTCCTCTAATGAAAATTTCGTGTTTACACATCATGAAAAGATTAAAGTTATTTTGTAAATAAAAATTAAAAAAAAAAAAAATACAATAAAAAAAATCATATAAATATAGTTCCATCATAATGTACACTATGAGAGGTAGTAGGAGATAATTGAACAATCATCGTTTCGTGAGGCAGTAGTTCGCAGTCCACAAAAATAGTATATTCTAAATCCATTAGATGTAGGTGTGTGTAAGTGTAGTTAGAATCCTTATCATAAAAACAAAAAATTATATTGAATATTATGGTGTTGTTTTGTAAAAAAATAATAAGAAGAGCATAGGGATTGGAGAAGGAAAATAATAGAAAGGAACTTGAGAGAAGAAGTTACCTCAAATTAGGTAACTTCTTTTTATTTGAGCCAAAGGGCTTTCTTGAATTTCTTTCTACCCAAGGTAAGTCTTATAGGAAGAGAGGGATGTTAGTGTATTATTGGAGAATATTTTGGATGAGCCAAGAGCCTTAAGAGGCGTGATTAATGGGTTAGAGGTGGTGTCCTTTTATAAGAGGGAGGAGGGGTAATTTAGGAATGTCTTGAAAGATTATTTTATTATAAACTGAATTTAAATTTTCAAAAGGAGAAAAACTCATTTAATTAAAATATATGATGAGTATTGTTATAAATCATCTCAACCAATAGGTTTTAGAAAAATTGTGGTTCCAAATTTAACCTTATCATTTAGTTTTAACACTTAGTTTACTAATTTAACAATTACCATGTCTTCTTGTATATTCATACTATAAGGTTACTATAGTAACCATAAAATTCCAATAGAATATAAAATGGTTCAGTAATGACATTTAAAACATTATCCATGTCATTTGGAAGAATATTACATTTTTAGGACTGTTATATCATTTAATAAAATAGTATTATTTTTAAAAACTCAATTATGTCAATTTTAGTACTATTCATATCATGGATTTTTAAAAATCCATAACAACTGGAATATTTAGAAAAAACTTCATAAATTAAAATATAACAAGTCTTAATCATCCCTTAAATTAGTGTATGGAAAAAAATTATCGAAATAAATTTATTTTAATATTTATAATCTCATTTATTTAAATCTTTCATTAATAAGGTAATCACTACATCATCATTGTGCCAAATATATATATATATATATATATTTTATGTATAAAAAATTTAAATAAAATACCATGATATAGGAATTTTTTTATATTTCTAATTACTATTTATAGTTGAAAATATAACTTATATAACCCCATATAAAAATTATTTTACTAAAAGATACATGTTTAGGCTATATATTCCTTAACTTTAAATTAAAATTAATTAAATGTCATTTTCACACACAAGTGGCTCCATGGGGTCCTAAAATCGACCCAAGGATCCCCATGGTCGGAAATATTTCATCTAATAGGGTTAGGACATATGTTAGGGTAATTTAATATTATTATATTATTATTTTTTTACTCTTATTTACCAGATTTATCCTTTAACTATGGTAAATAAAATATTTACGGATGTTACTATTCATAATGTCTTAAAATAAAAGTTAACTATTTAGAAAATTTGGAACTCCTGATTAAAAATATGGAATCCATTTTTCCAAATTCAAAACACTGAATTTGTAGAAATTAATTTAAAATTAATTACCATTGTCAAAACCAAAATGCGTGTTTTTAAGAAGTAAAAACTACCAAAAGATTGACATCCGTTTATGTGCAATTTCAAAGTTAAATTAATTACAACGATAAAAATTGGATTAAATGATAAAACTATAATCCAATTACACTTGAAAATCTATTAAAATTACAATCTAACTATATAAATAAATTAGATTAAAAGGTAGTTTTGAATTAAAATGCAGTATTTTTCACTATTCATTAAAAAAATGAACTTTAGCAAAAAAATACCAAAATTTCATCTGAAGTAAATTTTTATGTTCCTATTCTAAAGAAGTAGTGTATTTTTTCAAATAAAATATAAAAAGGTGTCAAAAACTATATTGAAAAAGGATTCTCCATCAAAAGGTGGTAAAACATCATTTTTAGAAAAATACTTCTTTTATCTGAAAAAAGAATTTATTCTCATATCATATCTAGAAAACATATAATATGAATTTAAGACAAGAAATTTAATATATATGATATATTTTTCATTAAATAAAAATCCATAAAGAGTGATATGAAAACACAATTATTCTCTTATAAATAGGTTTTCATAAAAACACATCCATTATATTCAATTGGTTTTTATTTCAATTTCTAATAAATTTGGTAACCAATGAATCATCATTTAAACATATGTAAACCATATTTCAAAATTTATTTGATACTATTCATTCCCTACATTCCAATTTCTAGGTGTTAACTACCATTTAAAATAATAATAATATTATTATATCATTTTTCTATATAACTCCATGTTGTGTGCAATGTAAGACTTCAGAGAAGCCTGTTGTTGCGTGTCAAGTACGCTATCAAAAAAAAGAGTCCCCTTTATCTTAAAATTAATATCTTATTCATAATTATTAATAGAAATTGAAATCTATTATTCTATAAATACCTGGGTCGTTACATCATTCCACCCTTTTGGAAATTACATCATCGTAATTTTAAAATCGGGCTCGAAAACTTCATTGAAACTCCCACATTATAAAAAGAGTCAATAAAACTATCAATTTTAAGGAAATAAATATAATTAAAAAGGTCACCCAAGATAACACATTCTTGTATTCTATGAAAATATGGATATTTAAGAGAAAACTAACCATCTAGTTCTGATGGAGAGTGTTATAAAACAAGATAAGGAGAAAGTTAACCACTAGAAAACCACAAAATTTTGATAGGTTAAATGGTCTTTGATTCCCCAGTAGGAACAGAAAAAAACAACATTTTTCTGTTTTAAGTATTTTTTCATAAATTTGGAGAATTGTTTTATGATATTGACTAATAACATAAGGAAATATACTTACTTTTCAAGTAGAGTTTCATCCTTTAATAAGTTTCTACCAAAAACTCATCTTTTCTCCAAACGATGAGTATCAAAGATGACTTGGTCACACCTAAAGCACTGGAATCAACTTATATAGAATAAAATGATCCAAAAAATATGAACCATATATTTCCCCTATCTTTAGACATTAACCTAAACAAAAATGGGTTGTACAAGATCAGATAATCCTCAAAAAGGATAATCTTTTATAAAAAGAAATACTACTCTTAGTCACCAAAATTGAACAAATAATACCCAAATCTCAAAAAAGACCATTCAATACACAATTTTACTTAAAATTATTCAAAATAATCCAAACTAAGTTTGAAAACCAAAATTCAGAAGGATTTTATCGCATAGTCTTCCACAAAAATCTTAACATTTATCTCAAAATAACATCATATACTCTTAAAGTCTCATACTGAAAATTAATTAAACTAATAATGTATTCACTATAATAGGTTAATCATTTTCATAAAATAAACTAAATTTCTATATGTCCAAAATAAAAACATAGATTCTTCTAAAATAAAATTCCACCATTACTTCTCAATTGAAATCCCAAAGTATTCTATTTTCCTTAGGCATATAGTGTTCCCAAAAGAGAAAACGTCTTCCAAAATAACCATTATCACTTAATCACCAAATCATTTTACTATAATAAGGATATATATTTGACACGACGTAAGATCCCAAATAAAATTATTCTTGATCAATAGAATCATTTAACTAAAAAGAATAAGTCATACTAACCAGGGACTTCACATATGCCAGTGGTAGGCAATGCGCCCTTGTCGCCCTTCGGTTGTGGGTTCGATTCCCATGGCCTTACCAGATGAAATGAGTTATCACCCATACTACAGGTTTTCCTTTTTCTAAAACCATATCATTCTTATAAAATTCTCTAAAAATAAGGTAATTTCCTCAAAAATAACCATAACTTATTTTATCCTCAAAGGTTATCTAATACCTTTCATTTTGCATCCAAAAATGTAGTAACCATTTATCACCTAAAAAAAGATCATATGAACCCATAAGGTTATAAATTATGTCCACATAAGAAAAGATAATTATTTATTGAATAACATTTTCACATATCAAACTTCAGGGTTACACATACTAGAAAAAGTCTTCTAAAGTAATCCCACCATCAAAAGAGCCTTAATAATTTTAATTATTTCATCATCCTAAAATCTACCATAACTCTTGAATACATTATACGTAGACTTCTTACTCATTATATGTTCTTGATGATCCATTAAACATTATTTTCCAAAGTATTCCACAATACATCTTTCCTACAAACAAAATCATGAATCATATCCTAATTTTCAATAATGTCGAAACAATAGCTAAGAAATTGTCAGTTTCCTCATCCTTAATTGGAATGACATTATGTATTGGTATTCATATATTTGTAAGGTCCTACTGATCTCATTCTCAAAACTTCTTCGTAGTACATCTATTTGTATAATGACCATGCACACCACATTTAAAACATTCAATTGATCCCTCGGATAGAAATTCTTTCCCTTTCCTAGAGTCAACTGGACCCTTCCTTTTTTCATGGCAGGTTATTGCTTTATGACGTTCATTACCACATCTAAAACATCTTCTCATCCCTTTGATGAATTTTACTAGGTGTTTCATTCCACATCCTTTACACATAGGTTTTTTAATATACTTACCTTTATAATTACTACCTTAACTTCCACAGGTATTTTTTTCTCGCATATACAATGCCTTATAAAAATCACCAAGGTTCATGTGGTCAATCATGTCTCCAGATAGTTGGTTGAGAATAACCATAAGGTTTCTCATTGGAGCTCCCATTTCATTCAGTTTTTTATTCATAAGACCATCACCGTTTTCTTCACATTTATTGTTACTTTGGTTCCTGCTAGATCCATACATTTACTAAAACCAAAAATGTCAGTGTGAGTATATTGGTAAAATCATCATTTAAAATATTATGAGGAGGTTAAATATTAAGATATAATTATTAATGTCATCTTAAACTCATTAAATTTGTCTAAAATAACTATTAATCTTTCTAATATGCTAACCATTATGGTTATGTCACTTATGCTTAAATAACACCCTAACCTTTAAAGTTATCTAAATCGACCTATGATACCAACTGTAAGACCCAGGCCTTAAACATTATATAATCTTGAATTAAGTTAATAATTAAAATTGAGTATCTTTTTAAGTTTTTAGATTTAGATAACGAGTTCATAACTTATATATAAAAACTTCAATATAACAAGTATACACATCTACTCACTATCCATTTTTCATAAAACAAAAACTCTTAAAAAAAACATGTCGAGTTCTATGTTTTAGACAGCCTGGATTTTCCTTAATCCCATCCATGAACCTATTACTCTTTAATTCCTCTGAAAAACATTTAAAAACTTGGTATGAGAATAAAAATCTCATTAAGGGATACATAAATAATAAAAACTATTAGTTTTTCAAAACAACATGTAAACCATGAATACTTTATTATAAAGTAATACTTTTCACCTTAAAGAAGTATCAAAAACACTTCACTGAATATAATCTCATTTCTTACCCTTTTTGTAACCAAAATATTACCATAAATCCCATATAAAACATCGTATATCATATAAAGGTAACTTGGTACATAAACATACTTAAATGGAATAACCATACGGTCGACTTCCACACATATCACTAAATGGAATATCCATACGGCCGACTTCCATACCCAATGTAGTGGAGGTGATAACATAACCACCCGTACTTGGTTTTTACTAAAACCACCTGTAATTTGGTTTATCACGTAACCACCCATCATTGGTTTATCACATAACCACCCATAAAATGTCCAAGTACCATTATATAATCATAACACATAAAATATTGCAAATATCAAAATTTCACTAATAACATTTCATTTTTAATCATAAGAAATCATTTCAAGATATAGAAATAATCATTCAATTTCAAAAACCATTTTCAATACCAAAATACAAAAAAATCTTATGTGGTATTTATTTTCCTTTTAATGACATTACGACTCGTTAAGGAAGCCAAATATCAAATAATTCTTGGAGCGGCGGAAAGGTTGTTGTCGCCACATACGTTAAATATATTCCTTTTGTAATTTAGTAAAGCACTTTTTTTAAAAATATTTCCTTTGAATGAAAGTAAAACTAAAAGGGTCTTATTATACACCGTGTAAAAGAAGCAGGTGTATATTATCAAAACATGTCTCAATGAAAGGAGATTGAGACGAAGTTCCTTACGCCGTGTCCGACTTGACTCGTTCATTCTTTAGTTTCCTGAATAATAAACTTAAGTTAATTTATACTTAATTCAGAAACTTTTTCAATATTATCATTTATTTTATATCATTTATTACCACATTATAAAAATTACATAATTATTTAAATTAATATCAATCGTTTTGTCGATATTGGGTACCTGAGTCAAAAATGAACTTGTTATAATTACAAATTGTGAATGTGATCAAAAGTACATTACATCTTCATGATTTAAATATCATATATATATATTATACATGTATTTATATCCAGTTTATATGTATTTATAATATTCCATAACATTTGGTTATAAGAAATGAAATATACCGTTCATGGAGACGGTATGCTGTACGTACGCATGAATGCTACTTTCATTTCTATTTCATATTTAATGGAATGAAAACTTAATGAAACATTGATATATTATAATTATAGTATAAAATAATATTTTATATATGTTATATAAGTTTATTAATTCCATTATTTATATATTCCATATATGGTATGAACGAGTCATATCACTTGGGGGGGGGTAGTCCGCACTTCCTCAAATGAAATTATCATGTTTACACATCATGAAAAGAATAAAGGTATGTTGTAAATAAAAATTACATAATAATAAAGAAAATATAACCATAATATATATCATATAAACAAAATTCCTTCATAATGGATACGATGAGAGGTGGTAAGAGATAATTGATCAATCATCGTTTTGTGAGGTAGTAGTTCACCATCCACAGAAAAAGTATGTTCTAAATCCATCAAATGGAGGTGTGTGTAAGTTTAGTTAGAATATTTATCATAATTAAAACCTAGTATATTGGGGATACTGATGTTGTTATGTAAACAAAGAATAAGAAGATCATAGTGAGTGGAGAAGGAAAATAATAGAAAGGAACTTGAGAGAAGACGTTACCTCAAATCGGGTAACTTCTTTTGATTTGAGCCAAAGGAACTTCTTGAATTTCATTATTCCCAAGGTAAGGATTATAGGATGAATATAGGGTTTTTGGGAGTTATTGGAGTAGATTTTGGACGATCCAAGAGGCTTTATAGGTGTGAGTAATGGGTTAGAGGTGGTGTCCTTTTATAAGAGGGAGGAGGGGTAATTTAGGAATGTCTTGAAAGATTATTTTATTATAAACTGAATTTCGATTTTCAAAAGAAAAAAAACTAATTTAATTAGAAGATAAGATGAGTATTGTTAGAAATTTTCTCAAAAAATAGGTTTTAGAAAACTTTTGTTTGTAAATTTAACCTTATCATTTAGCTTTAACCCTTAGTTAACTAATTTAACAATTACCGCGTCTTCTTGTATATTCATACTATATGGTTAATATAGATATCATTAAATGCCAATAGAATATAAAGTGGTTCAGTAATGAAATTTCAAACATTATCTATGTAATTTTTCCAAATAATATATTTCTTTTACTATTATATCATTTAATAAAATAGTATTTGTTTTAAAAACTCATTCATGTCATTGTTTTACTATTCATACCATGACTTTTTAAAAATCCATAAAAACTGATTATTTCGAAAAAAATTCATAAATTAAAATATAAAAAGTCATACTAATCCCTCAAATTAGTGTATGGTGTAACAAGTTTCGAAATGAATTTATTTTAATATTTATAATCTCATTTATTTAAATCATTCATTAATAAGGTAATCACTACATCATCATTGTGTCATAAATATATTTATTTATTTGATGTCTAAAAATTATAACTAAACTAACATGATTCAGAAAATATTTTAGTCTTTCTAATTACTATTTATAGTCTAAAATATAACTTATATAACCCCATATAGATTTTTTTACTAAAATATACATGTTTAGGTTATATTTTCCTTAATTTTAAATTAAAAATAATTAAATGTCATTTTCACACACAAGTGGCTCCATGAGGTCCTAAAATAGACCTAAAGATTCCCATGGTTGGAAATATTTCTTCCAATAGGGTTAGTACATGTGTTAGGGTAATTTAATATTATAATAATATTGTTTTTACTCTTATTTACCGGATTGACCCCTTAACCATGGTAAAAAAGTATTTACTGAAGTTACTATTCATAATGTCTAAAAATAAAAGTTACCTATTTAAAAAATTTAGAACTATTTATTACAAATATGGATTCCATTTTTCTAAATTAAAAACAGATAAGTAGAATAAATTAATTTAAAATTAATTCCCGTTGTCAAAACCAAAAATCATGTTTTTTATGTAAAAACTACCGAACAATTGACATGCATTTATGTCCAATTTCAAAGTGAAATTACTTCCAATGACTAAAATTAGATTAAATAATAAAAATATAATCCAATTACACTTTTAAACCAATTAAATTTACTATATAACTATATAGATAAATTAGATTAAAAGTCAATTTTGAGTTAAAAGACAGTATTTTTTAGTATTAATTAAAAATGAACTTTAGTAGAAAAATACCAAAATTTTATTCAAAATGAATTTTGATGTTTCTATTATAAATAAGAAGTTTATTGTTTCAAATAAAACATATAAAGGTGTCAAAAACTATATTTAAAAATCATTCTCCATCAAAAGGCTGTAAAACTGCATTTTTAGAAAAATACTTCTATTATCCGAAAAAATGAATTTATGCATATATCATATAAAGAAAAAAATATAAGATGAATTTAAAAAATTACTTTGAATATATATCATATTTTGTTTCATTAAATAAAAATCCAAAAAGAGTGATATGAAAACACAATTATTCTCTTTTAAATAGGTTTTCCTAAAAACACATCCATTATACTCAATTTATTTTTATTTCCATTTCTTATATATTTGGTAACCAATGAATAATAACTTAAACATGTGTAAACCATATTTTAAAATTCAGTTGATACTATTAATTCCCTCAATTCCAATGTCTAGGTGTTAAATACCATTTAAAATAATAAAAATATTATTGTATGATTTTTCAGTATAACTCAATGTTGTGTGCACTGTAAGATTTCAGAGAAGACCATTATTGCGTGTCGAGTACTCTATTAGAAAAAGCATCCATTTTAACTTAAAATTAATATATTATTCAAAAGTTTTATTAGAAATCAGAAAGTCTTATTCTAGAAATACCTGGGACATTACATGTATACAATCCCACCAAAGGAAAAATATAACACAAGTACAACCCAAGGTCCCTGAAACTTGTCCGCTGAGAACCCTACCTGAAGGGTTAATAGTGGGTAGCAGCCTAAACTAGTAGTAGTACGCCTCATCAGTCTACTCTCACTAAAGACCACCTGGTCCTAGTCCTCCCTGGACTCCATCAAAGCATTATTCTCTACACAAGGCAAGACATGTGTAGGCAAAGACCATGTAGGGGTGAGTAAAACAATATTTAGTAGGGGACCCCAAAACCACTTAGGAAAATTACAAGAGAAAAACCACAAAGAAATGCACAATCAGCTCTACCTAGGTATATACCAATACATATACCAAGGTTATCCAGATATACTCATGTCAAACAATAAAGAACATACGACCCCAGCCTTATAGATAGCCTTAGGATTCTCATTGAAGATTCTAAAGGTGACACACAAACCAGGAGAAAACACTCCATGAGCTTAGCCATCCTTGATGGAACTGGTATTAGAGATACACTCCATCAGCTACAACTCTACCAACCCCAAATGGTACGTCTGAGAGAACATGCTCTACCAGGATTATTCTATTAGGAACATCTCTTGTGCCTGACACCGGAGGTCCAATCATCATAGTCTTGCGCCCATCGAAAGACTAAGGAAACCCAGGTGGAGAGGCCCGCTCCTTGCCACTACGCTCAGTTGAGGGAGCACTACTCCAGACTAACCTGTGATACCCCAGTTTCTCCAATAAAGAGTGGCCCATTCCTCAGTCCATCTAAGGAGCACTAGCTTCTATATAGGCATCATTCACATTAAGTGGAGGGGCCCACACTTCGTAGCTGTGTCCTACAGTCGAGGGATCTCCAACTCCTTTGGAGGACCCACTCCCTGTCACTACTCGGAGATGGTGGAGTACTACTATGTAAACGAGGGCCCATGCCCTAGTTTCAACATAGGAGTAATACTCAGTAAGGACCCGTACCCTGTTATGAAAGAGGAGTACTACTTCTCATATCAAGGACCTGCACCCTTCCCTGTAGGGGAGTACTACTCAGTAACTAGAGGACCCGCACCCTGGTACCAGGGGAGTATCGACTCTGTCATTTTATTCACCAAGGGGGACCCTCACCCTAGTATGTCAGGGGAGTACTAACCCTCGGATAGGGGACATACTCCCTGGAATGGTAGAGGAGTACCGACTCTTTCAGAACAATGCATATGGAGGACCTGCACCCTAGAACGGTAGGGGAGTACTGACTCCTACAATAGAAGACTCGCTCCTTACTCGGTAGGGGAGTACCGAATATATACATGCTCGATATGGAGAACCCACATCCTAGACGTTTAGGGGAGTATCGTCTCCAAGGTTAGAGGACCCACTCCTTGGCCCCGTAGGGGAGTACCCACTCTTCATTGAACATCTCTAAGAGGCCACAACCTAGACCTTCAGGGGAGTAACACTCCCGGAGGAAACTACCCTAAGGAAATGAACACACACCCATGATGTGGGGAGTCCCTTGTCTACCTAAGTAAAGGGATAAAAAGTACTTGTGCTCTTATTCATCAAGGGAGTAACCATTCGAGTATCTCTTCAAGAGAACTACCCTGACTCTGCTCAATGTCTGCTTGTAGTGGGAGATCCTACCCTTCCAATCAATAGGCTATCCTCAAACATCTTGAAAAACTCACCTAGAGTATCTCAAAAGGACCGTTTCATCATAAGGGTTCCAAATCTATAGGCATCTCATCATAAAGATGCTCCGTTTGAATGTTACAGGCGTTTTACCAAAATAGGGGTCAGTGGGGTCCGAGTCCGGCCCAACCCAGTTGGACCAACCCGACCCGGACCATTGGGCCCAGACCACTAGGCCACAAGTTTGGCCCACTGGTAGACCAGCCTGCCAGGATGGGTTTGGCCCGCCAGCAGCAACCCAACCATCATTAGAGCGGACCGACTCCTCCAGACCATACGCGACATAGCCCCATCCTTCCCACAATAGGCGGCACTAGCTGGAACTTCCCCATTTGTCAACCGGTCTACTAACAAAGACCAGTTCATCTAGAAATACCTGAGGCTATGCCATAGGTCCAAGTCACGCTACATATCCTTCACATGGCAGACGCACAGCTGCCGTCGTTGCCACCTCCATAGCATGCTACTCCGTCATCCGGCGCACCGACAACCTTTTTTGTGGACCACGAGATGGGCTCTGGTGGTCTGTTATTTGATCCATATGGTGTTCCAGAACCCTTGGGCCACATACTTCATCTCTTGGAGTTCAAATATCCACTTCAATCCCTTTCACATGGAAGCTCGCGATTGGTGGAATCTCTCGCACCGCCTCGATCCGTCTATCGTCATCGTCATCGCACCTCCATCATCGTTGCACCAAGAACGGTTGCGCAGTGACCAATCACTTATCATCCTATGAAGAATGTGTTGAACATGTGTCAAGGGGGAAAGAAGATCAAACAAATAGTTCACAGAACGAACCCCCCACCATCATTATTCAGGAAATTAATCTGATCCCATTAGAAGGATCAAGAACGAAAAGTAAAAATTCTTCCCGCAAGAATGATCAAACCATGGGTCAACCTGTTTGTGGGTTGATCCGCAATTATCATTTAAAAACCAAGAATGGGTGAAATATAATAATTCAACAAAAACCCCTACCTAGAGTTTGGATCACTTCAAGGCATAGATTGGAGTTGTGTCACCACTTCGATCCTCGTTCCACCGGCGTTTTTTGATCGTCAACTACCGACATATGATTTGATCCCCTTTATTGATTTCACTGTCATTGGTCATCCACCAAAGAATTATTTTAATACCTCTGAGAAAAACTTCAGCATCCATAGACCTGGACTCAGATCCTTACTAATAAAATAAGTGGAAAATCAAGATTCAGTGTTTTCTGTTACGTTGTGTTACAAAGTCGTTACACTATTTCATCAATGAAATAACATTTTAGTTTAATTGTGTTACACACCATTTCTCTACAACAATTTCGAGAGTTCAAAACAAAAACAAAACTAAAAATTTTATTTTAATTTAATTTTTATTATAAATTATGAAAAATATATTTTTTGGTTGACCAACACCGGTCAATTTTAAGTCCTTTCTAGGCGCAACCCGACATCCTGAGTTCAACAGTTCCCTTAGATTTTTGATTCGGGCATCGGTTAAAAAGATAGAAAAACCTGCTTTCATGATATTTTAATAGAATTTAATTTTTTTCTAAAATCCATTCTGACCACTCTAGGCCTCGTAATTACGTGTGGTCTTAGAGCCTGGTATCGTAAAAGAACCCATTTAATTTAAAAAAATTCCATGTAATTTTGGGATATTAAAATTCATATTACTACCAATTCTGTACCATTTAACCCTTAAGGAAATGATATCGTCGCTCATGTGTACATATGACCTACAGTCTCTATGACGCGGTGAGATTCTTCTTCCACGTTCACCATCCAAGAATGATTATAAAAATATATATTATGAATAAGTATGAAATATATGAAATAATAATTCTACTAGAATAATATATATAAATATATGTATGTATGTATGTACATATATGTCATTCACTTACTTCCATTCAATACAATACGAAAATGGAAACAACGTTCATGCATATGTATGACCTACCATCTCCATGAATGGTGTATCCCATTTCATTTATCTATCTATTATATATATTTATATTCTAAATAGATATGATATATGAATCATGTTATACATTATGGAAGTAAGTAGATCATGATCTAAGTAATATGATCAAGAATAAGAAGTAAAAACATGTGCGATAAAGAAAGCGATTATTAACCGAAATGCTTCTTTAACATAGAAATTATTAATAAAAGGGTAATATAAAGTCATAAATTAATCATATATGATATCATAAATATAATTATTATTCTAATCGAAGTTAATAATTTTTTTAAAACCATTATAATTTTTTTTTGTACACGTACGAAGAGTATCCGACCTATGGTAAGGGAATTCCATCTCACTTTTAATTTTCGTGAGATATAAGCAATGTTCACCACATATTTCTTGTGTGTGGTGTGTGTACTGCCCCTATTATATTTAATATCATGAAAAAAATTTCTTCATATTATTTAAAGATTCATTTAAAGATATTAGGTTTATGATTTAAATTTCCAAAGTGGTATGGGACGCTTTGAATGTTTGAAGAATTGATCCTTCATTTCAATATTCTAGATATTATTGCACATAATTATTTGTATGGATATAAAAGGATTACAAAGGAAATTTTATGTCTATTTTAAATTTCATTCAAATGTTTTCAAAAAGGAATCTTGAAATTGTTTTTTGTAAGGGTTGATTTCACAATCTTCTTATTTTCTAAGGTTGTTTATACGTGAGTATCTACTGAGACATCTTTATCATCCATGTATATGTTTCTTAAAATATATTTAAAAATATTATCTATAAATGTTTAAATTCATTTTTACCAATGTTTTAATTTTTATAAAACATTATGAAAGGAATATTTCTGTCATTTTCCAAACGAGGAACTTTATGATGTTTTCAATAAATTAAGGAAAGAATGTTTTTTAACTTGTATGGCATGAGCAGTTATTTTCCACCGTTTTGACACCTAAAAATTTTGAAGCTTCCCTTATAAGTTTGCAAGGTTATTTTTAAAAGAAACGTTTTCTTTTATAAATGAATAGGATTTTATATAATTTCAAAGTAAAAAGGTATATTTATTTCAAATAGTATTAATTATTTTGTTAGATTATTTCCATCTATGTAAGCATTCTTTGTTGGATTTTATGCTTAATTGAGATTGTTTTATTATTATACAATCTTCCATATTTTATTAAATAGTTTATGTTATGTTTGACTGTGGATGTGCTATTTTGATACCATTCACGGCTTATGGTTAATGTATTAACATTTCATATGCTAGTTTTAATACGAATGTTTATATTGGTTATGTTTCAACCTTTTCATATGAGGAATGCATTGGAATTAGAAAGAAAGAGGTTGGGGACCAGTTAATGAAAGCACTATGGTTTGGGGACCAGTTAATGAAAGCCCTATGGATTGGGGATCAATTAATGAAATATCTACGGGTTGGGGACCAGTTAATGAAATCTTCACAATGCATCAATAGTTCTAATGAGACAAACTAATTTGGGTTTTGACTAACATATTACCCGGATGTTCTTGGCACGAGGTCTTGATGGTATATATGACATTATGCATTCCCTCATTATGAGATTATAAATTGATATTACATGTAATTATTTAACTAGTAGAATATCCATGTGAATGTTTAAATGGAATTATTTGATTTATTATTACCATAATAGGCTGAATATTATGTTTAAGAGGCTTGTTTTTCAGTTTTTTCACCTTGCCTCAAAAGTTTGTGGTTATTAATGATTGCTTATACTATATTGTTTATCATTACTGAGAATCCGAGCTCACCACTTTCTTATATTTTATTTTCCTATGATGTCAGGAAGTGTTTTATGATTGATATTAAGGGTTAATCTAGGATCATAATGGTGTTCCAAAAGATGTATCTATGTTTTATTTTATGCCTTGAATTATAATGTAAAGTTCATGTATGTAATATATTTTAAAAGATTGATAAACTGAACGGTCCTTCAAGATTTTATTCCTTATAATCATTCCAATATATTAAAATAATGCACTGGCTCCAGGCATCTAAGGTTTGGGTGTTACATTTGGTGATTTCCAAGTTAAGGGTATTAAGTCTCAGCTAGAGACTGAAGCCCTTGTTAAAATTCCAATATTCTTTATATTCTATTTTTTCATTATTCATTTCAAATATTATTTCTATTAATTTTTTGTGGAATCAAAATTTTACTCAGAAAGTTAACTCAAATCAGTTTTTTATATATTGTCTTTTATATGAGTAATTAGTTTCTAAAGTTAGAGTATTTTCAAAAAGTTTTCTAAACTCTATTGTGATCAATCTTTTTAGAACATTTTAAAATGATAAAATTATATATTTATATTTTTTTAACATGGAATTTTTATTAAATTGGGGGATTTAATTTGTAATTTTTTTAAATCGAAATTTTATTGGAAACTCAATTCACCCCTCAGTTTAGTTTTCCACTCCAACCAACATTAATTGTTTAAAATTAATATATTTTATTCTCCTCTGGTTATGTTGGTGTTTACATTTTTGTATTCAATTTCTTCTCTTGTTAGATCAAGAATCAATTAGTAAGTTATATGTACATTATTTTCTTTTAAAAATATTGTTTTAATGTTTTCCTTAAAACGAATTTGCTTCCATGTACATATTCTCTTTAAAAAAAATTCAATAATGTTTTTAGTAATATAAAAAGATTTATTAAACACATATTTACCCATGTTTTAATTTATATAAAAAGGTTTAAAAATAATCTTTTGATCATTTTTTGAATGAGGTACTTTCTACCAAATGTGTAAATAGAATCTTTATTTTAACATATACTGCAAGAATGGATTTTCTCAATGTCTATAATACTCTTTCTTTTGAAGCTTCTTTGAAAATTTTACTTCATTATTTTCAAATAAAATATTTTTCTTAATATTTTGAGAATTTTTATTTAAAATTACATTAAAATAAAATGTATTTATTTTCTTAAAGGAATGAAAAGAATTTTGAAAATTGATTTATAACTCTATTCTTACATAAAGTTACAAGGAATTTATTTTAAATTTATTTCTATTACTTTATTTTCTAAAGGCTTCGTTTTTCTAGAAAAAAATTCATTTATGATGGACCAATGATATTATATCATCCTTTACTGATAATGGATTATACCTTATTTTTTGATCATTCACTTTCTTATGATCATGTTTTCTATCACTTCCCATTATTCATTAGACATTATTTTTCTATTTCATGTTCATATTTTTAATATCAATAATAAACTTATAATCATTTATATTACATTGATGATATTCAAACTATATACCATTTTTTATATGGTATCAACTAATGAAATATTATTAAGTTAGTTATTTACTATAGAAATATTGTTATTCCATATTCTTATTTTAATATAAATAATTATTGACTTATAAGGCATTTTTATAATGAATTTTATTGATCCTTAAAAATTTAAGAAATTCATAGGTTAAAAAAGTAATGTGGGGGGGGGGTTATAGATATCCCATCTATGTATCAATCAGTATCATTAAACAAAATAGCATACATGCCATATTATATTGGTATATGGTTTATACCAACCCATTTTTTAAGAATAATGTTTTGGTTGAGATGCCTTGACAGTAAGATCCATGATATCTTGGTTGAGAGACCTTGATCACAAATGTCTATAATTATGCATTTCCTTTGTTAATAATTCTGTTTCCATTATCCATGAAATTGTTATGTTTATATTATCCATATATGTTCATTGAAATAATGTTTTCAGTTGAATGGAATTTGTTTTACTACAAATCATTTTTTTTCATTTTCAAAAAGATGCTTTAAGGGAAGTGGGAAACCTTACATGGGTCGCGACCACCACAAAGATCCAATTCAAATTACAAAATTCAAAGACAACAATCCCATTTCAGATTCGGAGAATCACAACCCACACACCTATCATGGGTCATCGCCTCCCCAACATCACCATCCTGAATATACCCACTGGAATTCCCCTCGGCGGCACATTGTGATGGAGCCCCAACATCAAACAGCCACGATATGGCCAAGAATCATCAACAAAAAACCAAAACCAGAAGCGAGCAACCTTCAATCGATCACATCCCAACAGACCGAATGCATCGCGAACCAAAATCAACCAACAATCACTAACCAAACTCACCAAAAATCCATCATCAACACATCAGGAACAGTAACGAATAAAAAGAACGAAATCAGAAAACATCACCAAAACCAGATCTCAGAGTCGCCGTAGAAAAGATCCCTTCGTCACCATCCAAGTCGCTCATCGGGGTTGCGACGAATCGCCCAAGACATGTCGGATAAGAAGAGGCATCACTCGAGCCGCATAGCCTGGAGCACATCTATCGACCAACACCGCATATCCAAAGAAACCCTATCCAAAAGAAGGAATTAGTTCGAGAGGAACCACTGTGCGAGATGCCAGAGGGACAAGGAGCATCACTGGAGTCCAAATCACGCATGGCCGGGATGGAATCTCAGAGGACGTCTACTCCACTACAACCGAGAAACCGCCGCCACGATCATGGAGGAAGGGCGCCGCACAAACCCTAGGCGAGGAAGGAGGTAGCGACGAGGGGAGAGTCTAAGTTGCGGAGCCCCTTATGGGCCCATCTGTTCCATCCTCAAAATGGAATGTGTTTTGATTATCCACTATACCATATTGATTATGACTTGTTTAATAATGATTTATTCCACTTTATATAACTCTTATTGAGCATCTAAAATCACCCTATATTTTTTTCATTTCTATAGGATAAGAATAAGGATATTATATATTATTTAAAGGATTCAAGAATGTTTCTTATGCTATGTTTTTATATTTATAATGTAATATGGGAATCATTTATGTATCTAGTTTTAAAAGTTTTCTTAACAGATCGATCATGCATGGTGAGTTCTCTTGTATTTTATACTATTGTAATAAATTAATTATTAGCTTTAGGATTCTGGAGTTGGGGTGTTATTGTTGGTATTAGAGCATGTTTAGATTGAACCTTAGAAACTAGGTTTAAATAAACAATGTTAACATGAGAATTATGATAATACCTTATGGTATTCGAGAACTTTTACCATTATAGAGTGTAACACCCTGAAATTTTATAAAATATTTCCCTTTAAATAAATTTTTCTATCAATGGATTGGGTTAAACCCAACACTGATTTTAAAAAAATATTGATACACTATTAAAATATTATTATTTAATGTGATAATTATAACCTAGCCATTAATTTGGTGGTTATGAGTATGATTAAATAATTTATGATATATATATATATGTGTGTGTGTGTGTGCGTGTGTGTTTCTTACTCAATATAAAATTATTGATAAATTCTCTATAAATAATCATTCAATTTTTAAAAAAGTCATTTTATTCATTAAAAATACGTTTTCACCACAAATAATTTACTTATGAGTAAATATTATAATTAATTTATGCACATTTTATAAATTTTATTTGAAAAAATTAATTTTATTTTTTAATTCAGCATGTTAAAATTATCTTAAGATGAATTTTCTAAGAAGATTTATTTTTCAATGAATATTGAAAATATTATTTTTTAATTATATTTTTATTTTAAAGTATTTGAAAATTAAAATTATATTTTGGTTCATATTAAAATTTAGTTAGTTCCTTTTTATATAAAATAATTCAATTATGGTTTTATATATGGATTAAATACTTGAATTTAGTATAATAACATTTTATATTTAAAAATGGAAAATTTATAAAAAACCAATTTTCATAGCACTTTATCTGTTTAATTTCAAATTAGATTCTATACTTTTGTGTATTGAATTTTTAAAAATTTATTCCATATTTTTATTAAGTGAGTCCAGATTTATTAAATATATGCACTTTATTTTTGGTTAATATAAATAGGGAATTTAGTAATTTTTGTTACCACGGTAAAGGGAAAAACTGGTAATTAGAGGTTAAAAATAAAATTATAAGGACAATAAAGTTACCTTGAATCTTTTATAAATACTATTGGATGCTTATATCTAATCCATAATCATCCAAATATAGAATTTATGACCTTTTTTGGACACTTGGATGGGTTTATGACTTTAAAAATATTTTATTTAAAGAAAAGTCAAACATGACACCTTTTTGTTTTTAATAACTAAAATATTTTTAATATGGAGTTATCTTGAGTAAATACTCAGATATAAATATTATTTGTAAATATAAATTATTTATCTTCATCATGGAAATTAATTTTTTTTAATTTTTTGGGAATATAATTACCTTAAATTCTTACACAATGCTAACACAATAATTATTCAATTAAAGGAAGAGTCAAATAAATGATATTACAAATATTAAAAGTACTATAATATGAGACAATTTATATGATCCAATAATTTTATGGATGAACATGACATGTTAGGGATGTATTAAAACATTTTTTTTTCATATTATATTATTTACTTAATGTTATTAAATTCAAATAAATTAATAGTGTCCAAATTGATAATAATGATATTTTATGAAAATAATATTTTATTAAATTATTATAAACTAGAAAAATATTAAATAAGAAAAATGGGATAATATATGTTCTACAATTTTATCCTCTATGAATTTATAGGCCATGTGGAAGAATTTCTCCCTACAATAGTCTTATTATAATTTAATGTTTTGTGAAATTTCAAAAGAGACCCTCACCTGAATTATAAAAGGGTCCCTACTTCATCAGTTATTTAAACCATTTTGAGCCTTATAGCTCAACCATTACCTCCCAAATTCTATTCTCAACTTTCTTATTCAAATTTTAAAGATTTTTATCTTTCCAAAAGACCAACCCTAGAGCCCTTTAGATGATATCTAAAGGAGTTGTTTCAATGGAGAGGAGGTTAAATAACATTCAAAGGATGTCAGACCTTATGTAATAGATTTTCATCTAAATTTTATTTATATAGGATTCATGCCTTATACACTACATGTTTCTTTTATTTGTGGTGTATATACTGAAAAGAAACGTATTTTATGAATCTTATCATGAAAATTATGTGATATACATATCCATGTAAATTTTATTATTTCATGGGTCTTATGACTTAAATGATATCAAACTAGTAAGGGTTTATTTCACAATCTCATCATTATTCCATACTAATTATGTACCAACTAAGGAATATTTATCTTTTATGTCGATGTTTTCTAAAAGTTTTTTAAAATATGTTTTCATTATTCTTATAAAAACTTTAATATCATTTTTACCCATGTTTAAATTTTTACAAAATAGTTGGAAAGATATATTTTTACCATTTTACAAACATGGTTCTTTATGAAATTTTTGAAATAATATGGAAGAAATATTTTTTAACTTATAAATCATGAGTGTATTTTCCCACCATAATGAAACCTTAATTATTTAAAGCATCCTTTATAATTTTATAAGTTTATTTTCAAAGAAAATGTTTACATTTAAAATTGCACAATTTTTTTTTGAAAAGGGAAGTTATTTTAAAATAGAAAAGTAATTTTCCTCAAGAATTATTCCAAGTAATATTTAAAAATAACTTTCTATCAAATATGAAATCCTTTGATGTCATTTAAGATTTACTGAGTATATTATACAATTAAACCATCATTATTCATTTTATTTTTGGTTTATTTTTATGATGAAAATGTATTTATGAAAACCATTAAATTTCCACAGGTTATACATTAATGAAATGATGAAATGTTTATGAGACCCATTTATTTTTTATAGGTTATGTTATGATGGAATGTTTATGAAACTAATATAATTACATGGGTTATGATTTGATGAATATTTTATAATATTTTGGAACACATATGTATGGTTTTAATTATGTGACATTGGTTACGTAGTAACCAAGGATGGTGGTTATGTTATAACCAAGGATAGTGGTTAAATTATAACTAATGTTGAGTGGGGCCTATATCTCCATAAAATTCATTGAATAAATATGGATTAATCATGAGATAAAAATGTTATTCAGGAACCTGATTTCATGTTTAAAATTTTATTTTTGGATCTTGTTTTTAGGTCTATAAGTTTATGTGTGGACCTGGATCCATAAGTTTATTTGTGGACCTAGATTTCATGTCCATAAATTTATGTGAGGGTCTAATTTCATATCCTTAAATTAATGAGTGAACCTATTTATATTTATACATGTTCACAAAGTTATATGTTTATGAAAAAATTCCATATCTTTTGTCAATGTTATGATCTCATGGATTATGTTGTTTGATTCCATCAGGATTAATGTATTATGAAATGCTAATATTTATTCCATAAATCTTATTTTTTATCTATGATAGATTGGGTATGAACTTTTTAAGTTATGATATCATACCCTTATTCTTATCTTATGCTTGAATATGACATTTTATTCATATATCTCATGTTTACCGTTATTGAGCATCTGATCTGACCCTTTTTTATCCCTAGGTTGTGAAGAAAGGTTTTATGTAGGGTATGTCTATAAAGAGTACTAAAGGTGGAGGTATTTATGGGAGTTGTTTAATATATTTCATTAAATAAGAGGATTATGCATCAAGTCTCCAGTAACACTAAACTTATATCATACTTGGGAATGTTTTTTACAATGTATTGAATATTCATATACTAATATGTAATGTTTATATATGAATATCATGGGTTGTTATAGTTGGTATCATTGGAATGTTTTTTCAACCTCTGGATATTAGAGTTAGAGAAATTTAGTGAAACCCCTAGGTATAAGTCTATGTATTGGATACCATCCTAAAGTTTTGGTAAGGAAGATATTATGTGATTTTCTATAAAATTACATCCCAGTCTAGATACTATTCGAGGATGTGGTTTTGGCATAGTTGTACCTAGGGGTAATAACCCTAAAAAGGTATAATTGAGCTTGACTCGATCATTACCTAGTACACGAAAATGGGTCTTTTTTCACACTTGATTTGACACTTCTAGGGAATATTATTTTGGTTAATCAATATTTTTTTATGAAACATTATGAAGGATTTGAATAGTTGGTAACCATGGATAACCTAAGTCAAACATAAGGTTCCGTAGATTGAAAAGAAGGTTTTTTTATTTATACATCTTATATATAATTATGTGGTTTTACACTTTGATTATGATTTATCACATACTGCTTTTGGTTTTAGATAATGGATGGAACCATGATGATTCAAATTAAAGGTGAATGTGATGGACAATGGAATTATTTTCCTTTTGAGAAACCAAATAAAATGGGAACTAGAAGGAGAAACCTTAATATTATATATAATTAGAAATCTCATAATATTATTAACATTATCAACATAAGTTAATTTACTAACACACATAACAATAGAAAAAGGGAGTTTCTTGATGACTATAGAGTAAATAAAGTTCAATTTTCATCATGTTAAGAATTTGGGAAGAATCATGGATAAGAATGACTCAAAAGAACAAGAATATGTTTTGGGTGGGGAGAATAAGATAATAAAGAATCTAATTTACATGATAAATTAAATGGTTAATTTAACACTATTAATGGGGATAATTGTTTCCTTAAGGTATCATCGACGATTGAATGTTTGAAATGTGTAAATTATGCATTATGAAAATTAATGTCCAAGGGGAAAATATAAATAAAAAGATCAACAAGGTTTTACGAGTAATGGTTTTTTCATTGATTCTGAAGTTACTATGAATTAAAAATGAATGTAAATTAGTGTCAAGGAATAATATAATGAATCTTAGTTAATGGATTAATAAAGAAGTGGAATGTTTAAAATTATTATTTATTGGGATTTGAAAATTATGTTCTAAAAGTGTTTTATAATTAATATTTTAGATTATAAGAATCATAAAGCATATATGGATTGTTTCTCATTTGTTTTTCTTTAATGAATTGAAATTATATTTTGAACGGAACCAATAACCAATAAAAGCGATTTAGTAGCAAGATGATATTATTGTAAAACACATGATTTTGGGAAATATAACCATTAATATGTGTCCAATGTGAAGATAATAATGTTTAGTTGTAATAAATAGTCGACTGAATCTTTTGGAATAGTATTGGTATCCTTAAAATTGGTTAGTTATTTGATAAAAAAGTGAATTAAGTCATCGTTAATAGAGTTTATTACATTTTGGATTTAAGTTGTATATTCAATAGTCTGTGGTTTTTTTGGAATAAATATAATATTAATTTTTGTAATCATGTATGTTTTCATTAAGGTTTTATGGTAATTTTGTTTATTACCATGTTTCAAGTGAATATATGGACAGAGTGTTCACATATTAGGTTTGTGGAATTAAGAGATAATTTTTTGGATTAATGTGATGTTGATTTTTGAATCATAGTGAATTTATTTATAAATTTGTGTCCCTTGAATATAATTAATTTTTTTTTTCATATATTTTTTTGGAATATTATATGGATTATTTTCAGAGTTAGGCACGTAGACGACATTAGATTTTGAGGCTTGGTGTGCCCATAATTAATATTTGGAAAATATTAAATTTATTAAATGCACGTATACACAATTTTCCTAAAAAAGTAGAATAACTTCTAAATGGAGGTTCAGATCGGAAATATAAGGCCCCTATTGAGTTCAGAGTGTTTGTTTTACCCTAGACATGATATAACCTTTGAACGTGTTTGACATTAGGGTTGAAGCGTGATCATGGGAGATGTTTAAAATAAGGAAAATTAATAAATTAATTTATTTAATTACCCAACCTAATAAGAATAATATAAGTATGAAATTATGGCATAATCTCAAGGTTACCTGCAAAAACCCTAGAGATCTAGAGGAGCGATTAGAGGAGCTTCCATTGGAGAATGAAAACAAGATCAAAGATCCACAACCAACATGCAACAGAATTCAAGGATCTTGCTGATGATGATGAAACCGATTCATCATTATTCAGTGATCGATCTAAATCAATGTTTTATATTGATTTGTTTTATTTCCTCCCCATTATTTATTCCTATGATGAACGTGAATAAATAGACCAATGGATTGATTTACAGATCGATCGTATTGCGGGATGGGTTTATTTGCGGGGATTTATTAGGGGAATTGTTTATTTATTTTTGGTTATTCATTTGTCATTCTAATGTAAATGAATCAAGTAAAAATGAACATGGATAAGATTAATTCCTCTTTGCATATTTTTTGGATTTCTACCACCGTTTTGGTGCATTAATCATCAGTGCTTCATTTGACTGATTGTTTGACCAAAATACTATTAAATAAACCATTGCACACCCATTTCTTAGTGCAACGGTTTGATATCATAGATCTAGGCTCAGTAAATCATGGGGATTGTATGATGACAGAAGTGGAAGAGGATAAGACAGATTTAGGGATACTTTATTTCATGTTCTTCAGCGTGAAGTGATGGATGAAACAATAGGGTGTTTTATGAATGGTTTTGATGGCCGGATTGCGGTTTTTGATGATGTAAGGGCTTGGTTTTTTTGTACTTTGGTTTTTGGAGTAGGGAATGGGCATATCAAAGACCAGAGAAGCATAAAAAGTCACACATTCCAGATATGGGATTCTAGAAAATACCATAGTACACAATGTTTATTTAAGATCTACACATTGTGTGGGATGCCCTGGCGTAACACTAGGGTTTAGTGGAGAAGTTAAGTATCACACAACATGTATCCCAATCACACAACATGTGACCCTTACCAGTTGTCTTGGAGTGTACTTGGGATGGTACATAGACATGGTAATGGAAAAATACATGACTAGCCCAGGAATAGTCATCCATACATAGACACCGTTAGAAGTACATGGGCAAGGACATACTGTGTACTCTATCACTGACATGGAACGATCCACGTTACATGGTAAGGAACCGATGTTGAAGGGACATTCTGTGTAATCCTAGTACATACTGTATTATCCTTCAAAGAAGGATTAGATACCTTGTCCTATTCAGCTTGGAAAAGTTTCTTTAGGGTGCGTAACCTTGATCCATTCCCAGAGGGTTAGTATGGAATCATATCCTATACATAGGATATTGATCTGTTTGGTGGGAATTCTTGGATATAGTCGTTAGAATCCTTCCGTGAGGCCCAAAGTGAGATCCTCTATAATCATATTTAATTAGGTAGAGTTTTTGGTATCTTCATGATCAACACTACGTAGATATCGATCCTCAAATAAGTGGGTTATTCTGGATTAAGTTGTTAGTATACCTCATGTCCTTAGGTATAGACTGGTTATCTAAAGTACATGCCCAGATAGAATGTTTTAGGTGGAGGATACGGTGTGTACACAACTATGGGACTAGGTTATACATTATGGGTGAAAGGGAAATCTAGATTTAACATGATGGAGTCATGTATTGGAGGTTGTAGCCGATTATTCATCAGTTAGCTTGCATGACCCATGGTGAAGTGGATGGTATGAGTTTTTAGTTCCCTATAGTGGTGGAGGAGTATGAGAAACTATTTAATAAGGATGTTCCAGGTTTAACTCTCCACAAATAGATAGAATTATACATTGATATTCACTCAAGGAAAACCCTGATATCTGAACTAGCATATCGAATGTATCCCACATAGTTTTGTAACCTGAGGGTGCAGTTGGAGGACTTCCATAGGAAGATTTTTGTTAGAACCACTGTTTTAACCTAGGTATTGTTCACCAAGAATTCAGGAGAGATAATGAGTTTATTTGTAGACTAAAATCACCTAAACTAGGTGATTGTGAAGAAAAATTATCCACTACTGAGGATTTATGACCTTTTTGATCAACTAAGAGGGGAATAATGGAACATTACTCATGCGTATGTATGCCCTACTGTCTCTATGATTGTAACATTGGATAATTTTCATTACCATCTTTCAAGATTATATTTAAAAATTTTATGTGATGTATAAATATGATAATTATGTTATGATTATTATTTTGGAGATTTTTATATAATTACGTCATTGACCATAGTCAACCTATCAATGTCAATTTTGATACATTAGTCGAATATGGTCAAAACATATAACTTAAACCTTATCGATTAAGTAATTTTATATAGCTTGTTTATAAGTGAATTAAAAGTAATAATAAACTTGGAAAAGTTTTAGAAGATTGTATATAATTAATATAAGTTTATTATTTAGGAACATAGACAAAAAACAGGAAAAATCGGACTCGAGGTAAGAGGTTTCATCTCAATTTACATTCTATTGAGTCTTAATTATTATCATGCATATAGTTACTTTTATATGGTGTATCTACTTCCCATTTATGTATTTGATTATTCTTATCCTTAAACTTATAGGGATTTACATATCCATTTGAGTATCTCTCTGTCATGGGGTTTATGGTTTCAAAGTTACCAAAGCGTTAGTGGATTGTTGCCACAATTTACCTTCATTGTGAAATTTTTCATCTTATACGCCTATATTGTTTTATAATGTGTATATAATGGTTCCTTGAAAATTTATATCATGAATATAATTATTTTTCATGATATTCTACATTTCATTTAATGATTATTTTTTCATGGGTTTTATGGTTTCAAAATTACCAAAGTGGTACGGGATTGTTGTCACAATTTGCCTTCTCTGCGATGTTTGTTATGTTATAGACCTATATTTTTTTATAAGGTGTACATAATTCCTATTTTAAATATAATATCCCGAATCTTATTATTTATAATTATATTCTACGTTTCATTTAATGATTTTTCTTTCTTGGGTTTTACGGTTTCAAAGTTACCATTGCGGTAATGGATTGTTGTCACAATTTGCCTTCTTTGTGACGTTTGTTATGTTATACGCCTACCTTATTTCATAATGTGTATATAATACCTCTTTGATATGTTATATTATCAATCAAATTATTTATCAAGATATTCTATGTTTCATTTAACAATTTTCATTCATGGGGTTTACGGTTTCAAAGATACCAAAACAGTAATGGATTATTGTCATAATCTTCCTTCTTTGTGACATTTGTTAAGTTATAAACCTATATTCTTTTATAATGTGTATATATTACTTATTTTACATGTTATATCATGAATATCCTTATTCTCATGATTTTATATGTTTCTTTTATTGTTATTTTATTCACAAGGTTATTGATTCAAATGTTTTAAAGTGGAATGGGATGCTTTGGAATGTTTAAAGATTATTTTCCCCAATAATGTCTTTAATGATATTTTAAGGTAATTTCCCTCTATAAAATTCAACAACACTTGTTTTTAATTATCTTAAACTAGGGATATTTTTTATTGATACAAACCTTATTCATTCTTTGGATGGATTATGATTATTTCAAAAATATTATAATGAAACCCGTTTCTTTTCCATGGGTTGATTATGTCCTAAAGATATTGTTATGAAACCCATTTCTTTTCCATGGGTAAATCATGTTTAAAAGATATTATTATGGAACCAATTTAATTTCCATAGATTATTCATGTTTCAAAGTGATTGTTATGGAACCCATTTCCGTTCCATGGGTTAATCGTGTTTCAAAGAGATTATTATTAAACTCATTTCTTATCCACAAGTTAATCATATTTCAAGAGATTGTTATAGAATCCACATTTTTTCCACAAGTTAATAAAGGGATTATTGGTTTCTATAGTGAATAAATTATAATAATTAAAAAAATTTTAAATAAAAAATTGTAATAATTCAACAAAAATATTAAAAATGAATAAATTGTAATAGTGAAACAAAAAATTTAAAATGAATGAATTACAAAATTTTTAAAAAAATTATTAAGGAAATAATTATTAATAAATAATTATAATATTAATATATATTAATTATAATTAATAATAAATAATATAAATTAAACATAAATATATAAAATGAATAAAATGTAATAATTGAAAATATATTGACGTGTTATTCATTTTTAAGATTTTTTATACATAATTATTCATTAATACATTTAATATAGAAATATATTCATAAATATTTCCTAAAATACGATTTATATAATAAAAAATATTCATTATTTAAATTAAAAGTCATATATTTAGTGAAAAAAGTTTTATAATTAAAAATTAATATTAATTAAAAATATTGACTAATTACATCGAGTAATGGAAGTAATTGATTATCATTTGATTTTTCAATTTAACATATATCATATGTATGTTATACATTGATTTCACATACATATATGTAATTAATGCATTTAATGCACAAACAAATATTTAAGTAATTAATGAAATCTTATATAGAAACACACACACCTAATATTTATGTAATCTATTCCAATTTTAGTATTCATTTTAGAATGTAATTATAACATGATACATTTAATATATATTATTTATTTTATTATTAAATATATATATATATATATATATTTAATATTATTAAAGGTAGATATTAATTCATTTTTAATATTTTTAATATTTTATTTTTTTAAATTTTTGGGAATTTAATCATTTTATATTATTTATTTATAAATATTTATTTACTATGTTCTAATATTTTCAATATATATTCATCTTTATTTCAATATATATATATATATATATTTAATAATTTATATTTAATTAATAAAATTTATCCATTTTTTCAATATTGTTAGTGTACCCATTTTTAATTATTCAATTTCACTCATTTTTAACATGCATACATTTAAGATTTTATATTAATTAATAATGTAGAAAAAAATATTTGTAAATAAATATTTGTAAATAAATATTTGTAAATAAATATATTAATAAATATATATATTTATAAATAAATAAATGTATAAATAAATATATTAATAAATAAATATATTAGTAAATAAATATGTTTATAAATAAATATATTTAAAAATAAATATACTTATAATCATATATTTACTATATTTATACATTTATATATTTATAAATATAAATAAATAAATATTATTTTATAAAAAAGTATTCATATAATTATAAATAAATATATATATATTTAATACTGATAAAATTATAATAAATTTATTTAAACAATGAATATATTTACTATATATAATTATATATATATATATATTTATATTTATCAAATATATTTATATAATTATATAAATATATATAATGATAGGAATATAAAAATATATATAATGATATGAATATATAAATATATAAATTTTACTTTTTTAAAAAGTATTTATATAATTATAAATAAATAATTATATATTTAAATAATTGTAAAATTATAATAAATATATTTAAATAAGGAATATATTTACTATACTTATATTTATGTATATTTATTATATATATATATAATTATAAAAATATATTTACAAAATTTTTTCCTTATTATTATAATTATAAAACTTTTAACATTGCTGAATTTTTATCGCTGATAACGATGTATTTTATCAGTGATTATTAATTTAGCATTGATAAAAAAGATCTTTTTCCGTGCTTTTATGGAAGTGTTGATAAAAGTGTCCTCAGTTTATTTAAATAACCCTAATCAGTCATGAACCAGATGAGATATCTGAAGCTTTATGTGGAAGCCACGTGTTGCTGGCACTACTCTTCAAATCCAAGCTCAAATCAAGGCTCAACAATTCCAAGACTTGAATCTAGGGATCAAACAATTCAAGGGTTGAGCGAATCGAAGGATCAAATGAATCTAGGATTTTGTGATATCTCTACTTTCTCTCGGACAATCCAAAGTTTTAATCCAAGGTATTTTATTTTCTCCTCCTCCTCACTCATTGATTGTTAGTTTAGCGATATCTCTTTGAATTTTTTATTCATTATCTCTTTGTCACACCTTGGCCTTGGACACACCCTTATTTTATTCATTTCTTGGCCATAGATCTTTTCAGTTGGGGTTCAGGTTGAGAGCTATGTAAAATTTTCATATTTTAAAATTTTTTGGTGAGTTTTTGGCTTGCACATGGTTGACGCTCATTCTGGAAGATTATACAACCAAACCGTGCGGCCTGCCCTGTGTCTAAAAATAATAAAGTTAGATGAAAAATAAAAATTCAAATTAAAAGAGTGATTAATAATAATAATAATGTTATTATTATTTTTAATATTAAGAAAATTATTTTTATTATTATTAATTATTATTATTGTTTTTATTATTATTATCTATTTATTTTAATCTATAATTAGTGAAATGAAAATGAAAAAAAGGGAAAAAGAAAGAAAGGAAAAAAATGAAATCCCAACAACCCCCCTTCCTTTATGCGGTGCATCCCCCCGTAAGTGCTGTGCCCAATGACCCTAGCCAGCTCTTTTCCTCTACTAGCGTGCGGCCCTCCAACTTATCATCCACCAATGTGAGGCCCTTCAGCCTTCCTTCCTGATGTGCAAAACATGGGTGATCAACCCCATACCTTTCTGAAACTACCTCCTCTCCGGCCGATGTTTCCCTCGTCAGTGTCCTCCCCTCTCCGGCCGTGCCTCCCTCAACGACACCTACTTCCTCTAGTGTGTAATTTTTACCAATTTTGTTCTTTTCTTCACTTTGGATGAACCCTAGATTTTGGGTTGATGTTTGTTCCAGTTTTATTTGAATCTAGGGTTTGTGGTTTTTTGATAGAGGCCTATTAATCCTCCTCTAAGAGTTTCATCGTAATCACACCCCTTTGAGGTAGGCGATTCCATGTTTTTCTCCTTTCTGAAGAAAATTATTAATTCTTGAATTATTTAATGAATTTTTAAACATAATTCATAGATTTACACTACACTCAATTATTTTATCTTATTGTTTTAAATTTTTTAGAACTTGTTAAAAATAGCCTTTGATGTGATTCCTTAATTATGCTTATGTATTGGTGCACTTAACATTTATCATTTAATGTCTGTCAATTTCTTGAGATGAAATCAAGCCTTGGTGATATATTTGTCTTTTGAAATGTTTTTGTAATTTATTTTTAACTTA
Organism: Viscum album; assembly: GCA_963277665.1. NCBI lineage: Eukaryota > Viridiplantae > Streptophyta > Magnoliopsida > Santalales > Viscaceae > Viscum > Viscum album. Next base: position 239,503,209 of record OY728137.1, read on the forward strand.
TGAATTTGAGTTTGTGTGTAAATTGGATGCTTACAATAAATTTTTAAATATGTGTCGCACCTCTCTAATATATTGAATTAGTTCAATATATTGTTTTCATTTGAATAAGGTATGTTAAAAATCTTTATTCTTTAGTGATTCCATACTTGAACATTGTTTGATAAATTTTTGTGCATTTTTGTGTGATTTAACATGATTTATGGAATATATATGTGGTGTGGAAGTAGTTTAAAAAATTATTGGTTATGAAATTGTTATGAAAATGGATTTTTTGTGTGAAATTTGGGTATGATCAAGGTGTAAAACCTTATTGGTCTTATTTAAATTGTTTAAATTATTTATTGAATTGTTAATTTTGTGAGAACTAAATTTGGAAAATGTTTTAGTGTGTGTTTTATTTTAAAGAGAGGAATTTTAGTGTGTTTTGGTGTAAAGCCTCATGATGCTTCTTGTAAATGTTTTATAAATTCTTTTAATAATGGTGGTTTTCTTGCGTAAATTATAAAAATGGTTTAAAAATGAAATTTATAAAATTATGCATGATTGAAAGTTGGAGTAATTTTGGGAAAACATTTGTCTTAAGGGATTATTTGGCATATTTTGTAAGATAGTGTATTTTCTTCAAATATGGGAAAATATTTTATGGAAATGTATTGGTTTTGAAACTTATAATCCCGCTTGCAACCTTCAAGTGTGTTGTGTATGTTCACATATTGGTTTTTTGATAAAGTTGTATTTGAAAAAAGGCTCGTTTGGCATCGCAAATATAGAAGTGATATTTGGTGTTGTTTCAGAAGAGTTTTTCAAGTGCTTTTAGTAAATGTATTGGGTTATGTAAAGCTAAAGGACCTATTGGAAACACTCATGTTTTCAAGGAAAAGTTTTTAATGTCTAAAAGAAGTAATGAACCAATTGGAACAATACATTGTGGTCGGAAATGAAATATGTTTTTGAAAGGGTAATGCCCGATTAACACGTTGAAATGTTTTAAGAAATGATTTATGGTATTATCTGTGTGATGCCCTGGTTGGCACCTTGGGTGATGTGAGAAGTGTATTTATATATTTATAGTGGGAAACTTTATCTGGGATTTCCCTTTCATGGGTTATCATATAAGTGATGTCCGTGTTTGGGGTAGGGAAGTGCGGTGGTGGTAGGTATGGTGAGTTACGCATGTGAGGGAATCCCACTTACACTGCTTACTATTACCATGGGTTCCTAGGTCTCTATTTGGGGAATCAAGTGACAATTTTTGACCAACCCCTATTAGATGGGTTGGTACCCTCTAGATCACAGATAGTCCATGTGGGATGTGCACTGGATTGATCAGTTTAGGGCAGCCAATGGTTATTGACTTAGGGGCCGCGCCATACACTGACAAGTTATTCAAAACCTAGTAAATCCAGGGGTTTTCTTGGGATGTTTTGGATCATCCATTGTTACATTATTTATCTGTTTGTTTTTACCTCTCTACTTTTGGTTTTTTAATCACACTGGTAGTCTGTTTTCAACATTTGTTAGTTTTTTTCAACTTTCCCTATTTATCTGTTTCTTACTTAGTGAGTCTTTACTTATTTGGGGTTTTGGTTTTTAAAATTGCTAACTCATATTTTGAAAATGGAAGTGTGGTGTGGGTTGTTTTAAATATAAATTCACGTTGTTTATTAAGTGTGAGAACCTATTATTATAACTGTATTTCAAACTAGTGTTAATGGATTGCTTTGAGAAAGGAAGATACAAGGATTCCCTATTTTACTTTTTGAATTCATACTAAGCATTTTGATGCTCATGAATTCTTTATATTTTCAATTTCAGGTTCCTCTAGTGTTGGATACCTCTTGCAGCAAGTGTGGATCTGTGTCAGGTGGTGACACACGATGTCACTTAGAGGTACATTTGTCTGCACAACTTTATTTTATTTAACCTGTTATTGTTATCTATTTGTTTAGTTATTTTTATTTATTTTTCTTTTATTTTGGGATTAAATAATTCTCACTTGTATATTTTGATTCCCTTCAACAGTTTCCCGCCTATGGGGGATCGGGAATGCCCTTCTGAACATGCTGCGGACTGGCTCATGTGACCGGTTCAGGGTCGAACCAGGTTGGTTCATGGAAAAATTGTATCATAGATGACCCATTTTATTTGGGGTGTCTGGTAGATGGAGTTTAGGACTATTGGGACTTTGGAGGTAGGTACGGTAAGGGAATCGTGAACCCTTACTTGTTCTTAACCTCAAGTCGATAGGGGTAGTCTGGGTTTGAGTCTTCTTCTTTTGTTTTAGTGTGAGGGATGACAACGGAGGCAAGCCAGTGTTTCATCATGATTTGACATGGATTAGTGACCAATGTTGTTCCCGAGTACACAGTTTAAGCTCCTCCTGGTTGTTGATGTTTACTTGGGACATGGCTCACTATCATGTTGCTGGGTTAAGATAACTACTAGTTCCCCATTCTAGTTATGTGCAAGTCATGGTTCAATTTGGCTCTAGGGGGAGTAAGTGTATTTTTTTAAATGAAAAAGGTTTTAAAAATTAAAATTATTCCTTTTTAATGGATTTAAATTGGTAATATGGGTTTTAAAATTTAAATTGTCTTAGTTTGAGAATTTTCTAAATGTTTGGAATTGGTAAGAAAATGGATTGGGTGTGACCCTTGGTTCTATTTAAGGGCATTTTCGCATGTGAGGGTATGTGTGTGGAAAGTGTGTGTTGGCACATATAGATGAAAGTAGATGAACACATGTTCAATGGTTCCTGAGATTACTTGAGTGTGTATTTTAAACTAAAGTCTTGGACTTGTTTTTCTAAACTAATCTTGAATGGGGAAATGATTTTAGAAATTGAATTGGTTTAAAAAGTGGGTTTTGGTATTTGGAAAGTGACCTTGAAAGAAGGAAATTTTAAAATTTAAATTGAAAAGGAGATTTTGAAAAGGGAATATTGGGCTATTCTTGTATGCACTTGGATTATCAGGATGTTGTTTTGGATTGAGCTATTCTTCCCGATTATGTTTCAGATTGATGTTGGATTTGGTGTTATGTTTCTCATGCTATTCATAAAATGCCTCCCAAAAAAGTTTCCAAGATTTCTAAGGTGTCACACCTAGTTTCTGATTCTTGTCAAATGATACCTATCCTTTATGGTGATCGAGGTATGTTAGAGGTAGTGGAGTGGATTTAATAGGTCGATCATGTCTTCAAGGTATTGGGAACCCCCAAAATATGTCAGAGTGTGTGCTGTTTTGGTTGTGTTCGAATGTCCAGCTTTGGAAGAATGAGAGTTGTTTGCCTCACCGTCAATGAAAGTGGGAATTACATGGGATATATTTAAATATTTCTTTGTCTGATGGTTCGTACCTTAGGAGGTGAAGATGAAGAAAAGGGAAGAGTTCATGGGTATCCAACAAATCTAGCAGTCAGTGAAGGCCTATGCAGACCACTTTAAGGAACTAGTTTCCATTTCTTCAGAGGTAACATCACAGGATTTCATGAAGACTTCTATCTTCATTGGGGGTCTTCGTCCAGAGATCAAGGAGTATATCCTATCTTCTAAGGACCATAATTTTGAGATGATGGTAGATGAAGAATTCCTAGTTGAGTTGGTTTTCGGAGCACAAACGGTTGACATTCCGGTATATCTTACTACTCATGAAGGTTCCCCATCTAGAAAGAAGCATATGTTGGAGGAACTTGTTCCTTAGGAGTTATCTATATTGGTTTTGTATTATAGTCCATGAAACCATCCATTTGTGTGCAACCAGTGTGGCTGGTTTGGGAACTCGAAGCTGTCATGTCACATCCCTCTGAAGACGTTCCATTGTTGCGGCTGTCTGGGTCATCTGGAGAAGTTTTGCAGAAAGCATCCCCTGAGGAAGATATTATGATCGGGGGATGGTAGCGCCTGACTATGAGGTAGGACATACTTCATCCATCAGATCCCTAGCCACAAGTCTTAGGGTGATGCTCGCACAGAGTCAGGAGTTGTCTAGCGTGTGAAGCGTCGGTCCGGGTTTTGTGTTTCGTGCTGGTGTTGGAACATTTAAATATTTTTCATTTTTTTCTGTTATTGAGGTTTTTATTCTATTGTAAGTCCATAGTTTCCTTGGGGAATTATTATGAACTTGTTCTGTTGTAATCCAAAGAGTCCTATTTGTATGAATATGGTTTTTTGAATCATTCATTTTTTAAAGTATCTTTGTCTCTTATATGGGTTGATATCGGTTTAGCTATGCTCATTTGGAGATATATGTTCTTGCGGAAGAATCGATGTTTGTATTTGGGCTCGAATTCACTGTTTGGGTTAAGTTATTTCCATGGGTCATTCCCTAGTGTAGGGGGTTTTGGCTTGGGCTGGGAGTTCCATGTTTCAGTAGAGGTGTTGCCTCACTCGTGCTATATAAGTTGGTTTGGATCAGTTGGCAGTTCCCACGTTAGCCCCTCTCCTCAGGGTGGTATGTTTGGGTTTTAAATTTCCGTTCTATTTTAGTTATTATGGTGTGGAGAACCCTCTCATTTTCCCCCATTATCTTATGCTGTGATCTCTTCTAGGTTTTTTGGGTGTGACTGGTGGAGTGAACGGTCTCCTCGAGGTTTGTGGTTTCTTTTGGATTCAATCAGGCATGGATTCAAGTTCTATCTTTCTTTCGGCCTGGTGACTTATGGGGGTATATTGTGTCTATGGTGGGGAGAATTGTCATACCTCAACCTTGGAAACACCCTTATTTTATTCATTTCTTGGTCTTGGATATTTCCGATTGGGGTTTGGGTTGAGAACACGGTAAAATTTCAGATTTTTAAAATTTTGGGTGAGTTTTTGGCCTGCACACGGTTGGAACCTAGTTTGGAATATTGTGCAGCAGAACCATGCATCCTGCTCTATGAATAAAAATAAATATGTTTTCCAAAAAATAAAAATAAAAATTAAAAGATTGATTAATAATAATATTAATAATGTTAATAATAATAATAATAATAATAATAATAATAAATAATTATTATTATTGTTATTATTATTATTATCAATTTATTTTAATGGGTGTTTAATAAAAATTAAAGGGAAAAATGAAACCCTATAAACTTCTCTTCCTCTATGAATTACAGACGAACCCCCTCTCCCTGTATGTGTTGTGCATGACCACCCCAGCCTACTCCACCTCTCCACTAGTGTCTGGCCCTCCATCCTACCCTCTACCTGCACACATCCCTCCGACCTTCTACCCTGACACATGCAACCTGGGTGGCCGACCACCAATCTCACTAGCACCACCTCCTCTCCGGACGGTGTTTCCCTTGCTGGTGTCCTCCCCACTCTGTTCGCGCCTCCCTTACCGGTTCCCACTTCCTACGATGTTTTATTTTTACCAATTTTTTTGGTTTTCTTCACTTTGGATAAACCCTAGATTTATGGGTGATGTTTGGTATAGTTTTCTTTAAATAGGGTTTTCAGTTTGTTCATAGAGGCCTATTCATCCTCCTCTGAGAGTTTCATCGCAATCTCAACCCTTTTAGGTATGAGATTCCATGTTTTTCTCTTTTTCGAGGAAAATATTAATTCTTGAATGCTTTAATGAATTTTTAAATGTAATAAACAACTTCACACTATAATCAATTATTTTATCGTAGTGTTTTAAAATTTTTCTGACTTTCTAAAAATAGCCTTTGATGTGATTCTTTAATTATGCTTATGTATTGGTGCACTTAACATGTTTGATTTAACGTCTATCATTTTCTTGAGATGAAATCAAGCCTCATTGAGATATGTGTATTTTTAAATGTTTTGGTAATTTATTTTTATTTTTTGAATTTGGTTTAGTGTGAAAATCAGATGCTTTCAATAAATTTTTAAATATGTTTCTCACCTCCATAATATATTAAATTAGTTTATTCTTGTGTTCCCATGTTTATAGAGTTTGTTAAAAATAGTTTTTCTTTAGTGATTCCATACTTCAACATTGATTGATAAATTTTTATACTTTCTTGTGTACTTTAAAAGGATTTATGGAATATATGTGTGGTGTGAAAGTAGTTTTCAAAATTATTGGTTGTTAAATTGGAATCAAAATGGTTTTTTCATGTGTAATTTGGGTATGATTAAGGTGTAAGACCTTATTGGTCTTATCAAAATTGTATAAATGACTTGTTGAATTGTGAATGTGATGCGAACCATGTTTGGAAAACATTTTAGTGTGTGTTTTATTTTAAAGAGAGGAATTTGAGTGTGTTTTGGTGTAAAGACTTATGACTATTCTTGGAAATGATTTATAAAGTCTTTTAATGATGTTCATTTTCTTACATGAATTCTAAAAATGGTTTAAAAATGACTTTAGAAAAGTACGCCTGATTGGAACTTGGAGTAAGTTTGGGTAAACATTTGGATTAATGAGCCATTTGGCATGTTTTGTAATATTGTGTATTTTCTTCAAAGATACGAACAAATTATTTTGTAAATGTATTGGTTTTGATACTTAGAATCCCATTTGTAACCTTTAAGTGTATTGTGTATGTTCACATCTTGGTTTTGTGATAAATTCGGATTTGGGAAAAGGCCCGTTTGGCATTGAAAATATAGAAGTGGTATTTTGTGTTTTTTCTGAAACAATTTTCAAGTACTTTTAGTAAATGCATTGGTTTATGTAAAACTAAAGGTCAGGTTGGAAACAATAATGTTTTAAAGTAAAATTTTTTAATTTCTAAAATAAGTGATGACTTGATTGGAACTTTATATTGTGGGTGGAAATGGAATGTGTTTTTGAATGGGTAACACCCGATCAACACATTGAAATATTTTAAGAAATGATTTATGGTATTATCTGTGTGATGGTCTAGTTGACACCTTTTGTGATGTGAGATGTGTATGTATATATTTATAGTGAAAAGCCTTATCTAGTATTTTTTATGGGTTATTGTATCAGTGTTGTCAGTGTTTGGGGAAGGCAAGTGCAGTGGGGGCAGGTAAGGTGAGTCACACATGCGAGGGCCTCCCACTTATACTTTTTACTATTTCCATGAGTTACTAAGAATATTTTAGGGGAATAAAGTTACAATTTCTGACCAATCCCAATTATATGGGTTGGTACCCCCTGGATCGCAGATAGGCTAGGTGGGATGTGCCATTGGATTGGTCAGTTTTGGGCGTCTAGTGGTTATTGACTTAGGGGCATCACCATACACCAAAAGGTGGTTCCGAACCGAGTATGTCCATGGGTTTTCTAGGTATTTTTAGGATCAACCATGGTTAATTTATTTTACTAATTGTTTATACCACTTTTATTTTTGTTTTTTGATCACACTACTTGTATTTTTTTAGCATCTGTCAGTTTTTTTCATCTCTACCTATTTATCTATTTCTTTCTTATCCAGTATTTCCTTGTTTGGGATTTTGATTTTTAAAATTGTAAGATAATATTTTTAAAATGGAAGTGTTGAGTGGGTTATTTTAAAAGAAAATATGTGTTTCTTATTAAAGTTTGAAAACCTAATTGTATAACTATATTTAAAACTAGTGTTAATGAATTGCTTTGGGAAAGGAAAAGACATGGATTCAGTGGTTTATTTTTGGAATTCCTAATGATCATTTTGGTGCCCATGCCTACTTTAATTTATATTCCTCTTTGTTTTGGGAATAAATCATTTTCACTTGTATGTTTTGATGCCCGGCACTAGTTTACAGCATATTGGGACCGGAAATGCCCTTCAGGCCATGTCACTGACCGAATCGGGTGATTGTTTCATGGTCAACCCAGGATGGTTCGTGACACTATTTATATTCATTATCCAACACTTATTTACCTTTGAGAATGAATTTATAATTTGGGTTTCTATGATTTTAAGTTTTTATTGGCCCTTTAATGGGTTTTATTACTTCCTTATAGTGTATTAATAAATCCACATACCAATTTCATCCTTTTTTCATATTAAGTTTAAATTTTTTGAACCTCCTTCCATGGAGATTTTTATTTTATGTTAAGTGTCATGGATTTTATCTCTTTATTTGGTTTCTTGATATCCTATATGAACACCCATATATATATATTCATTTTGATATATATATATATATATAATGAACACATTATTTCATGTTTATATGTATCCATATGAAATATAGTTAAGATTCATTCAATAAAGTAGGAAATAATTTTTTTCTTGGTTTCAAAAATGCATTCCAAGAGAGACTATTAATGTGTGATTTTTAAAATTTTGAATTTGAGGTATGTTTTGAACTTTTTAAAATTACTTTGATTCCCACTTTGTTATTTTGAATAATATTGAAAGAAAGAAGTTTTTTGTTGAAAATTAGTTTCAGTATCATGTGTTATAGATTTTTTGGTAACAGGAAATGGTTTTTATAAAATGTTGTCACAAAATATGAAAGCTATCTATATTAGTTTTTATGAGGTATGATTTTTTATTTTAAATATAGAGATTCTTTTGATGAGTGTTAGAATGATGTTTGAATATACATGTCTAGGTTACATTGATTATCGATTGATATGTTTTATGAAAAGGTGATCGTACCTCCCATTACTATCATAATAGGGATCGTATGCATCTTAGCGAGGGATGAGATATAATTACAATTTAGTCCCCAGCTAGATTTTATGGGTCCCCACTTGTATCAAATTCTATATGCGAGTCCAAATAGATAGGCTTGTTGTGGGTCTCTCATAGGTTATAAACATAGCGACTCATCATCATGCTTATTGGTGGTTCCAACCCAAGTATGTCCAAAGTCACCTCACAGGATGTTTTAGAATTTCCCAAGATTACATATGCTTCATTTTCTACTATTTACATGTATATTATTTTTGAATTACTCCACATTTAATATTGATCCATTATATAATGTGACCAATTTTTTATATTTTTTATTTGGTTGTATTGATTGATTCATTTTTTTAGATAATGTTTCATTTTATTATTATATATTATTCTTTATGAGTATGGTCATAAAAAATAATATTCAAGAACCCTAGAATATTTATAGAGTCTATAAGTATCGTTATTCAATAAAATATCAGTTATTTAGGTGAAAATATTTATTAATAGAATTTATAGAGATTAATGATATTCAATATACAATTAATATATAATTTAATAATTCATTAGGTTGTTACATCACTTGTTCCAAAAAATATAAAGGAGTTTATCAAATTCTATATATATTGGAATAATTATTAGAAAGTATTTTTAGGTATTCATCATTTTAGTTCTACATGTATTGGTTCCACCCCTAGGGATATTTTATTACCATCCACGTATATGGAATAACTATTTATTTATTAAAATGTTTTATTAATTCATTTTTATATCTTTTAGTTGATGGAATGAGAGTTTACTATACTTTTTTATCATATTGAGTTATCTTATTACTCCTTAATTTTATATATTATATTTTCATTTGTTTAGGGTATTTAAGAAAGGAATTATGGATCATTTTAATAGAGGTGGGACTAGACTTAGTTGGAGGATTTAAATTATTAAAAGTGGGATTTCTCTGATAAATTTAGATTTTAGATATGCCCTAAGGATTCATATATAATAAAATATCCCCACCGAGACCCCTTGATTCACAAACAAGAACATGTATACTCCCTCTGAATCTCAGCTTCAACATTCCATGAGATAATAACTAGGTCCAATGGTGTAATTATCACATATGGGAAGAATTACACCTTTTAGAGAATAAAATTGAGTACAAATGTCATCCTCATCAGCTTCATCTCCCGAATAGTTATTATTGCAACTTGTTGCTTGAGACTCATCACCCATCTCTTTTATTTTTATTGAACTAATCTGAACAATAGTTATCCCATGGATGGATTCAATAAACATAGTTGAATGTACACAAGATATGGAGGATGAGTCTCAATAAACAACATAAAATAATAATTTTTTGGGATATGAAGCTGATGGGGATAAACATTGTCTATAACTTTCACCTTTGGATGAATTTAGGTGATAACAACTGCTATAGTGGAGTGATTATTTTCTTAAATTCAATCACCCATTTTCTTAAAAGTATACTGAAATTACTTGAAATAATCAAATGGTGGGTTCCACTTATTATAATTATGTATAACTTTCACCTTTGATAATGAATATCTTCTCTGTATTTATTTATTTATTGTACAAAATGAATATTTTATGATCCTAATAGTATGGATATGAATAAAAAATGGGTACACACTAATCATTTGACAAAATAGTGTGAAGATGGAGTTAAAGAGTTCATAATGTTTGAAAAAGAGCATGCATATGACCCCTCTCAAATCCTTTGTTCATATTTATGTTGTTGTTGTTCAAGAAAAACCAGTACAGAAGAGTTGGAAGAAAATTTTATTTTTCATAGAATAAATAAAAGTTATAAATGTTAGACTAAACTACGAAAAAATTGAACATGCACACCAATTGGGATGTTACTGTGGTTTATGGATCATTTGATATGAATACGAGTGTAAGTGATGATAGTGATCACATGAAATAAATGAAAATGGAAATTGAAAATGAACTTAGTGATTGTCTAAAGTTGTTTGAGAAGTTAAATAGGTGTGAAAAGAGACCATTCTATATTGTTTTTACTAAATAAACAACATTGTTAGCTGTATTTAAGTTATATAATTTGAAATATGGAAGCAGATGGAGTGAAACAAGCTTTAAAAAACTACTTGGTCTCCTAAAGAATTTTCTACCAGAAGAAAATGAACTTTAATGCGAAACATATGAAACTAATTGAATGCTACGTTCAATGGGTATGATCTCTAAAAAAATATATATTTGTCCAAATGATTGTATATTGTTTCTAAAGGACCACGAGTCACTCAAAAAATTCCCTATGTATGGCGCAGATCGATAGAAGAAAAATAAATCAAGTCCTTCAAAAGATACATGGTATATTCCAATAATTATATGGTTTAGAATACTATATGGATGTCAAGAAACCGCAAGAAAATTCACATGGAATGGAGAGACAATAATTTAAGATGGGGACCTATTCCATCCAACATATTCTCCAAAGTGAAATAAAATTGATTTTGATTATCCAGAATTTGGAAATGAGATGAGAAACATTCGTCTTGCATTATCTATAGATGGAATAAATCCTTTTTGTGTATATAGTAGTACCCATAGTATGTGGCCCTTCATGTTGGTAAATTATAAATTTACACCATGGTTATGCATGAAGCGTAAATACATTATGTTTTCTCTTATTATATATGGACCAAACCAAACCAGTAATGATATTGATTTCTATTTTTCACCATTGATCGAAGATTTGAAATTGATGTGGGATATAGGTGTTACAATGTATGAATACCATATAAGTGAATAATTCACATTAAGGGCCATGTTGTATGGGATAATAAATTACTTACCTACTTATAGAAATTTATTATTCTATAGAATTAAAGTAATATTGGGGTGTCCCATTTGTGAATAATTAACCCACTTAGTTTTGTTGAAACATTCGTCGAAGACTATGTTTTTAGGAAATCATAAAATTTTCCTCGATGAAATAAATAATGACCCTGGATGATAATACTCAAGGGAAATATCGAACATGGTACAAAACCATCTTCACTAATGGGTGATCAATTATTCTATAAAGTAAAAGATATTAACACTATTTTTGTTAAACCATTTTTAAAAAACCTAATTAAATCATGTTATAAGAATAGATCAATTTTACTTGAATTATGATATTGGAATTTTTTTTATGTCAGAAATTTTATTGATTTCATGCATATGGAAAAAGTGTATTTGATAGTGTTACCGGAAAAGTACTAAATGTTCCCCAAAAAATGAAAGATGGATTCAAGGCTAGGTTTGACGTGAATGGAATGGGGATAAGGGAAGAGTTTACACCGATGAAGGGTAAAGGGTAGACTTTTCTTCCACCAATAACTTACACTATATCCATATGAGAAAAACTATAATTTTTTCCTTTTACTTAATAGTATAAAAGTGCTATAGGGGTGCCCATAAAATATCAAGAATTCCATGTTAATGAATAATTTAATGTAACAAGGACTGAAATCACACAACTATCATGTTTTTATGTAATATCTGATGCATGTTTCTTTTTGTTGAATTCTACCAAATTTTTTTTGGCATACATTAACAATAATTTTCTTATTTTTTGAAGACATGTGCAATAAATTTATAGACCCAATGAAGTTTCCAATCAAGAATAAAGAGGTTGCAATCATACTATGTGAATTCAAGATGTTCTTCTCACAATAATTATTTGATATAATGATCCACCAGATGGTTCACTTGGTTATAAAGTTTCATTTATATGGACCCATCCATTACATATTGATGTACCTTATTGAATGGTATATGGAGATTTTGAAAGGGTATGTCAAGCATCAAAGTTAGCCAGAAAGTTGTATTATAGAATGATATATTGTTGAAGAATATGTTGAATCCTATACCGATTACCCATTAGATGTTGATAGCATCAGACTCCCAAAGTCTCGTCATAGCCGATGCCTTATGGGATAAGGGATTTTTAGAAGATATATTGTACAATTACCTTCATAGAGCGGTAGAAAGAGAACCTTTACATTTTACATAATTTTGAAGATTTTGATCCGTATATTGAATCCAAAAAACCAATTCTTATAGATTTGAATCCAACAAGGGATTAATTATGGACATCAAATACACATAATCAATAGTTTATAGGATTGTTCTGAGATCAATTGTTTTAGGAGTTATCTGAAAATACAAATTCAATTTTTTAATGACTTCATTGGCTAGCCAGAGGACCAAATAAAAATTATATATCTTATACTGGTTTTGTAATCATTTGTTATATGTTATATAAAAAAGATTATGATGACTACAATAGGATGCAAAACAGTGGAGTTACTCTTATGGCCGAAGCGATGCATATATCTAGTTCCATGAACAGGAATCAAATTTATGAAAAAATGTAAATTTTTTTCATTATCAAATAGATATGTGAGTTGGAGTATATAATATTTCAAGTTCTGATTTTCTACTAAAAATGAGTTGATAATAGGAGTGCAGTGAAAGTTGATAAAATGGTATTCATAAAGGTTAATTTCAATATGGAAGGGGAAATGTATGATCCATTCATAATTGAATCATAATAAGTGAAATTATTTTATGTCTTAGATATAGTAAAAATGAATTTTTTAATTTTACTACTGTTGACTAAAACAATTTTTAGTTCAGATGAAAATTCAATCAAGGATGACCCTTTCATCAGGAGATCACAATAAGTTCATGTCAGTACCAATATAAATAATGTCTTTTATGTTATATAGGACCACAAATAGGGGATTCATACTCTTGATAGTGGATCCAAATCCCTACAACCTTTAAAAAAATAAAGAGAGTTTAGTGAGAAGGAAAAAGTGGGTTTTAATATACTATAGTTTTCCTGATTAAATTATATGTTCTCTACTACATTAAGACAATCTAAATTAAATGTTTTACTACTCATTAAGAAAATTTCTTCTTCACATGATAATCTTACCAATCCCACAGAAGAATATACTATAACCAAGGAAACTCTTTGGGAAGATTCAATGGTAATGTTACGATATACATTCTCTATTTTATTGAAAAATTATATAATGAAATACTAATTTTATTTTCAATATTCTTTATAGAGTTCATTTATTTTTAAACATTTATATGAATATTTCATGCCTTTATACACAAAAATTTCCACATTATTCGTCTCCCTTAAAACCTTTTCACCCATGTATTGTTGGCATTTATCACTTTACTTCAAGTTACCTCTATTTCCTTTGTAGGAAGGGAAATGATGCTTTATATGCTCAATAACATAGGTAATCTTGATGTTTCCATAGTAAAATAATTTTCCATATATTTAATGTATTATTTCATATTTATATTTAATTTATTTATTTTTAGTATTACTCTTATAAGAATTTGTTACCTATACAGGTGGATTCTTTTGTTCAAGTTGGAGTGATTTTTTTGAAGATCCTCATGCTTGTGAGATACTGGACTTCAAGGCTACAACTAGGATAATGAAAATAAGTAAATGGGTCAAGATATTATAAAACCATAATGAAAAGGTGAATTCATAATACTTATTTAATTAATTTTTTCATCATTTTATCTATTATGTGTAAGTTAATTTCCTTATCATTTTTTTCTAATATTTATTTAGTTTTTTCAAATATCTGTTGGGAGTTCATATTTTTATTTAAAAAATATATAACAAACTAAAAAAGATACAACATGTTCATTTCTGCCAATGTTACCATGCTTCTCATTTCCTTTCTTTGTTGAACTGTCAACACTATATATTGAGTCGATGTTCTTAGCCAAGAAACCTTTGTCATTATTGAAAACTAGAAGAGTATGGGGAGCTCCTATGCCTCTTGATTTTTTGGTGACATCATGTGATATATCAAGAATAAGAGCTTCCTCTAATATTCTATTTTTCAACAATGATAAAGGTTTTTCAGCTAAGAACATCGACTCAATATGTAGTGTTATCAGTTCGAAAAAGAAACAAAATGGAAATCATGGTAACATTGAGAGTTCTTATTGTTTTTATACTATAGGAAAACAATGCATAAGTCATTTGGGACATGTTGGAATCATCCACACCTCAATCCGACACACGGTGTGACTGGTATGATTCCATGTTCCTCTTTTTATTTGAAATTAACATTAATTTTATTAAAAAAGACAATTTCCATACTCAAAACTGAGTAAACACATTTAGATTTTTTGATACTTTAGAAAAATGTTTCATAAGTCATTTGTGACATTTAATATTTAGATGCACCTCAATGTGATGCATTATGTGAAAAATATTACTCTAAGTGTGCCTTTTTTTTAAATTGACATTTGTTTTAGAAAAAAATTAAACAAACATACTCAAAACCAATAAAAAACATTCATATTGTTTTAATACTTTATAAAAATGATCCATAAGTCATTTATAATGCATAAGAACTAGACTAACCTCAATCTAATACACAATGTGACCAGTATTACCCAAATTGTCGGTTATCAGTTTAAAATTGAGTTTTTAGTTCAAAAATTTTCACTAACTAAAAACCAATAAAATGTGATTTTATTGTATTTTTAATTTAGGAAAATTATTCATAAGTGATTTGTGACATCTAAGAATCAATATCACATTGATTTTAGTAAAAAAGACAATATACATACTCAAAAACAAGAAAAAACAATCATATTGTTTTGATACTTTAGGAAAATGATCCATAATTAATTTTTTATTTTTAGTAATTATCGTCACCTTAATACGATATACTATGTGCCCTGTATGACTCAAAGTGTCTGTTATCATTTTAAAATTGATATTTTAGTTCAAAAGTTGTCACTCACTAAAAATTGATAAAAAACACTAGGTGTGTCTTTATAAATTTTTTAAATGATTCATAATTCATTTTTTATGTGTATGAATTAGTCTCAAATCAAATCAAAACATGATGCGACCGGTATGTCTCAAAGTGCATGTTTTTAGTTTAAAGTGAAAATTTAATAAAAAAGAAAAATGACGTTCTCAAAACTGAGAAAACACATTCAAGTTTTTTGATAATTTAGTAAAATAATACATATAATCAATTTTTGATGTTTAGGAATCATCTTCACCTAAATATGACACATGGTGTGACCAGTGTGATTCAAAGTGCGTCATTTTATTTAAAATTGACAATAATTTTAGTAAAAAATACAACTGACATACTAAAAATTGAGAAAATGAATTCATATTGTTTTGATATTATATAAAAATTATCCATAAGTCATTTTTAATGTGTAATAACTAGAATCACCTCAATCCTATACACGATGTCTCTGGTATGACTCAAAGTGTTCATTATTAGTTTAAAATTGATATTTTAGTTCAAAAAGGGTCACTCACTGAAAACTAATAGAACATGCTCATATTTTCTTGATAATTTATGAAATTGATTCATAAGTCAATTTTTATGTATAGTTATTAGTCTCATGTAAAAATGACGTATGATGGGACTGTTATGACTCAAAGTTTCATTTCTAGTTTAAAATGTCATTTTAGTAAAAAAGGCAAGTGATATACTCAAAACTAAGAAAATGTGTTTATATTGTTATAATACATTAGAAAAAAAACACATGAGTCATTTTGGATGTTTATGAATCAACCACACCTCAATCTAATGCATGATCTGAGTATTATGACTCCAATTACATCTTTTCAATATATAAGTGTCATTTTACTTTAAAACGTGCATCACTTCGCAGAACTGGGCAAACAAGCCTAGGTTGTTTTCTCATCATTATATCTTATTTTACATAACTAATTTACTTTATCATTTTTATCTTATACTTATTTAGTTAGTTTTCATAGGGATAATTATTGAAGACTAAAAAGAAATGGTGTGACATGCAAGAATCAACCGCAACTCAATGTGATACACAATGTTCCTTGTATGACTCAAAATTTAGTTTAAAATAAATAATTTTTATTTATTTATTTATTTATATTTATACTAACATAATAATTGTTTTCTTATACATTTGAGTTGTTTTTGTTGATTAGGGGTGGGTTTTTCAGTAATAGCACGAGTCCAGGTCAAGGGCAAAATCTAAAAGAACATTGATGTTTTTGAATGTATGTAATAATTTTTACTACCTCTTGTAATTGTATAAACCAATGTTTAAAATTTATATAATATATTTTTTTACTTGTATTTGAGTTTTTAAATTTTATTTGATTTAAATTATGTATTGGTACTTGAATTTGTTTCTTTATGGTTTGATTTCTAGTGTTGTAGCATGTTGTTACAACACACTACATTGGTTCTATAGTGTTCTGTTATAGCAAATTACAATATTCCCCTTTATAAGAATTATTAAATGCAATGATAAAGGGATCCATTATCAGTGATTTTCTAGTGCTGATAAAGGCCTAAGAATTTTAATTACACTCTGGTAGTTATTGTCGATAGAATCCATTTTTAGAACTGTAAAATGCATGTTTTGTAGTAATGTTGGAAGAGAAATGAGTTTTTTAAAAATCTTATCACCATAAAAATAAACCATCCTAATAAATAACAATAATAATATCCTGAGATCACATCCCTAGAAAAGCACAGGAAACGTAAAAAATATTTCATCTTAGATTGAGACCGATTTTGGAAGATCATTTTGAACATTTCTTACGAAAAATAATTTTTCTTTGAAAATGAATTTTTAAAACAAAAAATTCATTGAATATTTTAGAAATTATTTTCTTTGAAAATAACCTTGTAAATGTATAATGGAATATTTAAGAATAAATTAAAACATTTCTTGAGGAAAATATCCCTTCCAATTTAAAAAAACACCTTTTTAAAACATAAAATATTTTCAAAATCCTTTACTTTGAAAATAACATTGAAAAATTATAAATGAATATTTAAATAAAATAATTATCATGATAGTGGGAATTTTTTTTCATATCATACACATTAAAACAAAAATTTATTTCACATTTTGAATAAAATACAAAGAAGAAATTCTTGAAAAGAATATGAATATTCCTTTAATTTTTTTAAAAGTAAAACATGGGTAAATATGTCGTTCATAAATAATTTTAATTATGTTAAAAAAAATTCAAAACATTTTTAGAAAACATGGTTTCGAAAGAAAAAGGGTTTTCGACTGAAGAGAAAAATAAAGATAATTTTTATAATTTATTTAAACTCTTGAGTACATAAAGATAGAAAAATGAATATAAAATATGTATTCTCATTAAATAACTAGTGTATAATAATATTTATGTGTTTCTTGAGATATAGATATTAATATTTTATCATCATAAATATAATCATAAACGATTCCGGTAAACGATGAGATTGTAACATAAAATCTTCACCACTTTGGTAATTTTGAATTATAATCCCCATGAAGGAATAAAATTAAATGGAACTTAAAATATTATGAGAATAAATAAATGTAGTATTTTACATGTCAAATGGGTTATATATACACCTTATAAATTAATATTGGTTCATAACATAACATATGTCTCAAGGAATGTAAATTGAGACAAAAATACCTTATCGCTTTGGTAAAATTTCATTTGTAGACCCCATGAAAGACAGATATTAATATTTATATTTAATCACCTAAAATTTTAATGATAATAATTATAAAATAAAATTATCATTAGTATATACACTACATAAAATAAACACATGGAGAATATGGCTTGTGTCTCACAAGAAATAAAAGTGAAAATAAAATCCATTACCTTAACTCTTGACTTCCTTAATACACAATTAAAACTCCTATATAATATATATATGTCTATTATATAACTATTAAATGATCATACATATACTTATAATATCATCTATGATCCCGTTATAACTTCTTAATTCCCATTTTTTTATAATTTATTTATAAAATTTTTATTTTTGGGTGTTAACTATTTTATTTTTCATGAGAGTTTTGGTTCAGTAGTTCCAGTCCTAGGTACTTTATTAATAATTCCATAATATACATATCGTTAAATTTTTAATTAATTACATATATATTAGTTATAAATATATATATATATATATATTCAAAAAATTTGGAGATAAAATGATGAAATTCACCATTCATGGAGATGGTAGACTGTACCTACATATAAACACTGTTTCTTTTTTTAGATGGATGAAATGAATAAAAGGTAGATAATTTATTACCATTAAATAATCATTATTTTTTCATATATATCATACATATTCATTAAATTTATCCTCAATACATTACATGTAAATCATAAGAAAAAATGAATCACATTATTTCGCAAGGCTGTAGTCCACCGTACACACGAGCGACATCATCATATCCCCCAAAGAAGTGAAAATAAGAAGGTGTATTTGATTTAATAATTCAAAAATTATATTAATTTCATAAATATAATATAAATATTTTAAATCCATGATTATATCCATCCATTAATAGTGATTATGTAAAACAAACTACATCGGTTTGCGAGGTGATAGTCCTCCACACACACGATTTATGGTTCCATAGTCCATTTGATGGATGTGAAGATTGAAATAGGTTACTAAATTAACATAATAATAATATAAGTGTTTATGATATAATAGTTTTATTATATGGAAATTGTTAATTCATAATTGAATTCGGAAAAATAAGAATGAAAAATAAGGAGCTTAGTGAAGACAATTACCTTCACTTAGAAGCACCTCCATTGGATATCTTATTAAGGTCCTTAGTGTTGGTCTTTTTAGAGGACCATCAACTCTAGAAAATGTATAAGGATTATTTTGAGGGATTTTGAAAGGTTTTTATAGAAATATATGGATTTATAGGTGTAAATAATTGAAATTTGGTGGTGGCCTTTTATAAGTTGGGATAATGAACCTACTTTGAAACTACTTGGAAATCTCCCAAAAAAATACAAAATGATAAAGTAATACACATGAAAAGTTATTAATAATGAAAATATATTATAACTTGGGAAGGATAATATGGATATATTTCTATACAATATTATTTAGAAATGTATTGGTTCATTTTCATCTTTTATATTTTTTGCTTAAGCTCTAGTAAACCCATTTTTACCCTAATCGTGGTAAATACTTTTTACTGTTTTTACTATTAATTATGGTAAAAAATTAAGTTTATAATATTTTATAATATAAATTATTATTCTTCCAAATATGGAATTAATTTTTCCAAATTCCATTCATCGAATTGGTAAATTTTAATTTAAAATTAATCTCACTGATGCGTTGAGAAAGAAGGTTTTCAAAGAGAAAATGTTCAAAATTTTTAGATGTTTTTTTATAAAAATTCCATATGAAATTGATTCTAATGACCAAAATTGGATTAATATATATTATTTAAATAATTTTACCTTTGAAACCATCTTAAAAAAATATTTAATTTTTTAAATTCATTAAATTAAATGACAATTCTTAATAAGAACCAATGTTTTTCACTATTCAATGAAAAATTTATCTTCTTAGAAAATTATAAAAAATTCACCCTAAGATAATTTTGACATTATTATTTAATAAAATAAACCTCATTTTATTATCAAAATTTTCTAAAGTGGTCAAAAAATATTTTTAAAATAAGTGTGAAAAAGGCAACAAAAATGTTTTTTAGAAAAATACAATTTTTGGGCATAAAATCTAATTTATTCTTATCTCTTGTATAAAAAAACATAATATAAATTTTAAAAATAAAATTTAATATATAATATATAAATTTCATTAAAAAATAATAAAAATTAGTTTTTTTAATTTATTAAGGTAAAACATATTTTTTTTCAAACAAAATTTCAGAAAAATATTTCCATTATTTCAAAATAGTTTTTATTTTCATTTATAATTAATTGGTCACCAAATAATTCAGTTTATATAAATGAGTAAAAAATATTTTCTCATAATTGAGATAATCCAATTCATACCCACTACTAGAATAATAAGATGCTAACTATCATATTAATAAATAATAATTTAATACTATTTCATGTTTTGTTTAAACACAATGTTGCATGTAATGAAATCTACACTCAGTGTTTTGTGTAGAAAAAGATATACTCAGAGTAACATATAACACAATATAAAATAAGTTTTATATGAAACCGAAAATATATAAAATATTCAATTTATTTTAAAAAATATATTTTTCAAAATCTTGGGGTGTTACATTATAACCCCTTAAATAAATTGAATCCCCACAATTTGAACTTCTTCTCGGTAGGAAAGGGTTTAAAATTTGAAAATACCATTATGGGAAACCCACAACATTAAATAGAATAAAAAAATTCACTTGAAAAGAGAGAAATGGATGTGTGATGGACATCTGGAATAACACATACAAGGTTTCAAAATAGGGGAAAATTGGAGGGAAGTGAAACATGACTATAGAAGAAAAAACTAACACCCAAATACTGATTAAGAGTGATAAAGAAAATGATTAAAAGAAAATTAATGAACAAAAATCCATAAATGAAGGAGGTGTGAAAAAAGTTATTGATATCATAAAAAATGATGATAATATGACAACATTTTTGTTCACTATTATTTTCTTAATGTTGGGGAATTTTCATGAGAAGATATAATTACTTTATTAAATTCTATTTCACAAGTACAATATCATACTTCAGTTTTGCCTTGACCGATTCCGACTTCGTATCTTTCTATAATAGATGATTTTTTCATGTATGAATCACTAAATAAGATCCATAAAAGAATGAAAAGTAATTCCTTCAATCTATAATTATTGTCAAAAACAAAATGGTTAGAAAAAGTTATACATTTATCTTTATACGATGAAATAATACATTAATCTATGAAATATCATTCAAAAGTCAACTTAAACCATTCCATAAATGGTTAACCTTATAACCCTTATAAAAGTCTAAATTTATAAATAAGGTCACTCTCTTTCTCAAAATCAACTTAACATCAATCCCCCAAATATCAAAAAGTAGTTATTAATTTTCTCATAAAAAGTACATGAATACCTCAGCCATATATTTTCTTAAATCATGTTAATATCCATAATTACCAGAAAAACTTAATGAAAACATGCATACTTCTTCATTCCTTAAATAAAACCATATATTTTTTAATATATTCCATAAATCCATTAATGTTGTAAACTCCATAAATGATAACATAAACCACTATTTCAATAAATAATTTATTAGTTCCAATGTCATAAATACTATCCAATTAACTTTATTTATATCAATCATATCTTAATATAAAATAAACTCCATTTTCTTTACATGAGGAATATATTAAGGGCTATTTTCCATTAATAAAAATATCAACTTTCCATTAAATCACTTTTCTTGTTCATCAACACCATTCAACATATTTTTGAAAACCCTTAATGAAAAACTTATAATGAACAATAATTATATATTTCATGATTCATAATTCTTGAATTCCAATACCTAAAAACTTTAATCATACCACTTTCTTCTCAAACCACTATATGGAATTCAGCATATTAATCCTTAATTATTATTTCCCATAATATGAAATATGGGTATTGTCTTAACATTTATCAACCACAATTTAATTATACTTCTCATGTTTAATATAAACAATATTGTACGAAAAACCAATTACTTTTATATGTCATTTGTAGTCTCCACATCATTAGTAGTATAACCATTACTTGTACCACCTTAGTTATTCTCTGCCTGATGTTTTATAAGGCCCTAGCCATAAAAATTACTTAACATTGAATTAAATGAATAATTTCCATTGAGGATCTTTTCAGGTTTTGAGTTTTTGAGAATTAGATCTTAACTATTACATCTCAAAATATTACAAAGTAGACACTTCTACTAAGTTTCCATAAAATTAAAAACTCTTAAAAATAAACATGTCTAGTTCCATGTTTTATATAGCATGACTTTCCCTTGATCCCATCTTTGACACTATTCCAAATTATGTCCTGTGAAAAACATTTGAAAAAAAACTTGGGGTGATCATAAAAAGCTCAGTAAGGGAAACACAAAGAATAAAAACTGTTAGTTTTTCAGAACAACAAGTAAACCATGTATACTTTATCAAAGTAATACATTTCACCTTTATGAAGTAGTAAAAAATCTTCATTGAATAATAGATTAATACTTACCCTTTTGTAACCAAAATATTACCATAAAACCCATATAAAGAACACATAACATATAAAGGAAACTTGGGAAATAAACATACTTAAATGGAATAACCATACGGTCGACTTCCACGCATATCACTTAATGGAATAGCCATACGGCCGACTTCCATACCCAATGCATTGGAGGTTATAAAGTAACCACCTGTCCTGGTATTCACGGGACCACCCGTCATATGGTTTATCACGTAACCACCCATCAAATGTCCAAGTACCATTATAAAATCATAACAATTGTAAACGAAACAAAACATTTCCATATTTCAATCACAATATATCACTTAAATATATTGACATAAAAAAATCAATTATAAAAACCCTTTCCAATACCAAAATACATAAAATAGTATATGGTATTTATTTCATTTTAAAAACATTATGGCTTGTTGAGGAAGAAAAATACCAAATAATACTCACGGCGGTGGAAAAGGTCGTTGTCACCGCGTATGTTAAAAGAAACATTCCTTTTTGTAGTTTAGTAAAACGATTCGTATAAAAAGATTCTTTTTGAATAAAATTTAAAGTCAAAGGGTTTTATACACCGTATAAACGAAAGTTGTTTATAAAACAAAATATGCCTCAGTGAAAGGAGATTGAGACGAAGTCCCTTACCTCGTGTCCGACATGACTCGATTGCTCTTTAATCTCCTGAATAATAAACTAAAGTTAATTTGTAATTGCTTAAGAACCTTTTTAAAGTTTATTACTCCTTTTATATAACTTATTTCCATGTTATAAACTTTATATAATCATTTAATTTAACAAAGTTCATTTTGTCGATATTTGGTACTTAAGTCAAAAGTGGACTTCTTACAATTACATGTTGTTCATGTGGTCAAAGGTTCATTATATCTAGAATGATATTCATGATTTAGATATCATATATATCATATATATCATATATATCCATCATATACATGTATTTATAATATTACATAATCATTTATAGGTAAGAAATGAAATGCACCGTTCATGGAGACGGTAAGCCGTACGTACGCATGAACGTTACTTTCATTTCTATGTCATATTAATGGAATTAAAACTAAATGAGAGATATGTATATTTTAATTCCAGAATTATATTCATCATTTAGATTTAACATACATCATATATACCCATTATATATATGTACTTATAATAGTACATTACATTTGGGGATAAAAAATGAAATGCACCGTTCATGGAGACAGTAAGCCGTACGTACGCATGAACGCTACTTTCATTTCTATCTCATAATTTAATGGAAAGAAATAATAATGATATAAAGGTATATTATAATTCAATTATAACATCATATATAATAACTTTAAATCCATCCTCTATACGTACCACATATGGTATTAATGAATCAAATCATTTTGAGGGGGCGGTAGTCCGCACTTCCTAAAATGAAATTATCGTGTTTACCCATAATGGAAACCATAAAGTTATGAAAAAAATGAAAAATACAGAAGCATAAGGAAAAAATAAACATAATATATATCATATATAAATAGAGTTACATCTTAATGGCCACCATTAAAGGTGTTAAAAGAATATTGAACAATCATCGTTTCCTGAGGCAGAAATTCGCCATCCACAGAAACAATATGTTCTTTAACCATTAGATGTAGGTGTGTGTAAGTGTAGCTCTAATACTTCTTATAAAAACATCCTAGTATGTTGAATATACTGGTGTTGTTATAAATTAAAGGAAAAAAATTGCTTAGGGGGTTGGAGAAGCAATATAAAACATAAGAACACAGGAGAGAACACTACCTTTAAAACGTGTAACTCTTTTTTGATTTGAGCTCAAAGGCTTCCTTGGGAAGACATCTACCCAAAGTGAGGATTCTAGGAGTAAGAGAGGGATTTGGAGAGACAAAATGGGCAGGGTTTGGCCGAGCCAAAGGCTTGAGAGGTGTGGGTAAGGTGGTAGAGGTGGGGGCCTTTTATAAGAGGAGAGGAGGGGCACTCTTGGAATGTTATAAAAGGTTACTTTATTATAAAATGATTTTCAGATTTAAAAGGTCCCAAAATTATATATTTCGAGTATAAGGTGATAATAGTTCGAAATCCACCCATCCAATAGGTTTTTGACATGTGTAGGTCTTTGAATTAATATTATAGTTTCATTTTATTTAAATCCTTAAATAATGAGATAATCGCTGTATCATCATGGTGTCTTAAATAATTTAATTTATTTAATGTATAAAAATTATAAAAAAATATCATGATGTAGGAAATATTTTTAGATTCCTAATTAATATTTATAGTCAGAAATATGACTTGTATAACCCCATTTAAAAATTGTTTTGTCAGAATAACTCATGTTTTGACATTTTTATTTTAACATTAAATAAAAAGTTATTAATGTCATTTTCCAACCAAAGTGGCTCCATGGGGTCCCCAAGTTGACCCATGGATTTTCTTGGTCGTCCATGAAACATAAAATAAGGGTAGTACATGTGTCTAGGTCCTTTCATCTTATTAAAACATTATTTTTACCTTAAACTACACTAATTACCTCTAATCGCGATTAAAAACTTAAAAGTTACTATTCACCAAAAAATTATTTTAATCCCATTGAACTAAATTTTGCTTCCTAATGACAACCATGTATGTTGGATTTTTGAAATTCAAAACACCGAGGTGGTAAAATTTCATTTAAACGAAAAATCAGTTTTTTAAGTACCACTTAGTGGTTTCACTATTCATCAAAAATTGAAGTTTTTTAGAAAAGTACAAAACATTCACCCTAAGATATATTTGATATTCCAAATTAAAAAATGATGACTATTTTACAAAATTAAAAACATATAATTTACATTAATTAATTTAATAATCAATTCCCGTTGTCAGAGCAAATAGCGTGTTTTTATGAAACAATAAGTATCAAAAGATTGACACTAGTTTTAGTCCAATTTCAAAGTGAAATTAATTTCAATGACCAAAATTGGATTAAATGGTAAAAATATATTCTAATTGAACTTTAAAACCAATTAAAAATATAATCTAATCATATAAATAAATTAGACTAAAAAGAGGTTTTGAATTAAAATACATCATTTTTCACTATTCATTAAAAAAATGAACTTTATCGGAAAAATACCAAAAATTTACACAAAGTAAATTTTGATGTCCCGATTCTAAAGAAGAATTTTATTTGGTCCAATAGAATGTATAAGAGTGACCAAAACTATATTTAATGACAGTTCTCCATCAAAAGACGATGAGTGGACCTTTAGTGAATATTAGAGTATATATGCCTAAAATTGAATTATTTTGATATTTTAAGCCTTTATACTTTATTGGATAAATGTAAAAACATTTAAAAAATATATATAACCATATTTTAGTTATTTCTATTCATTACCGCCAATACAACGACTACGTGTCCACTACCATTGAAAATAATATTATTTTATTACTAGTGTGCAACGTAAGATTTCAAAGAAACTCTTTGTTCTGTATCGGGTACGCTATCGAACATAGAAACCCCTTTAAAGTAAAATTAATATTTAATTCGTAATTATTAATAAATATGAAAATGCTTTATTCTTTATTTACCTGGTATGTTACATCCTTCCCCCCTTTTGGGAATTGCATCCTCGCAATTTTATTCACTTATCAAAATAAGTGGGGGTATTTATCCCTCATAGGATTTTCAGATTCCCATGTTGCCTCTTCAACCATGTGGTTTTTCCATAAAACCTTTACCTGGTGAATTACCTTATTCCGCAACACTTGCTCTCTACGGTCAAGTATCTGGACTGGTTGTTCTTCATAAGAGAGATTCTCTTTCAAGTGAACTACGTCTGGGCTCAAAACATGAGATTGATCTGGCATATACTTTCTCAACATCGAAACATGAAAAACATTGTGTACCTGAGATAAACTCGGAGGTAAAGCCACTCGGTAAGCAACTGATCCAACTTTCTCCAGAATTTCATATGGTCTAATGAACCTTGGACTCAGCTTTTTTTTCTTACCAAATCGCATCACACTTTTCCACGGTGAAACTTTGAGAAAAACATGATCACCTACCTCGAAAGATAGATTCTTCCCCCGGTTATCCGCATAACTCTTCTGCCTGCTCTGAGCTGTTCTCATGTGTTTTTGAATCAACTAAACTTTTTCTGCCATCTCTTCTACCAATTATGGTCCCATCAACTTCCTTTCACCCACTTCATCCCAGAAAGCTGGAGTTAGACACCGCTTCCCATATAATGCCTCAAATTGTGCCATATGTATACTAGAATCAAAAATCTTATTATAAGAAAACTCAAAAAAATAAGGTTGTTGGTCCTAAATTCCACGATAATCTATCAAACAAGCACATAGAATATCCTCCAAAGTCTAAATTGTTCGTTCTGACTACCCATCGGATTGAGGATGAAAAGTCATACCAAAATTTAATTCAGTACCCAACGACTTCTGAAGGCCCTTCCAAAAGTTAGAAGTAAACCTGGGATCACGATCAGATACAATGGATAGAGGAACTCCATGTAACCTGACTATATCTTTAAGATACAAATGGGAAAGTTGATCTAGGGAAAAAGTATGTCGTATAGCAAGGAAATGAGCAGATTTAGTCAAGCGATCAACAATAACCAAGATTGCATTATTAACTCGAGGTGTCTTCGACAATCCCACAACGAAGTCCACAGATATATTCTCCCATTTCCACTCTGGTACTGGTAAAGGCTGAAGCATCCCTTTCAGAAACTGCCACTCTGCTTTTACCTGTTGGCAAGTCAAACACTTCACAGTAAAATCAGTAATATCTCTTTTCATTCCGTCCCACCAGTAATACTCCCTAAGATCTCTATACATCATAGTACTGCCCAGATGAACTGAAAAACGGAGAACTATGTGCTTCACATAATAACTCTCCCTTCAACTGTGAATCACAAGGAACACACAATCTCTTCCCAATTCTCAAAACCCAATCATTATCAATGTTGAATTCAGGAAACTTACCCTTCTGAACCAGCTCTACCTTTTTCTGCAACTCACTGTCTTGCTTCTGTGCTTGATTAATTCTGTCTGATAGAGAAGATTTCACTGATACCTTAAACAAAAAAGAAGGACATCCTGCACCAAAAACTTCTATGCCAAATTTCATCAAATCCTTAACCAAAGGATCACGTTCCAAATTCAACATTGTTAATGAAGCATTACTTTTTCGACTCAAAGCATCATCCACTTTATTTTCTTTCCCCATATGGTAATGAATTGTACAATCATAATCCTTTATTAATTCTAGCCATATCCTCTGTCTCATGTTCAATTATTTCTGAGTGAATATATACTTTAAACTTTTGTGATCAGTATATATTTCACACTTTACACCATAAAAATGATGCCTCCAAAATTTTAAAGCGAAAACAACAGCAGTTAATTCCAAATCATGTGTAGGGTAATTTACCTCATGAGTTTTCAACTGTCGTGAAGCATAAGTAATTACCTGATCATTCTGCAATAGGACGCAACCAAGTCCTTTCAATGAAGCATCACTGTAGATAACAAACTCACCATTCCTGGAAGGTAGTGCCAAAACTAGAGCATTCACCAATCTTTTTTTTAGTTCCTGAAAACAATCATCACGTTATTTTGTCCAGATAAACTTAACACCCTTCCCAGTTAGCTTAGTCATTGGACTAGATAACCGTGAAAAATTTCTAACAAACCTTCGGTAATAAACTGATTCAACTAAGCCATCAGTGCAGTAAACTGGTCAATTCTGATTTCGACCATCTCTGGTTGCTGATTCTAAAGGTCATTATACTCTATATGCCTTCCTAGGAAATCTTCTCTATTTCCTCTATGTAGAACCATTCTTATCACAAAAATATATTAGGTGAAGCAACATGGTAATCTTTAAATGCTATATCATTTTAGTTTGACCATAAAAAAATATTTTTTTAATAATCATTTAATAGAATTCTAACTCCTAAAGTTATCTAAACCGACCTCTGATACCAACTATAAGGCCCCCGCCTTAAACATTACTTAACATTGAATTAAATGAATAATTCCCATTGAGGATCTTTTCAAGTTTAGATTTTTAGAGAATTAGATGTTAACTATTACATCTCAAAAGATTAAAAAGTAGACACTTCTACTAAGTTTCCATAAAATTAAAAAATCTTAAAAAGAAACATGTCTAGTTCCATGTTTTATATCGCATGACTTTCCCTTGATCCCATATTTGACACTATTCCACATTAAGTCCTGTGAAAAACATTTCAAAAAATACTTGGGGTGAGCATAAAAATCTCAGTAAGGGAAACACAAAGAATGAAAACTGTTAGTTTTTCAGAACAACATGTAAACCATGTATACTTTATCAAAGTAATAATTTTCACCATTATGAAGTAGTGAAAACTCTTCACTGAATAAAAGATTAATACATACCCTTTTGTAACCAAAAGATTACCATAAAACTCGTATAAAGAACACATAACATATAAAGGTAACTTGGGACATAAACATACTTAAATGGAATAAACATACGGTCGACTTCCACACATATCTCTTAATGGAATAGCCATATGGCCGACTTACATACCCAATGCATTGGAGGTTATAACATAACCAACCGTCCTGGTATTCACGACACCACCCATCATATGTTTTATCATGTAACCACCCATCAAATGTCCAAGTACCATTATAAAATCATAACAATTATAAAGGAAATAAAACATTTCCCCATTTCAATCACAATATATCACTTAAATATATTGAAATAAAAAAAATCCATTATAAAAACCCTTTCCAATACCAAAATACATAAATGATTATATGCTATTTATTTCATTTTAAAAACATTATGGCTTATTGAGGAAGCCAAATACCAAATAATACACACGGCGGCGGAAAAGGTCGTTGTCACCGCGTATGTTAAAAGAAACATTCCTTTTTGTCGTTTAGTAAAACACTTCCTATAAAAAGATTATTTTTGAATAAAATTAAAAGTCAAAGGGGTTTATACACCGTATAAAAGAAAGTTGTGTATAAACCAAAATATGCCTCAATGAAAGGAGATTGAGACGAAGTCCCTTACCTCGTGTCCGACGTGACTCGATTGCTCTTTAATCTCCGGAATAATAAACTACAGTTAATTTATACTTGCTTAAGAACCTTTTTCATGTTTATTATTCCTTTTATATAACTTATTTCCATATTGTAAACGTTATGTAATCATTTAATTTAATAAAGTTCATTTTGTCGATATTTGGTACTTAAGTCAAAAGTGGACTTCTTACAATTACATGTTGTTCGTGTGGTCAAAGGTTCATTATATCCAGAATGATATTCATGATTTGGATATCATATATATCCAGAATATACATGTATTTATAATATTACATATTCATTTAGAGGTAAGAATTGAAATGCACCGTTCATGGAGATGGTAAGCCGTACGTACGCATGAACGCTACTTTCATTTCTATGTCATATTAATGAAATTAAATGAGAGATATGTATATTTTTATTCCCGAATTATATTCATCATTTATATTTAACATAAATCATATATATCCATTATATATATGTACTTATAATAGTACATTACATTTGGGGATAAGAAATGAAATGCACCGTTCATAGAGACGGTAAGCCGTGCGTACGCATGAACGCTACTTTCATTTCTATCTCATACTTTAATGGAAATAAATAATAATGATATAAAGGTATATTATAATTCCTGTATAACATCATATATAATAACTTCAAATCCATCCTTTATACGTACCACATATGGTATTAATGAATCAAATCACTTTGAGGGGGCGGTAGTCCGCACTTCTTAAAATGAAATTATCATGTTTACCCATAATGGAAACCATAAAGGTATGCCACAAATGAAAAATACAGAAGCATAAGGAAAACATAAACATAATATATATCATATATAAATAGAGTTACATCTTAATGGCCACCATTAAAGGTGTTAAAAGAAGATTGAACAATCATCATTTCGTGAGGCAGAAATTCACCATCCACAGAAACAGTATGTTCTTTAACAATTAGATGTAGGTGTGTGTAAGTGTAGCTCGAATCCTTCTTATAACAACATCCTAGTATATTGAAGATACTGGTGTTGTTACAAATGAAAGGAAGTTAAGGGGGTTGGAGAAGCAAAATAAAACATAAGAACACAAGAGAAAACACTACCTTTAAAATGGGTAACTCTTTTTGATTTGAGCTCAAAGGATTCCTTGGGAAGACTTCTGCCCAAAGTGAGGCTTCTAGAAGTAAGAGAGGGATGTTGAGAGAAAAAATGGGAAGGGGTTGGACGAGCCAAAGTCTTGAGAGGTGTGGGTAAGGTGGTAGAGGTGGGGGCCTTTTATAAGAAGGGAGGAGGGGCACTCTTGGAAAGTTATAAAAGGTTACTTTATTATAAAATGCTTTTCAGATTTAAAAGGTCCCAAAATTATATATTTTGAGTATAAGGTGATAAGAGTTCAAAATACAACCATCTAATAGGTTTTTTACATGAGTAGGTCTTATATTTTACATTATCTTTTCATTTTATCTAAATCGTTAAATAATGAGATAATTGATGCATCATCATGATGTCATAAATAATTTAATTTATTTAATGTCTAAAAATTATAAAAAAAATATCACGATGTAGGAAATATTTTTTAGATTACTAATGAATATTTATAGTCAAAAATATGACTTGTATAATCCCATTTAAAAATTATTTTGGCAAAACAACTCATGTTTGTGACATTTTTATTTTAACATTAAATAAAAAGTTATTAATGTCATCTTCCAACCAAAGTGGCTCCATGGGGTCCCCAAGTTGACCCATGGATTGTCTTGGTCCGCCATGACACATCCAATAAGGGTAGTACATGTGTCTAGGTCCTTTCATGTCATTAAAACATTATTTTTACCTTAAACTACACTAATTACCTCTAATTGCGATTAAAAACTTAAAAGTTACTATTCACCAAAAATTGAAGTACCAGTTAGTGGTTTCACTATTCATCAAAAATTGAAGTTTTTCAGAAAAATACAAAAAATTCACCCTAAGATATATTTGATATTCCAAATTCCAAAATGATGTCTATTTTACAAAATTAAAAATATATAAGTTACATTAATTAATTTAATAATCAATTCCCGCTGTCAGAGCAAATAGCGTGTTTTTATGAAACAATAAGTATCAAAAGATTGACACTAGTTTAAATCCAATTTCAAAGTGAAATTAATTTCAATGACCACAATTGGATTAAATGGTAAAAATATATTCTAATTTAACTTTAAAACCAATTCAAAAGATAATCTAATCATATAAATAAATTAGACTAAAAAGAGGTTTTGAATTAAAATACAACATTTTTCACTATTCATTAAAAAATGAACTTTACCGGAAAAATAGCAAAAATTTACACAAAGTAAATTTTGATGTCCCGATTATAAAGAAGAATTTTATTTGGTCCAATAGAATGTATAAGAGTGACCAAAACTATATTTAATGACGGTTCACCATCAAAAGGCGATAAGTGGACCTTTAGTGAATATTAGAGTATATATGCCTAAAATTGAATTATTTTTGTATTTTAAGCCTTTATCCTTTATTGGATAAATGTAAAAACATTTAACAAACATATATAAACATATTTTAGTTATTTCTATTCATTCCCGCCAATACAACGGCTACGTGTTAACTACCATTTAAAATAATATTATTTTATTACTAGTGTGCAGCGTAAGATTTCAAAGAAACTCTTTGTTGCGTATCGGGTACGCTCTCGAACATAGAAACCCATTTAAAGTAAAATTAATATTTAATTCGTAATTATTAATAAATATGAAAATGCTTTATTCTTTATTTACCTGGGAATTTACATGTTTACCCTTAGGAAATAATTTTTCATAATTCCCATAATTTCCACATTTGAAACATTCAATTGTCGATGATATCATAGGGATACCATTATTCTCATCCATCGTGTTAACCAAAATTTTCATTTTTCCTATACAATTACTTGATTTGTGTCCTTTTAAATAGTAAAAAAACTTCATGTTCCTGAAATACATTACCTTGGGGGTTATTCCCACATTCATAACATATAGGAAAATTAATCTTCTTTCCTTTGTGGTTTCTACCACATGAACTCTTAGAGAACTCTATCCTTCGCTTCTTTAGTGAGTCAGAGAGTTAGTTCAGGTGAAATTTATTAATCAAATATCATGATAACCGATTAGGCATAATCAAAATATCCTTCACTTTAGTCATTAACCCATTTGGATGCTCATTAAAAAAATTTCCATCACATTCGATGTTAACCCATTTCCTTTTGGTTCCCACCATTGATTAAAATTACATAGTGTTAGTAACAATAATTATAGTAGGGAACCATATATTCATGAAAAAACAATTATAAGATGTCTAAATCATAACACCTTATTTTTAATATATAACACCTTAGGTCTATCTTTTTCCATTAATAATCACCATCTATTTAAATCTTATTTTATGGTTCATAAAGAGTTTGTGAATTTCCAAAGCATATCCCCCTAGAGTTTCAAACTAGGTGTGTAGAAAGGCCCATTATAGTGAACCATCTGGAGATCAATTCTAATTAAATGCACCCTTTTTGGAGTTAATAGCCCTAGGTACCTCTGTGGTAGAGCCACATACACATGTAGATTCTAGAAAGGGATGAAACCACTAGCTCCATCCTAAACAAAATTCCAGTACATTTTTCTATATGTTGTATTATCCTTAGACTTATCCTTGACATTTCCTTAGGTATGTACCAAAAGTTTTCTCAACCTAGTTTCCAAAGATTTACTAAACCTATCCTCAAATAAAAACTACAATGACCATATATTATCAAAAATAAATATTACATCTTTTAGATGAATATTCATTACATAACAAAAACACATACAAGAGGATCGTAAAGGTATAATTACTTTGGAAACATAGATACATAAAAAACTGATTCATATGTGAACTACATCATATCCCACTAAGTTAATCATAAAAATCAAACTTCTTAGAACTATCATACATATTAAATTTCTTTATAACCTGGGGAAAGGAAACATAAGAAAGGGTGAGTTCAGATGCTCAGTAAGGGTAAATAAGAGAGATATGTAAGCATACCCTGATCATAAGGGTATGATAACATGAGCATAACATTTAAAAACCATAACCCACATATCAAACATCAAAATATTGTGTCATGGAATAAATATTGGTAGTTTATAATACATGAATAATAATAAAATTAAATAACTTGATCCATGAAATCATAAAATTTTCATAATAAAAAGAATTATGGAATACACATAAGCATAGAAAATCATTTCTATAATAGTTAAGGCTAACTCCCAAGGATTTCATAGTGGAATGGATTCACTCCCCAAACCATCATAAAAGTCAGGGTTCACTCCCAAGACCATTATAGAAGACAAAATACCTTACTAAACCGAGTTCAATCACTATTCTAGTCATGTATATCTCATGAGATATAAATCATTACCCAATGCATTGGTGGTAGATATAGGCCCCACACATCATAAAATGAAAATCATAAACATGTGTTCCACCAAATCATAAAACAATCATCATATTAGAACCCATGAAATGAAATGGAGTTCTTAAACATTTCATCATAAACTATCCTATGGAAAATAAATAGGTTTCATAATCATTTCATCATTTCATCAAAGCATAACCCATGATAAAAGAAATGAGGTTTATATGAATTTTATCATGGTATAACCCATGGGATAGAAATAGGAATTGTAAGCATATTTTAATCATAAATGTAAACCATCCAAATAAAAAATAATGATGGTATCCTTGGATCAGATTCCTAATAAATCATAAGTTACATTAAAAGAAATAATCTTAGATGGAAAATGATTTTGAAATATCACTTGGAACATTTCTTAAAGAAATTAACATTTCTTCAAAAATAAATTTTTAAAACTAAAAATTCATATAATATTTTGGAAATAATTTTCTTTGAATATGACCATAAAAAATTTAAAATAATCTTTAAAAATAATTTAAAGCATTTCTTGAGAAAAATATACTTTCATCTTTTATTTTTTTAAAACATAAAAAAATTTCGAAATACTTTTCTTTTAAAATAATATTGAAAACTTATAAAGTAATATTTAATGAAAATAATTTTCATAATAGTGGGAAATTATATTCCTTCCATACATGTTAAAATAAATATTCCTTTCACATTTTCAGTAAAAGAAAAACGTGCATTGTTTTGAAAATAAAATGAAGATTAATTTCATTTTCTAAAATTGAAACATGGTTATAAATTTCTTTAATAAATCATTTAAATAATTTTAAAAAAAAATTTAAACATTTTTATAAAACTTCATTTTAGGAAAAAAGAGTTTTCGACCAAAGAGGGAAATAAAGGCGATTATTTTTAAAAATATTCTTTTGAACTATTGAGTATAAGAAAAAGGTAAAATTAAGGGAAAATATATATTCTCATGAAATAAATATAGTATAAGAAAATTCATTAGTTCCTTGAGAGGTGTATCATAATTTTTCATTATCTAAAACATAATTATAAACCATCCCAATAAACGATGAGATTGTAACATAAAATCTTTACCACTTTATTAACTTTGGATTGTAAGTACCAAGAGGTAATAACATTAAATGAAACATAAAATATAATGAGAATAAATAATTTCACTATATTAAATATCAATGTGTCTTTATTTACACCTTATAAAACAATATAGGTGCATAACATAACATATGTCTCAAGAAAAGAAAATTGAGACAAAAAGCCCTCACCGCTTTGATTTTTTTTGATCCATAATCCCCATGAAAGATAGACACTCAAATGGATATTTAAATACCAATAATTTTAAGTATAATAATCACAATATATAATCATTCATATTATTTACACTATATAAAATAATCACATGGGGAATATGGCTTGTGTCTCACAAAAATTAAATGTGAGACAAAATCCCTTACCTTAATTCTTGACTTCCTTCGCACACGTTAGATACTGCAATATAATACAAATAGGTTTATTATAAATATATTATATAATCATAAAAATACTTATAATTATATATATTATCCCATTATAATGTTTTAATACCCATTTATTAATAATTCTTTTATAAAATCATTATTTATGGATGTTAACTATTTCATTTTTCGGAAGAGGTTTGGTTCAATTGTTCTAGTACTTTTACTTTGATCATAATTACCTCATATAGATAATAATAAATATGAAGTTAATATGATAAATTTTCATTATATACATATTTATATCCATTCATAAAATTGGTTATAGAAATAAGAAATGCACCATTTATAGAGATGGCAGGTAGTACATACACATGAACACTATTTTGTTTTTTTTGATGAATGAAATGAAAAAAATTTAGATAATATATTAACATAACATAGTAATTATAATTATATATATAAATTATATCCATTAAATTCATCCTTACTACATTCTATTTAAAGCCTAAGGTAATACGAATCACATTACTTTGCGAGGTGATAATCCACTGTACACATGAGCAATGTTATTATATCCCCCATAGAATAAAAAGTAAGAAGATTTATTTGATATCATAAATAAATAAGTATAATGATTTCATAAATATCAGATAAATATTTTAAATACATCATTATATCTATTGTATTAAATGTGGTTATATAAAATAAACTACATTTATTTTTGGGGCGATAGTCCGTCATACACACGATCAACGGTTTTATTTTCCATTTGATGGAAGTGGAGATGGATATTGGTTGTTAAATTAACATAATAAAATTTAAGTATATATTAGACACTTTTTTTATTATATTGGATATTTTAAGACATAATTTATGGTTGAAAAAGAAGAAATTAAAATAAGGATCTTAGTAAAGATAATTACCTTCGCTATGAAGCACCTCCTTTGGATCTCTTATTAAGGAGCCTAGTGTTAGTATTAATGGAGGAAAAGAAGATCTATATCATAAATAAGGATACTGGGGAGGTATATTTTTAGGTATTTGGAAAACTATATGGCTTTAGAGTTGTAAATAAGTGAAGGGTGGTGGTGCCCTTTTATAAGAGGGGGAAAGGAACACACTTGGAAACAACTTGAAAATTTTCCAAAAGAATCCAAAATGATAAATTCACTCACATGAAAAAATACTCCAAATGACACTATATTATTAATTTAGGATAATATTATAGAAATATTGTCAAAAAAATATTATTTAGTCATGTTTTGGGTCATTTTTAACCCTTATCTTTTTA
Organism: Viscum album; assembly: GCA_963277665.1. NCBI lineage: Eukaryota > Viridiplantae > Streptophyta > Magnoliopsida > Santalales > Viscaceae > Viscum > Viscum album. Next base: position 239,540,156 of record OY728137.1, read on the forward strand.
GTTTAACCCACCGGTAAACCCATTTATACTATAACCGTAGTAAATATTTTTTACTATTTTTACTATTCATTAGGGTCAAACATAAGTTGAAATTATTAGATAATATAAATTATTCTGATTAAAAATTCTAAATCACTTTTTCTAAATTCCATTCCCAAAAGTGGAAAATGTTAATTCAAAATTAATCCCATAGACGTGATGAGGATGCAGAGTTTCAAAGAGAAAGTGTTCAAAAGATTAAAACATTTTTAAATAAAAATTAATTATGAAATTGAATCCAATGACCTAAATTTTATATATATATATATATATATTATTTTACTAATCTTTTGTTTAAAACCATCTTAAAACAATTTAGATGTTTTTAACTACTTTAAAATATATGACAATTCTTAATAAAAGCAAGTATTTTTCTCTATTTATCAAAAATATTTATCTTCTCAAAAAATAATCAAAAATTAAAACTAATATATGTTTTAAATGAATATTAATAAAATGAAACCTATTTTTTTGAATAAATTTTATAAAATTTTCAAAAATTAGTTTTAAAAGAAGTGTGCAAAAGGGGAAAAATTTCTTTTTTGAAAAATATAGTTTTTAAGAATAAAATTGGATTTATTCATATCTAATGTATAGAAAAAACTTAATATGAATTTTAAATCTTTGATTGAATATATAATATATAAGTTTAATTAAAATCATTTACCAAATTTGGTTTATTTAATTTTTTAAGGTAAAACAAATTTTTTTTCTTAAAAATAGTTTTGCAGAGAAAGATTTCCATTATTTTCAAATAATTTTTATTTTAATTTATAATTAATTGGTAACCAAAGAATTAATTTTATATACATGTGTAAACCACCTACTTTTATAATTTATTTAATCTTATTTACACCCTCCACTTCAATGGATAGGTTATAACTATCATATTAATAAATGATATTTTAATAGTATATCATGTTTTGTTTATTCTCTTTGTTGCATGTTACACAAGGTAAACTCAATGTTGCATGTAACAAAATCTAAACTCAGAGTTATGTATAATTAAAGATACACTCATTTTTTTGTGTAATGAATAATATTTAAAATATTAAATTTATTTGAAAAAGTATATATTTCACAAATTCTCAGGGTGTCACAAATAAGGTGGTTGATGCATTGAGTAGGAAAGATCATGGGGTTTTGGCTAAAATGAGGATTTATAAAGATATTTTATTCATGTATTTATTAAGTAATATAATAATCATTATGGAAGGGTAAAAAACACACACATTTCAATTTTTTTCCAAACCATTCTTATTAGATAAAATTAAAACTTCTTAGTTTGATGATAACAATATTAAAAATAAAATCAAATCCATGATTGATGGGAAGTTATTAGACTTTATATTTGAAGATGATATATTGAAATTTGGAAAGGGGATTTCTGTTCCATATATTCATGAGCTAAAAATATAATTATTAGATGAAACTCATGGCTCAAATTCTTATACACACCCTCTTAACACCAAAATGTATTAGGATTTGAAGGAACATTTTTGGTGGGATAATTTAATATCGAATATTTTAGACTATGTATCAATATTATTGGTTTACAAAAAGGTAAATTATAAGAGACAACATCTTATAGGATTCATGCATCCACGATATATTCTGTTGTTTAAATGGGATAAAATTATTGTGGACATTTTCTATGGATTATCAAAGAATCTGAGAAATAATGATTCCATATAGTTTATTATTGTTTGCCTTACAAAGTCCATATATTTACTAACTATAAGGTAATATCTACCTCTTTATCACCTCAATTGACTCTATATTAATTAATTTTATAGAATTAATATTGCACCACTTTCAATTGTATATGATCATGACCCATAATTTACATTAAAATTATAGAAAAACATTCAGAAGGCTCTTGACACTAAGCTATATTTTAGAACTTCTTATCATAATCATACATATAGAAAGTTTGAAAGGAATATTTATAAATTATTTTACATGTTGAGGTCATGTTCACTTGACTTTAAATTTATGTGGGATCAGTATTTACCTTTCATGGAAGTTTCATATAAATATAGATTTCATTAGTTCATTAAAATGGAACTGTATGAATCATTGTATTGGAAAATATATTTTAAACCAAATTATTAGGATGAATTCCGTGAAAGGAATATTTTAGGTCCATAACTTGTTTAGGAGATAACAACATAAGTGAGAACTATTCAGAGTCATATTAAGGTAGACCGGGGTAGGAAAAAGTGCTTTATAAATTACTAGATAAAGGATTTAGAATTTCAAGTGGGTGATCTGGTTTTATTGAAGGTATCTCTATGGAGTGGTGGAATAAGATTTTGAAATAAATGGAAACAAAGTCCTAGGTATATTGGGCCTTTTAAAATTTTGTAAATAATTGGATTTTTGTCTTACCAATTGGAAATGTCATCTAACATCTTTAAAGTTCATGATGTGTTATATAAATATTTTTTGAGATAGGTTATTCTTGATACAATTCATGTTATAACCTCTAAGTACTTATAATTATAAAATTATATTTCTTACTATGAAGAACCTATCCAGATACTAGACACTAGAGAGCAAGAGTTATATAATCTGGCTACTCAATTGGTTAAGGTACTTTGGTTAAATAAGAAAATAGAAGAGGAAATGTGGGAACATGAAGAAGTTATGATGAATAACTACCCATATATATTCATAAGGTTTCATTATAGAAATTTTTAGGATGAAATTTTTTAAGGAGGGAAGAATGTAACACACAAGATAAAATTATAGTAAGTAATCTTTTCTTTCTAAATAAACTATAACATAATGACGATAAATTTTTTCAAGAATGTAAATTTAAAAAAAATTAAAATTAAATTTAATAAATCAATTTAATTATTTAATGAATATTTTTAAAATTATATTAGGATTAATTTTATATATTTTTAAAAATATTGTATTTTTAGGTGAGTATTGAAGAAAACTCGTTTTACCAAATCATCACATTTATAACATTATAATGATGTAAGAATAAATTGAATGTTTATGAAACCTTTCTAATATAATAACTATATATTTAAGAATTTATATAATTCCTATAAAAATATAATTTTGGACTTAGAAGTATATACTTAATTTTTTTGAAATCTAAATAATGTTATTACAAAAATAAAAATTGTTTTTAGTTATTTTATCTTAATCAAGAATTTATAAGGTTACTTTTGGTTTGGTTTGGTTTTGAAAGAAAAATGATTATCATTTTATATAACATTATCCAACTAATCCTATTATAATCAATATTATACTCTATTTTTCTATATAATCATTTTTATACTTAAAATAAACAATTTTTCTAAAACTATTTTCATTGGGTTTTGGGAAATTATATTAAATGTAATAAATGCTATTTATAGGTGTTGAATTTTTTAAATTGGATTACATATTTTTAATAATAATAATTAAAATAAGTTAATAATTTTAACTTAATTTTTTGGTCATAAGGAATATTAACAATGGTAAATATGTATCACCTTGGTTAAGGGTAAAATGAGTTTAAATGGTCAAAAATAATGGGATATGGCTTTTAGATAACACAAAAAACCTTATTAAACTTAATTGGTTTGATTTATTTTGACATTAACCATATCATATTCAAATATATCACGATTTAGATCCAATTTTACAATAAAAGGAATGCATATTATTAAAATCGTTAATGTAATTCCATATGAGTCCCTCCCATCACTTATAAAAGGGTGTATTTTCTCATCAATTATTCACAAACATTGATCCATATAGATCATACAATACCAAACTAAAGAACTTCTTATTTTCATTCCCTTAAATGTTGAGATCTTGGTATTACACTAAGATCATCCCATGATATCTTAAAGTGTAAGCCAAAGGAGGTCTCTCAATGAAGAGGTAATTATCCTACCCGACTTTTTCAAAGTTTATTTGTTCTTATACTTCCACTAAATATATTGTATCTATACTAACATAATTAATATAGTATAAATAATATAATTATATGTCATTATGATTATGGTAGAACCATTTACTACCTTCTTTCAATCCTATGGAAAATGAAAACATCGCTCGTGGGTACGTATGAGCTACCGTCTCCACGCAGCGGTGTAATTCCTTTTTCATCACTGATATACTCGGATGGTTATAAAGGTGGAATTAATGAAAAATATATCTTATTTGTGGAATAAATATTATTCTATGAATATAATATATCATATAACTTATTGCCCTTCCATCCATGGGAAAATGATATCATCGCTCATGCGTACGTATGGACTGCCACCTCTACGAAGGCATGTGTTTTGTTTCCCTATTACCAATATGCCTGGATGGTTCTAAAATTTTATATAATGAGTAAAAATTATATTAATGAAAATTTTAAAATTATATATATTATGGAAACCTTTCATGACACAATTAACCATGGACAATATACCCAAGTAATTTTGGATAAATTGATTGAACAACCTTAAAGTGGTCGATGTAAGAAAGTAATATTCAATGAATTGATTTAAAATGATTATAAGATGAACATAAAAATGTAATAATGATGAAAAAAGTTATTAATAACGTATTTATAAAATTTAAATTCATTATACAGAAGTATTAAACACATATGACTAAGTAGAGTCCTAAGGTAAGGGACTCCTGTTATAGTCTAATTTTAATTCAAGATTGTTTATGTTTAGATTACCTTTTGAAAAATTATATGATCCTAGTATTTTAAATCCCATATATTTTTTCTATTATTTTTATTTTGGGGCATTACATGTTTATATTCCATTTATTCTCTTATTGGAACTTTAATCAACAAGTAAGTTACATGTAAGTGGATTTCATTTAAAAATTTTGTTTTGAAGTTTTCCTTTCAACAATTTTTCTTCCAAATTAATATTTTCTTTAATTTTTTTTTATTTTTTTTAATATTATAGAATGAATTATTAAATTATATTTTATCCATGTTTTTCATTCTATAATTTTTCTAAAATGAATATTCTTGTCATTTTATAAATAAGGTAATTTTTACAGAAGGTGTGAACAAAATATTTATAAAAATGTACACCACATGAATAAGTTTTTCTATGTCACGAATACTCTTTTATTTGAAAATTAGTTTTCAAATTTACAAGTTCACTTTCAAAGATATTTAATTTCTCAATATTTTTGGAATTTTTGTTTAAAATTATATCTAATGAAAAGGGTATTTTTTAAAGGAATTAAATATATTTTGAAATGTTATTTATAACTATTTTCTTAAACGAAGTTTCATGGAAGTTATTTTAAATATATTTATTCTATTTTATTTATTAAAGGCATGGTTTTATATTAAGATATTCATTTTTGATGAACCCATTATCTTATATAATCCTTTCCTAAAAATGGATTATTCATTTTTTAGATCATTCAATTTCTTACGATCATGTTCTCTATCACTCTCTATTATTCATTGGAAATTATTTTTATCCTTCATTTCCATATTTTTAATATCATGGGTTAATTCAGAATACTTTTTATTAAATTAATGATGTTTCAACTGTATACCATTTCTCTATATGGTCTCAGTTGAAGGAAGCTTATTAAGTATGTTATTTATTGGGTAAATATCCATGTTTTTTATTCTTGATTCAATAAAGATAATTGTTGACTTATAAAAAATTTTGAGAATGATTTGTATAGATAATTAAAATTTTTAGGAATGAATAACACAATAATGTTAATGGGTGGGGCCCGGTTATAGATATCCCCTCGATGCATCGACATGTCTCATGAGACAAAACAAAAATCATGCCATATTATATGGTAATCCGATTTACACTAGACCATTTATTAAGAATCGTATCTTTGACGAGAGTCCTTGATGGTAGGATTCATGATATATTGATTAAGGGGCCTTGATCATGAATGTCTACAGTTATGCATTTCCTTTATTAAAAATTTAGTTTCTATTTATCAATGTGATTTATTTTTTTATATTAGACATGGATGTTCATTGAAATCGAGTTGTTGATTGAATGGAATGTGTTTTGATTATTCACTCTGACATATTGATTATGCCTTATTTACTCATGATAACTTCCATTTTATGTAAACATTACTAAGAATCTGAGCTAAAATTTTATTTGTTTTCCTTTGAACGAGATATAAAGTAAGATATTATGAATGATTTCAAGGATGAAAGAATGTTTGTTATGCTATTTTTTATATTTCCATTATATTACGGGAATCATGTTTGTATCTAGTTTTCGACAACTACAAAACCGATTGGCTCTAAATGATGAGATCCCATGTATTATGTTCTAATTTGATAAAGTAAACACTAAATCTGGGTTTTGGAGTCCGAGTGTTACACTATGGTTTTTTCCCCACACCGTCTGACCATGTGTTGTAGTGTCATCCAAAAATTCCTCTAAATTGGGGTTTTCCAAGGTTTGGACCCTAGTTGGCGCAATATTATGGGGAGTCTTAATCGCTTTTCTAGAATAGAAACTGCATTACTATTAAAAAATGAATAGATATCAAGTATTATGAATGAGTAATAAATTTAAAAAACTAATTTAAATTTGTAAAAAAAAAAGAAAAAAGAAAAATATAATAGAGTAATACTAATTAGTGATTTAAGAAAATAAAAATATATTTAGTATTTATTATTAAGATAGTTTAATTAATAAATATTATTATTATTATATTTTATTAATAAAATAATGTTTGTTTAGACATGACATCCGACCTCTAGGATCCCAATGTGAATGAATTTTATACCTCCCCCAGGATGACAACCTTGTTCCGGATGAAAATGTGATCTTATATTTTTTATTTGAGGTTCTATTTTGAAGAAAAGTCATAATTACTAAAACACACATGTTCATGATAAAAGTAATATACTATACTTAATATATTATTATCGAGGCCCCATTGTGACCACAATTCTATTCCAACTCATCCCTAGGGTAAACACCACACCATGGAATCTGTGGAACCATTTTAATATTTTTCTCATCATATTCTAGGGAAAATATACCTTTTTACCCCTTGAGATGTTCTAAGACTTTGAAACCCAAAATTTAGCTAAGTATCACTTGAGAATAAATAACTCAATCACTACATCATGTGTCATAACAGATGTTTTATGTGATGCATTTTCAAAACCATCGAAAATAATTTTGTTTGGGTAATATTAATTTTTGATGGAAAAGTTAGTAAAAAATAATTAATAAACATAAATAAAAAAAATAATCGATTAAATAAAAAATAAAATATTAAATAAATAATAACCAATAGACATGAACAAGGTAATATTTTAAAATTTATACCAATTAAATTATACTAAAACATAAAATACAAATTACAAAAAATAATTAACTTTTTATATAGTGAGACTACATTGGTTTATAATTTTTTAACATTTTATATAGTAAAATAATAAATGTTATTGTTTAATATTCTATGGACCTTGGAAATAAATATTATTTTTTATTATGTAATTGTTATTGTATAAATCATTTTATAAATATATACACTTTTTGTGTAAAACTTTTCTACATTAGGGGTATCGAAACATTTATATCATTTGAGTCTTCAAATTTAGAATTTGTTTCAAAAATAAAAATTAAGAGCCCGTATAAGAAATGTGATCTCAGTATTTTTGACACATTTTATACCATTAGGGTTTATCAAATTCATTTTGGGTTTAGGAAAGATTATATCTTTTGGTGTCAAATTAGTGAACATAATTCATAAGAAGATATAATTTTTTGGTTCCTGATCAGTCACTATTTCAAAATTCATTACTTGAGGTTGGTGGCCAATCATTTTAGGAAATAAAATTTTAGAATGATAATTAGAATCCTGAATTAGAACTATCTCAATTTTAGGACTTGTTGAAAACTGAAAAGGAGGCCTTATACCATTGATACAAAATAAGAAATTTTGAACATGTTACAAAATTTATGTCTATTTAATTAGAATTTGGAATGTCAAATAATTGTTTTTACCAATTATTTTATTTGTCTAAATCATTTTTTTAGTGAAATATATTGCCTATTAATTTCTATGAAAGTAAGAAAATGGTCCATAACATAGGCCATAGTTTTATAAAGCTCTATGAAGGTTTAAAATACAGAAAATGGTGAATATGTTTCATTTTTTAATTATCCAACATGTAAAAAAACAAGGAAAAATAATAAATTTTCAAAATGTTCATGTTAAATAGTTAAGGTATTTTTCAATTACACCTAGATTGAACCATATATTTATATATCTAAGTACAAATACCTTGATTATATAGAATAGATCCAATATCTCTATTAGTAAAATCTAAAATCACTCTTATAGTAGTGATTCATGGAAATAATTTGATCATGGTCATTTTTATTTTTCTTCAAAACATTGTAACATGCATATCGTTTTTTATACTGATGGTCTCTATCCATTTTGAACTTAACATATTCAATATTCTTGTGGGAATATTTTCAAAACTAATTAAAACATACCTCATAGGATGTTGATAAAGGAACTGTATATCAATTTTGAATTATTAATTCTAAGACATCCAACAAGAATGTCAATGTTTATTTTAATCCATTGATTAATGTGTTAATTTTCTTATGGAGAAGATATGTAACTACATTTGACGTAGTTACATAATGTAATTTAAAACAAAAAGTTTCATTAATGTGGGTAGTGAATAAATTTCTAGAATGTGGTATTATATTTGGATAGGTTAAACTTAGTCGAAAATATTTTCCACACTGCATGTGTGGCAAAAAAAAATTTATGACCATTAATCGAAGTAGAAAATGTTTTTTGATTATAATCAAATATTTATTCCTACAAATCACCCTTTCTAAAAAAATAGAAATAATTTGAAAAAAATTATAATATAAAGAGATGGACATTCGACAATGTTATTTGGTATTTTGGTAAAATCTATCATCTCTTCATTACCTCATATTACTCTTGGATCAACTATAAATCATTAAATAATAGATGTCTTTTAGTGAGATCACGATTGGATAAATAAGAATATTTTTTGGGACATTCCATATGGGTTTGTGTTATTGGTTCTTCACATGTTATATATAATGAATATTGTGAGGAATTAATTTTATAACATATTTTTACCATGTTGTACAAACTTAGAAATACCAAAGACACTGTAAAAGAATAATTAGATCATGTCAAAATTTTCAACTGTCGTGAACTTGTGTTATTTTTAAAAAATAGATCACAAACATTAATAAATTCAAAAGAATATTATGAACATTATATAAAAAGTGATTTATTATTATTTCATTGGATTATATATTTTAGGCTACCAAATGGCTATGAATATAATTATTCATTTTCTCTTAGAAATTTTCATATTTCCGAGTAAAAAATCCATGACTAACATTTCATAATAAAAATATTATTTCCCATTTGTCTGGAATGGTTTTTAATGTAAAGACCCATAAATTTCAAGGAAATTTTTTTTCTTAATTTTCTTTGGAATTTTACAAGAGCACATCTTCTGACGGCACCTGATTCCGAGGCCCGGTGTGCCCAGAATCATTTTTCGAAGTTTTGGCTCGGGTACGTTCAGTGAACGGACGAGCGGGTTTTTCAAACTTTTGAACCGGTTCCCAGAATCGAATTCTGAGGGCACCGATGAAATCGCAGCGCCGGTATTTGCTTAGAAACGCCTCTTCCGGAGTTGCGTTTTCTCGGGTGTAGTTTTTAATTTTCGGGCTTAAAGTTAAGAAATAAAATAATTTTACGACAACTTTATTTTATTTCACTTAAGCCACTTGGAAGCCACTTGAACCCACTTAAAAGTGGCTTAAACTGAGTTGAACCGGATAGAGTACTATCCAGAAATAACTTACCCTCTTGGTAGGATATTTGTGAGGTGGTGCCCGCACGAGCCCCGCTGTTTCTTTCCGCTAAGTAATGCACCTGTGAAAACCCGTCTTCATGAAAGTCAACTGACGCGTTTTCTTAAATTCTTAACAGACCATTTAATTGGGCGGTTTATTTCGTAAATTAAATGAGCTGTTTATTTCGTTGAATTAATTCTACGAATTAATGGTTTGTTTCTTATCTTTTGAAATTCAAATGTTTAGTTGTGTAAATAAAATATGGCTTAAGCTTTTTTTATTTTGGGTTGAAACTTGTGGCGTGGAGAGGATTTGGAGGAAAGCGTTCTTCTTCGGCGAAGAACGCGAAGAACGCGAAGAACGCCAAACCTGCAGAGATCGACGACGCGAAGCCTTGTACCACGATGCCAACGGATCTCCCTTCGCGACGCTTCTTCCGCGACGATCCAACCCCGCGACAGCCTTTGATCGACAACAACCAAGAGATCGTCGACGCGACGCCCTTCCGCGGTGTGACGATCACCTCCTTCCACGATGGTCAATTCCGCGACGACCTCGCATCCGACAGCGACGGCGAGGTAGGGATTTTTTTTGGGAATTACCCTCCTTTTCTTTTTATATTCCCGTAATTTTTTATTTAAAAAGTTAAAGTACTGGATTTGTGAACAATTTTAAAATTATTAAAATTGTTGTTTCCGTTCAAACAAGGAACCCGTTTTTATGAAACAATTTTATTTCATTAAAAATTGTTTCGGATATGCATTCATGTGTTGAACTTTAATTTCTCCCGTTGTTTATATCTAACGCAGAGGGTGCGGGCCAAACGAACACGGCCCGACAACCCTCCGTCGTTCTTCGTTCTTGTGAGAATTTGGTGGCCGACGACGGAACGTGCCGCAACAGATGTTTGATGATCCTGCAGTAAAGAACGGAACCCGGGAGGAACAACGGCGCAGACGGGAGGGAAAACGGGCCACCGGAGCGAATCCGGCGGCCCGCGGAAGCCGGTGGTGGCGCGGGTCGCCGGCGCGGCGGCGCCGGCACCCCGCGGGTGTCCAGCGCGACACCCCGCGGGTGCCGCGTGGTTGTCAAGCGGCACCCCGCGGGTGTCCAGCGCGACACCCCGCGGGTGCCGCGGGGTTGTCACGCGGCACCCCGAGGGTGCCGCGGGGTTGTCCCGCGGCACGTCCGGCTGTCTGGCCGACACCCCGCGGGTGCCGCGGGGGGTGTCACGCGTGGCGGCGGCTTTCCGCCGCGTCGGCCACTCTGCCGCTCGGCCGAGCCGAGACGGACAGGCCCTGGCCGGGCCGGGCCGGGCCAACCGGGTCGGACCCGACCCGGTTCGGGCCAACCAGGGGGGTCGGGCCGGGTCGGCCCGGGCCCGGACCCCCCGTCTTCGGACGACTTTCGTTCAAACGCTCGTAACTTGAGCTACGAGCCTCCAAACGACTCGCCGTCAGCGGCAACACAATCCTTGGAGCGAGTCGGACGTTTCGGTTTATCGCACTCAAAGTTTTGGAATACTTTGGGTTCGGCCGGGTTGGTTCGTACACGAAACCAACCGGGCCCTCGGAGCGAAAACAGTCATATCTTGAGCTACGGACGTCCGATTGACGTACCGTCAGCTTTGTTAGTTTCCTCTTAGTGAGACAGATCTTTTGGCTCACTCCGCCCGGGGTTTGGGCGCAGGTGGAGTACGGTCGGGTTGGTTTTGCCTTAAAAACCAACCGGGCCCCTAGAACGGAAAAGCTGATAACTCTCAGACAGGACGTCCGTTTGACGAACCGTCAGCGGCGTTGACGATCACGTTGAGAAACGGTCCCTATGAGTATACCCTATGAGAGCTCGGGGTACAGTTGAGATACGGTTGGGTTTGGTTCGCTCACGAAACCAACCGGGCCCCTGAGACGAAAAGACTAATAACTCACAGACCGGACGTCCGATCGACGCGCCGTCTATTGCGTTGAGACCCCTGTGACGAGGTGGTCCTTTGAGATACTTCTTCGTGGGACCTTGAGATACTTGGAGTATCGACTTTCAGCTCGTAGAGCGGACCCTCCCAGAGACGAGCGTGCGGAGTACGGAGACCGTGTAGCCTATTGAGACCTGACGACTGCTTGACCGACTCGACTTGGAGTGAGTCGACTAGCCCAGTGGACGGAGCACTACTTTGTTTGGGTGCAGACCCATGGCGGACGGAGCACTACCTGTGTGATAGTGCAGACCCGCGGTACTCGTCCGGAGAGTACCTCTGCAGGCTACTAGGGGGTGTGCACTACTATGTTTGAGTGACATACCTCGACGGGAAGCACTACTGTGTTTGGGTGGCTGGCCCGCAGTACTCGACAGGAGGAGTACCTCAGCAGTCTTAGGTTAGTGAGTAGTACCTCGGAGTCTTGACAGGACCACTGTACACTCTAGAGACAGAGCTCTTCAGTAGTTACGGTTTCGATAATGAAAATCCTGGTCGGAGCTGAGACTTTTGACCTTTGTGTTTCCTCATGATTGAGATGGGTTACTTGATAACTTAGGTATATGTATGGGCATATACCTGGGTAGTGGTTATCCATTGATCTCATGATCCTTGTGTTTCCTCATGATTGAGATGAGTTACTTGATAACTTAGGTATATGTATGGGCATATACCTGGGTAGTGGTTATCCGTTGATCTCATGATCCTTGTGTTTCCTCATGATTGAGATGGGTTACTTGATAACTTAGGTATATGTATGGGCATATACCTAAGTAGAGGTTATCTGTTGAGATCTTCTTTGTGGTTATCCTTGTTGGATTTAGTGAGACCTTGAGGGTCTCGGGGTCCCTACTGAGTATCGTTATACTCACCCCTGCACGGGCTATGCCCGCACCTCGTTGTGTTGGTTGCAGACGACAGGCAGTGCTGACGGAGGCCGAGTGTTCGAGGACTGGACGGTACCCGGAGGTGGACTACACGAGAAGTCAGTGTCCGGAGGTGGACTTCACGGCGAGACAACACTCGGAGGAGGTTGACGGACGAGAGCACTGTGGAGGCTATCTGTACCTACCCTTCAGGTAGGATTCGTGGTGGACGATCCAGGAGCTGCGCCATCTGTACCTACCCTTCAGGTAGGATCCGAGGAGGACGGCCCAGGATCCGCTTCCGTCCCTCCAGCTGTTGTCTTTTTCTGTTGTACTTTGTTCAGTTGTAGTTGTACTTTCTTTTGTGTTTGTATTCTGGCCCATTTACTTTTCAGCACTTCTTTTTGTACTTAGTTTTTTACTTCCGCTTGTACTCTTTGGTGTTTTGTTACTTTTATAAAGGCAATGCCTTCCCAGTTATCGGGATTTACGCCTTTGGTACTAGTCGCCAGCCCCTGTCCTATGGAAGGCGGGCTTGGGGTAGTCACGGCACGGGCCCCGAGGACGGGTCGTGACAAATTGGTATCAGAGGTGGTTGGTTCTACCGCAGACTCTGATCTTTCTTTCTGTGAAGCAATAGTGTTAAGGGTACCGAGTGTGGTTTTCAGTTCAGGGAGTCCAGTGTTGGTGCGGGCGGCCGACATATCCATACACCAGGACCCTGGCAACTGATTTTCGACTTTGTGCATGAAAACACTGTTTGCGTGTGTGTTTTAAAAGGTTTCCCCTTAAAACAGCTCAAACCAGGTCAGCTCACCAGGTATAATCGTTTGACCATGTTACGTTGTTTCTTTCAGGATGCCTTTTCTCGGACGACCAGCTAGAGCCCAGAGGGATGTGCGTGCTGACAGCCTGTCGAGTGACGAGGCTTCGGTACAGGGCCCTCTTGCAGTTGAGGCACCAGCGGAGGCGCCAACGGTACTACCATACGTTGGGCCACCGATGCCACCAGCCCCAGCAGTAGGCGATGCCCGTTACTTGAGCGCACTGCATGAGTTCCAGCGCCAGAGGCCACCCAGGTTCGGGGGAGAGACGGACCCGCAGGCGGCTGAGGATTGGCTGGAGACTGTGGTGGGAGTCTTCAGGCTAGTGGGGACACCATCAGACTTCATGGTGACCTTTGCTGCCAGCCTTCTTCAGGCAGCAGCAGGAAGGTGGTGGAGCCACTTGTTCCAGTTTTGTGATGGGATGGATTTCACATGGTAAGACTTCGAGACCTTCTTCAGGGTGGATTTTGTGCCAGTAGCTCTACACCCCGAGCGTGTTCAGGAGCTGCTGCCTTTGCCACGTGTTTTTCGATCAGAAGCCGAGTCATCTGTGGGCAGTAGAAAGATGATGCAGAGGTCCAGGAGGACCAGACCAGCAGTTGGGCGATCTCGGGTTTTAGGACCGGTGGTGCGGGGCACCTGGGGTGGGGTCAGAGCCAGGTGTGCCAGAAGCAGACTATGTTACTCGTGCGGTGGAAAGGGGCACCTGGAACGTGACTGTCTGACTCCTCGTACAGTTGATCCATAGGCTTTTGAGGAGCCACCGAGGCAGAGGCAGCGACGAATGCTTGAGCAACAGTAGAGCAGTTGACAAGGCAGTAGAGCTCCTGGAGCAGGTGGACAGGAGCAGAACTAGTGGATACGTCTCTTGTACTTCTAGTTCCATGTTGATGTTATTTTGGTGTCTTTGTACCATGAGCTGCAATAAAATAAAGACACTTATCTTGTGATGTTTGCCTTCCTGTCCTCTTTTGTGATGTTACTAAGTGGTCCTGGTTAAGACTGTTGACTTGACCCTCACTTTCGAAATTCCTACTGGAGGAGACCCAGTGACCTCACACTGATGCCGATAGTGTGACTCGACCCTTGGAGGTGAGAGTGACAGTTGGATCTCTTAGTAGTTACGTCGAGGCCTTATGACGTCATCCATGGCATGAATGCATCATTTATGTCAGGATTGACTGTATTAGGCAACGAATGTGGTTCATCTAGGGGATGAGACCAGATTTCTATTATCGGCAAAGAAGAAATCATAGCAGCTCTTGTGAGGCTAAAAAAGGTGCAGTTCATCCAGGAGCGGATGAAGACTGCACAGTGCAGTAAGAAACAAGGAACCGGTGCCAGTCTTAGAGACTCGGGCGTGATAAATGTTTCAAGAAGAGGTAGCTTTAAATAGAGATGAGTCTGCGAAGCGGCAGACGTGGAGGCAAAGCTAGGAGAGCAGCATGAGGTGGTGTACATCTTAACATGCTACAACCACCCGCCTTAGTTATTCCCGCCAGGCTCAGGGAGCTGGAGGGCGGTGGAAGAATGCGGCTGCATGCGGTCCAAGAGTGTGACCCAATGGCTCTAGAAATGATTCAAGGGACAGTCTGTGTCCACTACTAGATGCTGTAGTAACAGACGTTGATATGAATCATTCCTCACTTTCACAAATCTTGTTCCAGACCTAGAGTTTCCGGTAAGCCGTGGACTTGACCCTCACGTCTGGAGATACCTTGGGAGGAGACTCGATAATCACACTTACGCCGACGGTGTGGTCAGACCCTCGAGGCGATAGTTCTAGTTGGAATCTCTTGGTGGTAGCGTCAAGGCCTTACGACGTTAGTTTGAGTATGGAGTGGGAAATAACTGTTCATACTAAAATTGATGGTTTTAGGCAAACTTCGGGATGGGTTTTCCTTGGTCGGCGGAAAAGGAAACCCCAGGCAGCGTAGGGTAACTCTTGCATAGGAGGGTGTGACCGATCACTCTTGAGTCGGTCAACCTTACTCTCGTGGCAGCAGTCGTTTTGAGTTTCAGTTCCAGCAAGAAATGGAGACCTATGGAGTTCGAGGATGACGACCACGTCTTCTTACAGGTCTCACCTCGACGAGGTTTACGGAGATGTGGCCTGGGAGGCAAGTTATCTCCAAGGTTCAACGGACCTTTCTAGGTCCTCAGCTGGGTAGGCGAGGTGGTTTACCGCTTGGCCCATCTGCTTCAGTTGCACTAGGTGCACGACGTTTTCCACGTATCCCAACTGAGGAGATACGTGCTCGACCCCTTCGCATATCATCGACCATGAGGAGCTAGATGGTGGCGATGAGTGTCTTATACGAAGGTTCCTATGGGGATTGAGGATCGACAGGAGCAGATCCTAGGAGGACGGTCGATTCCTCTTGTGCAATTTCTTTGGCATCTCGGGGACCTCCAAGAGAGCACTTGGGAGTGGAAGGCTCAGATGCGTGCTCAGTACCGCCCTTGTTTCCCTATGTTTGTGTTGGAGCTTTACGGGGACGTAAAGCCCTGTGGTGGGAGTAATGTAAAGACCCGTAAATTTCAAGGAAATTTTTTTTCTTAATTTTCTTTGGAATTTTACAAGAGCACAGCTTCTGACGGCACCTGATTCCGAGGCCCGGTGTGCCCGGAATCATTTTCCGAAGTTTTGCCTCGGGTACGTTCAGTGAACGGAAGAGCGGGTTTTTCTAACTTTTGAACCGGTGCCCGGAATCGAATTCTGATGGCACCGATGAAATCGCAGCGCCGATATTTTCTTAGAAACGCCTCTTCCGGAGTTGCGTTTGCTCGGGTGTGGTTTTTAATTTTCGGGCTTAAAGTTAAGAAATAAAATAATTTTACGACAACTTTATTTTATTTCACTTAAGCCACTTGGAAGCCACTTGAAGCCACTTAAAAGCGGCTTAAACTGAGTTGAACCGGATAGAGTACTATCCAGAAATATCTTACCCTCTTGGTAGGATATTTGTGAGGTGGTGCCCGCACGAGCCCCGCTGTTTCTTTCCGCTAAGTAACGCACCCGTGAAAACCCGTCTTTATGAAAGTCAACTGACGCGTTTTCTTAAATTCTTAACAGACCATTTAATTGGGTGGTTTATTTCGTAAATTAAATGAGCTGTTTCTTTCGTTGAATTAATTCTAAGAATTAATGGTTCGTTTCTTATCTTTTGAAATTCAAATGTTTAGTTGTGTAAATAAAATAAGGCTTAAGCTTATTTTATTTTGGGTTGAAACTTGTGGCGTGGAGAGGATTTGGAAGAAAGCGTTCTTCTTCGGCGAAGAACGCGAAGAACGCGAAGAACGCCAAACCTGCAGAGATCGACGACGCGAAGCCTTGTACCACGACGCCAACAGATCTCCCTTCACGACGCTTCTTCCGCGACGATCCAACCCCGCGACAGCCTTCGATCGACAACAACCAAGAGATCGTCGACGCGACGCCCTTCTGCGGTGTGGCGATCACCTCCTTCCACGACGGTCAATTCCGCGACGACCTCGCATCCGACAGCGACGGCGAGGTAGGGATTTTTTTGGGAATTACCCCCTTTTCTTTTTATATTCCCGTAATTGTTTCTTTAAAAAGTTAAAGAACTGGATTTGTGAACAATTTTAAAATTATTAAAATTGTTGTTTCCGTTCAAATAAGGAACCCGTTTTTATGAAACAATTTTATTTCATTAAAAATTGTTTCGGATATGCGTTCATGTGTTGAACTTTAATTTCTCCCGTTGTTTATATCTAACGCGGAGGGTGCGGGCCAAACGAACACGGCCCGACAACCCTCTGCCGTTCTTCGTTCTTGTGCGGATTTGGCAGGCGACGATGGAACGTGCCGCAACGGATGTTTGATGATCCCGTAGTAAAGAATGGAACCCGGGAGGAACAACGGCGCAGACGGGAGGGAAAACGGGCCACCAGAGCGACTCCGGCGGCCCGCGGAAGCCGGTGGTGGCGCGGGTCGCCGGCGCGGCGGCGCCGGCGGCACCCCGCGGGTGTCCAGGGCGACACCCCGTGGGTGCCGCGGGGTTGTCACGCGGCACGTCCGGCTGTCTGGCCGACACCCCGCGGGTGCCGCGGGGGGTGTCACGCGTGGCGGCAGCTTTCCCCCGCGTCGGCCGCTCTGCCGAGCCAAGCCGGACCGGCCAACCGGGTCGGACCCGACCCGGTTCGGGCCAACCAGGGGGGGTCGGGCCGGGTCGGCCCGGGCCCGGACCCCCCGTCTTCGGACGACTTTCTTTCAAACGCTCGTAACTTGAGCTACGAGCCTCCAAACGACTCGTCGTCAGCGGCAACGCAATCCTTGGAGCGATTCGGACGTTTCGGTTTATCACACTCAAAGTTTTGGAATACTTTGGGTTCGGCCGGGTTGGTTCGTACACGAAACCAACCGGGCCCTCGAAGCGGAAACACTCATATCTTGAGCTACGGACGTCCGATTGACGTACCGTCAGCTTTGTTAGTTTCCTCTTAGTGAGACGGATATTTTGGCTCACTCCGCCCGGGGTTTGGGCGCAGGTGGAGTAAGGTCGGGTTGGTTTTTCCTTAAAAACCAACCGGGCCCCTAGAATGGAAAAGCTGATAACTCTCAGACAGGACGTCCGTTTGACGAACCGTCAGCGGCGTTGACGATCACGTTGAGAAACGGTCCCTATGAGTATACCCTATGAGAGCTCGGGGTACAGTTGAGATACGGCTGGGTTTGGTTCGCTCACGAAACCAACCGGGCCCCTGGGACGAAAAGGCTAATAACTCACAGACCGGACGTCCGATCGACGCACCGTCTGTTGCGTTGAGACCCCTGTGACGAGGTGGTCCTTTGAGATACTTCTTCGTGGGACCTTGAGATACTTGGAGTATCGACTTTCAGCTCGTGGAGCGGACCCTCCCAGAGATGAGCGTGCGGAGTACGGAGACCGTGTAGCCGACTAAGACCTGACGACTGCTTGACCGACTCGACTTGAAGTGAGTCAACTAGCCCAGTGGACGGAGCACTACTTTGTTTGGGTGTAGACCCATGGCGGACGGAGCACTACCTGTGTGATAGTGCAGACCCGCGGTACTCGTCCGGAGAGTACCTCTGCAGGCTACTAGGGGGTGTGCACTACTGTGTTTGAGTGACATACCTCGACGGGAAGCACTACTGTGTTTGGGTGGCTGGCCCGCAGTACTCGACAGGAGGAGTACCTCAGCAGTCTTAGGTTAGTGAGCAGTACCTCGGAGTCGTGACAGGACCACTGTACACTCTAGAGACAGAGCTCTTCAGTAGTTACGGTTTCGATAATGAAAATCCTGGTTTGAGCTGAGACTTTTGACCTTTGTGTTTAGTCATGATTGAGATGGGTTACTTGATAACTTAGGTATATGTATGGGCATATACCTGGGTAGTGGTTATCCGTTGATCTCATGATCCTTGTGTTTCCTCATGATTGAGATGGGTTACTTGATAACTTAGGTATATGTATGGGCATATACCTGGGTAGGGGTTATCCGTTGATCTCATGATCCTTGTGTTTCCTCATGATTGAGATGGGTTACTTGATAACTTAGGTATATGTATGTGCATATACCTAAGTAGAGGTTATCTGTTGAGATATTCTTTGTGGTTATCCTTGTTGGATTTAGTGAGACCTTGAGGGTCTCAGGGTCCCTACTGAGTATCGTTATACTCACCCCTGCACGGGCTATGCCCACACCTCGTTGTGTTGGTTGCAGACGACAGGCAGTGCTGACAAAGGCCGAGTGTTCGAGGACTGGACGGTACCCGGAGGTGGACTACACGACAAGTCAGTGTCCGGAGGTGGACTTCACGGCGAGACGACACTCGGAGGAGGTTGACGGACGAGAGCACTGTGGAGGCTATATGTACCTACCCTTCAGGTAGGATTCGTGGTGGACGATCCAGGAGCTGCGCCATCTGTACCTACCCTTCAGGTAGGATCCGAGGAGGACGACCCAGGAGCTGCTTCCGTCCCTCCAGCTATTGTCTTTTTCTGTTGTACTTTGTTCAGTTGTAGTTGTACTTTCTTTTGTGTTTGTATTCTGGCCCATTTACTTTTCAGCACTTCTTTTTGTACTTAGTTTTTTACTTCCGCTTGTACTCTATGGTGTTTTGTTACTTTTATAAAGGCAATGCCTTCCCAGTTATCGGGATTTACGCCTTTGGTGCTAGTCGCCAGCCCCTGGCCTATGGAAGGCAGGCTTGGGGTAGTCACGGCACGGGCCCCGAGGACAGGTCGTGACATTTAAAATATTTGATCTAGGATGTGTTGAAAAAATATCGTATTTTCTAATAATTTTTCATGGAAACAATTAACTATGATGCACTGGGCATGAAAACAAGAGAAGTTTTTCTAATTTTATATAAATTGGAAAAAATATTTCCCCCATATTTCTTTGATTCAATTGAATATTTAATATTTCAGTTTACAAGTGAAGAAACTTTTTGAAGGTTGGTCAAATTATAATGGATGTACTTGTATGAGATATACATGAAAAAATTAAAGAATAAGGTATATAAAAAATAATCAGTTGAAGGGTCAATTTTAGAAACGTACTTGCAAGATGAAATTTCAAATTTCTTATTTTATTATTTTCAATATAAATATCCTTCAAAAAATAATTGAATGGGTCATAATGAGGGTAATGTTTATGATGTTATAATCCATAAATTATAAGTATTTAATCATCATGATCTCAGTTTTTGTGGTGATCATGAATGGTGTATTTCAGATGATGAACAACACAACACTCATATATATGTTCTGTTCAATTAT
Source organism: Viscum album (assembly GCA_963277665.1). Taxonomy (NCBI): domain Eukaryota; kingdom Viridiplantae; phylum Streptophyta; class Magnoliopsida; order Santalales; family Viscaceae; genus Viscum; species Viscum album. Next base: position 239,560,481 of record OY728137.1, read on the forward strand.
AAAAAAATGACACAATTTATGAAGTAACTGATACTTTTACCTTATTTTTTAAATATATTTTACTGGTAAATATATATTAATTATTTTTTATATTATTTTATTATTATATTGAAAAACAATTGAAAAATTTACCGCTAATTCTCTTAAATAATGTCGACAACATAATTTTTCCTTCTAGTTTTAAAGACTGAAAAGTAAATTATTTAGTGTTGAACATATGTAATCAATTTTTTATTTAATATAATACTAATTATTTTTTATTCTTCTAGGTATTTCAATATAGAAATAAAATTGATAGTAGGTCATGTTCATGAAATAACCCACCATAAAAATTGGATAAATCTTATAATGCATATGTGGTTAATGGATTTCAGTTTCATACATGCACATATGATAAATCAAAAAAATTAATGAAAAATGGTGTTAGTTTAAAAGTATATCATAATAAAGAAAGTGAAGTTGACTTCTATGAAACTCTAGATGAAATAATTAAGATATATTATATATTGAAGAATTACATTATAATGTTTAAATGTCATTTGTTTCATATTGATCAAGAGTTTCACATTCATCCATGTCATAGGGTAATTAAAATCAAATATAAAAGTTTACTTAAAGAAAATTAATGATTTATACTAGCATATTAAGAGCATAAAGTATATTATGAAAATTAATGTGTTTTTCGAGTGATTTAAACAATGGATAAAGTGTAGTAAAAATGAAATCTTGTGATAATTAATTTATAGAAAATGAAAGTGGTTTTATAGAAGTGAAAAATATTGAAAATTTTCAAGAAACATCCCCAAATACATCTCTTAAAAAAATAGATATTGATATCAAGGATGATGCCCCATAGTTAAGGGCATAGGGTCTTCATAATGTCGATGATGTAGCTAATAGATTTCAAATAATTAAGGGTCATGAATTTGAATCTCGTATAGAAATGAATTATGCTAAGGAAGAATATAAAAAAATTAACATTAATTATTATGTATACGAAGATTAATAATGATGTATTATATCATATTTATAGTCATAATATATAATATTTGTTTTCAATAAATATTTATCCATTTTATATATTTGATATATGTATTAAAAATTATATATGGGCAACATTATATTTATGTTTAGAATGGATGGATAAGATTATGGAGAGTTGTTTCATTCCCTCAATGATGTTGTGTTTCCCAATGATTAGCCTAATAATTCATCATTTAAACCACCAGTTGCTTCCACTATACCGTTGACTAAGATGGGTTGTAGTCTAGATATATTGATCACTCCAAACCCCATTTCTAGGAGACATATATCCCTCTAATTCAATCCATGATCACATAGGTATTTTTAATTTTTTAATTTATTATTATTTTTTGATTTTTTATAATTGTGTGATTATTTTTTCTTATTTACACTATTTTTAAAATATGGATATTGGGTAGGATGGTATGATTCTTTGTAATTAATTTTATATTTCATGTGTATTATAGGATCAGATTCCCATCAATTCTAGACATCAGATATTTTACCACTGAATTATATATTAAAAAATGTTTATTTTATTTTAAATTTATTTAATTATTATCACTCTATTATTAATTATTTATATAATTTATAGTATATTCTTGATGATAGTATAAGACCTTACATCTAAGAGGCATGATAAATTTTAATGTGTGAGTGTTTTATAAATTTTTATATAACCTTAGAAAGAGAGCGATAGAGAGAGATTAAACTAATAATTTTTATAAGTCATTATTTTATTGTCAACCTGATTACATCCCATCCTAGGTTTGGGATAGATTGAGATCCAATTAGATAAGAAATAATTTTTAGATGAGCTCTTCAGTTGTTCATAAAAACCAAGGGATGTGGGAGGTCACACACAAAATAAAGATTCATATTTTAAGTATTCATCAATGAGAGATGGTAATTAATATTATTTATTAATTTATATATACTTTTAATGTAATTTTTTTATCTTAAATTTATATAGGTTGATGTTAATACTGTTGTTATTTAGTTTGATATTTATAATAGTATGTGTGCTGATCCTACTACCAGAGAGATTTATGGCGAAATACAACAACACATTTTGGTTAGTATTGTTTTGGGTTTTTAAACTGACTTAAAATAATACTATTGAAATTTATAATTACATTTAAATAAGAGATATGAGGTCATGAATTATGAAAAATGAGAGAATTTGGTTAATAATGATGGTGATGCCTCATGTTAGTATAGTTTTGATGCGGTGGCTTAGACACATGTGACCATGCATGGTATTAAGAAAGGCCAGGTGATTGGTATTGGTTCATGATCCATGCTTACCAATTATTATCATACTATCGTGATGTCATCAATCAGATCAAAGAGATATCATGCTTATTCATTGAATAATTTAGATTATGATAAGTGGTTACAAGCTTAATATGAGATTATACAGAGCATAAAAAGAGAGAAGGAAGAGTATTGTCAATAGAATGAGTAGTAGTTTCAACAACATGAGAAGTTGATGGAGTACATGTGACGACTCATGCATGGTTTAGGAATTGAGTTCCCTCCACTTAACCCTTTAGCATACCCATATCCTTTTTCAACATTATGACAGATCGATTGTTTTTGTTGTAAATAATATTTTTCAATGGAATGTTACCTTGTTAAAAAATGTTACATATATTTCATGATATACTCTTAATATCATCACAAATAGTCGTTGTGACTAATTATTCATTTCATAAAGGATATTTTTTTTCCATATATTATTAGCGATAGATACACATTTTCATTACGAATTTTTTTATGTGATAATCCATCTTAAATAAAACAATTTGAGATTCCATATTCCATGATGGGTTATTCCTAATGGAATCTCTTCACAAATAGGAATTGGTGTAGATATTTTATGGGAAAAGACCCATCAAAAATGAAATTTTTTTTGGTAGTATATATAACAACCTATGAAACTACATCCAAAACTCCTTTAAGATATCTTCCAAAACACTTTTTTGAAAATATATCATACATTTTCACCTTATTCTACATCATATGTAATAACATGTAAAAATCCATCAAAAATATTCTTCTTATATCCTCCAAAATAGTTTTGAGGTATCTATTAAAGTTTCATAAACTAGATACTCATACCCATGACCCCAAAGTATGGAACTAAACAAATTTAAAGAATTAAAAGAAATTATAAATTTCTAAATGCAAAAAACAATATAAATATCATCCTCTAGAAAACCATCAATTACACTCAATCTAAAAATGGATCTAATGTGATATCTACCAAAAATATGTATCACAACACATATTTCCACCTACTATATCAATACAAATATGAATAATCATATAATCTTTTTGTACAAGACATCAAGTTGTTGGGACGCCAAGTTACCAATCATAAAATCACTAGAATCATGAAACTCAGTCTATAAAAACTTCTCACATTGATCCATTGGAAGTTCAATGTATATCAATGAAGTAGATTAATTAAACCTCCAAAAGTATTCCTCTCATTAATGAGTGTACTAGAAGTAGGAAGTTGCTACACCCTACCCACCACATAAAGTTATCCTAATACACACCTTAAGAAAATATCGCAAACATTCATGGTAATAAAAAACAAATAAATTACATAAAGTAGAAAAGAACACAAGAGATTAACATGATTCAAACAAGTTTTTATTCATGCATGGGAGAAATAATTTGAATTTATTTATATTCACTATAAGTGAACAGAGATACATTGAATCGAAAATTACATCGAAAAGATTTCATTATAAAGGATTGAATATTTTTTATTCATTGATTCACTTGGAAACTTCACTAGTACAATGTACATGATCAATATGTATTGTTATTTTCCATGATCTACTATTTAGAAGGTTCCTACATACTTTTATACGAAACTTCAAATGGTTTTCCAAGTATCATAACCTTAAAACTTTTATAGAGAGTCCTCAAAATGTGACTGGTAAAATTTAGTAACTTCATTGAACTCAACCATTTAATTATTTAAACTCTTCAAGATACTTCATTCTAGAGACTTCACTAACCATTATGGACCCACTATGATACCATCAAAATATATTAACTTATGATGATCTGTATATCACCTGTAGAGATTGAACTTCCACTATTTGCACAAAAATTCCAACCACCTTCTGTTGATAAATTTCTAGTAAACAAAATTCATGTAAATGTACTTTCATTAAACTGATACCAAAACTTACATCCCAATAATTTCCCATTTAAAGAAATTTTTTATGGAAACTTTGATAAATCTACAGAAAAACTTCATTACTTCCACTTCAATCACATGTAGTGTTTCTCTACCTTTTTCCATTCACCCAAACCCCACTGAGGTATGATATACCTTAGAATTTCTTGAACTAAAGTTTTAGTTAACATATAATTCAGATTTTGTCTTACAACTATATTTTACAGATCTAAATGCTTCTCTTACAACAGATTTATGATGAATCTATACTTTAGGTCAATATTATTTTATTTCCTTTCATTGAATACTAATTTTTTTTGTCAATTGATTCACACTTGGATTAACAATGAATAAAATTCTCCCTTCATAAATTATTCTAAACTCCTTCACAAAATACTTTAACCAAACCAAATCCTTCTCTACTTAAATTTCTGCCACATACTATACTTTTTTTGTACTCAATGTGACAATATTATACAGTCGCATCATCCAACTTATCATTATTCCTCTAAAGGTAAAAAGAAAACTAGTTATTCTATTTGATATTTCTAAATATCCAAAAAACTTCGCATCCAAAAAAACTTATAACATATCTTTCTCCATAAACAGAGAGAAACATATTCTATTCCTTTAAAATAATAGATGATCCACTTGATGGCTCCCTAATGTTTCCTGTATAGGTTTAACATAAATATACTTATAATTACAATTATAAATTATAAATTTGGCTATGTACAAATAATAACATATTTAAAACATTTTACCATTGATGTATATGGTACTTTCTCTATGTACTGACATTTTGATTCCATTGTTTGTGCATGTGCCTTAAATAATTTGAAGTGTCTGAAAATAGGGGTAGAGACTTGTTTACATCTAGTAGTTCAAAACATTTCCATGATCTTCTAGATGTAGTATCTTTGAGATAACATTATATTTTTGGCTCTCCTATATATCTCTATCCTCATCTCTAATATCTTCTTAGCTTTCCCAAGATCTTTAATCTTGATTCTTTTATAAAAATTACTCTCCAATTTCTAAATATTCTTATAATACAATCGAACCAAGAATATGTCATCGATATACAAAAGTAAAATGTTGAAAGTTACATAATACAATTTCTTCCATTAATAATAATGATCTAAGTTGCACCTTGCGAATAATTTTTCTGACATAAATCCATCAAACTTCTGATTCCACTATCACAATACCTGATCCAAACCATAAATACATATCTTTAATTTACTTGATAATGTTTTGTTACTATATCCTATGGGACCTAATGAATCCTTCATATAAATATCTTCCTCTAACTCTCCATGAAGGAAAGATATATTTATATCCTTTTCTTTAAGATAAAAATATTCTGATCCAACCATAACCAATACCATCCAGATAGATTTATGTTTAAATAACAATGATAATATTTTCATGAAATAAATTCCTTTATTCTATTGAAATCCCTTTTCCACCAATCACACATCAAAATACTTATTTCCATTAGTCCCATCTTTTATTTGGAAAATCCACTTATTTTAAAGTGCCTTTTTACATTTTGATAACTCATTTATCTCCCATGTTTCGTTGGATTTAAATGAATATATCTATTCATCCACTTCCAAATTACATTATTTTTTGTTATTCAGTGTTATTTCTTATTTTGGTTATTCTAGTTCTCATAAAACCATTTAGAGTAGAAAATTTAAGTCAACTCCAAACCTATGAACCAGTCTTCTCACTTTGGTTGATCTCATCAAGCTAGTTTGTTATACTGTATTGATTAGATCATCTCTATATTCTAGATCTCTAAATTTTGGTAGTCTCAATCACTCTTTATATTCCCTTGAACATTATAACAACTCTTTTAATGGTCTTATTTATAGTCTTTAAGTGATTTTAGATATCTATTTTGAGTGCTCTTAAAGTTTCAAACTTATAGTGTTCTTACTTTGAAAAAATTTCTCTTCAAATATTGAATATTTCCACTCAAATTATTTCTACACCATGTTACAGTACTTCCTCAAAACCCCTCATTGAGGAGAATATCTTGGTTTCTTATGATTTTCTTCTTATCATCATTCCACAGTTAGTAGCTAAAGTTCCCACCACCATACCCAATGAAAAAAACATACTCCGGAGATAGACTTTATTTTTTCCCTATCCTTTTCATCAACATGAATTTACACCAAACATTATAAGACTTTAAGGTGGCTATATTCCAATCATTTAACATATTATAGATCCTTAGGAAGTTCCTAACCAATTACCAATTCTTGAATTCTGTTGATGAGATTTTCTGTTGTATTCAGTGACTTAGCCCAAATTCTCTTAGGAATTCATGAGTGAAACCTCGTACTAAAATACTTTTTATTAAATTATTATTCACCTTATCATCCATTCCATTCTACTACGAAATCCCAGTTTTTTCATCTCATGAATTATTTCATTCTTATGGAATAAATTTTATATGTTGTATCCTGTGTACTCATCTCCGCTATCTGTATGATGACACTGCAACTTCCAGTTACATTCCCTTTCCGCCAAGACTTTCCATTGAATTGAAACTTGGAATAAATTAGAATTATTCTTCATAAATTAAACTCATACCTATTTTATTAACATCATCAATAAATGTTACAAAGAAGATAGAACAATCATGCTACTGAATAGGGGTCGTTCCCCAAAAATATGAGTGCACTGGCTCTAAGTTATGAGATTTAGAATTCCATTCATCTAAATTGAATGAAACCCTTATCTAATTTCCCAAAAAAAAACTTCACTTTAAAATTTACGTTTGATCAATATATATTATCCCTTTTTTTATAACATTCATATTCTTCTCACTGAGGTGATCATGACTACAATTCCAAAATTCAAAAATCATTAGAAGTTATAATTCCAACAACTAAAATTCCGTCTAAAATTTTCATCAAGTAAATAGTTACATCCTTTACAACTCTTTAAATAATCATGTTTCCTATGATAAATTTTCATAAAATAATGAATAAGGTAGTTCTGTAACCTACCTCATCAAGTTGTCTAAAAGAAATAAAATTTTTCCGTAGAACACGAATGCTCCCTACTTCTATGGGATTTAAGAATCCTCTGTTATTTATTTGGATGTTTAAATATCCTTTTACAATAACTTCCAAGTCTTTATCATATTCTAGATAAAATTTTCCAAACGTCTAAGATAAATAAATTTTCATTCATATTTGATCATCAGTTGAATGAAAGGATTCTCTAGAGTCAATCACCCAAGCATATATTATATTATTAACATTTTAAAAATTGTTTTCTGTCTCATTTTGTTGTACTAAATAAATTTAAACTATCAAAATTTGAGGCCTCTACAATATTCTCCTTATGAATTTTTAATTTATTCTTGATATTTATTTTCTTTCTATAACTCCTTCATGTAGGACTTGGGTCAGCTGAGCTGCTTTGAGATCTTTCATAATGCTTATCTTTCAAAGGTTTCTTATGATATCTCTTTTGTGGCGACCATGATATGTCATCATAATTTAGAGAATTACAAGATGGTACTTGAACTTCCCTCCACCCAACCTCCTCATTTAGAATCATATTTATTATATCTTGAAATACTAAGTTTATTTTTTCACTAGACTTGCTTACTATAGTCACCATTGTATCCCAACTCTCCAAATGTGAATACAACAAATGTATTTTCAATACATCACATGTGAATGTTGCATTCATTAATTTGATTTACCCATAGATAATGTTAAAGTCATAAACCTGATCGGCCGATGGACTTCCTTATGAAAACCTTAAGATAATGAATTGACGCATCATAAACACTCTGTTAAGTGTCATTAGTTTCTTATACATATCTTTCTATACCTTTATTACTTATATAATAGTTTTATTTTCCTGAATATTATAGGAAATATTCCATGCGAAATACATACTCACTAGTGCCAATGCATTCCAATACAACCATTCCCATTCCTCCTTCTCCATCTTCTCTAGAAATACACTTGATATTAGAATATCCAGGTCCTACTAAATCAGATGGTAATCAAACTTTGTTCTCTAGAATAAAAATTCCATTCCATAAAATGTTTCTCTCCCGATCTTGTATTCGTCTGATGCCAGAAATTTTACTGGTAGTAAACTCCCAATGAAGACTAAATCATGTCAATGAAATAGAGAACAAAAAAATATCAACCTTTAGTGTGTTGAGCATTGAACCAGAAGACTTGATAACAATTTTTAAGAGTTTAGGGAAACCAATCATATGATCACTAGAGGCATTGACATTGGTCTATCAGAACTTCACACATCAATCCGATGAAAGTTTAACATAGTAGAAAAACCAAAACTTTGAAAGTTTGATGCCAATGACTGAGTGTAATAGAAGTAGGAATTCACTACAACCTAGAAACCACACAAAATCATCCTCAAATAGACCTCATGAAAATAACATAACCATTCAAGTTAATAAAAAAAATAAAAAATGAATGTATATAAATTAGGAAATAACACAATAGTTTAACATACTTCACACAAGTTAATGTATGTGCATGGGTGAAACATTGGGACTTTATTAAGTATAAAGAGATAAATTCAACTGAAAAAGAAACCACTAATATTTTATTATAGAGGATTAACTCTCTATAATTAACTAATGAACTTTTAATCTTCCATAGTCAAATATATGTGATCGAGATGTGTTATTCATGTCAATGTTATACTATATAGAAGGAACATAATTCCTTTTATAGGAATGTTCAACTCATTTTACATGTATCACCACCTTCCAACATTCATAGAGGGGCCTACAAATAGATGGTGATGGGTGATCTCAAGGAAATACATTGAAAGAAATGACTTTCTTTGGTAAACTCTAACATATACTACATTCAAGAGTTATCACCAAACATGTTGGTCCTCCTCTATTGTCATCAAAAGATATAAACCTCTAATGATCTCAATACCGCCTCAAGATATTTAACTTTAACTATTTTCACACCAAGTATGTCCACCTTCCACTAACCAATTTATGGTAAAAAAATTCTAATGAATGTGAATTCAATAAGCTAAAACCAAATATAAAATCTCAATGTGAGTAACCCTGAGACGTAGAGTTTGTCAATAACATATATAAACTCATATGTTGTTGATTCTCCAAGTATAGAATAACTAGATTGATGAATACATCACATCTCATTTATCTGATAGAATGAGCACATCACATGCCCCTTGCCTAGGTAGATAATCCACAATATGGAAAACTTGATTTAACAACGTTTATAAGTTTAGATAAGTTATTTAAATGTGTTTGTAAAAAACATTCCTAAATGGTATTTAGGTAAATTACCATCATTTATTTGGACTTATTTTCTATAAACATGGATAATAGTCTATGTTGTCTCAAAAGGTGACTAATCAGCCACATTTATAGATGTGTGTAATTACCCACACTTCATTTACCAAATTTATTTATAAAAATAATTGAAATTGGTTTTATAAACATAGATTGATTTAATTTTATACAAATATATTAATTTATTACATATTTTATCCACATGCACGATATCCCCCCTCTGTCATTGGATTCCCTCACACCACCCCTGACTATCATGTTGGTTGACCGTAGTGAAATGTGATCCCCGCCCATCCCTTTTCTCCCTTTGGACTGACACATGAGACATAACTTTCTCCCCCCACTTATCGGTCTCCGTATCTTTATATGACCACACACCCATTGGTAAAAGAAATTTATCTCATGGAACAGATGGACACCCAAACCAATTGGTCTAAGTATTTTTTACTTATTTTCAAATTAAATTGTAGATATATGTATATATATAAGTATTGTATTTGAATATATTAATTTACTAATATTTTTATTTTTTTATGGAAAGTAATTATTCCCTCTAAACCTAATTAGAAAAGGGATATTATCATGATAATAAAATAGAAATTCAAGGCCTTTGATCTTTGGGGTATTATATATATATATATATAATTGCATATTTGTTTGTATTTTTAAATATAAATTTATAATATATATATATATTTCTGTATATATATACATATGTCCGTATTTGTTTATATTTTTAAATATAAGTGTATTATATATACATATATATATTGTGTGTGTGTGTGTTGTAATGATGTGCAAATGTATCTCTCATTTCAACTCTATCTATGTGTGTGTGTTTTTTATATTCATAAATATAAATTTATAATAAATATGTATAGTTATATGGTTATATTTATAAAATATATATATGTGTGTATTATTTTAATATATATATGTTTGTGTGTGTATTTTTTTAAATATAAGTTTATAATTTATATATATTTAGTTATTTTTTAAATATAAATTTAATATAAATATTTATAGTATGAAATATACATAAAAACATAAAATTTTAAATATAATTTATAATATAAAAAATTAGCCTATTTATAGAAAAAAACTCCTAATTAGCCATGTGTTTAGAAAACACAACTAAATAAACATCGTTAAATGATATTTTTTTGTAGTGAGCACATTCCATGTACCTTATCCAAGTACGATTATAAATTTACTCAATAAATCTCAATAAAGGTCCATTATTTCATACAAGACACATGAGAGGAAAAATCCTTGCTTGGTTAAGCCTCAACTGATGAAATAATCAACAACATACACAACTGATATTTGATCAGCTAATCCTTAAGGTTTGTGTAAGAAAGGTATTAAAGTATAAAGGTTCTTATGCAAAGTATATTACCAGATCATGTACAAGAATTAAAAATGAAACATATACACCTATCATACCAAATGCATAGTGTATGAAACACAATGTGGTATTAAACTCACTATATTTCATAATTATTAACATACTTTTCCAGAATATACATTCCAAGGATCTAGAGGTCTACTATCATTGGAATACCAATCATAAAAATAAATCATCCTAAACATAAAAACATAATAATTATTTTAAAACCCCATATAGTTCTTTTAAATACCATATATATTATAAAACTATATAGGATACACTAAGGAAGGCACATAAGTAAAAGGGTGAGAAGGAAATCCTAGTTAGGGAATACACATGGAAATAAAGCTTGAAATGATAGTAAAGAGGCATAATGTGATATCATAAATAAGATGATAATAAATATGGAGACATCAAATAATGAAATGATATCATAAGATCATAAATATTCATAAAACAAAATATCATAAACATAATTTAAGGGCCACTATGAAGACCATCATCATAAATTGGACAAAGTCCCATGGTGGATTAGGTTCACTACCTAATCCCTTATATCGGATATCATTAGATATAATGATTTATAAATTGAATTTTAGGGATTTATAATTATACAAACACCCATAAAATAAATTAAAATCATACATATATGTGCCACATGAGAAAAATAAACCGTACATAAATCACAAGCACGATCAAACCCATGAGAAGGAAGTGGGATTCATAATTATGATTCAAGGAATAAAAGAATGTTAAATCACAAATATTACCAAGAGTATAAGTAATTGAATCATTTTGAAATTTCATAATTTAAAATGGTCCATGGGTCTTGAACATGTGGTTAAAAAATATAAAATATATGAGAAAGATCTAAGAGAATAAAGGATAAAATCATACCACTCGGGGTAAGCTTTATGAAATACGTAAATGATATTTTTAAATAAGGGAAGAACTTATTATTTTCCATAAAATTAGAATTAAACTAACATGTTTTCTCATAAAATAATTATATTTTTTATAAGATATTAAATGTTTAAAATCATTTTATGTAGGTGATCCTTAACATGAGATAAGAAATAGGAAAGTCCCCTTAAATCGAGTTTACTTAAAAGTGGGAATTTTGAAGGGAATAAAAACTTGTATAAGCCCAAAAAAAGGGTTATTTAGATATGTATAAATATAAGGAACATAAATATAAAAATATAAGAGTTATATAAGAATAAAATTTTATAAAATGGAAATAAATAAAGGGAACATTTAATCGAAAAGTCACGAAGTAGGTATAAAAGAACCCTTACCTCAGTTTCCAGATTCCTTCTGTGCATGCGCTTAAAATCACGAATAACCAAATTAAATTTATTAAATTATTAAATAATAACCTTATTTAACTATATTTAAAATTAAAAGTTCCTTTAACTGTCTTATATTATTTATTTATAATAAAGTTTTCTTTCTCATGTTGGTTACAAGAGGTTGTTCTGCCTATTTTTTTTATAACTCTTTATGTATGTTAACCATGGTCGATTACATTTTATAATAGTTTCATAACATCCAGAATATTTATAGTGTTATGAAAATAATATTTATATATTAAACATATTTTCAAATCTATTCATGATGGGTGGTTTTCACAAATGAAACTCATTTCTCTTAGAAGCAGTAGTTTGCACATACACGTGATTAATGTTTCCATTTCTCAGTGAATGAGAGAGGATGGTGGTAAATAATAATTATTTAATTTAAGAAACATAGTTATATCATATATATCATATTAATTAATCCATTACATCCATTTTAAGATACATTATTGGCAGTGATGAAGAATGAAAGACGTCATTTTGTGGAGGCGGTAGTCCATGCAGTGCACTAAGGTGAGTTTTTTCTCAGCAGTTGGAGAGGGATAAATAATGATTATTACATTAATATAATAACATATAAGTATAATAATGATAATTATTTAATTATATTATTATGGATATAATATATTTTTAAGAGAAATATTACATATAAAATATTACAAAGATGGTAATACTTAGGTTGAAGACTTGATCTTCTTTTAGATATCTCCATGGATGTGAAGGACTTAAGTTAAAATATTGAGAATATGGGATTATGGATGAGAAAAAGAATTAAAGTAGTGGTATTTTGGGTATATTTTCATGGGAAATTATAATAGTAAGTGCAACCATGTAGGGGTGGAAGTGACCCCCTTTTAAAAGTGAAGAAAAGCACACTTTTAGGAATACCCTTCACACTTCCATGATATCTATACACTATTCTGGGGTCAATGACTCCAAAATTTAGAGATAATGGGTTTTGGAGTGATATTTGGTTGATAAATACTCAAACTAGACTTTCCACACCTTTTTAACCATGTTTCAAGTATTTTATGATTTTGTTTACATTTTTACATTTTTTTTGTTACCGTGGTAACTAGTTTTTAACTAAGTAATTTATATTTTATTTAAAAATAGTAGGTAAACACCATAACCAAATTTTAATGATTTTAATCTCAATTTAATCTCCATTTAATCTAATTTAGTTTCTAAATATGATAAAATAAAATTTTAAATTTAAATATACTTACATCGATTCAGGGGAAGGGGATATATTACAAAGAAAATATTGAAACACATAAATGAAAAGAAGTATGTACTGGGGATCAAAATCAAGTCCTCAGTGATAAAAATAGGGTAATATACCATTGAGATTCACCCTAAGGGTCACACTAGGGTGGATTAAAATTAAAATATCTAATATATATAAAAATAGTTGTTATTGAATAATGAATTTTAATCATTATGCGTTATTAATCTTATTTAATATTGATTACCAATTGAATTAGTGTTAATAAAATTATATAAAGGTTTAAATATAATATTAGAGAAAAAATTTAAATTATATAAATTTTATTGATTAACTAAAAATGTCACGATATCAATAAAATAATTCTTTAAAAAAAAAATTATTTTACCGTTATTGAGATAAGTAACGCTTATCTTACTAATATTATATTTATTCATAAAATTAAAATTTAAATTGTTAACTAATATTAAATTTTTTAACTCAAATAGGAAATAATTTTTTTTATGTTTAATTTCTAAATGTGGAAAATTATAATTTTAATTACAAGTGCTTAGAAATGGGTTTTAATGTGAAAAATTACTTATGTTTAAAAAAATGTTAAACATATGTTTTATAAATTAAAAACATTTTTTTAAATGAATTATTTTACTAGTTAAATATATATTTGTTTATATAAAAATTGTTTCTTAAACTTTTAATTCATTCTTTTATTATAAAAGTGATTGTTTTTTATCAAAATTGGTATTTTTACCATTCATCTTAAAATTAATTATTTTAGAAAAAACCCAAAAATTATTCTTAAGATAAAATAGATATAATAAATAAAAATGATGAATTTAATTTTGTAAAATTAAAATTATAAATGTATTAAAAATATAGGAATTCAAAACTTAGATACTACAATATTTTAACAATAGATTAATGACTATAAGAATCATCTTAAATAATTTAATTTTATTAAACTTTTACGTTTTTTGGTTTGGTCTACTGTTGCATGAAACATAATATACTCAAAAAAATATTTATTAAGGGGAAATAATCAACAGTATATTATGTTGTTACATACTTAGAAGGTTATGAAGTGTACAAAAATCGTTTTTTCCTTGGGATCGTATTACATATCTTCATATGAAATCATAACTACAATAACCATAATATTTCTTCACAACATATAATACAAAATGATGAACATAATTTATGGATAATTCAAATTCATACTTTGAGATATCAATTACCATTTCACTTCACACAAAATATGAAACCAACATGAAATATTAATAAATTAGAGAGCACATTTTTCATAATAATACACATTTTTATTCTTAACATATTTTAAAAATACTAATAAAACCATACATTAGCACCTGTATAATCATATAATTTATGATAGAACATCAGGGAGTCCTTATGTTTATTGGAATTTTAGTATTTTGTTATAGTAATTATATCTCTATGTAATTATCATGACATCTCTTTATAACCATCAAATAAAACCCTCGTATTGAATTCCTTATGTGAGTAACACATATAAATATATTTTTTGAATAATAGCAAGACATAAAAATAATAATCCTAATTCTAAACTCTTTGAGCATATTATCCTAACTCTTTTAATATACAACATCAAATGTTATGATCTTAATAACTTTTGTCCTCTTTTTAGACATCCTTTTAAGTTCATTATCATCAATTTAGAACATTTCCACCCAAATTTTTCTTTGATATTATTTAGAAGATAATGTAACTATTTAAATTGATATATTTCTTTACCAACATATCATAAAATAATTTAGGATGTAAGGTTTCATTCAATCGATTATGGTTACTAAATGTAACTCACTGCATTTATCTTTTACTACATATCATACATTTTTTAAGATAATAAGTGAAATTTACTTTGAATATGACTAGTTTAAAACATTATTTATAATAACCTAAACTTAAAAAAGTCAAAACACACTCCTACTAACTTATTATAAACTATATTATCTTCATTATATCATGATAATATATAAAATATCAGTTTTATTCAAGAAATAAAACGTATTTTCTTTTAGTGGGAATATTTAAAAAGTAAACTATTAAAAACCATATCTTATATGTTATTCTATATGTTTGGAGATTTATTACTAAAATGAGATTTTATTCTTTAAAATATGTAATTATTTGGTATTGGTAACTATTTTCCTCATATTTTCACAAATAACTAGTATACAAACTTTTATCCAAGATATATCTAATTTTATATCCTTATCTTCTTCTCAAAAAAGTTATAAAATATGATGAATAATAAACCGTGTGCATTAAAACCATCATCTCATATTGTTCATAGAAACTGTTTGTTAATAAATAAACTCTATTATTATAAAAGAGAAATAACATAAAAATAAACCTCATTTATTTAGATTCATCTGAGTTTGAAATAATCTTTTTTTATTCCACTCCATGATTTAGAAAAACTTTCTTCATCACTTGATTTCCAAAAACTAGGTTTATCAATTATTACCACGATTGTACACTCTTATATATTCACAACATTTTTAAAACATAAATTTGGTATCATATACCTTTCAAAATTGAATAATTGATTTTATAACACTAATACCTATCATGGAATGTCCATGTAGTTTCTTAAACTCTTCAGATATTTTAGATAATTATATGAAATGAAAATACCTCCCCTCTCCCTTGGGCTTCATTGACTAATGATGAAAATTGTACTATCAATATTCTTCCCCTATCTTGAAAATTTACCCATTTATACGATCAATATAGTTCCTGAGTCTATACATCCCATGTTTAACTCAAACACACCATGTCTAACTCAACCATCCTTAAAAAAATAAAGAGTATGGGTAAAAGGTTCTTCAAATTAATTCATATTTTCAAAACTATAATGGAAAGATTCTAGGTGAGGTGAATTGTTCCCTTAAATGGTATAAATATCTATGATTGGTCAAGTATGATGTTCTAGAGGGGTTAGATATAGCATGAAGGATTGGGTTTGGATATTTACCCAGTTTTTAGACACTTTGTTTTGAATACAAATGGAACTTGTTACCCAATGTCTTGTTAATAGGTACATGATGGAATAGATAGGGAATCATTTGGCCAACTGAGGTCATTTTCCACCCAATAGACATATTTTGTGTACCCAGGGGAAAGGGGTAAAGTACCTGGAGCCTTTTGGGGTGTTTTTTTAATTTTATTATATAAAATAATTATGTTTATAAAAACTAAATATGGAATAATATTCAACCCGTAAGCCAATCACACCCCTCCCCTCTTCTTATATCATCCATTTGAGGGATTTAACCTTCCGACCACTCTTTATTCATACTATTCATCATGGGGAGTTTCTATAAGTAATTCTTTAATTCCTTCAACATCTATTTCTAGTTTTTTTTGTTGCTATGATTTTTGAATAATTTCAATTTTATGTATTTTATTTCATTATTGGATTTATTTTTCATTATGTCAAATAAAGTTGTGGAATTTGATGAGAATATCCCTTCTTGGATGGGGTGGGTGGTTCCTAGATATTTAATGTGCTATACATGTGTTTATCATGTGATGTGGGAGTGTGGGTAGGATTTTTTAAGTGACCAAAATTAGAATTGGTTAGAGTATCTTGGGTAATTTAGGGTTTTCCATGGGTGGTCTAGGGATGAACATGTAGCTAGGGGATGGGTTACACTAATAGTGTGTGATATGGTGGTCATTAAATTGATAGCTCATTTTGGGATTATATGGTTGTGGTGCTTGAATTGGGTTTGGATAATTGTGTGTGACATTGGACATGATTATCAATGGTGTGGGATATATCGATATTACATGAGGGTGATGTTGGTAACCAAATATATGCATATGGTATTTTCTAGTGAGCTGGGGGTGGTATATCATTAATTGTGTGGGGCAATTTAGATTTGCTGAATTATGGTTGTAGGTTGTTAGTGATGTTTTCTCACTGTGGGGTTATGGCCATTGGGTTCATGTGCACATATGGAAATCCCCATGATGTGGTTTAGAACACGAGTTGTCGGTGATATATTTTATAGATTGATCGACACAACGATTATGGTGATGAACACCTTTTTATAGAAGGGAGATGTTTTAGGTGGCCATGGGATTTTGGGAGTGATTGAAATCACTAGTTTTTATTGGGATTCTCATTGTTTCTATGGGATATTTTGGGGCCAATGGTCTAGTCTTAGTAAATGATGGGTGTTTTCATGCGTCGTGTTTTGTTGGGATACTGAGTTGGAAGTTTGTGAAGGGTTATCAGGACCATGTGACTTAGGTTTTGGGTGGTGGATATTCCCTTTAGCATTGTGAATGGATCCAGATGGTTACATTGGTCATGGGATGACAGTTAATATTGTGGGGTATGGATTTTGTTGGAAGGTCCAAGATGATTTTGGTATTATAGACTATGGATTCCTCATCCCACTCCAACACTAGTCAAATTAGGTAATGGCTCACTCATGGACAATCAAGCATAAACGGTTTGGGTTGAGTGTCTTACATTAGTTGCTTCACTTTTCAATCTATATACACTTGTATATCTATGGATATTACCTTGGGATACCATGGGTGGAAGCTTACCTATTTTATACTCACACCTTGCATGGTATCTTTGAGACACATGTAGACTTTATGATTCATGATTCAGTTAAGGCTAGATGATCGAAATCTTGATCTTAGTAGTTGGAGGTGTAATGGATGCATGAATTGGTAATGGTAGGTTTTAGAGTGAATTAAGTGGATCCTCACTATTGGGATGGTTGTGTCTTACATTTTAGACCAATTTGTATCTAATCGGCCTATGGGTGATCAAGTTCTGTCTTGTGTGACTGGTTGGAAATTATACATAAAAGTTTGGGCAACATATAGTATTTAATCCGTTGCACTATAGTTTTTATATCATGTTGGATGTTACGTATCTTACTTTCACTATTTCTTGTTTTATTTTATTATAGAGGGTATAGTTTCCCCACTACCACCTCTTAAAATATATTTACAATTCAAAAATATCTATTGTAATGGGAGGCATGCCTTGGGTCATTGGTTTTGTGGAATAGGTACGATTCGGCTGATCTAGGTCAGGGATTATATAAATTGGTATAATAATGGGTTTTTATAAATGGTATTGAGTGGGGTTTTAGGAAGTTTTAGATAGAATTTTAGGGACTTTTTAGAACCTGGGGAGGACATCATGTTGTGTTTTTAGCCAACACAACTGTGGGATAAAGTCCAAATTTCTAAGGGAACATGGATTAATTTTCTAGTTGTTAGTATTACATTTTGGTTATTTGATTTGGATATATTAGTATTTTATGCTATAGATTTTTATTTTGTACTCTTGGACTTTAGAGGAAAGAGGTGAACTCATGAATTTTTATTATCATATAGGGATCACTTGACATGTGTGTTCCTGCTTATAGATTCCATTTTGGTTCTAGTTCTAGAATGGTAATAATTTTTTCTTTTTAAAATTTTATCAACAAACTATATAGTGTTTTAACATATAAATTATTGGTGGAATTCAACATGGATAGACTGGGATTGTGGTTCTTACTTTTATCAATTATGTGGATGATATGTGTGGGTGGTGTGTGAGAAACCTAACACAAACCCAGGTAGGTGGGGGATATAAGGTAGGATGATGTGGTACTTGGGTGAAGGTAGGGAAGTGTATGGGTTTTTGAGTCACACTTCAAGTTATATATTTTCCTATTTGTGATACCAAAATATTTATACCCATTTTGAGAATGGTATTTGGGATCTCAGTGGTATTCCACCTTTCAAACCTCAATTAGAGGTTCAAGAGTGTAGATATATAGTTTTATTGATGTGTTCACCAGATGGGGTCCTTGGGGGTGGAGATGACCATGATCTATAGGTAGAGGTGAAAAGGAATGCATTACATATATAGAGGATTGAGAAGTTAGGGTATTATTTTTATGATCAAATAAGGTTGGTTTGGTTGGGGTTATAGAGAGATTTGATCATGTATCCTAGAGAGATGAGTTTTCCATATTATATTTGAAATGAAATTTCCAGTCACATCATTCTTCCTTGTTTTAGGGAGAGGGTGGGACCTAGGAAGCCATGTATTACATCATATGCATATATTTTAAGTGTACATCCAATAGTAGGACCCTAGTAAGTGTATTATTGGATCAAGTTAGTGTAGAAAATCTTTGATTGGATTGATATTACACTAGGGTGGAGGGTGGAGCTAGCAATGTATATTCTCAAGGTACTAGTGAAATCCTAGCGGGATGTGCAGGTATAGTCTGGTAAACATGAGGGAATGACTTAGAAGTATTTCTAGGATAGGTTCTTTAAGAACTTATTTCCATAGATGATGAGAGAAGATCGATCCTATGAATTTATGTATTTGGTATAAGGAGAGATGTTGTTTATAGATTATTCTGTGATGTTCACGTACATGCTACATTTTACATCAATATTTTTGGGAGATGAGATCACTAAGGTACAGTGAATCGAGGATAAACTTCTACATGCTATCAAGATAAAGGTAATTAAATTGATCTCTATTTTAGATACAATGATCCAATCGCTAAAAACATAGAATAATTCGACTGATGGGAGTCTACTGATCTATATAGTAGTGTTGGGCGAGATAGGTAGTAGGGATTTAGGTAGTTGGAATCTTGGGCATGAGAAGTCCAAATAGGGTAGCTAGGAAAGGGGGTCATGTCACAACTGCAGTGTTTAGCATTAGTGAGGTGTTACTATTATGGGTATATATGAAATTATTGAGCCCATTATGCCCAAATTTTGAAGATGTGTTGGGGTTTTGGTTTGATGGTTTATCTCAATAGGTTTTTAAATATAATCTTACAGTTATCTAGAGCTCATGGATCAAGTTAGACTCAAGTGTATGAGATCCCACCAAGACAAGTTCTAGGAGGCAATAGATGAGATTTGGCTATATGATCAGGTAATGGTAGATAATATGATACATAGTAGGAGGGGTTATAGTTGATATTGAGTGTTACTTCACAAGGAGGATAAGAATTAGGGAGTTAGAATTTCTATAAGTTCTATATTTTAAAATCCCATGTTTTGGATTGGGTTAATATTATCAAAGGAACGTGATTTTTCAATTTTTTGGATGGGATAAATTATAAACTAATATTTATAATGAAAATACGAGAGTTGTAACATTTAAATATGTTGTTTTTAGAATTGTTTTAAGACCCAATATGTGTACTCGGTGTTTTTTGAGTTTTGAGAGTAGTGGATTCGAAACCTCCAAACCAGGAGAAGCTGGTAAGGGTGCATGGTTTGTATGAAACTATGTGGCCCACCAGGTTGAACCGTGTGGATGAAAAAATAGAGATGGAGGACTTTCATGATTTTTTATAACTGTGTGAGAGGATCTACAATACCGTGTGGGTGTTTCAGACAACTTTATTGAGGGAATTTTCACAGGCTCCGCACGGTTAGCCAAAAGGAGAGACCAAACCATACAAGGGGGTTCCTTGGGAAATCATGAGCACACAATTGGAGTAAAAATTTGTCTAACCATGTAGCCAAACCGTTCAACTCATTTAAAGGGTTTAAATTCCCATTTACCCATACAACATTTTAATTTTTTTCTCCTCCTTTCTTCTCCTCTTACTTGCATGTAGTAGCCTCCCATGGAGATCCTCCTCTCTGCTCTTAGTTATGGAAAAATATTTTACATATGGTTCCCATTTCAAGAACTATTAAGTGTGCTATATATCCCTTAGTGATTCTAATAATCCTCATTCCCCCTTCAATAATTTAGCTTCTCATCTATTATGCTATCTTCATGCGATCGAATTCTCCCTATTTTTAGGGGATTTGTTTGGTTATTCAATTTATCTCAAACTAGATCGATTAAAAGATTGATATTTTATGAGTGGATATTAATAAGAATTAATTAAGTGGTACAAATATTTTCCCACTAGTTTCATTAATTTTTAATTTACACTACTATGTCGTGCACCGATATTTCCATTTAATTCCTTTTAAATGTAGAATTTAAATTGTAAAACCTAACACCCTAATTATAACATCCCTCATATATTAATTTAGCATTTTTGATGGTCATGGACCACAAGTTTTAAACCACCCTTAAGGGTAGGTTAATTTAATGTCTTTAATGAACAAACTTTTTTTTTAATAAAACCCCTCATTGAGGTGTACTATCTTGTAAAATGTAGACAAATTTATTAATTGGATTGTGGTAGGATGATATAGTCCACTATATTATCTATTAGGGACCAAAACATATCCTAAGTGGTTTTGGCCTAAATTTTATTGATGTAACTTGATGATTTTATGTAGAATGCATTTCGACATGGATTATCTTATACCCTCACATGTTTGGTGTTTACTGTTATGAACAGATTACCAAGACATAATACTGTTAGTTATACATGGCTCTCTTTTATAATTTAATTGTGATGTTAAATGAAAATGAGAGTGGCCTTTTATTTTTTATAAGTGAATTATATTATAGTCATGGGTGAACACATGTACTGTTATTAAATTTAAATTCAATATATTATAAAGGATCCACCACACCTTAAGCGATTTCAGTTGCCTCTTTATGGAACATCGGGATAAGGGATCATAAGAAAGTGGATCACCCTATATTTCTTCATGGTAAAATGGACCTCAATTATGGTCATTGTCCATGACGTGTCACAACCCCTTATTTGAGGATTTTGGTGTGACATCTACATCACTTGGGTTTCTAGTCATGATGTTCCACACCCCCTTGATTAGGTGGTTGGGTATGACCCTCCTCATTATTGATTATGATACTCAGAATGAAAGTCTATATTGATTACAGTACTTAGGAATGTCCCCTTTTCCTAGTGTTACACAATATCCTTAGGCATGAAAACTCTTACTTACTATTACGATATTGTTATTATTATTATGAGTATTACTCTACATGGATGATTGAGTTATTCCTCAGGTCCTAGCTAATACTCTGTATCCATATATATTTATTTAAATATCACTATGTCTATAGTGAATATATATTCATACATACATACATACATACATATATATATATACACTTATTTTTATACTTAGAGATATTCTGGAATAGGTTGAAGTGGGTATAGTGGACCAGTTTTCCTTGAGGAACCTATGCTTGACTTATTACTTTTATTTAATTGTTTCATTATTTATTTATTATACTTGTACACTACTATATTTATATTTTAAAACTAAATTTTGATTTAAACACTATTGGTGGTGGCCTACTGAGTATACCTCACACCATAATTCGGCCTCCATTTCACTAGGGTAACTGATCATTCCTCATGTTCCTAGTTCCTTGGATTATTTCCTATGTTGTTCATCATACTTGGGAGCTTAGGAGCACAAGACTGAACTAGTAATCTAGATTCTCATGCAGATAGACCTTGGGGCTTATTATTATTTTCATTGATCCATGTTTTTTATTGTATTTCTTTATATACTGTTCCCTACTTTTTATATTTTTGCATCATTTTAACATGTATGAATGGTTTTATTATTTGGTGTTGGACAGTTTAATAGTTAATATTATATTCCTTTACATTTACTTATACTTATTCTAATGTTGTCTGAACGATTCATTCATTATTATACCATTTTTATACTCTAATCACGAGGGTATAGTCTCCTCATCCTACCATTATTGGAACCTCACTGCTAGTTGGCAACCTCTTTCCTATGATGAGGCACGCTTGATATTATGTGACTGACTGGATCTAGGCACCATTTTAGTGGATCTAATGATATGATGTTTCAAATTGGTATCAAAGATGTTTTTTTCCTTCTTATTTCTATTTTGGGGGGTTATATTAAAGACTAGGAATGTGTCTGCTCTTAGTAAATTGTCATGTCTTAGAATGATCACCCCATGCACGAGGAAAAGTTCAAGTGCCCAGGGATGGGACTGTTGTTCATACTTTTTGTTGTTACAATTGTTTATGATTTCACATAGAGTGAATGGTGTACTTTGACAATTACTAATTTATGAGATTTATCATAATTTTCCCTTAGTCTAGTATGGAACGGAAGTAGCATTACATGCATCATTATAGGCACATAGAGATTAACATGCCATGCATATTCCATGTCATGTAGATTTAATTTCTAGGTTATTAGAGTTTTACTGATGTACCTTGTGTGTTTATTATAATTCCATTTATATACCATGTTAGGTATTTTAGTAACATGATTATTTTTTTACCTACTTAAGTATTTCATTGGTATTCTTGTTTTTATAACATGATGTGAACCTTGAGTGTTGTGGCATCCTTATATGGTTTATTTAGCATTCTTTGCATTTATACCATACTTCTGTGGTTCCTTATTTATGTAGTGGAATACCATGAATAATTTTCTTCGTTTCCCTACATTTACTACTTGTGATTGGATTTTTAGTTATAAGTTTGATATACACTTGGTTATTAAAGTTTCGACATCAACATAAATGGTGTTTTCATATAACTTGATGGTGGGACCATAACTTACCAATCATGAAATGTTTTAGCCATGAAACATTGGTTTTATGGGCATAAACATATTGGTTTCAATTAAATGGGAGCCAAATTTAAATCTATAAAGTGTATGGGCACTTTATAAATTGGAAAATGATAAATCATATAATCAAACCACCATATAAGAGTTTTATATACCTGGATAATGTTAAATAAATGTATAAGATATTAAATTTTGATTTTAAATGAAATGGTTTCCTTATGATGGATTGTACCTCTTTAACTTTGGAATGATGACCCATATGACTGAATTAGTAAATGAAAAACTGGATCCAAGTAGGTCAGTTTGGGCATGTTTCTTATGAGATAGACTTGACTAGACCAATGTATGTTAGTCATGGTTCTTGGTCTTATGAGATAAACCCATTAGGGGTGTTTTAAAAATAAAAATGTCATAAATTAAATGGGGTTTCATTTAGATGAACCTAGAATGGTTAAACAGGACCCTCATAGGTCACCTTTATGTAGATATGCCTTATTACTTAACCCCATGGAGGTATGTTTATATTATATAGGGATGGTAATTTAATGTGTCTGCAAACACTTATATGGGTTCACATATAGACATATGGTGGCATCTTACTTGACTAGTCCCTATTTAATTTATGACATAACTGTTATCTATTTTTGGTCTTTGCTTATATGATGCACTAGTTAATTAAATCACAATTACAACCCAATAGTCTTATTCCTCTATTGATTGGATTTGACATTCTTCTTTAAATAAGATAATTGTGAAATCTTTTCAATGAATAAATGGTGTTTAAAATGGGATTTATAAGATGAAAGGCCTAAATGTGACAAGATGTTAGCTGAATAATAATTCTTAATTGAAAGTTGATATAACTTGCATTTGCCTTGTAGCATTATTTAAATAAGGTAGCAATAAATTTTACCTCATCACTAGTTGTTGACACTTTTTAAATGCCAAGCCTTAAAATGTTTAAATAACTAAATGTGAATTAGTTAATTGACTTAAATTAAACCTTAAAGTGGTGTTTTAACTTAATCCCCTATGTAAGGGAAGTTTAAATGTTTCTTTGAGATTTCATTAGATTGTGAATGTGATAATTTTCCGTAGGCTTCCTTAACTATCCTTAGGTTGCGTTGAACATAAGTGATAGGTGGTAGAGGCTAGTCACTTTTTCAGCATGGCCTACCTATAGGGTCTATGCTTTCTTTTTTGGTAAGGGGATAGGCCAAGGTTTGTAGCATCCTCAAAATCATAAAAACCAATCTATGTCCTTGTGATAAATTTTAGATGAAAGGTGTCATTAAGGTTCCATTTTTCCCTTTTAGGATTTTTAGTTTCCAAAAATACCCCTAGGTTGTATGGGCGGTCGTTCGATTATTTAAGACTTGTTAAAGGATTGAGCATCGTATGATGCTTGATTTTAGTGGGTTGGACATGCCTAGGTCAAAGTCAAATACTTAGTAGGTTGTGTGACCCTTCTCCTTCTTCCTATTCAGTGTTGGATAAATCGGGAAGTTGTCAGCATGTTTTATAGTTGTATGGGATAGTATGACCCTACACTAGTTCTTTTTTTGGGCCATCAGATACTAGAATGCCTAAGGATGATAAGCCTTTGGAAAGTATCAAGGATGTTCAGTTTTTATTGTGATGTCTTTGGGTATTATGCATTGATACACTTGGTACCCATCAAGATGATAAATGACATGGTGAATTGTATGAGTTTGTTCATACTAGTTTAAGACCTGAGCTATTTCACTATATTCAAATGTCACTTTTGATGAAGTGTAACTTGATTGTTAATGGAAATATAACTCGTCCCAATTTTTGGGATGATGTTATAAAAAGACCGAGTGTTGTAACACCACCTTTCAGGTTGGTTATGGATTTTATACTTGATGCTATGATGTTCATAGTTATAACTCGGGATGAGTGTTTCTCATTAATTTAGAGTAAATCTGGTTTATAACATTTTTAAGTGGCTAGTATATCTACCATATTGGTTTAACACTTGATAAATCATGTTGGCCATATCCAGGACCCATCATTAATGGTAAAGGGAGCATGTTCCATGATTTGAGTTTGCTTCACAATAAATGAATACTAGGATGCTCTTAAGGTGGGGAGTGTCACATAGATCGCATAAAATCATGTCCTTTCGAGTATTACTAAAAAAATTGAGGAGGAAAATTTGACGATGGTCAGTACTAGTTTTTAATGGCCATGAGGCTAGTGAATTTTGTTTCATGCCAGTGCTTGTGAGGCAGCATGACTATGATATGTTGGGCTGTGTATGAAACCCTTGTGAACAAAGTTAGTTAGAGATAAACTTCATTGGTTTTCCTGGAATGATCATGTGATGCCTCAGGTGGTAGGGGAATCATAGTTGGGTAATGACTATGTGTCAACTATTGTAGACAAGCTTTTATAATGAATTCAATTAATATTGGTTTGACTGCTCTTCATTTTGGTAGCTGGTTTTTATTGGTTCAGAACCATACCGAGCATTTTGTTTTGATTTAGTAGAAGTGTATCATATTATTTTTGGTAATTTTATAAACCATCTCAGTGTACCTTTGGATTAGTGATGATCATTTCCCCTATCTTGACATTGTATGAGCACAATAAGGGAGAATTGGTTTTAAGCCATGCTAAATTTAAATTAATTTGGGCTCGGTAAGTGAAATCCATGGGAGTCATGCTTTTGTATCATGGTAATATTAGAGGAATGGTTAGTCCTGAGTGGTACTTGGGTTTCCAAGTAGGAACACCTTAGACGGACTCATGAGAACTAGCTATTTTCCTTTTACATGACTGACATTGGGATTAGTTAGTGTTATGATATGTGGATGTCTTGGCTGTGTACTAACATTCCACTTGCAAAACACCAAAGTATAGACTACATTGGATGAGATATTTGGACTCTAGATAATTATTATTATGTTACGTAGTTTTCTGTTGGGCTTATATGTGATGTTAGAAAAGGTTAACAATCCAAGTGTGTTGGATGTTTGTGTTAGGGAACAATAACATTAAGTGAACGTTTGGGGCTTGATATGTCACAAGAAGTTGGATATAGGATTCATTGGACGTGTTCACTGTTAATGAGGGGTACCATGGGTGAATTCATCATTATCTGGTAGGTGATATGTCAGATGTATAAGTCGATAATTTTTATGAAAATTCATCAGAAAGTGGAATGACATGTTCCATCTTGTTTTATTAGACACAGTAGGTGAGGAACCTTTCATGACACATTGTTAGTATAAGGCAAGTACAGTTGGGGTCAGACGAGGTTTCTCATAAAAAAATAGGTCGACATTGTTTAATTAGGTTTAGTGGGATTCAACCATTAATTTGAGATAATGATATTTCCAAGAGAATCATTAGAATGCTAAGAGAACACTTTAACAGGCAATTCTGATGGTTGAGTTTCCATGTTTTAGAGTTTGTCATCAAATTAAAGAACCTATGGGGTGGGAGTGCCATAGGTTTAGTTATTAAAGAGATGACTATGTGATCATTTCTCAAGTAATGTGGGCTTGGATAAGCTCTATATTGATGTTTTAGTCCATATTACAAGAATTTTCTTGAGTTTTAGTAACTATTGTACTGTATGTTAAATTGATATTTGGTAGTGAATTGGGTGTTTGGAATTGAAACATGAACATTTTATAAAAACATCACGACCCTAGTAAGTTGAGTGTTATTTCCCTTGTTTCTCCAAGGATTCATTGGGACAATAATTTCTATGGTGGGGTGGTTATAATGCCCCATGTTTTGGATCGGGTTGAAATTTCTGAAGGATCATGAATTTTAAGTTTAGTGGATAGAATAAATTTTAAATTAATATTCAGAAATAAAATAATAGATTTATAACACTTGAATTTTTTGTTTTTATATTAGTTTTAAGACTTGAGAGGTGTCCTGAGTGTTTTTTTGAGTTTCAGGAGTTGTTGGATTTGAATCCTCAAAACCGAGAGAAGCTGGTTAGGGTAAATGGTTATTCCGAAACCGTGCGAACCACCAAGTGAAACCATGTGGATGATCCCATGGATCTTGAGGTCTTGCATGATTTTTTATAACCTTGTTAGAGGAGCCGCATGATTGTGTGGGTTCTATAGACTTCTTGATAGAGGAATTTTTCATGAGCTGGACACAGCTAGTATGACTGTGTAGCTAGACCGTGTGACGGGGTTCCTTAGGTAGTGATGAGCACATGGTTGGTTCACGGTTTGGACAACTATGTAACCAAACTGTGCATCTCATTTAAGGGGATAAAATCCCCATTTTCTCTTCACCCTTTTAATTATTTTCTCCCAATTTATTTTCCTCTTACCGACATGCAGCAACCTCTCGTGGAGATCATCCTCTCCTATCCTAGGTATAGATATATATCATCTATCTAGTGTCTATTTCTATCTCCATTAGGTGTGTTGGATATCCATTGTAAAGTATATGACTCCTCCATCCTCCATCCATTGTTTATCTTCTCATCTCTTGTACTTTCTTCATGTGATCTGATTCTACATATTTTCAAGGTGTTTGTCTGCTTCTTATATTTTTCTTGAACTAGATTTATTAATTCATTTATATTGGAGGAGTGGATCATAATAATAATGAGGCAGTTAGTCTATATAGTTTTCATCAAGTTTCATTGATTTATAATTTAGGTCTTTCTATTTCACATTTTTATTTATGTTTAACTCCTTTTAAATGTAAAATTTAATTGTAGAATCTAATGCCCAAATTATACTATCCATTTTATATTAATTTATCATTATTGTTTTTCATATAAATCATGTTTTAAACCACCCTTAAGGGTGGGTTCCTTGAACACCTTTAATGAATCAATTTTTTCCTAAAAAAACCACATTGAGGTGAGATATCTTATAAAATGTATACAAGTTGGTTAATTGGAATGTGGAAGGATGTGACACTCCATAAAGTTATCCCTTAGTGAACAGAGCATCTCCTAAGTGGATATTTCCTACTTTTTTTTGATATAACTAGATGATTTTTTGTTGCATGCATGGTACCATGGCCAATCTTATAACCTTTAATGTATGGTGTCTACTGTAATGAAAGGATCACATAGACCTAACACTCTTAATTTTACTTGGAACTCTTTTTTAATTGAATTGTGATGTGGTATGTTCAAGACCATGGTCTTTTATTGTTTATAGGTGAATTGTATTAAATTCATGGTTGAACACATAGTCTATTATTAAATATAAATTCCTTATATTTTAAAGGATCCACAGTGGCTTGAGCGATGCCTGTTTCCTATTTATGGGACATTGGGATAAGGGATCATTGGGTGAATGGATTACCCTATATTAATTAATGATAAAAGGGACCTCTATAGGTTCATTGGCCCTGACGTGTCACACCCCCTTATTCAAGGATGTTGACATCATGTCCATATCACTTGTGTTTCTTGGAATGACATTCCACGCCCCTTGATTAGGGGGTTGGGTATGACCCCCTTGTTATTGACTATTATACTTGTAATGGTGTTCTATATTGATTATAGTACTTGGTAATGGCCATTTCTTCTGGCATGAAACATGATCCTCGATCAAGTTGACCCTTACTATTATGATATTGTTATTTTTATTATGAGTAGAATCATGAATGGATTATTGAGTTATGCCTTAGTCTCTGAATAATACTATGTATCCATATATATGGCTAAAAACCTCACTGCATCTATAGTCTATTTATATGTATACGTATACATATATATATATATATATATATATATATTTATATTTACACGCATAGATACTATAACACCTCGGCCTCAGTTGCCCAGAGCCGGTGCATTATTTTAATACATTGGCATAATTACAAGGAATCAAATCACAATGGACCTAGTAGTTTAGTAGTTTAAAAAAACAGATACATACATAGGTTCGACATTAAAACATGAAAAGAAATAAAACATATAATTTTTATTTTGAACTTCCACAACCCTAATTTTATCCCTGCAAGTCATTCATAATAAAGTTCTTCATGTCCTGAGAAAATGAAACATAAGAAAGGGGTGATCTCAGATTCCTAGTAACGGTAATCAATACAACAAAAGATATTATAAACATAAACATCCTTCATTGTGAATAACTAAAAATACATTTCTTTAAAAATAAACTTGAACATAACATGGCAAGAATATGATCTGTGTAAATATTTCCATAAAAAAACATAATCTTTGGTAGTCTACTAGTCGACTAACCCCATGAACTATGAATTTATAGATTAATAATGAGGGAAATGAATATGATGGACATTATAAAACATACCTTCAAGGCCTCTACCATGATGTCAAAAAATTATTAAGGACTCGGCCACTACCATAAATCAAACAGGGTAAGTCCTCAGCCAATTCCACATATATTTATCTCATGAGACGTACCGATGCATCAAGGGGATATAGCGGGACCCGACCATCACAAATTAAGTCCAATTAATTCCTCATATGAATAGGGATAAACATAAATTACATATACATTCACATTGAAACTAACATATGAAATGTAAATAACTTTACCTGAACATTAAGAATAAACACTTACCATTCAGAGTAAATTGGTGAATGGTTTTAAGATAGAACATCCACAAAAAAACTAATTATAAACAATTAAATAAATCATGGGGGATGATATCATTAGAGATAAACCAAATTGAAGTAAAATATTCAATAAACTATGTTGACATAGATGAATATACTTTTAAATGAGACCATTGAAAAATCCCTAAGGGAAATAATTCATAAACAATCCAAAGTGTCACATACCACCTTGAAAAATTAAAATCATAATACCTTAGAATATAATGAGAATAAGGAGACTCTCAATGTAATATACCAAAGGGTAGTACATACACCAAAAGAAAGAAATATGTCATGAAAAATATATATATCTCATAAAAGTTAATGTGAGATGAGAAAAATCATTTTTACTTTTGAAAGAAGAGTTCTATTAGAAAATCATTTATATTTTCCATTAAATCAGATTGTAAACATGAATATCCCAAAAAATTAAATACCAAGACATTGAAATTATATTTTAGGCATAAATGATGTCCCAATAATGTTAAATCATGTATAAAGAGTTCTTAAGATTATTTATAAATAAATCATTTTAGAGCAATTTAAGGAATGTATTAAAGAGAATTTTAAAGTGGAAAGGAACGTTTGTTTTATTAAATAAATAAATGATCCAAGATAACTTTTTATGATAAAATTACTATTTTTATAAAAATAATGGTGGGTTAAAACAGATTCTGGTGTACACTTGAAAACTGGAAAGAATTCGAAAAGATCCCTTGAATCAGGTTTGTATTTCAGAAATAATTTTGAAAGTTCCTTTTAAAACGGGTAACTGCCCATAAAATAAAGAAGGATTCTGGTTTTTAAATATATATAGAACACTAAAACATAATTTATGAGGATTTAATAATAATAAATAATAATTTCATTGAGGTAATTAGACAATAAAAGTAACCTGAATGAAAATAGAGGATCGGGTGGAAAACCCTTATCACTTTGCAATCAATCGATTCGTATGACACCAAATTAATAATATTCAAATGATACATTGAATAAAATTAAAATAAATATATTCATTATATTTTAAATCAATGGGAATTATACATACAACATACACAGGTATTAGTAGTGCATAAAGAAAATCACACAAAAATGTAAGTGAGATGAAGAAACCCTTACCTTAAGTCCGAATGTGTTCCACTGTCGAACATAAGGTCCTAGAATATGAAATCATACTTATTAATAACTTAATAAATAACCTATTAGACATGTATTTAGTTCATCATAATTTTTTTAGTTCAATTATGTCCTTATTGATAAGTTATAATATTGAATTCCGTCGTTCCGGAGTGCTCATTTTCTTGATTTTCATAATCTGTTCACTTGTTTTTATGTAATAGAGTTCATGTGGAATGGATTTAAATCTCTAGAATTAAATTTAAAAATTATTTATGAACATCCACATGTGGTAATGGTAATTTATATCATTTTTTACATGGAATGAGGATGAATCATTAGATGAAATATTAAGGACAAACAATTAGATTATTTTAGCGGTATTTTGTTTATTAGGAACTATTTTGGTCATATGATTAAATATTACATACATATACTGGTTCCTGAATATTATTTAGGTTATAATACATATATTATAGTTTGGTTAAACATAAAAATGGTTTCATTAACAGTAATTAAGGATAATTTTATTTATGCAGCTTTGTCATCCACAAAGGTTTTAAATTGGTACCTCACGCATGATGATTTCATTTATAAAATTAAAGAGAGAAAGGATATTGATGTTGGTTCTTCCATTAAAATGATATAATTACATTATATCGAGAATAATGGAGTAATAATGGCCATTTGTATAGAGGAGGTTAGTATTAGATAACGATAGAAATGAACTTGAAGTGAAATTGAAAGAAATAGAATGTGAATTTACCTCTGGAATCCACCTCCTTGAGAACCTCCTTAAGGGAAGGGGTTTTGGTCTTTTGGAAAGAACAAGAGCTCCTGGAAGTGGGGAGTGACTAAGTAAGGGTATTTTGGAATATCTGAGACATTGAAAAAGGCTTTAGAGGAGTGAATAGAAGAGGTACTGAGTGGAAGGGGTGGTTTATAGTGGAGGAGAGGAGTGAAATTTGAATATTTTATTCATTATTTTATTATTTCCCTCAAGACAACCAATAGTGTTGATTTATATGAGTTATAATAGTAATAAGTTCATGTGAGTTCTAACCAAGTGGGACTACATAACTTATGATGTCATAAATAGTGTATTTAACTGATAATTTGTATATACGGTGTTTTACCGTATTTCACTATCCATAAAAATTCAAGTATTTAAAAAACTCCCAAAAATTCACCGTAACCATTTTTTGATGTATAGAATTAAAAATGAACTCTATTTTTTGAAAATAATTTTCTAAATAATTTTAATTTATTTTTTAAGTAAAATTATAGTTTATTTGAAAAAACAACATTAAAACAAAAACTCATTTTATAACACCTTGAAAAATTAATCAAGGTCACATAAAATTATATTATAACCATAATAAAATAAAATAACAATTTATGATTTAATTTTTTGAAAATAAATTTACATTTTAAATTATTAAATTAATCATAAAATTTTAATTAAAATATTTATGGCATTAAAAATACCAATACGTATGTTACTATTCATAAGGGTATGTTACTATTCATAAGGGTATGTTACTATTCACCAAAAATTAAGTTTGTCTTATTAGACTCTAAATATCTTACTAAACACAATCGTGTATGTCAGTTTTTCGAAATTCAAATCACAGAGGTGGAAAAATTATGTTTACTTGGCTAGGTTATAAAAAAGTAGTGTTTTTAGAGACTCATTGTTTAATGAATTCTATATTAAAACTATTTTTAAATTCTTTGGGTGTTACATTATCCTCTCTTTAAAAAAATTTATTCCTGAAAATTTGAAATTGAACTTCAAAAGTTAGTGGTTGATACTTGAAAATTCCCTTGTGGGAAACCCACATCAATAATATAGTTCAAATATCATATTAATAAGAGGAAATGTAAATGTATCGGATACTACAAAACAATGCATTCTAATTAGACAACAGGGTCATGGAAGAATAATCACACCCGCATGTAGTGACATTAAAATCTAAAACCCCATACAATGATCAACTTAAACGATTTATTAAATGGTTAAAAATAAAAAATATAATGATTCAACACTTTATAATGAAGGTCTCTAAATTTCCAAGATGAACTTATCATTAACCCTTAATCAACATGAATAAGATCTATATTTTCACATTCTAAACATGTGAATAACTTCATCATGTATCCTTTTGAAATATGGTAATAACTTGAATTACCGTAAAAACCAAATTAGAAATATGCATTCTTTTGTATTCCTTAAGTACGATACATGTTATTGGATATATTCCTTTAAATATGATTTTTTTAAAAATCCATAGATGATAGCATAGAAAACTTCTTGATAAGTTAATAATTAGTTCCAAGGTATTCAATACCTATCTGAAACAATCATTTCTTCATAATTATCTCAACATCAAATATAAATTAAGGGTTTTCTTTCCCTCAATCATGTGTTTTCTAAAAAGTTTAATTTTATACCCAATCACTTTTCCTTTGTACCATTCATCATACGACCTCAAATCCTTAATGAAATAGTATTGCAGTATACTCCTTATATACCAAATAATTCTTATAACCAGTACATTACTGGTTTTTTTTAAATGACCAGATTCTTGAATTGGCATATAAATCATTCTACTTTATTTGTGGAAACATCATAACTTGATCATTATCTAGAATCCCCATTTGGGGTATATTAAATTGATAATTAGGACATTTATTCCCATAGTGTCCCATCTCCATGTAGTTGAAGCATTGAATATAGGAAAATTCTATCCTTGTATTGAAATTATGAGCATGGTGGACTTTTTATCCACACTTGAATAAAACTCATTTTCCTCTCAACCGTATACTAATGTGTTTCCTTCCACAATTATCACATGCGGGGAAATAAATCTTTCCCTTATTCCCTCTATCCATGTTTCCCCCTACCACCCTCTTGTTCTTTTTCATCGCTTCAATTCCATAGAACTCAGATAAGTCTTTACATACCTTATCAACACATGATATTATTTCCTCATATGATGAGGATACTTGGGAGACAATGTTCCTTTGAAATGATGTCTTAAGACCATTAGAGATATTCTCTTTCTTACTCATCACATCACGTGAATTGGTGAAGTTCTCATTCCTCCTGCTAAGTGTCAATTATAATTAATACGATATTATATATTAGCTCATAACATTATGAACTCTCTATGACTCTAAACATGGTAATACACATAGCATAAATTTATGCATCGTAAATCCTAAAACCATATACATTGATTACTTTGGGGGAATAAATCCTTCATAGTTGTGGGTAAATAAAATGTGAATTATCCTAAGAATATCCCCCAAGAGTGTCGAAGAAGGTGCATTGTAAGAACCTTTGTTGGGTTCCAGGATACCCCAAGTCAAGCCCGAAACTCCTTGTCAGAGTTTTCACTTCTAGGTACATCTGTTCCAGAACCACATTCACTTATAATATCTAGAAGGAGATGTATTTTCTAGAAATATTCACATAATCTATTCCTTACCAAAATACTAGGATGTTCTTGAATGTTTATCCTAAAATACTATCTTAGGGTTTTTTTCCTAATCTAAGTTATCTATATCTAGTTTCCATGTTTTCTACTAAATTTCATTTGATACCAACTGTAATACCCAGACCCTAGTTGCCCAGAGCCGGTGCATTATTTTAATACATTTTCATGATTACAAAGAATCAAATCCTGAAGGACCTAATAGTTTAGTAGTTTTAGAAAACCATCTACACACATTGGTTCAACATTACAACTTGAAAATAAATACAACATATAATTTTTATTGGGAACATGTTCAACTCTAAGTTTATCCCTACAGGTCATT
This sequence comes from Viscum album, assembly GCA_963277665.1. Classification (NCBI taxonomy): domain Eukaryota; kingdom Viridiplantae; phylum Streptophyta; class Magnoliopsida; order Santalales; family Viscaceae; genus Viscum; species Viscum album. The sequence goes on from OY728137.1 coordinate 239,596,125, forward strand.
CATAATAAAGTTCATCATGTCCTGAGAAAATGAAACATAAAAAAGAGGTGAGATCAGATGCTCAGTAAGGGTAATCAATATAGAATAATATATCATAAATATAAACATTGGGTATGGTGAATAACTAAAAACACATGCCTTTAAAAATAAACATGAATATAATATGGCATGAATATGAGCTGTGAAAACATTTCAATAAAAAAAATCATGGGTAATCTACTGGTTGAATAACCCCATGAACTATGAATTTCTAGCTTGACAATGAGGGAAATGAATATACCAAACACTATATAACATACCTGTCAAGGCCTTGACCAAGATGTATAAAAATGATTATGTCCTTGACCAAAACCATATATCAAAATGGGTAAGGCCTCGGCCAAGTCCACATCTATTTCTCACATGAGACGTAGTGATGCATCGAGGGGATATAACGGGCCCCAACCATCACATAATAAGTCCAATGAATTCATCATATGAATAGGGATAAAAATAAACAACATATACATTCATATTGAAACAAACATATGAAATGTAAATAACTTTTCTTGAACATTAATCATAAACACTAACAATTCAGAGTAAATTGGTGAATGGTTTTAAGATAGCCCATCCATAGTCAAACTAATAATAAAGCATTAAATAAAACATGGTGGATTATATCATTGTTGATAAACCTTACTGAATTAAAATATTCAACAAATTATATTGACATAGATTAAGATACTTTTAAATGAGACCATTGAAAAATCCATGAGGGAATTAATCCTTAAACAATACAAAGTGTCCTATACCACCTTGAAACATTCAAATAATAATTCCTTAGAATATCATGAGAATATGGAGACTCTTGATATGATATAATAAAGGGAATTAAATATACCACATGAAAGAAAAAAGTGGCGAACAAGGCATATATCTCATAAAAGTTAATGTGAAATGAGAAAAATACTTTTTACTTTTGAAAGAAGAGTTCTTTTGGAAAATCATTTATATTTTCCATGAAATCATATTTTAAACATAAATATCCCAAAAAGAAAAACACTAGGACATTGAAATTATATTTTAGTCATAAATTATGTCCCAATAAAGTGAAATCATGTAAAAAATAGTTCTTAATAATCATTAGAAATAAATCATTTTAGAGCATTTTAATGAAATTATTAAAGAGAATTTTAAAGTGGAAAGGCATGTTTCTTGTATTAAATCCAGAAATTATCCAAGATAATTTTTCATGATACAATTACTATTTTTATAAAAATAATTATGGCTTAAAATATATTTTAATGTATACTTGAAAACGGGTAAGAATTAGAAAAGACCCCTTCAATCTTGTTTGTATTTCAAAAATAATTTTGAAAGTTCCTTTTAAATCATATAAATCAACATAAAATAAGGAAGGATTATTGTTGGTAAACATATATAGAAAACTAAATAATAATTTATGAGAATTAAATAATAATACATAATAATTTCATTGAATTAATTAGATAATAAAAGTAACCTGAATGAAAATGGAGGTTCAGGGGGAAAACCCTTATCACTTTGTAATCAATCGATTCGTATGCCCCAAAATTAATAATATTAAATTGACAAATTGAATACCATTTAAATAAATATATTTATAATATATTACATCAATGTGTAGTATACATACACCATACGCATGTATTAGTAGTGAATAAGGAAAATCTCACAAAAATGGAAGTGAGATGAAGAAACCCTTTCCTTAAATCCAAATGTGTTCCGCTTTTAAACTTAAGGTCATGGAATATGAAATTAGACTTATTAATTACTTAATTAAGAAAATATTAGACATTTATTTAGTTCATGATTTATTTTTTAGTCCATTTATTTCCTTATTGATATGTTATAATATTGAATTCCATTGTTTCAGAGTGTTCATTTTCTTGATTTTCATAATCAGTTCACTTTTTTTATGTAATAGAGTTCGTGTGGAATGGCTATAAATATCCAGAATTGAATTTACACATTAATTATTAAAATCCATATGTTTTAATGGTAATTTATATCATTTGGTTACATGTAATTTGGATGAATCATTTGATGAAATATTAATGAGAAACACTTAGATTATTTTAGCTGTATTTTGATTATTAGGAACTATTTTGGTCATATGATTTAATATTATGTACATATACTAGTTAATGAATATTAAGTAGGTTATAATACATATATTATACTATGTTTAAACCATAAATATGTATTCATGACCAGTAATGAAGGATAATTTGAAAGACTAAACTTTGTCATTCACAAAGGTTTTAAATTGGCACCTCACGGACGATGATTTCATTTATAAAATAAAAGAGAGAGAGAGTAAAAATATTGATGATGGTTCTTTCATTAACATGATATAATTAAATTATATTTATGATACTAGAGTGATAATGGTTATTTGGATATAGGAGGTGAGTATAAGATAACAATAGAAAGGAACTTGAAATGAAATTGAAATAAATAGAATGTGAATTTACCTCTGGAATCCACCTCCTTGAGAACCTCCTTAAGGGAAGGGGTTTTGGTTTTTTGGAAAGAAAAAGAGCTTATGGAAGTGGGGAGTGACTAAGGAAGGGTATTTTGAAATATATTAGACAAATCACAGGGCTTTAAATGAGTGAAGAGAAGAGGGACTGAAGGGGGGGGGGTTATAGTTGTGGAGAGTAGTAAAATTTGAATATTTTATTCATTATTTTATTATTTCCTTCAAGACAAACAACAATGTTGATTCATATGATCCCTGATAGTAATAAATTCATGTGATTTATAACAAAGTGGGAATAGATCACTTATGATGTCATAAATAGTGTATTTAACTGATAATTTGTACATACAGTTTTTTACCGTATTTCACTATTCATAAAAAATTCGAGTATTTCAAAAAATCCCCAAAAATTCACCCTAAAAATGTTTCTATGTGTATAATTAAAAAATGAACTCCATTTTTTGAAAATAATTTTCGAATTTTTTAATTTAATTTTTAAATGAAATCATAATTTATTCAAAAAACAACATTAAAACTAGAACTTGTTTTATAACAACTTAAAAAATTAATCAAGTTCCCATAAAATTATCTTATAAACATAAGATAATAAAATAAAAATTTTTGATTACATTTTATGAAAGTAAATTTCTATTTTAAATTATTAAATTAGTCATAAAATTGTAATTAAAATATTTATGACATACAAAAATACCAATACTTATACTATGGTCATTTTTTCACTTTTAAGATGTCTAAATTGTATTTATACATTCATGGGTGAAGTTTATATTTTTTTGTCTGATTTAGTATTCATTACTATTCATAATGTTATGTTACTATTCATAAGGGTATGTTACTATTCACCAAAAATTAAGTTTGTCTTATTAGACTCTAAATATCTTATTGAACGCAACCATGTATATCGGTTTTTCAAAATTCAAATCACTGAGGTGGAAAAATTATGTTTACTTGGCTAGGTTATAATAAAGTGGTGTTTTTTAGAGACTTAGTGTTTAATGAATTCTATATTAAATCTATTTTAAAATTCATGGGGTGTTACATTATTCCCTCTTTACAAAAATTTCAACCTCAAAATTTGAAATTGAACTTAAAAAGTTAGTGGTTGATACTTGAAAATTCCCTTGTGGGAAACCCCCATCAATAATATAGTTAAAATATCCTATTAATAAGAGGAATGGGAAATGCATCAGTTACTACAAAATAAGACATTCTAATTATACAACTTGGTCATGGAAGAATAATAAAACCATCATGTAGTGACATTAAACTCTAAAACCCCATACAATGATCAACTTAAATGATTTCGTAAATGGTTAAAAATTCAAAAATATAACGATTCAACACATTATAATGAAGTTCACAAAATTTTCAAGATGAAATTATCATTAACCCTTAATCAACATAAAGCATATCTAAATTTTCACATTCCAAACAGGTGAATAACTTCATCATGTATCCTTTTGAAATATGGTAATAACTTAAATTACCATAGAAACCATATTAGAAATATGCATTCTTCTGTATTCCTTAAGTAAGATACATGTTATTGGATATATTCCTTTAAATCCAAAATTTTTGTAAACTCCATCGACGATAGCATATACCACTTCTCTACAAGTCAATAATTAGTTCTAAAGTATTCAATAAATATCTAAAAAAATCATTTATTCATCATTATCTCAACATCAGATATATTTTAAGGGTAGTCTTTCCCTCAATCACGTGTTTTCTATAAAGTTTAACTTTATACTGAATCAATTTTCCTTTGTACCATTCATCATATGACATCAAATGCTTAATGAAATAGTACTACAGTATAATCCTTATATATATCATAATTATTATAACCAGTTCATTACTGAAAAAATATTCAAATGACATGATTCTTGACTAGGCATATAAATAATTCTACTTCATTTGTGGCAGCATCATAACTTAATCATCATTTGGGGTATATTCCATTGAAGTTTGGGACATTGATTCACATAATGTACCATATCCTTGCAGCTGAAGCATTGAATATAGTAAAATTATTTTCTTGCCTTACAATTTTTACCATGGTGGCCATTTTCTCCACACATGAAGCAAACTCCTTTTCCTCTCAAGAATATACCAAGGTGTTTCCTTCCACAATTATCACATGTGGGAAAATAAATATTTCCCTTATTCCCTCTATCCGTGTTTTTACCTTCCATCCTCTTCTTCTTTTTCTTCCCTTAAAATCCATAGGACTTAGATAACTCTTTACATACCTTGTCAACACATGATACTATTTCCTCATATGATGAGGATACTTTGGAGAGAGTCTTCCTTTGAAATTAGGTCTTAATACAATTAGATATATGATCCTTTTTACTCTTCACATCACGTGAATTGGTGAAGTTCTCATTCCTTATGCTAGGAGTCATTTCTAATCAATTCGATATTATATATTAGCTCACAACATTATGAACTCTCTATGACTCTAAACATGGTATAACACATAGCATAAATTTACCATCGTAAATCCTAGAACCATATACTTTGGTTACTTTGGGGGCATAAATCCTTCATAATTATGGGTAAATAAAATGTGAATTATCCTAATAATATCTCCCAGGAGTGTCAAACTAGGTGCGTAGTAAGGCCCATTGTCATGTACTAGGATACCCCGGGTCAAGCCCAAAACTCCTTGTTAGAGTTTTCACTCCTTGGTACATCTGTTCCAGAACTATGTCCACTTATAGTATCCAGAAATGGATATATTTTCTAGAAAGATTCACATAATCTATTCCTTACCAAAATACTAGGATTTTATTATATGTCTACCCTCAAATACTATCTTAGGGGTTTGTTCAATAATCTATGTTTTCTAAATATAGTTTCTAAGTTTTATACAAATATTCCTTTGATACCAACTATAACACCCTGACCCTAGTTTCCCAGAGCCGATGAATTATTTAATAAATTTTCATGATTATAAGGAATAAAATCCTAAAGGACATAATAGTTTAGTAGTTTTGGAAACCATCTACATACCTAGGTTCAACATTACAACTTGAAAATAAATACAACATATAATTTTTATTGGGAACATATACAACTCTAAGTTTATCCCTACAGGTAATTCATAATAATGTTCTTTATGTCCTGAGAAAATGAAGCATAAAAAAGGTGTGATCTCAGATGCTTAGTAAGGGTAATCAATATAGTAGAAGATATCATAAACATAAACATCACACATGGTGAATAACTAAAAACACATGCCTTTAATAATAAACTTGAACATAATATGGAAGGAATATGAGTTGTGTAAATATTCCCATAAAAAACATAATCATGGGTATTATACTAGTCAAATAAAACCATGAACTATAAATTTCAAGCTTTATAATGAGGGAAATGCATATTTCAGAAATTCTAAAACATACTTGTCAAGGCCTCAACCAAGACGTCTAAAAATTATTAAGGCCTCGGCTAAAACCATATATCAATATGGGCAAGGCCTCAGCAAAGTCCAAGTCTATTTGTCTCATAAGATGTACCAATGAATTGAGGGGCTACAACGTACCCCACCTATAACATAATAATTCCAACGAATTCCTCATATTAATGGGGATAAACATAAACAATATATACATTCATATTGAAACTAACATATGAAATGTAAACAACTTTCCCCAAACATTAATCACAAACACTATCAATTCAGAGTAAATTCGTGAATGGTTTTAAGATAGCACATCCACAATAAAACTAATCATAAATATTCAATAAAACATGGTGGATTATATCATTGGAGATAGACCTTAGCGAATTTATGTATTTATCAATGTATATTGACGTAGATGAAGATACTTTTAAATGAGACCACTGAAAAATCCCCGAGGGAAATAATCCTTAAACATTCCAAAGTGTCCCATACCACCTTGAAACATTCAAATCACAATCCCTTATAATATCATAAGAATAAGGAGACTCTCGATATGATATACCAAAGGGAAGTACATACACCACAAGAAATAAATAAGTGGTGAACAAGGTATATATCTCATAAAAGTTAACGTGAGATGAGAAAAAGCCTTTTTTACTTTTGAAAGAAGAGTTCTTTTGGAAAATAATTTATATTTTCCATGAAATCAGATTGTAAAAATGAATATCCCAGAAAATAAAATATTATGACATTTAAATTATATTTCTGGCATAAATTATGTCCCAAAAAAGTGAAATCATGTAAAAAGAGTTCTTAAGATTCTTTAGAAATAAATCATTTTAGAGAAGTTTAAGGATAATATTAAAGAAAATTTTAAAGTGGAAAGGAAATTTTGTCATATCAAATACAGAAATTATCCAAGATAATTTTTCATGATAAAATTACAATTTTTATAAAAATAATGGTTTCTTAAAAAATATTCTGGTGTACACTTGAAAATAGGTAAGAATTTGAAAAGATCCCTTGCATTGGGTTTGTATTTCAGAAATAATTCAGAATGTTCCTTTTAAAAACAATAAATCCCCATAAAACAAGGAAGGATTATGTTTGGTAAACATATATATAACACTAAAATATAATTTATGTTGAGTAAATAATAATACATAGAAATTTAATTGAGGTAATTAGACAATAAAAGTAACCTGAATGAAAATGGAGGTACAGGTGAAAAACCCTTATCACATTGTAAAAAATTGATTCATATGTCCCAAAATTAATAATATTAAAATGATACATTTAATACCATGAATAGAAATATATTCATGTTATGTTACATCAATGGGCAGTATAGATACTCCATACACAACTATTAGTAGTGAATATGGAAAATCTCACAAAAATGGAAGTGAGATGAAGAAACCCTCACCTTAAGTCCAAATGTGTTCCTCAATCAAACATAAGGTCCTGTAATACGAAATTATACTTATTAATAACTTAATTCAGAACCTATTTGACATTAATTTATTTTATCATAATGTTTTTAGTTCATTTATTTCCTTATTGATAAGTTATAATATTGAATTCTGTCGTTCCGAAGTGTTTGTTATCTTGATTTTCATAATCAGTTCACTTGTTTTTATGTAATGGATTTCATATGGAATGGATGTAAATCTACAAAATTTAATTTAAAAATTATTTATAAACATTAATATGTGTTAATGTTAATTTATATCATTTGGTTACATGAAATGAGGATGAATAATTAGATGAAATATTAATGACAAACACTTAGATTATTTTAGTGGAATTTTGATTATTAAGAACTATTTTGGTCATATGATTTAATGTTATGTACATAGAATGGTTATTGAATATTAAGTAGGTTATAATAAATATAGTATAGTCTGTTTAAACCATAAATATGATTTCATGACAAGTAATTATGGTTAATTTAAAGAACTAATCTTCGGCGTCCACAAAGGTTTTAAATTGGCACCTCACAGATGAAGATTTCATTAATAAAATTAGAGAGAGAGAGTTAGGATACTGATGATGGTTCATCCATTAAAATGATAAAATTAAATTATATAGATTATAATTCAGTAATCATGTTCACTTGGATAGATTAGGTGAGGATAAGATAACAATAGAAAGGAACTTGAAATGAAATTGAAAGAAATAGAATGTGAATTTACCTCTTGAATCCACCTCCTTGAGAACCTCCTTAAGGGAAGGGGTTTTGGTATTTTGGAAATAAATAGGGATCTTGGGAGTGGGGAGTAACTAATTAAGGGTATTTGGGTAGATCTAAGACAAGTAACAAGGCTTTAGAGTAGATAAGAGAATATGGATTGGGGGTGGTTTTTATAGTGGAGGAGAGGAGTGAATTTTGAATATTTTATTCATTATTTTATTATTTCTCTCAAGACAACCAATAGTGTTGATTCATGTGACCCCTAACAGTAATAACTGAATTTTAGTTCTAACAAAGTGGTATTATATCACTTATGATGTCATAAATAGTGTCTTTAACTCATAATTTGTATATATGGTGTTTTACCGTATTTCACTATTCATAAAAAATACGAGTATTTCAGAATAATCCCAAAAATTTACCTTAACCATTTTTCAATGTGTAGAATTATAAAATGAAATCAATTTTTTGAAAATAATTTTCTAAATTTTTTTATTTTAATTTTTAAATAAAATCATAATTTATATGAAAAAACTACATTAAAACTACAAATCATTTTATTACACCTTGAAAAATTAATCAAGGTCCCATAAAATTATTTTATTACCATAAGACAATAAAATAACAATTAATGATTAAATTTTATGAAAATAACTTTCCATTTTAAATTATTAAATTAATCATAAAATTGTAATTAAAATATTTATGACATACAAAATACCAATACTTATATTATGATCATTTTTTAACTTTTAAGATGTCTAAATTGTATTTATACATTCATGGGTAATGTTTTTATTTTTTGGCCTATTTAATATTCATTACTATTCATAAGGTTATGTTACTATTCATAAGGGTATGTTACTATTCACCAAAAAATTATGTTTGTCTTATCATACTCTAACTATCTTACTGAACGCAACCATGTATGTCAGTTTTCCGAAATTTAAATCACAGAGGTGGAAAAATTATGTTTACCTGGCTAGGTTATAAAAAATTGGTGTTTTTTATAGACTCAATGTTTCATGAATTATATATTAAATCTATTTGTAAATTCTTGGGGTGTTACAGATACTCCATATTAGCTAAATCAAGTATGGTCAGACATGTGTCCTTAAGGAACCTGAGTCAGACTTTTTTCTTTTATTTACTTATTTCCTAATTTATTTATTATACTGGTACACTACTCTATTTATATTCATGGACTAGATTATTCTTTAGAAACCGTTTGTGGTGGCTTACTAATTTAATCTCACACCTTGATCTGGCCTCTATTACACTAGGGTACCTAAGAATACCTCATGTTCACCAGTCCATGGATTATTTCTTATACAGTGCATCAACTTGGGAGATTAGGAGCATATGACTGAGCTAATACTCAGGGTGCTCATACAAATTTCCCAAAGGTCTTATTATGCTTTTCATTTATCCGTTTTTATTGTAATTACTTTTTTACTATTTCCTAATTTGGATTTTGTAGAATCATCTTTAAATTCATGCATGGTTGTATTATTTGGTGTTGTCTAGTTTATTTGTTATTATTATCTTCAGTTGCCTTTATTTATACTACTTCCATTGTTGTTTGAATGATTTATTCATTATTATACCACTATTCTAATCTAATAATTATGGTATAGTATCCATATCATACCATCATTATACCTTCATTTCTAGTCAACAACCTATGACATATGAGGAGGCGCGCCTGAGGCTATGCGACTGTCCGGCTCAGGGAACTATTTTTATGCCACCTAGGTCAGGACTTTACAAATTTGTATCGTAGTTGTTTCTGTTTCCTTTTTCTTATAATCTTGGGATGGTAGAAAAGAGACTAGGAATGTTTCATCACTTGGTAAATAGTCATGTCTAAGAGTGATCACCACACACAAGAGAAAAAGTCCAAGTGTATAGGGATGGGATTGTTGTCCATGATGTTCATTGTTATAGTTGATTATGATTTCACCTAGATTGAATGGTGTACTTTGATAATTATGTATTTATTATATTTACATTATTTTACCCTTGGACCACTTTGTCGAGGAAGTATCATTACATGCATCATTATAGGCCCACAGAGAGTCGCATTCCATGTATATTCAATGCCATACAGATTTCATTGCTAGGCTATTTGAGTTTTGCTGATGTTCCTTGTTTTTTTATTATCATTCCATTTATATACCATGTTAGGTATTTTAGTAACATTTTTAGTTTTATACCTACTTAGTAATTTCATTAGCATGATTTTTTTTATAACATGATATGTTCCTTGGGTGTTATGTTATTCTTCTATGATTTATTTATCATGATTTTATTATATACCATGTTTTTGTGGTTCTTTGATTATGTGGTGGCATACAATGATTAATTTCCATGTGTCCCTATATTTACTGCTTGTGATAGCATACCTAGTTATAATATTGATATAAACTTGGTTATTAAAGTGTCATCATCAACCTAAATAGAATTTTCCCATATATCTTGGTGGGTTAACCTTATCTAACAAATCATGATATGTTTGATCAATGAACCATTGGTTTCATGGGATAAAAAATATTTTTTGTGATTAAATTGAATATAATTTGAAATATATTAGGTTTTTGAGAATGTTATAAATTGTAAAATTGTAACCCTCATAATCAAACCATCATATAAAAGTTTTATATACCTACAGACAACTAAATAAATGTGAAATCTATTAAATTGTGATTTTAAATGAAAGGGTTACCTTATAAAGGATTGTACCACTTCTAATTTGTTGTGATAAAATTTATAACTAAATTCCTAATTACAAAACTAGACCCAAGTATGTCATTTAGGGCTTGTTTCTTATGAGATAGACTTGACTTGACCCAAGTAGGTCATTCATGGTTCTTGTTCTTATGAGATAAACTGATTAAGAGTGTTTTAAAAATGTTAATGTTTTAAATTAAATGGGGTTGTATTTAGAGGAACCCAAAATAGTTAAATAGGACCCTCATAGGCTTTTTTTATGTTGATGTGCCTTAGTACATAACCCCATGGGGGTATGTTTATATTATATTGAGATGGATATTTAAAGTGTTTTCATCCACCTATATGGGGTCATATATTGACATATGGTGAAATATTAATTGGCCAATCCCTCATTAATTTATAATAGACTTGTTATTTGTTTATGATCTATGCTTATATAAGGTACTGGTAAATTAAAATTCCACTAAAAACCCTAAGGTATTATTCTTCTATGGATTGGAATTGAAAATTTTCTTTAACTAAGACAATTTTGAAATCTTGTGAATAAATAAATGATGTTTAAAATGGGGTTTATACGATGAAAAACCTAAATGTGACAGGGTGTAGCTAAAAATAATGCTTTAAAGGAAGTCAATATAACTTTCATGTGCCTTGTGGTGTCAGTTAAATAAGGTACCAAGCAATTTTAACTTATGAACAATGCTTGACCCTTTTTAAAATCCGAGCCTAAAATTTTTTAAAGAACTAAATGTGAATTATTTAATCAACTTAAATGAAACCATAAAGTTTTGTTTTAGATTAAATGATCATGTAAGGGTAGTTTAAATGTTTTTATGAGATTTCCTAAGAATGGGAATGTGAGAATTTCCCATAGGATTCCATAACTATTATTAGGTTGTGTTGAACCTAAGTGATAGGTGGTAGATACTAGTTACTTTATTTCCATTGACTATATATAGATATGGTGTTTTCTTCCTTGTTAATGGGTTATCCCAAGGTAGGTATCCCCTTAAAAACCTTAAAAATATGGATTAATTATTATGATAATATTTATATTAAGGGTTTTGTTCGGGAAATGTTTGTCCCTAGTAAGAATTTTGGTTTCCAAAAAGTTCCTTGGGGTTGATGGATGTTCATTCAGTGAGTTGAGCCTTAATAAAGGCATGGTAGTCATATGTTTCTTGGTCTTAGTGGGTTAGACATACCTAGGGAATGGTCAGCCACTTAGTAGGTAGTGTGACCCTCCTTCTTCCTCTTCAATGTTGGATGAATCAGGAGTTCGTCAACCTATTTTACAGTTGTATGGGATTGTACAAATCATCACTAGTTATTTTTACAAGACATCATATACTATAATGCATAAGGTTGATAAGTTTATGGATAGTATCAAGGATGTTCCATTTTTTTCATTAAATCTGGTGGTAGTATGCATTGATACATGCAGTACTCATCTAGTTGCTAAATGGTACAACGAAGTGTATGAGATTGGTGGTACTCATTTAAGACTTGAGGTTCTTTATAGTAATCCTAGGTCACTTTAGGGTTAGAGTGACCAGAGAGTTATAAGAAACATGGCTCTTCCCAATTATTAATATGATGTTATAAAAAGATAGCATGTCGTAACACCACCTTTCATGTTGTTTTTGGCTTCTACATATGCTGTTGTGGTGTGTGTAGATGTAACCCGGGAGGAGTATCACTCATACACCTAGATAAAATCTGGTCTAGTGCATTTTTAAGTGGATATTATTTCTCTGCTTTTGTTATAACACTTTCTAAAGAATGTTTTCCACATCCTGGATCCAAGATTATTTCTCGAGGGAGTGTGTTATGTGGTTTGAGTTTCTTATGTAGTAAAGAACTACTAGGAAACTCTTAAGGTGGGGAGTGTCACATCAATCACAAAAAATCATGTCCTTAAATTTTATAAGAACACAATCGAGGAGGACCATTTGAAGTTGTTCAGTACTGATTTTAAAATCCCATGAGGAGGGTGAATTTTTGTCTCATGTCAATGCTTGGGAGGGAGAAATATGATGATATGTTTGACTATGTACGCAAACCTTGTGAAGACCATTATTCATGGATGGGATTCAGTTGTTATCTTGGAAATATTCCAGTATACCTTAGGTGGTAAGGGAATTGTGGTTAAATAATGACAATGTGTTGGCTGGTTCATCCAGTCTCTTTTAAAAGAAGTCGTCCAGTAGGGGTTCAAATGCTCTTCTTTTAGGTAGTTGGTTACAATTGGTTAAAAACTATATAAATCGATTCTTATAGATATAGAGGAAGTGTCTGAGATCATTTTTGATGTTTTTTTAAAACTAATTTGTTTACCATTGTCTTAGTGAAGATCATGTACCCTATATTAACATCATTTGGATACAGTAAGGGTGTGTCAGTTTTGCATTATACTAAGTTTAAACATCATTAGTCTTGGTAAGTGAACTCCATTGGAGTTATATTTATATAACATGGTATGATTAGAAGAGTGGTTAGTCCTAAGTGGTACTTGGGTTTCCAAGTAGGAATGCCTTGGATGGACTCATGGGAACCAACTATTTTTCCTTTGACTTGACTGCTGTTGAGCATAGTCAGTGTTCTAATATGTGGATATCTCGGTTGTGTACTAACATTACACTTGTAAAACAAAAAATTATGGAATACCTTATATGTGCTCCTTGGACTCAAGATAATGATTACAAGGTTACCTGGTTTTTTTTTTGGCTCAGATGGTATGTTATAAAAGTGTAACAATCCAAGTGTGCTAGATTGGGTGTACACACATGTTTGTGCTGGGGCACAATAGCATTAAGTGAACATTTGGAGCTTAATAGGTCCCCAGAAGTTGGATACTGGCTTCAGTGTACATGCTTGAAGTAAATGTGTGGTACCTTGTGAGAACAAATCATATTTTTGGAGGTGATAAGCCGACCATCTAAGACAATCATTTTTTTAATAGTCGGCTGAAAGAGGCTCAAAATATTCCTTCTTGTTTCATTAAATGTTGTCTATGAGGAACAATACATGGAACATCATCAGGATAAGGTGAGTGTAGTTGGGGTTAGCTAGCGGGTTTCTAGAATATCCAGTTCAAATTGGTTTAATGAGGTTGAGTGGGGGTCAATCGTTCTCTTGATATAAGGATCATGCTAAGTGCATCGTTAGAATGTTAAGAGCATTATTTAATTGAATATTTAGTTGGTTGAGGTACCGTGGGTCAGAGTGGGACATTACATACTATAAAATATGTTGGGAGAACAATAGGTTTGGTGATTAAATAGACTATGATGTTACCATGTCTCCAATTAGATGGTATTGTGTAAGATATGTATCGATGTCTCAGTTCATAGTAAGGGGGTTGGCTTGAGTTTCTATGGGTTATGTACCATATTTTTAAGTGATGTGTTATGAAACACAACCATTTGAATGAAGCATCACGACCTGAGTAGGTTTGGTGTTGTTTCCATTGTTTCCCCAATGATTATTTAGGATGATAATTTCTAATGTGGGGAGCTTGTAGCATCCAGTTTTTTTGGACCGAGTTTAAATTTTCCAAAGGAGCTTGATTTTTTAGTTTGGTGGATGAACTGAATTATAAAACAAGATATTACATGAAATTTCAAGAGTTGGAAAACATTGATGTGTATTTTGTAGACTTAGTTTAAGACCCAATAGGTGTCTCGAGAGTTTTTTTTCTGAGTTTTGGGAGAGGAATCCTATAAAACCTAAAAATTGGGAAAATTTGGTAAGGACACATGGATTTTCTAAAACTACGTGGACCACTAGGTGTAGTTGTAGAGATGATATAGTGGATTTAGAGGTCTTAGATGGTTTTTGATAACCATGCAGGAGGATCCAGATCTCCATGTGGGTGTTTTACATATATTGATAGATGGATTTTTCATGGGCTGTGTACGGTTAGCCAAACCGTGCATCCGACCCTTGTGAGTGGATTCCCTAGGTAGTGATGATCACATAGTTGGAACATGGTTTGGCCAACTGTAGAACCAAATGGTGCACCTCATTTAAATGGATGAAATCCCCATTTTCCCTTGTATCCTATTAATTATTTTCTCCTCATTTCTTCCCCTCTTAACCATGCACAACATTCTCCAATGGAGCTCCTTCTCTCCTATCCTAGGCATGAATAGATCTACACTATACAATTTCCATTTCGAGCACTGCTAGGTTTATTGGATAGCCCTAGGTAAGTCTACCAATCCTCTTTCCTCCATCCATTATTTATCATTTCATATATTGTAATATTTTTATGTAATATAATTTTCCATATTTTCTAGTAATTTGTTCATTTCTTTGATTTCTATCAAACTAGAATGATTCAAGACTCGATATTGGATAATTGGATTATACTAATCATCTGGTAGGTGGTATATATATTTTCTTTCAAGTGTTATTGATTAATAATTTACATTTCTGTGCCACGTGCTTCTATTTCTATGTGAAACCTCTTAAATGTAAAATTTATATTATATAACCTAACACCCTAATTATTATATCCCTTGTATATTAATTTATCATTATTTATGGTCATGTACCTCAATTTTCAAAGCAACCTTAAGGGTGGGTTCCTTGAACACCTTTAATAAATCCATTATTTTATAATAAAACTCCTTATTTAGGTGAGATATATTATAAAATATAGATGGGTTGATTAATTGGAATGTGTTAGGATGTGACACTCCATTTTGTTATCCCTTAGTCTATAGACCATTCTTAAGATACCGTGGACTACATTTTATTAAGGGAACTTGATTATTTTTTGGGGAATACATGTTATCATGGCCTATCTAATAAGGTTTCTTGTATAGTGTTTACTGTTTTGAACATATCACTTGGCCCTAACACTCTTAGTTTTACTTTTCCCTATTTTATAATAGAATTAAAATGTGGAATTATTAGAGGAATGACCTTTTCTAGTCTATAAGTGATTTGTATTAAAGGCACGGGTGAACACATATCCTGTTGTTAAATGTACATTCATTATATTATAAAGGATCCACTTCTCCATGAGGGATGTAGGTTGAATCTTTATGGAATTATGGGATAATGGATCATAGGGAAAGTGGATTAATCTATATTTATTTATGATAAAAGGGACCTCAATCAGGGTCATTTTCCATGACGTGTCACACCCCCTTGGTCAAGGATGTTGGAATGATGTCCAAGTTACTGGGGTTGCTGGGAATAATGTTCCATGCCCCATTGATAAGGAGGTTGGGTATGAACCTCCTCATTATTGATTCTGATAGTTGACGTGGAATCCTATATTGACTATATTACTTGGTCATGGACCCCTTTCCTAGTGTTACACATGATCCTCGGGCATGGCAAACCTTACTATTATGATATTCTCATTATTATTAGCAGTATTATTATTTATAAATTCCTGAGTTATGCCTCATGTCCTGGATAATACTACATATCCATATATATGAATATAAATTTCACTACATCTATTATGTATATATATATGTATACTTATATCTATGTATATATTTTTATTTATAATCACTGATATTCTTTCTTAGGTTGATGTAGGTATGGTCGACCAGATGTAATCGAGGAACCTGAGCCAGACTTGTTACTTTTATTTACTTATTTACTGATTTCATTATTACACATGCACACTACTATATCTATATTCATAGACTAAATTATTATTTAGACACCATTGGTGGTGGCCTACTGAGTATATCTCACCCCCTTCTCGGGCTACCATTGTACTAGGGTACCCAAGAAGACCTCATGTTCATTGGTTCTTGGATTATTACTTGTACTATGCATCATACTTAGGATCATAGGAGCACAGGGCTGAGCTAGTACTCAAGATGCTCATGGAGATCACTCTCAGATATTATTATTATTTTCCATGGTTCATGTTTTGTATTATATTTCCCACTATACTATTTTCTTCTTTTGATTTTGTAGCATCGTCTGGACATGCATGCATGGTTATATTATTTGGAGTTTTCAATTTTATTAGTCATTATTTCATTTTCATTCCTTTATTTATACTAATTTTTTAGTTTTTTGAATGATTTATTCATTGTTATACCACTGTGCTACTCTGATCATGAGGGTAGTATCTCCCCTGTATACCATCATTGGACCCTCACTACTAGTCAACTATCTCTGGCGTACGGTGAGGCACACTTGAGTCTCTGTGACCGATTAGCTCAGGGTTTAGATTTAGTGGATCCTATGTTGGGATGTTATATACAAGATAAATATAACTTTATCACAGAGGGATAAAGAGCTATTGAATTATAGAGGTGCAACTTAAACATGTGTTTTTTTTGTTTTTTTACATAATGGGTATTTGTGCATGATGTGAATGAGTGGAATGTGGGGTAGACCATGTACAAATTTATGTGTGGTATTTAGATCCGATGAGTGATAATTGTGTGAATATTGGACATTAGGTATAATGTATGGCATTAGTATGATGTGGGGTAATGGTGTTTGATGGTTGGAATAGATGAGTATTGGGTTGATGGTTGAATGATAGTACCATTGGTGTATTTAGAGGTTTAGTTGGGATATGACTGGGTAGGTGATTCCAATGGTGAGAAGTACCCACATATTTAATTGGTTTAGTTAAGTTGTTTAACCAGTGTAATTGGGAATATATAGATATGTTCGACATCATCTAAATGGTTTGAGGTGTATGGTGGGTGGTATGATCATGTTTTGGTAGATTTAGGTTAATGTCATAGCTCAAAATAGCTTAGGGATGACCTGTTATATGATGGGGAGGTTTTAATAGGAATAATTCCTAGGTGATGAAATTTGATATTAGTAGTAGTATGATTATGTGTGATTAGTCATACTTTAGGTTTTAGAGGATTTGGGGAAATATTATTAGTTGGGTATAAGATATGATCCTAGGTGTTATAAATTTTCTTTTAAATACTGAGAGAACTAGGTACTGAGTGGTCTAGTATAGAGTAGTCAGTGAAATGGATAGGGGTGTAGGTGACCTTGTAAGGTCCACCGACCACCTCGGGGACCTAGGGTAGGAACACGAGGGAAAATGTTTGGGTACCTCATTCGTTCTAGGGTGTTTTTTAATCAATAAATAAAACAATCAATCAATTAAGTTTGTAAAACATAATAAAGTGAGTCCATTCAGCAATAAGCAAGACTAAACGCCTATCTTATCATTCTATCATCCATTTTGAGGCATTTTACCCCTAGCTCTCCCATTATCCATATCATTGGTCATGAGGAGTTTCTGTAGCTAAGGACTAAATTATATTACCAATAATTTCTAGTTTTTTCATGAATGCTTAGAGTTTTAACTAATACTTCAATTTTTTGTTTCTTGGGATCCATGATTTCTTCTTCCTTAGGTGATATAAAGTTATGGGATTCAATGAGGAAATACATTATTGTACGAGGAAGTAAATTCCTTACTATTTTTTGTGTTATATGTATCTTTATGTATCATGTGATGTGTAGTTGTAGGTAGGGTCACACAAGTGACCAGAATCGAAACGTAATAGAGTCTTTGGGGTACTTGAGGGTTGTCATTGGGTGGTATATGGAAGGTATGTATGGTTATGGTCTAGGTTATACCATCAACAGGTGGTATGGTGTTCATCATACCAATGTATTTTTTGTGAATCCATGCTCATGGTACTTCAATTAGGTTTGGGCTATTATATGTGACATGGGATATAATAGTATGATATGAGGGTGATGTTTGTCACTATATATGTGGAAATGTGATTCAATGGTGATATGGGGGTTATATAATGTTCATCATGTGGGGAAATATAGTTTTATCGAGTTTTGGTAATAGATGGTTGGTGATTTCTACACTATATGGGGTAAAGGCTGTTGGGTTCCTATGTACATAGGATATGGCCCATATATGGTGGTTTAGACCACCAGTTTTAAGTGTCATCCTTTGTAGATTAAGTGTATTTGGGGTGATGGTTTTGACTATCATTTTAAAGGGGGTATACATCACATGATTCCATAGGATCTTGGGGGTGACTGAGATCATTAACTAGGAGTGGGGTTCTATCCATATATGTGGGATACATTAGGGATGATGGGGTAATCATCGTAAAGGATTGGTGTTGTCGTGCATTGAGTTTCATCATGCTATTGAGCCATCAATTTGAGAATGTGCATGAGGACCATGGGACTTGGGTTTTGAAAATTTTGTTGGGTATCATGAATGGATCACGATGGTTAAATTGGTCATGGGTTGGCATGTAATCCCATAGATAATAGATTCAGTTGGATCTCCATGGGTGCTTTGGGTATGACAGACTGTGGGAACCCTAGACTACTATGACATTGGCCAAAAAAGGTGAAGGATCACTTGTGGATAATCAATAAAGGGTGGAGTGAATTGAGTTTTTCATACTGGTTACTATTAATTTCAGTTTTTATGCACACTTATATGTTTGAATATTATCTAGGCATAGTATTGGCGATGGCTATTTGAGTTCATACTCACACTCTACATGGGCCCTCAGAGACCCATGCATACATTATGATTCATGATTCGGGTAAGGGTAAGATCTCAACATCTTTATTTTAGTATCTAAAGGTGTAATTAATTCATGTGTTGGACAAGGTTTAATTTTAGATCATGGCCAGGTGAATCCCTAGTTCCTGGATGGTTGTATTTTATTATTTTTGGATCTATTTTATGTGATCGGTCTATGGTCGATCAAGTTGTGTCTTGTGTGACTGCTATGACATTGAATATTTAGTTTTACATTCCATATGATATATTATCAATTATATAGTTTTTTTATATGATGTTGAATATTATATATTTTTCTTTTTATTTTTCTTTCTTTCTTTTATTATAGAGGGTATAATCTCCCCACTATTACCTCTTAGACCCACACTAATACTTGACAACCTTTAGCGTATAAGGAGGCATGCTTGAGGTTAGTGGGTATCCCTCTCAGTTTTCATTTGGGAAATCTAGGTGAGGGATTCTATAGAAACATTTCATACAATAATTATATAATGAATTTCATATAAATTATAGTCCTTAAATAAAACCTATAGTCTCTCCAAGTCATTAAGATACTCAATCATATCAAATAAATGAGAGGAGACTAAAGTTCCTTGGGTCATTTTTCATATAATACCTTTGAAACCTTCAGTGAATCCTTTCATTCTTATATATAGCATCTAGATTCAATTTTTGAACAACTTCTATGTTTGGTTACTTGGGAAATGGGTTTTACAACACATATAATTTTCCTTCTTGAGGTTGATTCTCATGTTTCTACAACAGTCTAAAAATTACATCCATTGGGTTTTTATTTTTCTAATATTTATATCAAATTCATATTCGATAATGATGATTACATTTGTATACACCATAAGTTTTTATTAGATGAGTATTGTGTTTTATATTCATTTAATATAAAATCTTATGAAATGTTCACCAACTAAAATAATGATACCTTTAAATTATATCATATCCATTAGTGGCTCAAGATCCATATTTCCCTAAGCGATGAATAGTATGTGGCCTAAACCTCAACACTTTAGCTATTTTGGTAGTCTATAATTCCAATTAAATCATATATAAGTCATGGATGGTAGATTAGAAAACACTTTTCCCAATCCATATTTTGGATAACTCAACATTATTCCTCTGGTATCCCTCTCAAAGGTTACCCTTCTATGTGTAACACAAATAAAATACCAAAAACGAATCACCTGACTCATAGGGTCACTAATTAATTGATTTACTTATAAAAGATAATTTAGAGTAACTGTAATTTGGAATGAACATACCCAGTTGGATGACCATGGTATTAAAAAGTGTTTTCCTTAGAAGGATTATTACACTTAATATTTTTATAATGGATTTAATCTCTCCCTTTAATCTCATGAATTCTATTTACATATATGTAATACTATAATGATAATGTTTTGAATCTTAATTCCTTCCACAAAATCATTGTGTTTAATCCTTATTGAAGTGAAAATCTTTTCACAACTCATATTTTGTTTTACTAACTCAAATTAAAATTCAACTGTATTGATTCATATTAGAATGTATCTCCTGAATGAGGTATATGATGTGATTTCATATAAATTATTATAATCATAAGAAATCAATAACCTCCTAGAGAAATCAAGGAGTGAAAGATAGTAAACCTTGAATTTTATAGAATATTAGGGCTTCAAAGGGTGGTCTAACATCTAAAAACAATAGAAGAATACTCTAAAACATGATTAATTGAAGAATTTATCTATATATTTGGAATTAATATAAATGAAAAATGATAAGAATAAAATACCTTACACCATTAAATATATAATATAAAATATTTTAATAAATTAGTGATCGATATCATTGAGGAGAATCCCAAAGATTTATTTATATAGAGGTATACCTAGATCATGGGAATCACATAATGCTTATATATGATCTCCATAAACACCATAATCTACTAAAAAATTATTTAAATGTGGGAGATAATGAGAGAATATATATAATTAGTTTGAAAAGTTTCTTTTATGATTCTCAACATAATATAATAAAATTCCTATTATGAGAATCGAACCAAATTATACAGTCTTTGAGAAACTATAAACATTCAACCAATGTAAATATAAAAATTCCATACACTTGAAACTATTGAAACATTTTGTTTTGATCCCCATGATTTTTTCTATTTCTTCAATGAATTTGTACAATGTTCAAACTTCTCTAACTCATTATCACAAGATGAATAGATGAATATGATATCTTTTAGGATGGAATACTGAAGGAACCGGTGTACTATCATATTGAATAATAATTCCATAGACATTCACAATGACATACCGACTTTTACTATATTATGGTGAAATAAAGCATAGTGAAAATAATAGACTATTCCATGGTTATGAATGTTTTTGTGTATAATCCATCAATTTCCCACTTTCCCAAAAATCCTTATAGTTTTAGTGCACCTTCACCAAAGGTTACATCATACACAACAACTCATGAAACCATATCCAAAACTTATTTTGGAATTATATCCAACACTCAATTTTTGGAAAATATATTAATCATTTTCACCACATGTTACATCATATCTAACAAATTATGAAAATACATCCATAACTTCTTCCAGATATACTTCAAAATACTATTGGGATGTCTCTGAATGTTTCAAAAACTTTATCCTCATTTCCACATCCATAAAGTGTAACCTCACCAAACTTGTTTTATTTTGAAAAAATATAAATTTTCAAAATTTGAAATTTGTGAAAAAGAGGCCTCTATAAAATCTTCAACACTACTTAAGACACAAATGGATCTAATGTGACTACTATTAAACATGTGTTTCTCTATACCTATATCCACCAGCTACATTGTATGAATGTACTCATGATATTATAATCTATTTTTCTAATTCATCAAGTGACCATAGGACATGGAGTATGTCAATTGTAATTCCCCAACTCATATTTTCCTGAAAAACACCTGAGTGGTGGCACTTTAAGACCTCATGTTTCCTCCCCATACACAGGTGGATGTCGACTAGCGGTGAGGGTATAATAGTGTTGTGGGGTAACTATAACCTCTGTAATCCCATTCATACATCATAGATATAAATAAATTAAAAAAAACACATAATAACACATTTGAAGATAAAGTAAACATAATATAGTAGAAAAATTCACCCATTTCATACATATAAATAAACCAGGATCCCAAAGCATAATTCAAAATTAGAGTATAAAAGGTGTAAGTAGAAAAAATAAGAGACACTATAGAATCCTCCAGAGTCGATCCTCGCATTGCTACCAGCTCCATGCTCTATGGATCAACTAACTTTCATGGGACCCATTACCCTACCCAGATCTATAATCATGAATTCATTATTCTCATTAATATAATAATGTATGGTGTGAGTAATTAAACTCAATTGGAAGCCACCAATGCATCCTTAACATGAGTTCACAAGTATAACATATGTGTGCCATGATAATTATAATTCCCAACTAAGAATTAACAATTATATACCGATCACTCGTGTGCTAACCAATATACCATGGGAAATATCCTTACCATATTTAGCTTCATTCTATAAGGATTATCTAAATAGAAGTCATAACCATAGTTATGCATAAGGATAATGAATATCTTTGAGCAGTTCTAAGGCTGATGCGCTAGGTTAGGACACTTGGTTGTTGCACCCTATCTATGTCACAAGTCAATCCACATGACTATTGTATCCAATATATTTATAGGATTGGGACACATGGTCATCACACCCCACTATTTATACCTCCTTTATGGACTCAAGACCTTCATACCCCAACTGTGTGTTTAGGACCATCATCGTCATCGTCACATGCCATACACACTCCCCCTATAAGGGATAATCATACTACGGTGGACCACATGTTATGATTACTAGTACAAATACCTCTGAATGAATCATAATAATATACAAAAGGGTAGAGTATATATAGGTATAAGATAACACATCATCATGAGAGACAATAAAGACATTAAGAACATGTGTTCAAAATCAAACATTGTCTAACAATGTATATAAGCATAATCATGGAATCAAATATCGTATATGGGTCTCATGAGCTACACACACACATATGATCACAATCAAACATGGTCATTCAAGATATAAAAATATAATCATCATATCAATGAAAAAAAATTATACAAAGGCATTAAATGTAAAGGAACTTCCTATATCAACCTCACTAATGATAATCTTCAATACCCATCGAGATATGATTCTAAAATCATGCCCATGCACTGACCAGATCGATCCCTCACACAAAGGACCCCAATAACTGATCCCAAATAAACCAAATCAATGTTCTAGAATAATATTCAAAGGAATTATAGGGAAAGGATTTATTTATATTCATCTAGGGTTCTACAATTGACACTAGATCCAAGATTGATCAAATAAAGGCCACCGACACTCTAGATCATCCAATGTTCTGGAAATAATCTATGAATTAATAATTGAATGGAATCATAATCTATATATCCAGCCACAACATGTTTGATATATGATTTTTTCCAAGTAAATGTGGGTAGATCTTGAAGAACTACGAGGAATGTAGTTTTTTAGAACATACCTTAATTCCCAATCATCATGAAACTTGGATCTACCGGAATCGATCTCAAAATGAGATGAAATTACTATGGGGAAGCATTTAAAGTCTCTATATTAAGGTGGTATATAATTAAGAAGAATAATGTGTCCTAAAATGTGACTAATTTCTATTAAGTAGGTTTTTTGGATTAATAATTCACGTGCACATGGTTTAGTTGCACGATTTTCAAAACTGCATGCCAACTGTGTGAGGCTTATGCCTATCTTAAGAACCCATAAAATTTGACTACATGTTTTGGTAAACAATTAAATAATATTGTTTTTCTCTTATATGTTGATCTGCATAATTTCTAGGGAAGGTATCATGGTTTTCTCTAATAGTGAACCTACCGTGTTCTACCCACTTCCCTTCTCCAAACAAGTAATACAGTTCCATGGGAAGAACTACACCATTTCCCCTAATCCTACTATTATACCCTGACCCTATTATCCCAGGGTTGGTGGTTACTTTATTACATTGGTAATAGATATAATAATTTCCATCCTAATGTCTCATGTAGTTTAGTAGTCATGGAAAATCAGATACATACTTGAATCTCACATTACATTTGAAAACTTAAAATACCACATGGAATTTTATTTGAGAACAAAAATCCCCCTCATAATATCCTTATATATCAATCATAATACACTTCTTGGAATCTTGTAGAAAAGAAAATAGAAAAAATGGGTGAACTCAAATTCTTAGTAAGGGTATGCATATAAAAAATGCTAATATAAAGTAAATAAATCATGAATTATATGGACAAGATAAAAAATAATGAAATATTCTATATAAATAATAACATTAAACATAAAACTAAATTCATGGATAACAAAAAAAATAATCATTCTGATTTTAATAACTATTTTCATAATGATTGAATGCATAATGTTAGACTTTAGAATCTTACCTCCAGGGCCTTGTGCCAATATAACATAAAAAAATAAGTAAGGAATACACTAAAACTAATCTGTCTCATGAGGCCTAATGATTAATCATGGGTCTATAGTGTTCCCTAATTTTCACATACTAAATTCAACGCATTTAACATATAAAAGGGTTGAAACATAATCAACGTACACCTTCATATTGAAAAACTATCATGGTAAATGTTAATAATTTCCCCAATAAATAAACATAATAATAATCCATTCATAGTAATATGGTGAATGGTATCAAAATATTACATCCCTAGTAAATAATAATATTCAAAAAATAATGTTGACATAGATGAATATATTTTAAAAATATCACTAGATGATTTCTCAAGGAAAATAAATTTTTCATTTTGAAATTACTAACTCAAAATATAAAAATTTACCAAATATTAAAGAGAAAGTTTTCTTTGAAAATGAGCATATAAAATTTTAAATTAATCTTTTAATAATTTATTGGCCATGAACATGGAAAATTCTATTCATGCCCTATAAGTAAAAAAACATACCTTTTACACTTTTATAAGAAATGTAAAAAAACCAAGTTTGGAAAACAACAAGAATATTACTTTTACTTCATTATGTAAAAGTAAAACAATGGTAAAAATTAATTTAATAAATAATTTAATAATATTAAAAATATTATTTAAATTTTTATGGAAAATATGAATTGGAAGAAAACGATTCCTGACTAAGTAGAAAAATAAAGTTCATTTTCCTTAAATAATGGTTTCTCTATCTTGAGTAATTAAAGAGGTTAAAATGGAATGAAAACTTTTAATTTCAACAAATAACTAGATGATAATAAAATATATTGGTTTTATGATAGAAAGATCAAATAATCCCCCCAATAATGACTTCAAGATAAATAATCCCGAATGATGATTAGATTGTGAAATGAACCCTTACCTCTAGTTCTACTTCCTTTGTATGCATCTGAACCTAATATATAAAAAAATATATTTTTTATACATATATTATAGGAAAATTATCATATATATCATATCATATATTAACTACTTATAATCTTTAATCATCCTTTTATTAATAATTTTTTTGTTAAAATCACAGTTTCGGGTAATAACTGCTTCATTTTTCATGTATGTTATAGTTAATTATTTTAATTAATTGTAATTTTATCATTCTTTCAAAATATCCAAAATTTTAATCATGAAACAAATATCATATATATTCACTATGTTTATGTTTAGAGTCTTTCTTTAAAGTTATAGATAGAAACACGAATTACACTGTTTATGAAAATGGTATGTCATATGTATAATGGATAGAATGAAAGAGTGGTAAATAATAATTAATATTTAAAAAATCATTATTATGTAATTTAAATCATGTATTTTAATAAAATCTATTCTTATTACCATCAAATAAAAATAGAAATGTAAAAAAATCACATCACTTCATGGAGGTGTAGTCAACAAGTACACACAACCGATGTTATTGTTTTCCAATGGATTGAAAGGTAAAAGGTATATGTGATATTATAATTTCATAAGTATAATTATTTAATAAGTATAATATAAAAAAATTAAACCTATTATAATAACCATCCAATGAAAATGGTAATGGAAAATGAATTGTATCGCTATGTGGAGATGGTAAGTCATACGTATGCATGAGCTATATATTCACTTCCTATTTGATTGGATAGAGGGTGGATAATGTTTATTTTATAATAATAATTATTATTTTTTGTATATAGTATACTGAATTTATTATTTTATGATAAATACCATCAATTTTAAGGAGGTAAATAATAAGTTAAAAAGTGATCGTTTAAGGCAATTTCCTCTTATTTGAAAGAACTCATTTATATCTCCTCTTAAGGATCCTAGGGTTGGTATTTTGGGAACAAAAAATCCTCAATAATGTGTATATGGAGGTTTACAAGGGATTTTAGTGTGGTGTAGTCAAGATATATGTCTCAATATGTTGTAAGGATGATGAAGGAGGGGTTTCTTTTATAAGTGAGGGAGAGGATACACTTGGAATGCCTTAAAATATTAATATATAATAAAGTCATTTTTAAGAAAAATTATTAAAAATGGATATGAAATTGAAGTAAAAGTTTAGAAGGTTGAATTAACATCATAAACTGAAATTTATACATGTTTTTATGTAATTTTAAATGGCATCCTTATTATTAATCCCACTATAAATTATTTTTGACCTTAACATAATAACAACAATTTTAATTATAAAGGATTATGAATATTTCCATAAATGGAAACATGACTCATAAATTGATCATAGATGATTTTTTCATCCATATTCCATTAATATTTCCAAATATAATATTTTTATGAATTTTATATCATTTAATAAAATATTATTTATTATAAAATATCATTAATGTTAATTTTGGAGCTATTCCTTTAATTTGACTTTAAAGACACAAAGAAAAATATAAAATTCAAACATAATCCTTTTAAAATTCAATAATTTGTTATATTTGTCTACAAAATTTGTGTAACACTATATCTCACTAAAATTATATTACACTTACTGTTTTTAAAATCATTTATTTTATTTTTTATTAATTTAATAAATATTGTATTTTTTTCACAAGAAATAACGGTAATTATTTAATCACAAAAAATTAGAAATAAATTACCATTATGAATTTAATTTAATAATTCAAAAAATGACCATTAATATTTATTCATAACTTGTTTCTATTCCTATGTTAATACACAATAGATATTTAAAGCTAAGAGGGTGATATTTTGTAACTTTCTTTGCTTTAAATATTACATGGGTCACTTTCATGGAAAATTGTCTTTTAAAAAATTGAATTTCTATAATTAGGTGATACATGTATAATTCACTTCCTAAAATAGGAATTTAGATGAATAATGGTGACCATAACACATATTTTTATCCTAGATTAACCTGATTTACCTTTTAACACGATGACATTTTTTTTCGCAGTTACTATTGATAATACCTAAAAATAAAAGAGAACTATTTAGAAAATTTTAAACTCATTATTATAAATATGGAACCCATTTTATTAAATTAAAGACATAAAATTAGTAAAAATTAATTTTAAAAGAAGTGTGCAAAACGAGATGAAACCTGGTTTTAAAAAAAATTTAAGCATAAAACTGGATTTATTCTTATCCCATACATAGAGAAAATATAAGATGAATGGTAAAACATATAATTGAGTATATAATATAAAAATTTCAATGAAATCATTCATAAATAGTGATTAATTATATTTATTAATACAAAAATACATTACATACGTAAAAACAATTTATCTAGAAAACATCACTTTTTCTTTCAAATGATGTTTTTATTTCTAATCAATGGAAAACCAAAGGTTTTATTTTAAACTGGATTAAATCATATATTTTTCATAAATTATTTAATTTTATTCATACCCTTGAATTTAGCATCTATGTTATAATGATATACTCTATAATAGTTATTTTAGACTCGGGGTTTCATGTATCGCAAGCAATCAAAGAATTAAATTTTATTTAAAAATAAATATTTCATAAAATATTGGGGTGTTAATTCATCGATACTTCAATAAAATTCATCCTAATATTTTTTAGAATGTCACCTCATAAACAAATAAGGGTATTCCTTCATCATAATTTCTTCAGGTACCCATGTCGCCTCTTCTATATTATGATTTCCACATAGTACCTTTACTATCTAAGTTGTATAATTCCTCAAAAAATACTATCTAGTGTAAAAAATTTGGATCATCTCTTATAGTAAGATAGATCATGTTCCCATTCTATTTCTCCATAGGTTATCACATTCGTTGGGTTTGGCATGCACTTCTTTAATAATGATATATGGAACAAATTATTCACTTCCGTGAGACTTGGTTGAATTTCCAAAAAATAAGTCCCAACTTCCATTCCTTCCATAATTACAAAATGTTTGATATTCCAAGGTCTCAATTTACCTTTCCTACTGAACCTTATAACACCCTTCCATAGAGATAATTTCAATAAAACTTGATCCCTCACTTGAAATTCCAAATATTTCCTTTGGTTATCAGGGTAACTCTTTTTCTTGCTTTGAGTTATTCTAATATTGGTTCAAATTGTCTTTACCTTACTCATTGGATCACCCAAATGTTTTGGACCTATAATCTCCCTTTCACTAAATTTTCACAAAAATTTGGATTACGATGTATTTTTCCATATAACGCA
This sequence comes from Viscum album, assembly GCA_963277665.1. Lineage (NCBI taxonomy): Eukaryota > Viridiplantae > Streptophyta > Magnoliopsida > Santalales > Viscaceae > Viscum > Viscum album. The sequence continues at coordinate 239,625,265 of OY728137.1, forward strand.
TCATGCGACGCAATTTGATTACTTGAATGTAATCTATTGTTATAAAAAAAATTGGCCAAAGGTAAATAGCGACCCCACACACCTTAAAAGCCTTGTGAAAATGAAATTCACATGTCTTTAAATGTAACACCCCAAGATTTCATAGTGTGTTATTTCTTCAAAATAATTCAATAACTTGCACTACACGCAACACCGAGTTCAAGCGCACCATGACTTACCAAACAAGCCATTAAAAAGAGGTTATGAATAGTATTAACTAAATTTTAAACTTTATAAAATCCTTATAATTTTAGAATCCATATTATGAGTTTCTTAGACAAAATGTAAGAACAAATTCATTTTCAGTATTGCACTTTTACGGACTTTTAATAGTGAACCCTTTTTAAATCCAATATTTTAAACTTTTATATATTCAATTTGACTAAATAAATTTACTTTTTATAATGGGGACATCAGAAATTTACAATGAAACATCCCAAGCTTCCACGGTACGTTTCCCTTTGAATAATGAAATGGCGTGCATTGTACGCAACTTCGAGATTCTAACACACCACAACCAATCAAACTAGCCGTTATGAATAGTAATACCTATCTTTTGAAATTTTATAAATTTTATATTTTGAAATGGACTTCATTTTTGGATTCTTAATATCGAAATTAGCTTAGGGTGAAATTTTGGTTCTTTTCGGATAACTTTAATATTTTGATGAATAGTAAAAATTACTAAATTTTAAATAAAAACAACTTTTTTAATCGAAATAATTAATAGTGATAAATTATTAATTTGAGTGGTTTTAAAGTATATTTAGAATATATTTTTACCATTTAATACAATGTTGGTCATTGTATGTAATTTCACATTTAAACCAGACATAAACAAGTGTCAATCTTTTGATAGTTATTATCTCTTAAAAACATGCTATTTGTTTTGACGACGGGAATTAATTTTTAAATTAATTAATGCAACTGATGTGTTCTAAATTTGGTAAAATAGACATCATTTTTGAATTCATAATATCAAATATAGCTTAGGCTTAATTTTTGGTATTTTTCTGGAAACTTTCATTTTTTGATGAATAGTGAAACCACTAAGTGGTAGTTAAAAAAACTGATTTTTTCATAAAACATAATTGTACCCCTTCTGTGTGTGGAATTTCAAAAATCCGAGAGACATGGTTAATATCAAGGAGTAAAATGTGGTTCAATGAGATGAAAATAATTTTTGGTGAATAGTAACTTTTTACTTTTACTTACCGTGATTAAAAGTAAATAGGGTAATTAAGGGTAAAAATGATATTAATATTACCCTAACACATGTCTTAATTCTATTGGACAAGTGTATCTCGACAAAAAACAATCTTAGGAGTAAAATATTATAATTTAGGTTCACTTGTATTAGATTAGGACATTTATTATTATTTAATTCAAAGAAGAGTTAAAAGAGTTAAAATCAAAGTTTATTTACTAAAACATTTTTAATATAGGGTTATAAATAAGATAAATTCGATTGTAAATATTCTTTATGCAGATAAAAAGAGTTCATACATAATAGTATTTTATTTATAATTTTTAGACATTATATAATTTAATTTATTTATGACACAATGGTGATGCAGTAATTACCTAATTAATGAAACATTAGAATAATTGATATTATAAATACCCAAATAAATATAATTTGAGACTTTTTATAAATACCAATAATTTTCTAGGTTAATATGACATGTTATAATTTATTTAATTAACTTTTTTCGAAGTAATCATTCTGTTATAAGTTTTACAAAAATCAATTATTGAATAGTGTCAAAATTGACATAAAAGAGTTTTTAAAACAAATATTGTATTATTAATTGATATTAAATTCCTAAAAATCTAAGGTTCATCCAAGAGACTTATATCATGATAATGGTATAATTAATTGACCACTTGGGGGTATCTTGGATGTATATAGTAAGTTTATTAACCATATAATATAAAAATACAAAGAGACATTGTAAAAGTGAAACTAATTAACTAAGAGTTAATACTTAAAGATAAGGTTAATATAATGACCCAAACCTGTCTAAATTATATTGGTTGAGTGTTTTTCGACCCATACCTACCTTAACCTTTAAATAATCTTCTTTGGAGCCATTAGAAACCGAATATGAATTTTTTATAAAATAATATTTTAAGCTTTTCCAAAGGTGCCCCTCACCCCTCTTATAAAAGGTCACTCATCCTTATTACTAATCCACACATTCAAAGCCTTTTGTATCGGCCAAACCATAACCAAATACTCTCTAAACTTCCATCACTACAACCTAGATTCCTTAGTTTGATAATAAAACTAACTTAAGGAGCCCTTTTGATCAAATCAAAAAGAAGAACCTGAAGAAGAGGTAATGTTTTCACCAGCCTCTTTCAAGTTCCATTCTTCTTCAACTTCTTCTTTCTTTGTTATTTCTATTCTAAAATAATAACTATAGTATCTTCTATATACTGTGATGTTATTATAAATATGGTACAAACATATTCAATATCCTATCCATCCTTTGAATGGCATGTCACCATACGTGCGTACGTACGACTTACCGTCTCCACGTCGTGGTGTAATTGTCATTCAATAAATTATTATTTGGATGGGTATAATAATGATATGTAATTCATGTAAATAATAAATATAACATGATAATGATTCTGTATATATTATATTCCATCCAATTATATATTATTTTAATTTCCAAAGAATGATATTGTCGCTCGTGCGTACGTACGGACTACCGTCTCCACCAACGCGATGATATTCATTCTCCATCATATCCATTCAAGTCTAATTCTCATTTGATGATTAATAATAGTATATAAGGACTTGATATCATTCTGGATATGATTAAGATACAACCTATCCATGACAAACATCACTTACATAACAAAACATATAAAAGAAAATGAGTAAGTTAACACCCGAAACAAAGATAATACTAAGATATTATTAAAAAATCAATGTCGAAAGATCATATATGATATCATATTAATATATATGATTATTGTATAATTTAATAACAAGTTGTTCACCATTATAAAAAAGTTTAAACTACCCCCAACCAAGGAAAAGTACAAGGTAAGGGTTTATTTCACAATCTCTTCATTATCCGAGGTTGTTTATACGTAATAATCTACAGAGATTTCTTTATCATCCACAACCATGTTCCTTAAAAATGTATTTAAAAACATTTTTACTATTTACAAGACAATGGGTTAAAGTAATTTATACCCTTATGTGTTTTTAAAGGAATCATTCCTTCGTTTTCCAAACAAGGTACTTTTTAACATTTTCGACAAATTTAAGGTAAAAATGTCTTTTTAAACTTATACGGCAGGTGCGGTTATTTTCCACAGTTATAAAATCGCTGAAGCTTCCCTTACAAGATTATAAGAATATTTTCAAAGTAAATGTTTTATTTTATAATTATTTGACTTTCAAATGATTTAAAAATGAATATTTTAAGAATTTTGAAAGGTACTCTTTATCAAGTTCATAATTTTAAATGTTTTAAAGATTTATCTTTCTAAATATTTTTAATTAATGTCCATGTTTTCAAAATGATTTTAAGGATTTATTTATATGGACATGAATGTTTTGAAATGATATTTATTTTCAAAAGTTTCAAAGTGGTATGGGACACTTTGATTCAAAAATCTCTTTTAAATTAATTCCTTTATAAATGTGTGACTTTTCAATGATTTAGAGAAAAGAGATATTTCTCTCAAATAGTTTTGATTTAATCTATGTCAACATCCTTTGATGGATTTTATGATTATTTGAAGTTGATTTATTATGATACAAAACTTTTGTATTGTATTGAAGGTTTTGTGATATGTTTTACTGTGGATGTGTTATTTTTATACCATTCATGGTTTATGAGGAAAGTATTGACATTTCATATGCTAGTTTTAATACGAATGTTTATGTTATGTTTAAACCTTTTCATATGGGAATGTATTGGACTTAGTAAGTGACGTGTAGAGCCCGCTATAGCTCCTCGATGCATCTGTAGGTCTCATGAGACAAACTAGTGTCTTGGAACAAGGCCTTGACAAAATCTTATTTGTAGTCTTGGCACGAGGCATTGGCTATGTGGTTATGATAGTCTGACTTTATGAATTCCATCATTATGAAAGTGGTTATTGATATTGCATGTGATTATTCGATTAGTAGAATATCCATGTGAATAAGAAAATGACATTATTTCATTTTATTTTTTCCATACTATGTTGAAGTTAAAGTTTAAAAGGCTTTTGTTTTAGTTATACATTGCCTTAAATGTTTATTCTTAATTATGAAAGTTTCCACTATATTGTTATCCTTATTGGGCATTTGAGCTCACCCCTTTTTCTATGTTTTATTTCTCCCAGGATGTGAAGAAGTATTTTATGAATTACCTTCAGGGATAGTATGAGGGGATATGAAGACAATATGTTGTTGTAGTTTTTCACTTATTGATGTAATGTAAACTTTATGAATATATCTAGTGTTTCCAAGGCTACTAAACTAATCAGTCCTTCGGGACTTTATTCCTTGTAATCATGCCAATGTATTAAAATAATGCACCGACTCTAGGTAACTGGGGTCGGGGCGTTACAGTTGGTATCAGAGGAAGTTTAGTACAAACATTGAAAGCTAGATTTAGATAAACTCTGATTAGAGCACGTAGAACTAAGATGAAATTTGAGGATTAGTATAGAATAACTTCCTAGAATTTTGGTATTGTAGAGATTTTTTGAGTTTTCCGAGCAATACATCCCTATCTGGATACAAGCAGGTAGATGTGGCTATGGAATAGATGTACCTAGGGGTAAAACCCGAAAACACCGCTTTGTGCTAGACTCGAACGGGAACTGGTGCATGACAACGGGCCTTGCTGCACTCTTGGTTATGACACTCCCGGGGGATATGCTTAGGATAACTCTCATTTTCTTTACAAATCATTATGAAGGGTTTTTGAGTATACACTTCCTCAAAGAAAACATTTTCAGGATTATGGATTATATCCATAAATAGTTCAATTTATGTTAAGTGTTTTATAAGTATGAAATTATGTATTTTGATTCATAAACTGATCTAGTTTATGACATTATTTAGAAATGGCGCCCAATAGAAGGAATGAGAACTCCAACAATACGCATGATCCAAAGAGTAAGGAGGATCATATCTTTCATGGCCTTAATCCAGGATTTTGAATGGAAATATTCTCCCACGTATTATCATCATATAGAGAAATAGTATCATGTGTTGATAAGATAAGTAAAGAATTCTCGGAGTCCTATGGATTTGAAGGGAATCCAGAGAAGGAAAGGATGGTAGAGAGAAGGACAGATAAAAGGAAGAAGGTAAAGAAGGATTTTCCCATATTTTATAACTGTGGAATGAATCACCTTGGAAAATGGTTGAAGGGAATGGGAGTATGTTATAAGTGTGGAGGAAAAGGACACAAAGTACGTGACTGCAAGGGTAAGAAAATGGTTTCGAATGTACAATGCTTTATTTTCAAGGAGTTTAGACACTACACGAACCTATGTCCCAGTCATCAGACTATGCCTCAAATGATGCTATTGGATAATAATCAAGTTATGATACTACCACATATGAAGAGGAATGATTGGAGTGCTTATGTCGACATGTCATTTGAGTGTTGTATCAACAATGTACTTGTTATAATAATTATGGAGTATATAAGGATTGTACTACATTATTATTTTATTAAGGACTTGAGATTGTGTGGAACAAAGAAAAGTGACTCAATAGAAGGTTAAATTTTTGGAAAATATATGGTTGAGAGAAAGATAAACCATAATATGGTTCTGATACCGAGGTAGTTATTTTAGAATAATACATGATTGATTTGGATAAACTATATTGGATATTCTTGACTACCTTGAAATTGATTAATGATTTGTATATTCCATCATTGCTGGGGTTTACAACATTTTTGGATTGAAGGAGTATATCTATTATTCTTTAAGGAATAAGGGATCATGAATGTAATCAATAAGGTTTTATGGTAATTTAGGATGTTGCAGTGTTTTAAAAGAATACAAGATGAATGTGTTCAAATGTTAGTACGCGTAAAAAAGGATCTTCATTCTGTTTACCTTCCTTATTAATTTTGGACTGAAGTATTTTGGATAGTTCTAGTTTGGATTATTTTGGATTTCCATAAAAGGACAACCCGGAGGTCGGGCAGCAACCCGTCGCGTCCGGCAAGGCCGCGAGACTTGAACCCACAACCGAAGGGCGAAAAGGGTGTATCACCTACCACTGACCCACATGATGTCCTAGACTGAATAAAGTTGTTTTTTAATGGTTCTATTAGATGAATTATAAAATTCATTTTTTTGAACCCTATACGAATAGGATAAATAGAATATTATTTTTGAGTTCTATTATCTTTTAGAGTGAAAGATTAGTTTGTGGTAGAACATAGTTAAAGGATGAGACTCTACTTGTCAAGTATATATTTTTCTTCTTCTCTTATTCAATGAAGAAATTAATTCTTATACTGTAGTGAAGGGATATTAAAACAAAAAATGTGTTATCCTAATACCATATGTTTTGTTGAACCGATGGTATTTTAAATCATCATAGATTGATGAATTTAAGGCCCTCAATTTACACTTGTTTGTGATTGATGACCTCAATCACTACCTATAAATATTTACATTTTTCCTCCAACTATATGTCTCTAATTTCCACCAATGTTCTCCTAATCGAGATCATAATTTTGTGATGACCCTTTCATTTCCCTTTTCCTCATATTAGGACTAAATTTTATTAACCCAAATTCCGATGTGGGTTTTCCCACAAAGATATTTTCTATTTTCAACCTTTTATTTTCAAAGAACAGTTTCAAATTGCGAGGACGCAATTTATTGAAGGAGGAGAGAATGTAACACCCCAATATTTCATAGTGTGTTATTTCTTCAAAATAATTCAATAACTTGCACTACACACAACACCGAGTTCAAGCGCACCGTGACTTACCAAAGAAGCCGTTAAAAAGAGTTTATGAATAGTATTAACTAAATTTTAAACATTATATAATGTTTATAATTTTAGAGTCCATATTATGAGTTTCTCAGACATAATTTAAGAACAAATTCATTTTCAGTATTGCACTTTTACAAACTTTTAATAGTGAACTCTTTTTAAATCCAATATTTTAATATTTTATATATTCAATTTGACTAAATAAATTTACTTTTTTGAATGGGGACATCAAAAATTTACAATGAAACATCGCAAGCTTCCACGGTATGTTTCCCTTTGAATAATGCAATGGCGTTCATTGTACGCAACTTCGAGATTCTAACACACCACAACCGATCAAACTAGCCATTATGAATAGTAATACCTACCTTTTGAAATTTTATAAATTTTATATTTTTAAATGGACTTCATTTTTGGATTCTTAATATTGAAATCAGCTTTGGGTGAAATTTTGGTACTTTTCGGATAACTTTCATATTTTGATGAACAGTAAAAATTACTAAATTTTAATTAAAAACAAGTTTTTAATCAAAATAATTAATAGTGATAAATTATTAATTTGAGTGGTTTTAAAGTATATTTAGAATATATTTTTACCATTTAATACAATGTTGGACATTGGATGTAATTTCACATTTAAACCAGACATAAACAAGTGTCAATCTTTTGATAGTTATTATCTCTTAAAAACACTATTTGTTTTGACGACAGGAATTAATTTTTAAATTAATTAATGCAACTGATGTGTTTTGAATTTGGTAAAATAGACATCATTTTTGAATTCATAATATCAAATATAGCTTAGACCTATTTTTTTTATTTTTATGGAAACTTTTATTTTTTGATGAATAGTGAAACCACTAAGTAGTAGTTAAAAAACTGAATTTTTCATAAAACATAATTTTACCGCTTCTGTGGGTAGAATTTAGAAAATCCAGGAGACACGGTTAATATCAAGGAGTAAAATGCGGTTCAATGAGATGGAAATATTTTTTGGTGAATAGTAACTTTTTACTTTTATTTACCACGATTAAAAGTAAATAGGGTAATTAAGGGTAAAAATGATATTAATATTACCCTAAAACATGTCTTAATTCTATTGGACAAGTGTATCTAGACCAAAAAAAATATTAGGAGTAAAATATTATCATTTAGGTCCACTTGTATTAGATTAGGACATTTATTATTATTTAATTAAAGAAGAGTTAAAAGAGTTAAAATCAAAGTTTATTTACTATAAAATTTTTAATATAGGGTTATGCATAAGATAAATTTGATTATAAATATTCATTATAAATATAAAAATATTTCCTACATAATGGTATTTTATTTATAAATTTTAGACATTAAATAATTTAATTTATTTATGACACAATGGTGATGCAGTAATTACCTAATTAATGGAAAATTAGAATAATTGATATTATAAATACCCAAATAAATATAATTTGAGACTTTTTATAAATACCAATAATTTTATAGTTTAATATGACATGTTGTAATTTGTTTAATTAACTTTTTTCAAAGTAATAATTCTGTTATGATTTTTAAAAATATCAATTATTGAATAGTGTAAAAATTGACGTAAAAGAGTTTTTAAAAAAAATATTATATTATTAATTGATATTAAATTCCTAAAAATAGAAGGTTCGACCAAAAGACTTATATCATGATACGAGTATCATTAATGGACCACTTGGGGGTCGCTTGGATGTATATAGTAAGTTTATTAACCATATAATATAAAAATACAAAGAGACATTGTAAAAGTGAAACTAATTAACTAAGAGTTAATACTTAAAGATAAGTTTAATATAATGACCCAAACCTGTCTAAATTCTATTGGTTGAGTGTTTTTAGACCCCTACCAACCTTAAACTTTAAATAATACACTTTGGAGCCATTATAAACCGAATATGAATTTATTATAAAATAATATTTTTAGCTTTTCCAAAGGTGCCTCTCACCCCTCTTATAAAAGGTCACTCCCCCTTCTCACTAATTCACACATTCAAAGCCTTGTGGCTCGTCCAAACCCTACCCAAATACTCTCTAAACTTATCTCAATACAACATAGAGGCCTTAGTTTGATCATAAAGATAACCTAAGGAGCCCTTTTGATCAAATCAAAAGGAAGAACTTGAATAAGAGGTAATGTTTTCACCACCCTCTTTCAAGTTCCATTCTTCTTCAACTTCTTCTTTCTTTGTTATTTATATTCTAAAATAATAACTCTAGTATCTTATATATACTTAGATGTTATTATAAATATGGTACAACCATATTAAGTATTCTATCCATCCTTTGAATGTCATGTCACCATACGTGCGTACGTACGGCTTACCGTCTCCACGTTGTGGTTTAATTGTCATTCAATAAATTATTATTTGGATGGGTATAATAATGATATGTAATTCATGTAAATAATAAATATAACATGATAATTGTTCTGTATATATGATATACCATCCAATTATATTTTATTTTAATATCCAAATAATGATATTGTCGCTCGTGCGTACGTACGAACTACCGTCTCCACAAGCGCGATGAGATTCATTCTCCATTGTATCCATTCAAGTCTAATTCTCATTTGATGATTAATAATAGTATCTAAGGACTTGATATCATTCTGGATATGATTAAAATACAACCTATCCATGAAAAACACGACTTACGTAACAAAACATACAAAAGAAAATGAGTAAGTTAACACCCGAAACAACGATAATACTAAGATATTAATAACAAATCAATGTTAAAAGATCATATATGATATCATATTAATGTATATGATTATTTTATAATTTAATAACAATTATTTCACCCTTATACAGGAGGTTAACCTACCCCCAACCAAGTAAAAGTACAAGGTAAGGGTTTATTTCAAAATCTCATCATTATCCGAGGTTGTTTATACGTAATAATCTACTGGGATTTCTTTATCATCCACATCCATGTTCCTTAAAAATGTATTTAAATGTTTTTTTACTATTTACTAGAAAAGGGGTTAAAGTAATTTATACCCTCATGTGTTTTGAAATGAATATTTCCATCATTTTCCAAACAAGGTACTTTTTAACCTTTTTGACAAATTTAAGGTAAGAATGTCTTTTTAAACTTATACAGCGGGTGTGGTTATTTTCCACCGTTATAAAATCGCTGAAGCTTACCTTATAAGCTTATAAAAATATTTTCAAAGTAAATGTTTTATTTTATAATTATGTGACATTCAAATGATTTCAAAATGAATATTTTAAGAATTTTTGAAAGTTACTCTTTATCAAGATCATAATTTTAAATGTTTTAAAGATTTATCTTTCTAAATATTTTTAATTAATGTCCATGTTTTCAAAATGATTTTAAGGATTTATTTATATGGACATGAATGTTTTGAAATGATTTTTCTTTTCAAAAGTTTCAAAGTTTTATGGGACACTTTGATTCAAAAATCTATTTTAAATTACTTCTTTTATAAATGTGTGACTTTTCAATGATTTCGAGAAAAGAGATATTTCTCTCAAATAGTTTTGATTTAATCTATGTCAATATCCTTTGACAGATTTTAAGATTATTTGAAGTTGATTTATTATGATACAAAACTTTTTTATTGTATTTAAGGTTTTGTGATATGGTTTACTGTGGATGTGTTATTTTTATACCATTTATGGTTTATGGAGAAATTATTGACATTTCATATGCTAGTTTTAATACGAATGTTTATGTTATGTTTAAACCTTTTCATATGTGAATGCATTGGACTTAGTAAGTGACGGGTGGAGCCCGTTATAGCTCCTCGTTGCATCGGTAGGTCTCATGAGACAAACTAGTGTCTTAGAACAAGGGCTTGACAAAATCTTATTTGTAGTCTTGGCATGAGGCCTTGGCTATGTGGTTATGATAGTCTGGCATTATGTATTCCATCATTATGAAAGTGGTTATTGATATTGCATGTGATTATTTGATTAGTAGAATATCCATGTGAATAAGAAAATGGCATTATTTCATTTTATTTTTGCCATACTATGTTGAAGTTCAAGTTTAAAAGGCTTTTGTTTTAGTTATACGTTGCCTTAAATGTTTATTCTTATTTATGAAGGTTTCCGCTATATTGTTATACTTATTGGGCATTTGAGCTCCCCCCTTTTTCTATGTTTTATTTTTCCCAGGATGTGAAGAAGTATTTTATGAATGACCTTCGGGGATAGTATGAGGGGATATGAAGACAATTTTTTGTTGTATTTTTTCACTTATTGATGTAATGTAAACTTTATGAATATATCTAGTGTTTCCAAGGATACTAAACTAATCGGTCCTTCGGGACTTGATTCCTTGTAATCATTCCAATGTATTAAAATAATGCACCGACTCTTGGTAGCTGGGTCGGGGTGTTACATTTAATGTTTAAACATTTTTTTAAGACTTCCCATCAGTTTGAGGATGATAAGTGATTTTCAAATGAAGCTCTATGTCAAGTTAATTCTGAATAATTTTCTATAATTTTGATATAAATCACAGATCACAATCAGACACAATTAAAATAGGTGCACCATGAATTCTTAAAAATTCATTAATGTAATGTTTTTAAAAGTTACCTAGAGGTAAATATCCTCTTCTAGTAAGGAAATGTCTAGTTTTGGTAAGACAATCAATGATGACCCATATTTCATCATTATTTATTGGAGTATTTGGTAATCCATTAGCAAATTCCATAGTAATTTCATCCCATTTACAAGTTGGAATTGGTAGATGTTGCATTAATCTTTTAGGATTCTATATCTAAGACTTCACCTATTGAAAAACCAAACATATTGATATATAATATGTAATTTCATTCTTCATATTTTCCTACCATAAATGCTACTTCAAATCATTATACATCTTAGTGATACTAGGATGTTTAGAGAAATTAAATCTATGAGCACCAAATAGTAATTAATTTTTTAGCTGAGGCATAAATGAATCACATTAAAACTTTCCAAATTTTAGAAAACCATATTCATATATGAAATCTTCCCATTTTCCATCATTCACAACATTAATATTATTTTGAAAATTCTCTTCAGCAGGCTAATATATATTTTTTATTTTATAATAACGTTGGTTTGAAAATCATTTTAAAAATGAGTGATGTTTTGAATTCCTTAATAATTTCCTAATCCATCATTATTAAATCTATGAAAATAGGTTTCCTATCAATTCATATTTTGGTTATAATTCCATGATCTTTTCTAATAAATGAATATTCTATGTTATTTACCTTTCTTGGATGATAGTGTACAGAGTAATCATAATCCTTTAGTATATTGATCCATCATCTTTACCTCATGTTGAGATATTTTTATGAAAATATTTTTTTCAGACTCTAATAATCTATGTATATTTTATATCTTTAACCATAAAGATAATGTCCCAATATCTTTAGATAAAATATTATTAATTATAACTCAAGATCATGAGTTGAATAGTTTTTTCATGAGTTTTTAAATTCCTTGGTGTATATTCATTACCTTTATCATTCTATATAATGACAAAACCAAACCCCCTCTTCGATGAATCACTATATATCATGAATCCATCATTTCATGATGGTAGAGTCAATATCATAGTATTCATCTGTCTCTTATTTAATTCTTCAAAAAATTATTTACATTCATTTTTCCATGTAAATATAGAGACCCTACTTTTTCTTTCATGACTATCACATAATTTTAAAGAAAAAAAACATAATAGTTATACATTTGAGGATTTAAGGGTTTATTAACTTTGGAAAATTAGGACCATACATAAGTTATATATGATAAAAGATAAAAATTATTAAAGTACTTCTTATTTATCCACTTAAGTTCTCTCACATTCTCCCTAGGGCAGATAGTCACATGAGATATACATCAAAGAAAGGGGTGAGGTAAAATCCAAGTAAGGGGAAGGATAACATAGTATAATTAAGAGACATGAATCAATAACACATGGGTGAGAATAATCATAATAATAATGAGATCATCATCATAAGAAAGAGTAATACATTTGAAAAATAAAAGGAATGTGGTGATGTATAAAAATGAAACATCATGTCATAGTGGTGAAAACCACCCATATTTCTGAAAAAATATAGCATTATGTTCATGAATAATTCAAATAATATCACGAGATATATCACATTATCTAATTCATTACAGGGATATATAATTCTAGTCCCACCCTTCACAACATAATATTTATATAATCATTCATTCCATATCAAATATACAAAAATCGTTGTCATGAAATAATCCATGGAAATAAATGTGTTTCATAAGGATTTTATAAAGAATGCTTTCGTGAATAAAATTAGGGTTCCTAAATGAAAAATGGAAAAAATATTTGACATAAACCTAATCATTATTGGGTGAATAAAAAGCAAATCAAGAGGAGTAAAAGACATGTTTTGAAAAGAAAATTATGTTCGGAAAATATTTTTATTTGGATTATAAATCAGGGTGGAAAAATCATTATAATGGTTTTAAGGAGGGGGAATAGAATGAATATCATACACTAATTCGATAGGGAAGTACTCAATGAGACTTGAACATGAGACCTCACCAAGATCCTACAAGACTGCTACAACTAAGATGGACCCTAGGGGAAAATAAAGGTGGAAACATTTATATCAAATAAATAGAAGAGAAAATTACTAAAATTATTATTAATGAACATTATAAGAATATATATATGTAGAATTACATGAAACATGGATAACCAAATTAAAGGGATTTGGGTTTGAGAATCCCCTAATCTTAAATCCCCTTTTATTTTGTCTCTTTTCTGCCTCCCGAATATAACCTTAGGTTTATTAAAAAACTAAACAGAAAGTGAATTATGGAAATTTATGTAACTATATATCGATTATAATAATTTGATTATATTTATTAATTTTCCGTTGTTGATGTTGATGTATTTTTATATCATTTTTCCATAACTATTTCCCATTTTGATTTGATTTTGATATTTCGTTCAAGATCCTTTATACATAAGTAGAATTAATTTCAAAAGATTAAAATAAATATATTTATACATTTATATATCATAATTAATTTTTTATAAACATCCTCCTTAGTGGTTAATAGATCATTAACTAGACATTATCAAAAGAGTTGGAATGGGAAGTTTGACAATTTAATATGTCATAAATATAATAATTCTAGTAGGTTAACTTAATTTATAAAATATTAAAATAACACTTAATTATCCTCATAATATTTTTTTTGAAATGGGTGGAGGAAAAGAGAGATAAAAGAGGAAAATGAGAGGAAGAATTGATGAGAACACACCCTCTTCTCGGTATTTCTTCTTCTCTATAGCACTAAAATCTTTAAATGATTGGAGTTTCATGGATATAGAATGTCCCTAAGTATTCTAATAGTATTAAGAGTGATAATTTAGGTATATATTAATTTTTTTAAAGTGAGGGAAGGTTGGTTTTCCAATGGGAGGGAGAGGGGTTATTTTTACATGAGGATATGTGTATTTTTAGAATAAAATTTAGAATAAAATACAATATCTAAAGTAAAACATGTAATAGTGATATTCATGACGTTATAAAAAATATATAACATGATTTTAATACATTTAATAACTTTAAAATTCTAATGAAATATTTTAATTAAAATGAAATGTGGAACAAAAAGGGAAAATATTATTTTTAGATAATACATTAAATTTTTGACTTTGGAAAGTAATTTTTTGGTTTGGAAATTAAGTTTAATATATTTTAATGAAAATTTACTCAAATTAATTTTTTTATGATTATAAATTTCTAGAAATTATTAGGTCATTATTACATCATGAATGATATAATTTAAGATACACCTTTTATGAGAAAAACTATGTTTTCGTTATTCACTTGAAAATTGAAGTATTTTATTCAATTTAAAAAAATATCATTATAAAATTTTCAATATGATGATTTAAAAAATATAATTAATTTTATAAAATAATTTTCTAAAATAGTTAATTTTAATTTTTAACATTAAACTTTTTTTTACAAAATAATTTAAAAATATCATTTATTTAAAAATAATTATACTTCTTTATGATTTTTTAATCATGATATTTATTTCCTGGAATTATAATATTTATATTTACTTAGATTACTGATGATAAATATAATTTATATTATAATTTATTATTTTAAGGTTAAATTACCATTCCAACAGTCAGGGTAGTATTACCAATGGTCAGGTTACTATTTCCCACCAGTCATGTTATGATTCCAATGGTCACATTACAGTTCCAATGATCACATTACCTCTTATAGATACCTATTCATTCATTCTTTCATTATTCACCTCAATTCCACTCAAGGTTCTAAATTTCCATTTTCTATAACATTGATTGGTCTACTAATATTTTGTTTCATTTCAATTGTGTTGTTTATGGGAGGGATGATACTATCAAATGAGGGTGATCTAAATTTTCCCATTATAGTATTTATATTTCTTGTTTTTTGTCCCCTTGTAATATTTTAAATTTTAATGGGTTTAGTCATTGACTAATGTAAAAAATTTTCTGAATTAGAGTGTTGTTTGTTTCTCTATGTGCTCTTTATGTATAATACATCTATAATATGACAACAATTAATTTAGGATAAAATTATTACTAAAAACGTATGTGTGGTTATAGTGAACTTAACCAATTTATGAGTAATCTTGGTTATTGGGTTATCCAATTAGGAAAAATTCTGAACAAATCACTTCCAATCACCTAAAAATACAATGAAAAAATTTACCTCATTTATGTTTATTGGTATAGGCCATTCTTTCACCGCCTTTTTCTTCATAAGATCAACTAAGATTCCATCCTTGGAGAAAATATGGCTATGAAAAGAAAATTTCTAAATCTAGAAATCTCACTTTATAAATTTCATATATAAATCATTTCTACTAAGATTCTCAAGAATGATTCGTAAGTGATTATCATGGACCTCGTAACATTTATATTATACCAAGATATCATCAATAAATTCCATAATAAAATTATAAATATATTAATTTAATACTCTATTCATTAGATCCATAGAAAAAGAGGTTGTATTAGCCAATTCCAATGTCATTAATGTAAACCCGAAATGTTTATACCTATTTTGAAATGATGTCTTCAGAATATATTCTTTCTTTACTTAAAATTGATGAAAACAAGAATGAAGGTCAATCTTTGAAAAATATTGAGATCTTTGAAGTTGATCAAATAAGTAATCAATGTGAGTTATATAATAATTATTATTTATCCTAATAACATTGATTTATCTATAATAATTTCTTATCATAATTGATCTTTCTTTATTTTTAATGAAAAGAGTAGGTACTTTCCAAGGTGAAACACTATGGCATATAAATATCTTATTATAGAAATTCTCTAGTTGTTTCTTTAGTCCCACTAATTCCACAGTCTCCATTATATAGGGAGTCTTTGATATAGGTCTTACATCAAGGATTAAACCAATAGAAAATTCAACCTCACACTATGGTGGATTTTTAGGTAATTACTTAGGAAATACATTAATGTATTCTTTTAAAATAGGTAAATTATCAAATTGAATATTATATTTTCCATTCGTAGGTTGTGCATACTATTCTTCTCCAAGAATACCATTTAGAAGAGAAACTGAGGGTGGATCTTGAAATTAGTTGGATAATGAAGTCTCCCCTATAAAGATAAGTAATCCCACATCGTCATCACAAATCATAATCTATTTACCTTTGTAATAAATTTCTACATCATATTTTGAAATACAATCCATATTAAGAATTATGTCAAATTCCACCATAATTATAATAATAAATTCTAAAAATATATAATGTTTATGTTTTATAATAGGAACTAACTAAATCATCCTTATTGTGGTGAGACTTCCAATTGGATTCTTAACCAATAATTCTTTTCTTAAGGTGCTAGGGAAATATCCAATTTTTATAGAAAAAATAAACGATATAAAAGGGTGAAAAGATCCAAAATAAAATAAATAATTTACTTAACTTATGTATATGATTATAGTACCCACCACCATATCCTTAGGAACTTTAACCTTAGTTATTGTGATCACATAATCTTGTCTTTTCTCTCATATCATTTTCAATGGAAAATTCCCTTGACACCTTGAGAAATAATTTTCATAGTGCCCCATATCCTTACATTCTAATCATTAATCATTGATAGCTTCTTTCTTACCCCTATAATCATGATCTTTGTGGCCATTATCTCTATGATTCAATCAAAATCCCATTTCCATTAAGCATGCTCCTCTGTATTTCCTTCCAAAATTATTAAAATTTAAAAATTCCACCATTCCCTTCTTCAATATTTACATATTTCCTTTTCTAGAGTGTTTGTCATCCATTTTATGATCTTTATTTCCTTCAAAGTCATATCACTTTAATAATTATTTCTCTCTCTTGTTAGCATATGATACTATGTCCTCATATGATGAGAAGGTTTTGGAGAATAGTTCCCTTAAAAGAAATAGATTTATCCCATCAAATAAAAGGATAATCTTACTCTTTAGATTATGTATGTAGTCAATATCATTCATTTTTAACCTGGAAATTTTTTTCATAACTAACAACCTTTTTTGCTTCCTTTTGTCTCGAACTCAAGAATTTTCTCTCAGTATCTGCTCATTTCCCATGAGGAAAATAATTTTTTCCAAGAAGAGTTTCTTAAAATCATTTCATTCCATACTTTTTATTCCTTACTCATCCTTAGTGTTTTCAATCAACGAACCCCATTTTTTCATCTTCTAAGATATGATAAACTTCTATAAAAAATTTATATTTTTCATTACTTCCTAAATCTATAAATATATTTTCTATGGAACTTATCTATTTCTCATCTATAAATGGATTCATTATTTTATTGAAGGATAGAGGATTATGATGCATTAAGTAGTCTAACATTGTTATAAAACATTATAGATCTATATGATGATCCATACGATCTTGGTTATTGTTTATAACATGAGTCCGCTTCTCAAAATAGTTATAATTTTTCCACCTGCATCAAAATCTCTACCTCCAGCTTTATTATTTTTCCCATGAGGGAAATATCTATATGGATTATGTTCATTGATAAAATTTCTATTCCATCCGCTATGGTCCATTTCTAAAAAATGAATTACATTATATTAGATCATAACATTATGAATCATAATGTATAATTTAAAGACCATTGAAAAACTTAACATAAATAAAGATTTTTCATATAAATAATCTCAAATTTATAAGCTTGGTTTCTTTGGGAATACTCTGAAAGTCTGTCATAAGGTTTCATTCCCCAATATATGTTTTAATAAATCCAGTTCTCAAGGTTCCTACTAAACTTTCTATGATAACAACTATAACCCACTAAACATAGTATCCCAGGGTCAGTGGTTACTTTATTACATTGGTACTAGATACAAGTATTTACATCCTAATGTATCAAGTATATTAGTAGTCTTGAAAAACTTGATATATAATTGAATATCACATTATATTTGTAAACTAAAAATACAACATAGTATTTTATTTTAGAACACTATTATTTCTATCAAAAAATACCTGTATATCAATCATATTACACTTATTAGCATCATTATAAAGTAAACATGAGAAATGGGTGAGCTCATATGCTCAGTAAGGGCATACGAACAATGGAAGCTAACAAAAAGTAAATAAAACATGAATAATTTGGATAAGATAAAAAATAATTAAATATTCCTTATAAATAATACCATAAAATCATGGAATAAATAAATATATAAAATAACAACATATATATTCACATGGATAATAATAAGTAGTTTTATAAGGATTTGATGCTTAATGTCGGACATCATAATCTTACCACCAAGGCCTTGTTCCATGAAAACATACATAAACACGTAAGGCTTACATTAAATACCCAAACTAGTTTGTCTCATGAGTCTAATAGATGAATCAAAGGAATATAATAGGCCCCAACCATCACTTACTATGTCTAATTAATTCATCATATGAAATGGTTGAATCATAATCAACGTAAACATTAGTACTAAAAAATTAGTTTAAAAATGTTAATAACTCCACCAATAAATAAACATAATCATAATAAATTTTCAATAATATGGTGAATGAAATCAAAATAGTGACCCTATTAAAGAATAATATTCAACAAATAATGTTTAAGTATATGAATATACTTTAAAATTTGTAGTAGAATGTTTTTTGAGGAAAGTCCCCTTTTTCATTTTGAATTTAAATATTCAAAGTATCAAAATTTCTCAAAAATTAAGGGAAAAAATTCTTTCAAAATAAACTTACACAATTTTAAATGAAGGTTCAAGTCATTGATCAATAATGATTGTGGGAAACTCCGTTCATTCTTTAAAAGTTAAAAACATATTCCTTTCACACTTCTATAAGAAAATTCAAAAAGTTCCAATTACGAAAAATTACAGGAATATTACTTTTAAACCATTATGTAAATGTAACACATTATGAAAAATGAATTTAGTAAATAATTATAGAAAATTAAAAATACGTTTTAAAACATTTTATTGAAAATATGCATATGGAACAAAAATATCCCTGACTGAGTACAAAAAAAGTCACTTTTCCTAAAAAACATAGTTTAGGTATCTTGAGTACTGAATGAATAGAAGATGAAAGTAAAATATTATGATTTAAATAAATAACTATAAGAGAATAAAATATATTGGGTTTAATATATAAAGATTAAATAATTTCCCTAGTAGAGAATTTAACATAAACAATCCCGAATGATGATGAGATTGTGAAATAAACCATTACCTTAGGATATAATTCCATCATATGCATCTGAACCACTTGTATAATAAATATAGATTTATTATAAATCTATTCAAATAAAATAATCATATATATAATACCATATATTGTTTAATTATAATATTTTTTCATCCATTTTCTAATAATTTTTTGTTAAAATTCATTTTTTGGGTAAAGAACTGCTTCATTTTTCATGTTTGTTGTGGGTCGATAGTTTTGGTAATTATACATTAATCATGGTTTCATCAAATAAATAATTTTATTCATGATTAAAATATTATACATATTTATTATATACATTTTTAGATTCATATATAAATTTTTTAGATAGAAAAATGTATTACACCGTTTATGGAGATGGTGGGTTGTAAATACGCTTGAACGTTGTTTTCATTTTTCAAAGGATGGAATGATTGAAATTTAATAAATATTTTACCTTTTTAGGGTAATTATTATAACATATACATAATTTATATTCATTAAATCTATACTCATTACCATACAAGTCAAACAGAAATGAAAAAATCACATCACTTCATGGAGGTGGTAGCCCACACGTATGCAAGATCAACATTTTTATTTTCTAAAAGATTGGAAGGTAAGAAGGTAGATGTGATATTATAAGTATAGAAGTATAATTATTTCATTATTATTATATATAATCATTAAACCTTTTATAATAACCATCCATGATATATAGTCCTGGAAAATGAATTGTATCGTTACATGGAGACGGTAAGCCATATATATGCATGATAAACACCTTCACTATCTATTTAATAGTAAAGAGGGTGGATAATGGTGATTTAATAATCATAATAAAATTTTATTATATTTAATATACTAAATTTATTATCTTATGATAAATACCATCGATATAAATGATGTAAATATGTAAAAATAGAGTGATCAGTTAAGGCAATTACCACTTATTTGAAAGGACTCCTTTAGATATCCTCTTAAGGATCCTAAGGTTTGTATTTTGGAAAGAAAATATCTTCTATAATATGGATAAATATTTTTATAAAGTATTTTTTAGGGTATGGTTAAGATATATGGATCAATGTGTTTTAAGGATGAGGAAGGAGGGGTTTTCTTTTATAAGGTAGGGAGAGGATACCCTTAGAATTTCCTAAAATATTAAAATATAATAAAGTCATTATAATGAAAAATGATTAAAAATGAACATAAATTTGAAAAAAAAATTATAGGGTTGAAGTAAAATCATACAATGAAATGTATACAGGTGTTGGTGTCATTTTAAACCTTATCTTTTCTATTAATCCCTTTGTTAATTATTATTTACCTTAACTATGGTAACAATTATTCTAATTATAAAGGTTTAATACTGTTACCATAAATGAAGAAGTGACTCGTCAATAGGACAAGGATTATTCAGTAAAATATATTCAATTAAAATGGCTAACGATAATATTTTTATGAACTTTAAATCATTTTATAAAATAATATTTATTAAAAAATATCATTAATATCTATTTTTAGACTATTCATTATATTTATTTTAAGGAAACCAAGAAAAATATAAAATTCAAATATAATCCTTTTAAATACCACTGATATGTTATATTTTTATAAAAAATTAATGGAAAACTCTAAATAAATCAAATTATATTACATTTAATCATATTTAAAATCATTTATTTTATTTTTCTATTAATTGGATAAATACTTTATTAGCATTTCACAAGCATTTAAGGCAATTATTTAATAACCCAAAATTATAAATGAATTAACATTATGAAGATAATTTAGTAATTCAGAAAATTTCTATTGATATTCAATTATAACTTGGTTTTGTCCCTATAAGAACACATAACAGACATTTTAAACTAAGAGGGTTCCATTTTGTAACATTCTTTACTTTAAATATTATATAGGTCGTTTTCTTGGACATGCATCTCTTAAACAATTAAATTTAGAAAATAAGGTGATAAGGTTCAAATTTCCATCATGAAATGGGGATTTATATGACAAATGGTGACCTTAACACTTAGTTTTAACATAAATTAATCTGATTTACCCTTTAATGTGGTGAAAAATTTTACCATGGTTACTATTCATAATACGTAAAAATAAAAGGGACCTATTTACCAAATTTGAACCGCCTGATTAAAAACATGGAATAGATTTTACCAAATTCAATGCATATAATAGGAAGAAATTAATTTTAAAATATGTTCAAAAAATGTGAGGAAAATATCTTCTAGAAAAAATATTTTTTATGCATAAAAATAGATTTATTCTTATCCCACACATATAGAAAATACTAGATAGATTTTAAAAAAATTGATTGAATATATAATATAAAAATTTCATTAAAATCATTCAAAAATAGTGATTAATTTAATTTATTGAGATAGAAATATATTGAATCCATCAAAAAAAAATTATTTAGAAAACATCACTTTTACTTTCAAATGATTTTATTTTTCATTTCTAATAAATTGATAACCAAAGAATTTATTTTACACATGTGTAAACTATACAATTTTTAGAAATTAGTATATCCAATTCATATCCACAAATATAATGACTAGGTTAAAAGAACATACTATATTATTGTTAATTTATACTTGGGGTTTCCGGTATCACAAGCTATCGAAGAGATTAAATTTATTTTAAAAAAAGATATCATAAAATATTAGGGAATTACATGTGTTCCAACTATGTACCCTTTAAAATGACTAAAAAACTTCCCAAAACCAATAAAAAACCCCCAAAACTTTGTCTAATAAATTATTAGTTCAAAAATATATGAATAATGACTGAAATTAACACATTAAACACTTTAAAAATAAGAGGCTACTATAATCTCCACCTCTAAAGACTTATCATCCTTGAGTAACATCTTTAGGCATCTTACATAGACATCTCAGGACACTAAGCCCAAATATCATAATTTTACTCCCAAGATTCCCCTTGGATTCCTCCATACCACCATAGGACCTTGAAAAGAGGCACTATCTTCCCTCTAAAAATATTCTTTCTCTTGTCATCTATCCAAAATATATGTTCCATGGATTATGTGTTAGGATCCAGCTCAACATCATCAAAATTAATAACATGTATAGGATATGACATGTAATTATAGAGACAAGAGACATGAAATGCACTATGTATACCTTGATGGAAAGAAGGAAGTCCAAGATAGTATACCATAATCCTTGTATTCTTAAAAATGTTGAACGATCCAATAAATCTCATAATTAGATTCTATTTCATATGAAAATGTTGATGCCCTAATTGAGGAGTCAACCATAATCAAACTATTCTTCCAAAAAAACTCCATAGTTCATCGAAATTGGCTAGCATATGATTGTTGACTGCTCTGAGCGGTGGTCAATTTTTTTTGATCATATTAAATTTCTCATAGTTTTCTTTTACCATGCTTAGATTCACAACAACTACCTCTCCTATCTCATTGGAATATAACAGTGAATGATACGACCAACAACAGAGAGTTTCCAAAGTTTCCATATGAATAAAAGACTATAACATATTATTATATATGAATTAAACTGAGGATAAGTAATCATTTCAAGCTCTACTTAAATCCATGATGCATATTTACATCTTATCCTCCAATATATTGATTTTAATCTTTGATCGACCATTAGTTTATAGATGATATGTTGTACTTAGTTTGCACTAAGTATCTAGATACTTCTACAATCTATTCCAAAACCCAGATGAAAAATGAACATATCTATCAAATAAAATACTAGATGAAACCTTATACACGTAAATAATATCCTGTATATATAGCTTCCCCAACTCATCCATGGAATGAGTCTCATATGTCAACAATAAACAAGAAACTTTGATCAACTGATTAACTATCACACAAACCAAATCACAAATATTTGAGGTTTGGGGTAATACCATATCAAATTCCAACACCAAATCATCTAAATTCCATATTATATTTTGAAGTGGCTGAATAAAACCACTAGGATGATGATTCTTGGAATTTATGCTCTATAAATGAATGCATAATGAAACAAAACTAGTAATGCCCATCTTCAAATCAAGCCATTAGAATAGAAAAAATATGTCACGAAACATCTTCAATGACCTTAGATGAACTAACTATCTTTAAGAAAGATAATATCTCATTATTACCTCTCACATGGTGGATGTTATAATAATCTACCCATCTTACTGATCACATCATCATTGCCTATAGAGCATCTTAGAACTGATTCACTTCCCAATAAATGATCTCGCATCACCACACACTCAAGATATAAATATTGGACAGTATTTATCCTATCCAATAATGAATACTTGATTAAAAATGGTACACATGTCATGAATCCATGATCCTTAGATGCATTCATAATCTATTCTACCATCAAACTCATCAGATGACACTCCTTTGATAATGGTTTTACACCAAGATCCTACATATCCAAATTTTTCCTACTAAGAGAATATGTAACAACATTATTTTTTCCTAGAGTGTAGGCTATCTGAATGTAAAATGTATACTGATAATCTAACAAATTCTGTTACCTAAGATTCATATCCCACTAAGATAAGATATATTGGAGGCTCTCATGGAATGTGTAGATAACAAAACACTCACCAAAGAGATAATGCCACCAACATTTCAAGGTGTGGACCGAAGTTGCAAACTCTATATCATGTATCGTGTAGTTTTTCTCATGGGGTTATATATAATGTAACCCATAAGTTACTAATTGATCCCTCTACACTATCACAAATAAAACCAAAAAACCTAAGGCCCCATAGTAGACCGAATATTCAATATCAGGCTTTGGAAGAATCATAACTACAGTTATTGTCAATCTCCTCTTTAGCTTTTGGGAAACCTCCTCAATCTGATTGGTACATTAAAACTTAAAATTTATCTTATTAATCCCTATTATTAGTTTTTTAAGAGGAATAGGTCCTGAATAAACCATTGATAGTATCCAAAAAACCCAATAAAACTTTTGATCTTAAAAAAATTCCAAGGGAATGAACAAGACATCACTACATCCACCTTTTATGTGTCCCCTAAAATTCCTCACAAAAAGACCAGAATAGTAAGAAAGTGTACCTCTTATATCCCAAAGATACGCTTTAAAATTTTAGAAAAAAATTGATGTTCTTGGAGTGGAAACAACATGATCTCTTGGTTCCAGATATATAACTAATAAATCCATGAATATATAAGGGTATTTTCAACAAAGACAATTATAAAAGTGTCGAGATTTGGGTGGAATATCTTGTTCATGTGTGACATGAACACTATTATAGAATTCATCAATCTGAAAAGAATAATCTGGTACTCATACAATCCAAATCTTATCCTAATCACCATCTTAGAAATATCCTAATATCTGACATGAAACTGATGGTATCCTGAACAAGGATCAATCTTGCACAACCATTGGTCTCCTCATAACCGATCAAATAGATCATCAATACTGGGTAAGGGATACATGTTCTTCACTATAAAATGATTCATCTTATTATATACCACATTGATCCATATATTACCACCCAAAATCTTGGAGAAAAACATATAATCACCCTATCAATATGTTCTTTTTCTGATGAAACCCTTAAACTCCAAGTCCTTAAGTTGAATCACCATATCTATCAATATGGTCATATCCAAATGATAAGAAGTAAAAAATACACCACACTCTAGAAATAAGTTCTATCTTGAAATTTACTTTCTCTTTAGAAGGAATACATAATAATTCATCTTTAAATACATCCAAATAGATGTCCACAATAGGAGTGAAGGGAGAGGCCCCTATTGCCAATTTTTTTATGAGAGATAAGGCTAATACCAGATCCATGATGGATTCAATATCTCTTAAATTCATCCTACTCTGTTGTATTCAACATCCCACTTAGTGGTCATTACCAACCTCTCTTCCTTTTATGAAAGTCAAGTCACCTACCTATGATAATAGTTGATGTCAGCACGAAATATGGTCAGCCTATGCATCCAAAATATCACATCAAAACTAGTCATTTCATGGATCATGAAATCCCAAAATTTAAGTATATATAAAAAACTATAGGAAACACTATAAATCATTGGAGATGATCAAGTTTCTTCCCCAAGGGTACATTGAGAGAATGAATCTTAGAAGATAACTCAATAAGCAACTTGAGACCATCTATAACATTATAAGATATAAAATAATGGGATGAACCAGTATCTAAAAGTTTATTATAAAGAATTGAATTAATCAAGACAATACCTATAACTATTTATGGCCGCTCTCTAATGTCAACTAGAACCTGGTCCACCACATACACTTGCCTACCTGAGATCCACGACCCTAGCCCTGAGGTGCATGAATTTTCTAAGTCAATTTCATATAAGAAGTGTGAAATTACTAATTAGGACCATTGTTTGATCAGAGAATTAGAAATAATTTATTTTCCACACTCCTATGGAATCCTAGAAAACAAGATCTAGAGAAGAACAGTTGGAGGCGCCCTATCTTTCCACACTACCGAAACATGATCTGAGGTGATTGGAAAAAACTTATGATAATGAAAAACCTTTCTATAGTTAAAATATCAAGGAACTCTTCTACAGGTTGTTGACGAATATATACTTTGCTCAAAATTCCTACGCCACCCTACTTCATGTCCCTAGTTTTCTTTTTTACCTATACTAGAAGAGACACTCATCATATCAGTAGGATGTCCACAGTCCTGAGTACTGATGGATGGAAGAAAACGATCTTGTAAATACTCTATCACCCCTATCAATAATGATGGAATTATAAAGAACCTTCAATCTTGTCAATGGGATAAGAATCCAATGTTTTATATGATATTTTTGTGAAGATTGATGTTGAAATTCCTGGCCTACTATGCCTCATTTATAGCCAGTAAGGGTATGAAATGAATCACTTTAGCGAAACAACTAGAGTATGCAGATACTTTTATGAATCCTTGATGATGATCGATGAATTCCTGAGATTGTTAAAATTTTATCATACTTTTAATAACTCCAAAAATAAATGGTCTTTGTAGGTTTTTCACATCGGATCTTCTTGTCTCCCTTCTTGGTTTGTAACATCCTTCTACCTCATATTGGGTTCTTGTAACATGACATCAACTAGATCTACTCAACGGTCCTCTAGTTTCTCCAATTGATCAAATATTCACTCAATGATTTTAATGTAGTACTCAAAATTTTGTGGGCCTCTGGTTCCTTAGACATATGGTGGGTTCTAGAGTTTAAAGTGTTTATCATAATAGACCATAGTCCTGGAAACTCTTTCCCAATAAATATGCCATAATAAAAATAATCCTAGATGAAGTGACCCTTCTGCATGAACCACTGGAGGAATTATGGGAGTATTATTCTACACACCTGGGGGTAGAATTGGGATTCCCTCTCTTGTGGGAGCATCCTAGATTTATTCACTAGGTGTTCCAATAAGATAATGTTAGGCATCATTGGCTACAATATGAGATATATTCTTAGATCAATTAAAACAACTTACTTAAGTTAACAACCTATGAAATTCAGAAGCACATGCAAGAAGTTTCTATTATAAGAATTATCCTATGAGATACCCACACACCAGTTATAACCCTACTAGTTCTACACAATACTCAAGCCTAGTCCTTCATACCTACATGTTAGTCATATATATATATATATATATGAAACATAACAGATTTCTCTAGTTCAAGTAACTAATTCCAATAGATATATCACAATAGTAAATAATGATATAATACTCAATAGTTAGAACATATCAGGGAATTTAATTATATATCTACTCTAAAACACACAACTGGTATATATATGGAATGTGACCCTATGTTCCTTCTCATGATTCATAAATGCACCGAAATCTCATTAAAATGTACAAAAGTACCATCACTGGTAACTCGAAGTTCTATTGCACATGAGTTGGTTAGGAACATGGAAACTCCCCTTCCCTAGTTCTATAAAACCAATGTACCTCATCCATAACCCCAAAATAAAATAAATAAAAGGAACCTCAAGAATTCGATACACTTTTGTAGTGTCCCAACCCAGATTTTCCCAAATAGAGCCCGAGTGAAGACTCTATAAGACCAACTGCATACCTATTTGTATGCAAGAGGTTGCTGACTAATGGAAATGAACTGACGGTACATTTGGTAGACTATACCCATGGTAATAATTATCATACTCTATAAACATAAATAAAATATAAAAACATAGAATATCACATTTGAAGATAATGTAAAAATAACATAGTAAAAAAATCACCCTTTTCATACATATTAATAAACTCGAAACCCAATATGGAATTCCCAACAAAAGTATAAAAGGTTTAAGAAATAAAATAAAGAAACACTGCAAAATGCTCTAGAATTCTTCCTAAAACTGCTACCAGCTCCATGATCTATAATTTATAAATCTGTTATAGACCCCTTTCTCTTACCTGGATATCTAATCATGAAGTCAACAAGTGCATTAAGATTTCCATGAAGGGTGTGAGTAATAATACCTTGTAATACCCCAATAATTCCTAACATGAGTGAAAAAGTATAATAAATGTATTCCATGATAAATTTAAATGTGTAAGAAACCATTAAAAATTTTATGTCAAGCACTCATGTGCTAACCAAGCTACCATGGGCCCCTACATAGCTAATTCAATTCTACATCGAAAGGATGATATGAATGGTATTCATAATCTTAAATAACCATAAGGCTAATGAGTATATTTGAGAAATTAAAAAGTTGATGAGAAAGTTCAAGACATATAGCCGTCACACCCTATATTCATCACGAGTCAACCAAAAGACCATTTTACCTTATATATTCTTAGGATCAGGCTAGCCAAATTTCAAACCCCAATTTTACTACTTTAGTTATGGACCCCAGATTATCACACCCTTACCTTTTGTCCATTTCTATCATCACATATCGTGCACACTCCCCCTCTAAGGGATAATCATTCTATGATGATTCACCAGTTCTGAGTATAAATAGTAATACTTCTAAGGGACTGATAATAACACAAAAAAGGAAAAATAATTTATAGGTAGAATAAAACATATCATAATGAGAGATGTAGAAACAAAAAACACATGTGATCAACCTTAAATGTGGTCTTACAAGCTACATAAGCATTAGTCATGGGATAATGTTTCATATATGGGTTAGACAGGCTACACACACACGTGTGATCACAATCAAAAATACTCATTAAAGATACATAAATTTAAGATTAATATAAAGGAAACATGGTTATAAAAGTTCCATAATTGGTACAAAAATTCTTACCTCAAGCTCATTGATGATAAACTTTGAGACCCGTCAAGAGGTGATACCTAAGTCACCCTTGTGCACCAATCAGATTGAGACTACATGCCAAAGAAAACTATAACCGCTCCCAAATCATCCATATCAATATTAAACAGCATTATTCAAGGGAAATATAGTCCATGGAAATATATAAATTCTTTAAAACATTCTATAATGACACTATATTCAGGATTAGTTGAAGGAATGCCACTGGCATACTAAATATTCCACTAGTCTATCAATGATCTATGAAATAATTGTTATATAACATCAAAATCCATATATCATACCATGAAATGTTTGATCTAGGATTAAAATAAAGGATAATAAGGTACATCTAGAATATAACTAAATAAAATAGGTTTTGGGATCACATACCATAATTTCTGATCACCAACAGACTTGGACCCATAGAAATTGATATCAGAATGGGTAGAAATCTCTAGGGGGGACCTATAGAGTCTCCATATACCCATATTGGTCTTTATTTTACATAAATACACAATTTATTACAAAATAATACACTTAATACAACCCAAATGATCGATAAGTCTACTTTCTTTGGGAATTAGGTACATTACATAACAATATAAAGCATTGAATAAAATATCTTTATTGAAAAACTTCTTTAACATGCTCAAAATACTCCATCGAACTTAAAATTGCATTGGATAACCTAGGGACATACATAAGAAAGGGGTGAGAAATAAATACCAGTAAGGGAATACACATGTAATAAGTGATACATGTTAGGAAATAAACATATCAATGAGGAATAATAGGAACCTAAACCATAAAACATGATTTTCCATGATAGTCAAAACATGGGAAATGTGAAAAAAAATAAAACAATAAATCATAAACATAGGTCGAGGATAAAACTGCAAAGACATCATAGTGTAAAAAATTAACATAAAAGAATTAGGTTCACTACCTATCCAAATGTGATGTATCATGATACCGAACATTACCTAATGCATTAGAACACTATATGGGCACACCTATCATATTCATTTCATTCTCATGCTTAAGTGTGTTGTATAATGCATAGAACATGGATTCATTCATCATCATAATTCATTACATGGTAAAGGAATGTAGAATATATAAATCTATGTACCAATTCAATAATTATATATACATAAATATGAATAATGTTTATATAAAAATGGGTATGGTATTCACTACATAATTGTTTTGGCAAGGAAAATTGTAGTGAAATTTTGGCAGCGTAACAATGTTACTTAAAAATTCAGAAAATGGTTTGATGAAAGTGAAAGGTGTATCTTATCATTTGATTATAAATTGTAACTCAAGGGGGATATGTAATAACATATCCCATAATAAAGAAATCAAGATAAAATAAATATTATAAAGAATATACTTGAATAAAGAGGAGAACAGAAAAGATCACTTACAAAATTTCTACATTGTAATGGGTGTACAGAAAGGATCGTGGAAGGATTAATGAGAGTGAAAAATGGGGATATCATAATTTATACATTAAATATACAGTAAGTGTAATTTTTTATAGCATATCCTAAAACATTAATTTGGAATTTAATATACATAACCTAAAAGGAGTTCTTGAATAGAAATGAGGAGAGCGAAACCCCTTATGACATTTCAACATAGTAACAACTTCGGTGAAGGTAAAAATAGGAGATAATAAAAGGGAGATAATTAAAATAAAATAAATTTTATAGTAGATTAATTTTACAAATAAATTAAAACATAAAAAATTGAAATTAAAAAGATAAATTACAAAAAAAGTGCTTGAATTGAAAGAAGGATAAGTGGGTATCCCTTATGAAATTTCAACATAGTAATGACTTACATAAGAGTCCAAATGAGTGAGGATAAATGGTAAATCACTAAAATAAAATCAAATTTATAGTAAGGTAATTATTATTAATGAATTAAAATATAAAAAAATCAAATTAAAAGGACTAATTTCAAAAAATGTGCTTGAATTGAAAGGATGAGAGGAAGGTGAGGATCCCTTACTTGAGTGTGAGAATTTAAAATCTTGGGAGGGGATTCTTGAAAGATTTGGGGAGACTATGGGGGAATATATATAGGATAGCGTAGATTATTTAGGTGATCTAAGTATTTTGAGTGAAGAGAAATGGGGGCTTGGGTGGGTTTATATAGGAAAAGATAGGGATTCATTTATTATTTAAGGTTTGGACTCTACATAATAAAATATCCAAAACCACAAACCATCCCATGGATTATGCCAATGGTTTATTAAAAATGGGATTGGTTTTTATTAATTTATAAGTACAAGGAAAAAACATATTAAAATATTTCACTTTCTTATGTGGAGGTGAGTAAAACCCTTAAAGAAATGATTTTAAAACCTTATAATATATTATAGGGTTTGGAGGATTCATAATGGATTTAAAAAATAAATAAAATAAACCTAAAATAAAATTATTTGAAAGGGAAAAAATTTATTTGTTCTTTTATCCCATTTATTGTATTTATTAAATCACTTTTGGGTCATTATGATGTCATAAAACACAATTTATATGATATTTAATTTTTACCAAAAAATTCGACTATCTCAAAATTTTTTGTAAAATTCACCATTGAATAATTTAGAAACTATAATTCAAAAAATAATATTCATTTAATCTAAATAATTTAATAAATATTTTCATTTTAAATTTGAAAATAAAATATATATTTATTATGAAATGTTGGGTTTTTAATAATAATAGTTTTTAAACCCTTTTAAAAATTACATTTGGATTCATAGAAATTATATGATCAATTATAATTAAAAAAATTATTTAATAAAAATATTTTATTAAAATAATATTTATTCCAAGAATCCATTAATTTATCAAAATAAATTCTTTAATTGCATTTGAATATTACCCAAAAATACAATTTGTGTTGTATTATATCAAAATATAATTTTTATCAAACTAGTTACTTCATCATTTATAGATTTAAAAAATAAGGAATAAATATATTAATAAATTTAATGAAAAGGAAATTTAAATATTTATACTATTAGGGTTATATTTTTTTCTAATATTTATTAAATTATTTTTACCCTTAATTAAATTATTTTTCTTTTACCTTGGAAATTAATATTTACTACATTTACTATTCGTGTTGTACAAAAATTAATTTAATATTATTATATAGTATTTATCATGAGGATTATAAATATTTAATCCATTTTATCAAAAAAATTCACAGTGGTGGAAGAGTTTAATTTTATATAAATCCCACAAGCATGATGAAAACGGGTTTTTCTGAAAATAAAATTTTTAAGGAAAAATGTTTTCACTCTAACTCCATAAGTAGTAATTATAATTATATAAATTTATATTAATAAATATATATAAGTAATTTAAAATTTTCAGTTATATTATTTCTATTTATGGACTAATTTAATTAATTAAAATGGAGATACGCTATTCATTTTAAAATAGTTTTAAAAAAAATGCATTTTTAATCCTAAAAAATAAACTTATACAAAGATCTAATATAAAAATTATTAAATTGTATTAATTTAATTAGATATTACGGAATAATACTTATGTTGCCTTAAAATAGAATTAAAAATAATAATTGTACAATTAATTTAATTATTTTATGAAAAGAAAAGAAAATTTTACAAAAAATCATATTTTTCAATATTCACTGAAAATTCTATATTTTTTTTTTAAAAAAATAACAAAATTTCACCCTAAATTAAATTTGATATGTTGATATCAAAAATTGAGTATGTTTTATAAAATAAAATTAATAAATATTTTAGAAAATAATTATTATATTTTTTTCATAAAATAAATAAAAATTATTTTTGAAGAAAACTTGTTTTGAAGAATGAAAATAATTTACCAAAAATTGATTAATTATTACTAATATTTTATCAGTATATTTAGGAAAAATATATATTTTTATTTCAGAAGTTAGTTAATCCTACTCATATACACAAATTTAATTAAATTTTAAAATGGTCTTATTTAACTAATTATTGTTCCATTGGGTTCAGTGTTGCGTTTCACATATGATATTGAACAACGATTCTCTTTTAAAAACGTAAAGCATTACATTCTCCTCAATTTAATAAATTGTGTCCTCGCAATTTAAACATGAACATGGTTCTAACTATTTACATCCATTTACTTGAATAAAGTAAATAATTGGGATGATTATTTTTAAATTATTAAACATATAAATGGGAATCTTGTGAAATTAAAGGGATAAATTATAACTTTTATTTATCTCCTTAACATATGAATTTATAGGATTTAGTTTATGTTATCCTTTATATATTTCCTATGATATATATTATTATGGGAATTTTTTTATTCCCTTAATAATGGTTCATAATGAGATTATGAATTTACCAAAACATTTCCACCTGGAGTGTCAAACTAGGTTTTTAGTAAGACCCATTGTTGTGTACTAAGTAACCCTAAGTAAGGTTCGAAACACTTTGTTAGATTGGTTACTACTAGGTACACCAGTTTTCGAACCACATACACATATAATACCCAAATAGTGATTTATTTTATTGATAAACCACTTACTATATAATTACCAAAATTTAGGGATGTGTCATTATACTCAGTATTATACTTGAGGATTTTCTCTAGAGTTTTCTAATCCTAATCCAAAAAATAACTAACCTTTTCCTCAAATTGAAAATATAAAATCCCTACTCTTTATTTCACATTGATAAATTATTTATTACATAAGACTACATGTAATACAACCCGGATGGTTTATAAGACTTTTTTCTTTGGGAATTAGGTACATTACATAACAACATAAAACATGGAATAAATCTTCTTTATTAAAAAACTTCTTTAACATGATCAAATTATTCCTTCAGACTTAAAACTGTTTGGGATAACCTAGGTACATTCATAAGAAATGGTTGGGATATAAATCACATTAAGTAAATAAACATGTAATAGGTGACAAATGTTAGACAATAGGTATTTCAATAAGGAATAAAAAAAACCTGAAAAATAAGGCATGATATAACAAGATAATCAAAACATGGGAAATGTGGAAACAACTTAAAAAAATGAATCCTAAACATAGGTCAACGTTAAAAATGGGTATGGTATTTAGTACATAATTATATGTGCATAAAGGTGAATATATTTGATAGAAAAAATGGGTATGGTATTTAGTACATAATTATTTTTCCATGGAAAATTGCTGTGAAATTTCATCTGCATAGCGACGTTACTTGAAAATTAAAAAAAGGGATTGATGAGAGTTAAAGGGGTAATTAATTACATGGAAATAAATTTTAAATTAAATGGGATATGTAATAACATATACCATCATAAGTAAATTAAGATAAAATACATATGGTAAAGAAGATACTTGAATAAACAGGAGAAAGGAAAAGATCCCTTATGAAATTTCATCATGGTAATGGGTGTACATAGAGGATAATGGGATGATTAATGAGAGTCAAAAATGTGGATATCAGCATTTATAAATTAAATGGACATTAATGGTAATATGGAAGAACATATCCCAAAAAAGGAATATGGAATTTAATTGACATAACATAAAAGGAGTTCTTGAATGGAAATGAGGAGAGAAAAACTGCTTACAGAATTTCGGCATAGTAACAACTTAGGTGAAGGTAAAAATAAGAGAGAATAAATAGAAACTAATTAAGAACATAAATTTTATATTAGGGTAGGTTTGTAAATAAATTATATCATAAAAAATTTCAACAAAGAAGAAATATTACAAAGAAGGTGCTTGAATTGAAAGAAGGAGAGGAAGGTGAGGATCTCTTAAGAAATTTAGGCATAGTAATGGCTTAGGTAGGGGTCCAAATGAGAGATTATAAATGATCCCTAATTAAATAAAAAAAATTAAACATTAATGAAATTATTATTAATTAATGGAAATATATCCAACTGAAATTAGAATAACTAATTTCAAAGAATGTGCTTGAATTGAAAGGAGGGGAGGAAGGTGGGCATCCCTTACTTGAGTGTGTGAATTAGAAAGCATGAGAGTGGATTATTGATAGATTGGGGGTGAATTTTTAGGAAAATTGATAGAGTATGGAAGAGTATGTACATGATCCAAGTATTTTTAATGAAGAGAAACTGGGGATTGGGTGGGTTTATATAGGAAAAGAGGGGGATTTCATTATTATTTAGGTTTTGGAATCTATAAAATAAAATATCCAAACACACAAACCAAAACATGGTTTTTGATAGTGTTTTATTACAATTGATAGTAATTTTTATTGTTTTATAATTCTAATGGACTATCTTATTAAAATAATTCCCTTTCTTATGTGGAGGTGAGTCACACTCTTAAAGAAATGATTTTAAAACCTTAAAATATATTATAGGTTTTAGAAGATTCATAATGGCATTAAAAAATAAGTCAAATAAAAATAAAATAAAATTATTTTAAGGGCAAACCATTTAATTGGTCTTTTAATCAATTTATAGTAATTATTACATCACTTTTGGGTTGTTATGGTTTCATAAAACGCAAAGTATATTTATACGATATTTAATTTTTACCCGAAAATTCAACTTTCCCAATTTTTTTTAAAAATTAACTATTTGATAATTTTGGCATTCTGATTCCAAAAAATAATATTAATTTTATATAAATAATTTTTTAAATATGTGATTTTTTTATTTTATAATTAAATCAATATTTAATAAGAAATGCTAGTTTTTTTAACAATAATTGTTTTCAAAGCCTTATAAAAATTATATTTGACTTCATAAAAATCACATGATCGCTTATATCTAATGAAAACTATTTAATAATAATATTTTATTAAAATAATTTTTATTTAAAAAAACCATTAATTCATCAATTTAATTAGAATATTACCCAAAAATACAATTTGTGTTCTATTATATGTAAATATAATTTTTATCAAACTAATTACATCATATTTTATAAATTAAAAAAATAAGTAATAAATATAATAATAAGTTTAATGAAAAATAAATATAAATATTTATACTATTAGGGTTACATTGTTTATGGTCTTCGTTAAATTATTTTTAACTTTAATTAACCTATTCTTTTACTATGGAAAATAATATTTACTACATTTACTATTAATATTGTACAAAAAATAGGGTTAAAATTATTTAAAAATATTAATATTGATAATTAAAAATATGGAATCCATTTTATGAAAATAAATTCATAGGTTTGGAAGAATTTTATTTAATAAAAATCCCTCAAGAATGATAAAAAATGGTTTTTCCAAAAATACATTAAAAAAATATTTTCACTCTAACTCCATAAGTAGTAATTATAATTATATAAATTTCAATTCATAAATATATAT
The DNA here is from genome assembly GCA_963277665.1 of Viscum album. Classification (NCBI taxonomy): domain Eukaryota; kingdom Viridiplantae; phylum Streptophyta; class Magnoliopsida; order Santalales; family Viscaceae; genus Viscum; species Viscum album. Next base: position 239,661,747 of record OY728137.1, read on the forward strand.
ATATAATATAAAATTTATTTAGATTATTTCTCATTAGGTGTTAGTTTATTTTATTAAAATTGAGATACATTATGCATTTTAAAACAGTTTTGAGAAAAATGCATTTTTAATCCTAAAAAATAAAAATATACTAAGATCCGATATAAATATGATTAAAATGTATTAAATTAATTAAATATAACCTAAAAATACTTATTTTATCTTTAATGTAAATAAAAATAATACCTATAATTTTAATTTAATTAATTTATTAAAATAAATGATAATTTTATATAAAAATAGTATTTTTCAATATTCATAGAAAAATCTATATTTTTCCAAAAAATAAAATAAATTTTCACCCTAATTAAATTTTTATATTTTAATATAAAAGAGTGTTAGTTTCATAAAATATAATTTCTAAATATTCTATAAAGTAATTATAATATTTTTTTCATAAAAGAAATAAAAATCATTTTTGAAGAAAACATATTTTGAAGAATGAAAAAGACATTACCAAAAATTGATTTATTATTACTAAGATTTTATCATTATATTTTGTAAATATAAATATCTATTTCATAAATTATTTAATACTACTCATATACACAAATTTAATGGAAATTGTAAAACGGTTTTATTTAAATAATCATTGTTCCTTTGGGTTTGGTGTTGCATATCACGTACTCTTTCAAAACAAGATTATCTTTTAAAAACATGAGGCATTACACTCTAAACTCAATAGGAATAAAATTATAATGAAAGGGTGAAAATTGTTGATTAAAAACTAATAAATTTTATTTTTTGATTATTAATTCATGATCACATGGTTTGGGTCCATGATTTTCCAAACCTTGCCCAAACCGTTTATGTCTTCCACCTCTCCTAGGCACTTGAATAGTTTTTGGGGAGGGTCACATGGTTATTTATAATGATTTTAAAACTATGCACTAATAGGTATCCTTATAAGAAACCACACAATTTACTTGGAATAACCACTCGATTTCCATGAGCTGTGCTCCAATTGTGAACCTTTTTAAATACCTAAAAAAACTAAAATATGGATAGAAATCGCTATAATTCAGACCAAGAAATTCATAATTCAAAAAAACATGAATAAAGGATAAAATTAAATAATAATAAAATTTAAAATACAAGGTTTTTTCATTAATCCTATATATCATACTCATAAATTCTCAATTCTCTTAGTTAAAACCAGAAAATTTTATTAATACATACCATGTATTTCATCTTAGTGTATGAATTCATATCAAGAAACTCATCAAAATAAATAATAAAATAATATATAATCTCGAGGTGTGACCATACACTTTATATTTTTATCCCAATCGAGGGTCTAAATTTCATACTCATTATGTGAGAGGAACAATACCTTCTTTGGTAAGAACTAACTAATAATAAGATTAACAACATACCCAACCACTCCTTATTAGCTGTGCCTCAACACTTGAGTAAGAAATGTATTGATGTATAAAGTCTCACATACTAGGAATCACTCCAATGTTAATTACTAGTATTCAATATAAAACATTCCCCCTTTTATAAAAAAGACACTATGTATAACACTCCATTCAGTATATACTTGGGGGATCATCTTGCGCAGAAAACCTGTTTTGAGCCTTTTAAAAATATTTTGCATCCTAAAATGGAATACAACCCATGATAACCTTGAAACTTTACAAAAAAATATAATAATCAATTAATAATTTTGGTTTGGGATAACTCAAATTTTGAGAGGTTAATTATCATTTCACTTAGAAAAATATAAGCACCTAATGTAAAAGAATGATAATATGGAGTTTACATTTTATATAGTATGATAAATTTTATATTCATAAAATATTTTATGAATAATTATCAAAACTATAAACAAGCTTCTATATAAACATATCACATATAAAAGACTAACAAACCAACCTCTTGTTTATTTTACTTTTTGGGTTTTGTTAAACTCATTTCATCTATATGTAATTCCTATAACATCTCTATGTGACCAAATGAACTCCCACTATTTTTTTAATTAGTATCATATACGAATGAATAAAGGTTGAATAATGGTCAGACCTAATAATCATATTCCTACTGTTTAACTCTATAAATAGGTATTTTAAAATCTTCATTTCAGAAAATCAAATTCTATGATGTTACTAATTCCTATTTTCTACGTAGAAATATTTTTAAGTTTATCATCATCATCATTCTTGGAATAATTATTTTAAATATTTTATGTTAAATCAATTTAGTAACTTGTGTAATTATTTACATTATTTATTTTACAATACAGAAAAAATTCTTGCTAGGATGTTGAGTGATTTTCAATTCATTATAATAACTAAATATAACTCTTAACATTTTCTTTGTCAAAAAACCATAAACTATTTTAGGAGATTAAGTGACATTCACTTTGAATTCAGACACGAATAATCTTTTTTTTACCATGAACTTCTCTATGTTTGATCGTACTCCCACAAGTCTCTTAGAAACTACACTATCTTTTGACTATCACGTTGATAAATAAAACATTTTCTTGTGTAATGTAAATAAAACTTACTTTATCATCAATATTAAAAAATAAACTATTTTATCCACATCATATATGTTATTTTACATGTTTTAAGAAATTTTCTAAAAAATTGATCTTATTCTTTAAAATATTCCATTATTTGGTAGAAAGAACTCTTTCCCTCATATTTTAATAAATATCTTGGATAAAATATTTATATTCTGGAATAAAATCATGTTATCTTTAATTTTTTTTCAAACCATATTACAAAATTTGATGAATCATAAACCATATGAATTAAATATATCATCTCATTTTTTTATAATAACTAATTTTTAATAAAAAACATCTCTATCATATAAGAGAATGAGATGAAAATACACATATTTTATTAAGAACCATCTTAACTTGATTTATTCCTTTTCATTAAAACCATTATTCATAAACCCTCTCCTAATTATTCAAGTTCAAAATACAAGATTCATCATTCATACTGAAATTTTGAACTACTTTATACTAAATTTTTTTAAATTATACATCTGGTATCATATAACGTTCAAAATAAAAAAATTATATAGAATTGTACCTAACATGGAAATTATATGGAATTTCACAAAATCATTTAATTATCCAATATGATTCCATTATTTTGAAATGATTTTCTTCCCTCCTAACTTAACTTTCAATTTTCAATTTCCTTCATTGGATACTCTGAAAAAACATTGTTAGGCTCTTTAGCTAATTTTTCTTCATATAGTTTTCACTATTACCCATTTGTTTTGTCAATAGAGTAACTAAAATTTTCTATATCATTTCCAAATTTATCTATTCTCAATTTTTTTTTTGAAAAAACCAGTTAATCATTTCTTTTAATAATTTAAATTTATATAACATTTCAAATAATGATTCTAAAATGAATTAAACAAATATAAAAAGCCTTAAAAGAAACCACAAGTATCTCTATGTCATTAAAAAAAACAATCATATGAACAGATAAGAAATATAATCATGTTAATATGCATATAATTCTTTTAAAACCTTGATTAAATCATTATATATTTTTTATTACATTAAAGATTCAAGTTTTAAAAAACATCAACAGTTGGTTACTCCGAAAGGGCTTTCTATAACACATAGAGCTTTATTTTATTAAGAATAATTATTAAGCCATGTATCAGTATAAAAATATTCTTAAGATTCTCCTTTATAAATATTGATATAAAATTATTTATTACTAATGGTGATGTAATTATGTATAAAATAATCTTTTATTAGATTGGTATCATGTTTTCTATAAATTTAATAACTAAATTTATAAAATGTTCTCCCACTAAAATAATGACCCCTTTTGGAAATTATCCCAATCATATCATATAAGAGTCTTGGATGGTCATGTGGAAAACTCATTGTACAATCCATCATATAAATAAACTCAACACCACTCCTATATTATCCTTCATAAGGATTTCCCATCTAAGTATAACCTAAATATAATTGTGGTATTTAGTTACCTAACTATTAGGGTTATCCATTTCCACAATTCCTTACACAAGATAATCTTGGGGCACTACTACTTTGGAAAAACCTTCTTGGTTTAAATATTGAGTCTATGACACAAGTTTTCTTAGGACTGAATATGACACATAGTATTATTAAAGGTTATTTAATCTCATAATATTATCCCATGTATTTCCTTTATATGTGTGCGTTCTTATAATTATTTAGTTTTTAATATTATTCCTTATTACAAATTAGTATGTTCAAACCATGTTGATGTGTAACCCTTTACAGAATATATAGATTGTGTTACCAACCCAAATTAAAATCCTGGTATATCCATACAAATTTAAATGAATCCCATGCATAAGGTGTATGAATCCATTTAGTTTAAGGGATTATAATCATATTAAATCAAAAATCCCCACTAGATTATCCCTAGAGTTACAGGTAGCCAACGTCCACTTTTCTAGACAAGGAAAAAAGCTCTATGAAAGTGAGCATCCTAACACAATGTCCCCCCCCTCTTGGATAGTTTACATAAGATATATATCAATTCCATCATAATTACAATACCAAATATGTGTATATTATATTCAAATATTTAATCTAAGCTTATAACCTAATACAATTCAAAGTCAAGGAAGAATAAAACTAGATCAATAATCTTAATAATTCATAAAAGAATATTAACTCTTTAAACTAAATAATACATAAAAATTCATAATATAACATTTTTATTCATGAAAAAAATCAAGGAATAAACTAAATAAATTAATAATTAAAATATTTGAACATCATATATTAATTTCATGAATAATTCATAAATAAATTATAAATACTTTATATTTTAAGCATTAGTAAACATGAATAAATTTATATTATAATTTACAAGGTTTTAATAAAAACTCCTTCATATTATAAATATAAGAAATTTTATGGCCACTTTTATTATTTAACAAATAACATTTCAAATCCATGTAAACAATTTACATAAATTGAACATCTATAATTAAATTTTATCTAAAAAATTGATCAGGTCAATATCCCAAATTCATTATAGAATGTATTAAATAAATATTCAAATAATAGTTTATCATAAGTATTTTAAATTTTCATTTACAAAATATTCCTCAATAAATATAAAAAATATATATTTCAAATTATTTTATAATTTATAAACACTTTATAAATGATACAACCATGTAAATCCACATTAAACATAGATAAAATCAACCACATATTTTTAGTACAATTTAAATCACCCCCTAAAATTCAGCATGGGCCCAAAGGTCCCCTAATAGTGAAGGTTTTTGATACCTTTAAAAAATTAATTTCCTTTTATAATTATACCTAAACCAACTAGAACAATAATGTTGTTCTTTTATATGTGTCCCTAAGAAGTTCCATGAGTTGTGGACATTTGTTTTGGACATTTTGGGTTATCCATTTTCCATTTCTGGTAAAATCATTTCACTTGGATTAGGTATTTCAAGGTTCAAGTGAATTTGGCGTTCAAAATATTACCAACCATTACATAGAGAAAGTTGTTTTTTATGGACTTCATAATTCAAAAATGTTTTGTCCTATTCTATGATTAATCCTCATTTTAAATGCCACCATGAAATAAATTTCAGTTCACTATAGCATAGAGTATTATCCTATGATGCTCTATTTTTTAATAATTTTCCATGATGATCTAAATTTTTATTTTAGTTCCTTTGTATCATGGTATTATAACATTTATAAGATAATTCCCATTTGACATAACTGTTTTATCATCAACTTGTAATTTCATGTACTAAAAATAATCTTTTATAAGGGTTATGCTGTGGTGCCTGGGAAACACATTTTCTAATTTACTTCATTTATCTAAATATTATTCGAAACATTGATATATATACACTAATACCATTTTTATGGATTTAGAGGTAGGTTAAATATCTAAATTCAGTAGGAGAATACTCTGAAACCCAATAATTCCAAGAATCTATATATATATTTGGAATGAAAATAAATTTAGAATAATAAGAATGGTGTACCTTACACTAGTAGATTTGGATTATTGATGCATTTTACAAGAATTTAATCAAGATTTCTAAGAATCATATAAATGAATCCATATTCTAGAGGTATCAAAAAATCATTCAAATTAGACAATGCTTAGGTAGCATCTCTCTCAACCCCACAGTCTGCTAGAACCTTGTTTAACAGTTATATATATTGAGATAAATGAGATAATTTTCTTGAGTTTTTTCTTTTAGGAGTATCAACTCAATAAAGTTGAAAACTTCTTATAATGATCAAACTTGATTATATAGGAATCAAGGAACACAAATTTTTTGAGAAATATAAATATGAAAGTTTTATAAAAATTTAATATGTTTTATCGCGTTGAAATGTTTTCATTTGATCACCATAAATTCGATTAATTCTTAAAAATAATTTTCAAACATTGAAATTATTATAATTTATCATCATGTGATAAATAACCAAATATGATAATTTTTAGGATGGAAGATCTAAGGAACCAATGGTTTTTTCGTATGTAATAATAATTCCATAAACATACACCATGACATAATGAATTTCACTACTCTGTGGTGCACTTCAATATAGACTATGACCTAGACCATGGCATGCTAGGTCTAGTTTTAGTGTATAATCCATTATTGAAAAGGCATAAGCCTCTAGTATAGATATAAGTCTTGACCAAATTCCCTCTACCCATGGTTCTTTACTCAATAGATACCTCAATTCCACCACTATTCTGACAACTAATATGTATAAACTACAATTAAATTATTAATACCATCTCATAACCTTGTACTATTCAAATTCAAGGTATTATAAAACAAATTCAATTATCACACCTAGCTTCAACTCTTTAAATGCATGTATAATAATTTAAATAATAATTTTATCATATTTAAACTAAATCATACATCACAATTCATAATATAAACAATTTATATCCATGAATAATATGATAGGTAATATAGTAAATTAATTGTCAATTCATAAATTCATATGTGAGATAATCATTTATGAATAGTTCAAATGAAAATTAGAGAAACATTATAATTTATGTATGAATAAATATAAAAAATACAATTTTCTCAAATATAAACTTTTCATATGATCATTTACATGGTTTTGATATAAACTTATTTATAATAAAAATTATGAGATAGTCTATGATAAAATTTATTATCTAATAATTAATACTTCATATTTTATGAATAAGATTTACAAAAATTAATTATCATATATATATTTTAAAATAATATTAATAATATAATCATTTATATTTACATTTACAATTTAATATTAAAAATATAGAACCATTTTTATATTTCATTATATTCTAAACAATTTAATATCAAAAGTTTTTTAGAATTCTAATGAAAATATAATTTTATTTAAAATGTTACTAAATACAACTTTTTGAAATGACATAGTGTTCCTTAGATACAACTCTTGTAATAGGTAACACTATTCCTCTTTATAAAATACTAGTATATTTTATTATTTATAGTCATAACATATTGGATGTTCTGCAAAGGCATTTTGGGTTAGCATGTTGTTTAATGATACATATTTCAACCAATCCATTTTGCATACCCAAGTTATTTTAGGAGGAACATTAAATGTTTTGAAATTCATTAGATTACCTATACTATATCATAGTCCACAAAATTTTTAACTAGATAATATGACATAGAAACCTACTAACCAATACATAGAGGCCTTATCCTATGATGCCCTATTTTTCATGATATTTCACTCTATTATGTAATGACTATTTAGGTGGACTATGTCATGATTGATGTAATCTGAAGAACCAAAATGTGTTTTTTTATTTGACTATGCCAAGGTCTAGGGAAACCAAGAAAAAATTGGCATTTTGTAATAGGCTATTATATGGACCCTAGAAAACTCATTTTACAGCTTTTTTATCCTTTCGATAATTCAACCCAATCATGATAATAGTTCTTTTGATACCACTGTTAGGTTTTAGAGGGGACAAAACATCCCCAAATGAGATAGAAATATGTCAATCTAAAACCTAAAGCCAAATAATATTACATACATATTATATTGAATAAAATAATGATGAATGAATGACATACCTTTCACCCTATGGATTTGGATAATAACAAGAGTTCAATTTGTATCATTGAGAAGAAACAAAAAGAATCCTTCCAACTAGGGTGTTCATGGGTTAAATATGTTTCTTGAATACTATGAAGGATCTCCCACAAACCATATTTTGTTAAGACCTTGATTTTAATGTCTTGGGAAAATAAAGATCTAAAGATCTACAGTTTTTATGTTTTAATTATCATTTAAACTATCATAATGATAAAAAAAATCTTATATTTTCATCCATGAACTCTAATTTTAGGACAATATTTATTTGAGTGTTTCAAGAAAATTCTCAATTGTTTCAACTCCTTTGAAATATTTAGTATAATACCCAAATTGATTGATTAACATTTAAATGATTATGAAAGGCCTTCAAAATCCTTAAATACATTATCAGTATATGATGAATATTCATGTATGATAGATTTTATAGATGATTTGTATTTATTTTCACACATTATCACATAATGTGATAATTTAATGAACAAACCACCACAATATAGTGTCTTATACCACATAGCAGTGCACACAAGGAAAAACCACAATGTGGCCTAAACCATTACATCATTATCCCGACCTTTAGTTCACATTTATTTCAATCAGGTGTTATTATTATATTTTAATTGATATCATTATTGAGTGATGATCTATAGATAGTAATACTTTCACTTGGATTATAGAAGTACATGGACTTTGGTTCATTCAAAATGGCGATCAGATGGATACCTATCACACCATACTTCTCCTCGGTCAAATTATGGTTTTTTGAAGGTTTCTTATACATAATGAAATGTAATATGAAATTAGATATTTGTTACTTTGATTAACATATATTGTTTGTGATTAACCCAAATAAGATAATTTAATCAAATAAATATTGCTTTATTAAGAAGTTACATTATTTAAGAGTTATAATACCATGTAGAGAAGAATATGTTCCTATATATACTTCCACAGTTAAGTCATTAAAAATGAAATAAGAGTTTCTTTTAATGAACAACCAATAATAGTCGTGAATATTTTAGATTTTGTGTCACTGAATAATGTTAATGGAAGAACTCCTAATTGGTTGCACATAAAAATTGGTGTGTAAAATATGTTTCATGAGTTTACTGAACTAAATGTTTTACGCCATCCTCACTAATTCAGTAATAGTGATAAATTTAGGTCCTTTATATAGAAAGAATTATTATTTAAAAATTTATATAATTATATATATTAGAATGGGGGTTTATAACAATGCGGGCCTTCTAAAATTCATGAAATTAATAGAACTAATGGAAATAATCAGTACTAAAAATCAAATGATTTTATTTATCTAAAAAAATTGAATATTTAAATTTAAATAATCTTCATAATTTTATCAATTAAGCAAGATCCAAACTATCAAATCCAAAATAAAAAATATCCCATTGATGCACCTATAATTTGAGGTTTTAGGAACTCATTAACAATTCATTTTACTTGATTCTATAGACTAACCTTAATCTGGGTGTAATGAAAAAAAATTTGGCCCCCAATAATCCATAAAATCCAAAATATTTACTTAAAACAATATAATAAGATATGAAATTAATTAATATCAGTTAAATGTCTTCAAACCAAAGATACGTCTTAGTATAAACCAACACTATTAATTACATAAACTAAAATGAAAAGGATTTTTTTACAATGGATGTAATTAGAATTGAAATCATATAAATTTATTATTTAATTAAAAAATACATGGATAAATACTACTATAAAGATAGAAAAAATAGATGGGAAGACTTATGAATATGATGTTACCTATATAAAAAAATTAGAGCATAAATATAGGTCATGAAATTCATCATTGACTTAGTTAAAATATTAATCTAGTTAAACCCATAAATTAATATGTAGATTTCCTAAACACTTTAACACTTTCAAAAAATGTTTCTAGTTGTTAATGAATATTGAAAACTAAAATGAGGTAATGAGAATGAAAATTTTAAATTTCTCATCCTAAAACATCCTTTAAATTTTATGATAATCTTTGACCAAGTACACACTCAACAAAAAAATTGAACCCATAATTTAATCATAGAAATAAATATAATAAATATACCCAAACCTCATTGATAAAATTAATTAAAGGGTGTCAAAGTAATAAATAATAATCCATAATTAAAACAAAAATAATTCATAATTTTAATCAAATGAAAACTCAGATAACTCTATCATAAATCTATGAAGTATTGTCCAGTATTTTTATAAATTGTAATTAGAAAATGAATTTCTTATAAAACTCAAATGGTTTTGAATGAAAATATTAAATTATAATTCTAAATTTTGAACAAAAAACAATATCTTAATGAATACTTAAATAAATTTACTCTTTAAATTCCATAGAGATAAGAATTTAGAAAAAAAATCTATATCATCCAAATCATAAAATGAATACTAAAAAAATATAAAATTTATGAATATATACAAATATTTTTTTAATGAAAAATAAATTTAATAAGATAATAAATTTTAAAAATAATATAGAATAACACTTTTAAAACTTTTAACTCACATATAAAGTGAATATTATCCCAAAGTTTTAGTCGAAGAATATAAGAAAAGTAAGAAATAGAAAATAAAAATAAACTAATAATTCAAAAAAAACATGTGTATAAAATTAAAAAACATCTATAATTTATTTTATAAACATAGAAAATAGAAAATATATTATAAATTATTAGTCTTTAAAAAAAATAAATTGGATTAATAAAATGGTCCAATTATATATAAAAAGGTCAAAAAACAAGAAGAAAACAAAATAGTATCTACAAAAGAAACATTCTGTTATTAAAACACATTAAATAGACCTAAAATATCATATATTTCGTCAAATTCTATTATATATTTATATTATTTTCCAATATTTACTTATTGAATATTATTAGATTTATTTTTTAAATACATATTCAAAACATTTAATTGTGTTTTTTATTAAATAATTTTTAAAAAACATGAAATGAAAAACACCTTAATTATTATAAAATACATATTCTATCTAAATAATTGATAAAACATGGAAAAAACAAACACTAAATCTTTTTTAAATGAACAAGAATTATAATTATTCAATGTTTAATATAAAATAAAAAAAATTAGAATCAAAATCAACTTGAAAATTTATTATTCCAAGTATAAAATTCATAATAAATGTCTAAAATAATTATTTACCATTTTTAAAAAATTTAATTCAAATTATTTATCTATTTAATCTTAAAAATATAATCCAAGAAAAAAAATTAAATAAAAATGAAAGATCTTATTGGCCAAATCCTTGTTTTGACGTCCACTCCAAAAATTTAGAATACTAAAATTCTGATATAGTGCACACGAAACTATAAAAAAATTATAAAACAAGGAATAATTAAAATAAAAATCAGAAACATGAATAGTAAATTAAATAGAGCAACATAACTGATTTAAATCATATACAAGTGAAAAAATATACTAAAAAATAAAAGAATATAAATTTTCAAATTAAAATAATATAACAAAAGTAGAATATAAAAAAATATTTTTAAAAATATTAATTTAAATAGTATAATTCAATATAGAATTGTAAATCAAGATAAAAACTGAAAAACATTATATTAAACTAAAAAAAACTTTCCTCGTTGAATGTTGGATAATACTAGGGGAAGTGCCTACTAGATCTTGTAGTGAAATTGAGTGGGGGGATGGGATGAATTAGTTTACCCAAATTTTACTATGTTTAATCTTTCTCTTTTTTAGCCCTATATTGATACTAAAAAATCTATCTTGGTTTAGAGAAATGGATCTTATGATGTGCACTCAACCCTCACCTTGATCAATGATGAAGTTATAGACAAGTACAACAACGCTTAATATTTTCATCTTCTATGAGGAAACCTACTCCTTTACATATTTTAATCCTATAGGTTCATAAATTATTACTTTTATATATTAGTGATTATAAGTACCTAATCATGTGCCACACAATGGTTGGGTATGTATCATCCACATTCTTGATGGAAAGTATCATCTACTTCATTAATCACCATAGTAGAAAGAATTGAAGAGTTATTTTTACTACATCCATCTTTTTTATCCTCCTAATAACATTAAATACCTTCCAAAGTACTTGAATGGATCTTTTCAAGAAAAATAAAGTATTGAATATCTTCTCCCCTATTTGTGTATATTCTCGTCAAACTTTCTCTTCTACTCAATCTACTTAGGCAGATATGTCATAATTTCTTTCTATGATATCGATGTATTGTATACCTTATTTTTTATCCTCATAAATGTAAATGATGTTACATGATGTCATAAAGTAATAATTCTTTGATACTTGGATGATATTTTGATCATAGGAAAATCAAGGTCTTATTTTTCTTATACAAGATGTGTTTCTTTAGAATAATAACATTGTATAAGGTTTTTATCTATTCAATTTTTATTATTATTATACACCTTATATTTTATATTCACAAAAATTTTTATTCATATTATTTCCATGTTTAATTTTTTAAAATTCTCAATATCCATCAATAAGTGATCTATTTTATTCAAGTTGGTAGTTTTTTAGTTTGAATTCTCATTGAAATCTATATCATATCATGGTTTATATTTTTTATTCAAATCCTCCTTATGAATCAATATTATTTAATATTCTAAATATCTAAAAAATATTCACTTTTAATTCTTTTATAATCTTTATAAAAATGTTCTTGGACCCATGTATTGTGATTTGGAACTATCCCTCATGGAGTAGAACTCCTCTTATCACTATATATTAAATCATGATCTAATTGAGTAAAAGTGATGTTTGAATCTATATAGAATTTTGTAAAGAATCATTTCATTTATTCTTATATTCAGAATATTTCATTTTGTCTTTCTTTATTCTGTAGGGTTATTTAGGATTGTACCTTAAAATGTTAGTCCATTTGATTTTTTACAATGGAAGTATCCTTATGAAGTTCCCTTGAACCTTGTGATGAATAGTACGTTGTGATACTTGGTAACCTTATGAAGTTTTATAAATTTTATGATGATTCCCATGTACCATATGATGATCAGAATGTTACGATGTTCTTAAAAAAACTTTTGAAGCCACTTATTACTTTGGAAACAACCTTACAAAGTCACTACAATACAACCATATTAACTTCTATACAAGCTTACATGGTCTTATTTTAAACCATTATAAGTTTTTATGGATCCTTAAGAATCACTAAAGTGAAATTTTAATGGCCTAGGATAATTATAAATATGTGTCGTATTTAAAATTTTATCAAATATTAGCTTTAACCCTCCATTCTAGATTTGAACAACCTCAACTCAGCTTATCTCAGGTACTTCTTCGTCACCTTAAATTAACTCAAAATAAGTATTTGATAGGTATTTATCAGTTGTTCACAGAATCATTATTTTCGAATAATATTTTGGATGGATTCCTAAAAATTTGAAGAAAACTAAAGAATATATTATATCATTTAGAATCACTTAAGTGTTTTTCACTACCAGTCTAATTCTGTCCATAAACTCATCTCATAAAACCCTTCATTCAAGAGTTTCAACACACTATTTTATGAACCCTTTATGCTAGATACTCCTTGAATGTTTTATTTAACATTACATCAATTTTTATTCCTTAATATTAATTATTAAATCTCTCTACTTTTTGTATTTCATTAAATCATATTTCAAACTATTGTATTCATTGTTTCATTATAAACACTTGTTTTTAACTTTAAAAAAACTCATAAATCATCACATGTGGTGGATTTTTTCCAAAAAACAATCCATATAGTTTATCCAAGAATCAAAATAATTCATCTTTTTGTACTTTACATAGGAAGTAACTTCATATTTTCCTCTTAGATCATTCAACACATGTTGGAAGCTTTCATACAATGATAATATTTCTTATTAACAAAAAATACAATCTATGTTTTCTTGTGACCTTCAGTATCCCACTTTTTGTTTTTTTCAATACCTCTAAAATTTTATAGTAATATGTGTGTATTTTTTTATTCATTATATTGATAATAAATGTAATAGATTTATAAGGTAACTTATAATCCATTTTAACCACCTTAAATTCATTTTCAAAACAACTTCTCCTCTCACTTTTTCAATGAATCACAGCCAGATCCAACATTTTGAGAGAACGATGTCATTACATATTATATAGAAATGATCTATCATCCATTCAAATCTATGCACAATTATGCTAACCCAATTTAGAAAACAGGAGTGAATAAACCTAGAAATCAAAGATGTATATTAACATGTTCAGCATGCAGAACCATTTTAGATTTCTTATTTTAATGGTTTTTATCCAGATTTATCATGAAATATTATCCTATAATCATCTTTGTAAAATAAATCATAATAATTAAAGTGAAATATATAAAAATCCCTCTATAAATTTTTTTAGATATCGACCATCACTCCCCCTTTGTGATCATATTTATTATAATAAAAAAGAGAGTATAAAAATGTGATTGGTACGCCTCAACTTCCAATCATAAGGGGTTCTCCCTTTTTTGATTCGTTACATAATGATATTTTGATAGTACTTATTCATGTTTTATCCTCCTAAGGGGGTAAACTTGACCCTTTATCATGGTATTTAATTTCCTTCATGATGGGAAACTCATTTCTTACTGTTCAATAGTTACAGACTCATCCAACAGCCCCTTTAGATTTTATCCTTAAATTCACTACATGTTAGTAAAAAATATAGATTAAGGGAATAAGTAAAGAATTTAATTTATCTTTTTTAATATAAGTAGGGCTTGGAGTTTCTTTTAAACCATAATCCTAAATTTCATTCAACCTCAGTAATAGAACAACCTTCCATGCTTTCTTTGATGAATTTTAAATCATGAGTATTCATAGGTAGTATGGCCTTACCTCTATTTTGATAATTTATTTTTTTAGAATATGATTCTTTACTTCATACAGAAATTCACATTCAACTAGTGCTTCTTCAGGTTTATTTTTAATCATCAGTTTTTTTTCTAGGTAACAAAGTCATACAATTATTAGGATAGTGGCTATACTGGTTATTCCTTCTACATAGCTCTTTAATAAATCTTAGCTATCCATTTTTAGATAAAATCTCATGAAATTAAAATTATTATTTATGTGAAATAACCTATTTGATTGTATCAATTTGACTTGCTTATGATATCTCCATCCACCACTTCTCCAATGATGTAGGCCAAACTATAAAACACCCATTCCTAACATATTTGTTTTTCCTAGTGATTTTACAAGGTTTATTCAAACCTTTTATGTTACCATTTTTCAGAAATTCGTTCAACTCCTAATTTGGAATGTCAACTACCGATCCTATACTTTTATCTCTACTTTGATGGATTCGATTTTTTGAACCCATCTTTATTATTTTGACATTAATCTCTATTACCTGTTTATAGTGATCCCTATTGTAGAATTTTCTCCCAAAATAAAAGCATATATATTTATATTTTAAATCCTATATATCATTATTCTCAAACATCAATGGAGTTTTTCTCTAAACTATTTTCTTTTGTTGGACACCTTTCTTCACTTTGTTTTCTTCTAAGGGATTTTTAACTATTTATGACTTTATTCTATTTCAATTGATATATTCTCTTCCTATCAACATATGATTGTGAATTGGTGGTAAAATATAGAACTCTTAATAATTATGAAAACTTCTTGTAGATGTATTCATAGAAATTATACTAGCATTAAAATATGAACATTTTAGAAAAATTATTCTTTTTTATGTATATTTTTGTTCTATTGAATTTATATTTTCATTATATATTATTCCCTTAATCTTGACCTATTTTAGATTCTATAGATTGACATGTTGTTCTTTCACTCAATTTCTTTGTGCTGAAACCCCCAACAACACTAACAGTTTCAAATGAAACTCCTTATTTTTCGAGTAGATATAATATGTCCATTCTAGAAACCACGCTATTTTTGGGTAGATACACTACCCTTTTAGCATATTCTTAGGGGCATGTTTTTCTCGACACCCCGCGGGTGCCGCAGGGGTGTCACGCGGGGCAGCGGTTCCCCCCCGTGTCGGTCGCTCGGCCGAGCTGAGTCGGGCCGGGCCAACCGGGTCGGACCCGGGTCGGGTCGACCCGGTTCGGGCCGACCAGGGGGGTCGGGCCAGGTCGGCCCGGACCCAGACCCACCCCCGTTTTTCAGACCGCTTTCGGTCAAATGCCCATAACTTGAGCTAAGTGCCTCCGTTTGACGAGCCATCTACGGAAACACGACCCTTGGATCGAGACGGTCATTTCGGTATATTGCACTCAAGGTTTCGGAATACTTTGGGTTCGACCGGGTTGGTTCGTACACGAAACCAACCAGGCCCTCGGAGCGGAAACGCTCATATCTTGAGCTACGGACGTCCGATTGGCGTGCCGTCAGCTTTGTTGAATTCCTCTAAGTGAGACGGATCTTTTGGCTTACTCCGCTCGAGGTTGGGATGCCATCGGAGTGCGGTCGGGTTGGTTCTCTCACGAATCCAACTGGGCTCCTCGAACGAAAAAGCCAATAACTCACAGACCGGGCATCCGATTGACGCGCCGTCTATCTCGTTGCTTTCCTCTTCATGAGATGGAACTTTTGGCATCCTCCGCCCAAGTTTTGGATGCAGATGGATAGTGGCCGGGTTGGATCTCACTGAAATCCAACCGGGCCTCTGGAACGGAAAAACTGATATCTTTCAGACCAGACGTCCTTTTGACGAACCGTCAGCGGCGTTGGTGATCAAATTGAAAAACGGTCCCTATGAGTATACCCTATGAGTGTTCGGAGTATAGTTGAGTTACGGCCGGATTGGTTCGCACACGAAACCAACCGGGCCCCTGGGACGAAAAGGCTAATAACTCACAGACTGGGCGTCCGATTGACGCGCCGTCTGTTGCGTTGAGACCCCTATGACGAGGTGGTCCTTTGAGATACTTCCTTGCGGGGATTTGTGATACTTGGAGTATCGACCAGTAGCTCGTGGAGCAGACCCTCCCGGAGACGAGCGGGCGGAGCACGGAGACCGTGTAGCTGACTGAGACCCGACGACTGCTAATCGAATGACTCGGTGTGTTACAGAGGTGCGCTTGGTTGTAGCGGCACATGGGAGCACTTGGTTGTAGCGGCAGACCCACGACAGAGGTGCACTTGGTTGTAGCGGCACATGGGAGCGCTTGGTTGTAGCGGCAGACCCACGACAGAGGTGCGCTTAGATGTAGCGGCACATGGGAGCGCTTGGTTGTAGCGGCAGACCCACGACAGAGGTGCGCTTAGATGTAGCGGCACATGGGAGCTCTTGGTTGTAGCGGCAGACCCACGACAGGGGTGCGCTTGGTTGGAGCAGCACATGAGAGCGCTTGGTTGTAGCGGCAGACCCACGACAGTGGTGCACTTGGTTGTAGCGGTACATGGGAGCGCTTGGTGGTAGCGGCTGGCCTGCAATACTCGATAGGTGGAGTACTACAGCAGTCTTAAATTAGTGAGCAGTACCTCGGAGTTGTGACATGACCACTGTACACTCCAGAGACGGAGCTCTTCAGTAGTTACGGTTTCGATGATGAAAATCCTGGTTTGAGCTGAGACTTTTGACCATGTGTTTGCCTCATGATTGAGATGGGTTACTTGATAACTTAGGTATATGTATGGGCATATATCTAAGTAGAGGTTATCTGTTGAGATCTTCTTGTGGTTATCCTTGTTGGTTTTAGTGAGACCTTGAGGGTCTCGGGGTCCCTACTGAGTATCGTTATACTCACCCCTGCATGGGCTATTCCCGCACTACGTTGTGTTGGTTGCAGACGACGGACAACGTTGATCGTGGCTGAGGCTTGCAGAGCAGGACGGTACCTGGAGGTGGACCACTGGGCGGGACGTGCTCGGAGCGGACGGCGGGACCCGAGGAGCATTGGAGATATCTGTACCCACCCTTCAGGTGGGATTTCCAGTGGACAGTTCGGTGTAGCGGCTTTTACTTTACAGTTGTTGTTTTCCCTTTCGAGTTGAAATATACATCATTGATGTGATGGATTATTTTTTAGCATTTTTATCCTCTCAAACTTGTCCACTATTAGGTCTAAAACCTTCACTGGAAAAAATATATTAATATAAATAGAATTATCTTGATTTTGTGTGACCTTTTTCAAAGATCTTATTGTAAGTTGATCAAGATATGTTTCAAAGCTTTTATTTCCATTTAAAATATTCTATTTAGAGCCATGAATCTTAGTAAATGTTTGTGTGGAAACAATATTCTTTCTAGTTACTTCGGAATTTCCATCATGTATGGATTCTAGATCTCCTAATCTTACCTCATACTCAAGGAACATAATGCCGAGGGAATTCTTCTCATCCTCAACTAATCTCAAAATTTTATCATAGTCCTTGTTTATATTCTTGATTTATTATTCATTCATTTTTATTTATTCTTATAAAAACTTATCATGCTATTTTGTTATTTTGGTTTTTTATCCTCCATATGATAATCCTCGATATTCATGGATGTGTTGTCCCATTTTGATAATGCATAGATGAATTCTTTAAGAAATATTTCTATCACTACTTCTTAAAAAACCTGGCTTTATAATTTTCACTTCATCTAGGGGAAATATATCATTGTAAAGTTTTATTTATTATTACTTTGTTTCTGAATTGTCTGTGAGAGAAATACACATTTAAAACTTATTAATGAGTGAATTATCCATTTATTTAACTTCTTATTCTAGATTTTATTCTTCCTCAAGAAGTTCCCTGATAAAACCATGTATACATATTTGTTGTTCAATAGGAATTTTTTAAGTACCCATAAACATGAAAATAAAATTCTTCAACTTTTTAGATAGATTCGTCCTCCTCACGGTCACTATAACTTGATCTAGTTTCATCAAAATGATAAATTTCCACAGATTTGATAGATAAACACTTACCAATTTGATTATCGGTAATTAGTTGTTGATAATTCTTATTATTTGACATATTTTATGCCTATTTACGTATTTTCTTCTTGTTTTTTAGGGTTTTAACCCATACCTCCACATTGGAGTTAACATGAGAGAATCCATTTTTTTACTTTTGATGCACCAATATATTTTACTCAAATTTTTCACCTCATTAAAATATGATGAAAAAAACATAGTAAAAATAGTCTATTAATTAAGAGTCAACATGGATTAGGTTTAATACCACTTAATGTACCTACTGGATATTGAAGAGACACTTAGAGAGGGGGGGGGGGGGGGTGGTGAATCTGCATATGCAACTTTTATCGATTTTAATATTTCTATTTTTTATACCCATATTCATAATGGAAATTATTTATAGGTTAATAGATATGGATATTTTGATTTTAAATCAACCCTTAGCTCGATATAAAATTTATAAATAGAAAATAATAATAGTACACTAGATTTTTAAAATGTATGACTTCAATGAGGAAACCCTCTCTTTATCGTGTTTGAATCTATAAATAGAAAGATTATCATTGTTATATTGTGTTGATTAAAAGTTTCTAAACAAGAAGAAAAGAATGGTTGGACAATTATCATCCACATTTCCAAAGGCAGGTACCACCAAATTTATTAAAATTTATAATAGATGAATGTGAATGGTTTTTTATATTGTATCCCATAATATTAAACCTATCACTGATATGGTCTCCCATTAGTGTTTACTACCTCACATGGTGGTTGAATAACTCCTTTCATGGACCGTTGAGTGGGTCTTCAACTCAACCTACATAGGAAGATATATCATGATTAAATTTTATGATATATTTGTATCTTAGGCCTTCTTATCCTTTTTCCTTAATATATAGGATGTTACTTGATGTCATAAGGTTCTTCTCCTTTGATACTTAGATGATTTTCTAACCACAACAGTATATGGTTGTTTTTATTCCTCAACTTAATGCATTTTATTAGATTAATATAAGTATCAAAGGTCTCTCTCTGTTCACTTTACTTCATATTATCCACTTTATCTTATATATTCATAGAAAATCCCACAAATACTATTTTCATATCAAATTTTGGAATTTTATTTGTCTTCAATGTGATATATTTTATTCAATTTGGTATATTTTTCTAGTTTGAACTCTCATTAAAAATATTCAAAAATCATGTTTGATATTTTTCATTCAAATCAACCTTAATAAATAGGGTCGGTTCATATTTTAAATATCTATTAAATACCCCCATTTAATTATTTTTAAATCTTTCAGAACTTTTCGATGGACCTATTCATCATGATTTTCACTGTGGATAGAGGCATGTAACTCCTCTCATCATTATTTCTTGCGTCATGACCCCCTTTATTAATCATAATGTTTGAATCCATTACAATAATTCAAAATCATGATCTAATTTATTATTCTTTTTATAATATTTCATTCTATCCTTATTCATTTTATAGGATTCTTATGGATTTCACCCTATGATTCTGATCCTCTGGATGTTTCACCACGGAAGGAACATTATGAATTTTCCTTTAACATTATATTGAAAAATACCTTATGAGACTCAATAAACATATGAATTCAAATGAAAATTTTGATTATTCCCACAAACCTTATAATGATTAGAACCTTATTATGTTCTATAAAAACCATAAGAATTTTCTCTATCCTTTGGAAACAACCATAAAATTTTGTAGGAATCTTTTGAAGTTTATATAGTGTAACATTTTGAACATCTACAAAACCATACCAGTTAATTGACTAAACCTTAAAATATTGCCTCAGAACTTTATTTTGTGATATGGTATAACTTTATGAAGTATTTTAACCATAATAATACACTTATGTTTTATTTTTTTAAATATTATCTTCAACACTATATTTTGGATTTAATCCTCTTTAATATATACCATCTGAGGGACTTCTTCAACTCCACAAATCGACTCATAATCATTATCTAAAACATCTTTTTCACTAGTTTACAAACAATTTATTTTCCAATAATATTTTTTATGGTTTCCCAAAACTATAATGCACCATATAAAATCTCTTGCATCAATTATGATTACTTATATTCTCTTCATTTCCCATATAATTCCATCCAAAAACTCAACTCATAAAATCATTCATTCAAGGGTTACTCCACATTGTTTTCTATATCCCTCATCCTAGATAATGCTTGAATGGTTTTATCAATATTAAAACTAATTTTATTTGTTAATATTAACTATTTAATATTTTTAATATCTGGATTCTTCCAAAACATCTTTCAAACTATTGTAGAAACTATTTTACTCAACATTTTTCTTTAACATAAAGAACAACTAAACAATAATCAAATATGAGGGATGTTATCCAAAATCTTATCCATCTAGTTTTTCTTAGTTGAAAAATCAATCATCTTTTTCTACTTAGCATAGGTACTAGATTCAAAATCTTTTCATTAATAATTTAACAAACATCAGAAAATTTATTATAATGACAATATTCTTTATTGACAGCAAATACAACCCATGATTTCTTAAACTCTTCAATAGACTACTTAGATATTGGAAAGATGAATTTTGCTCTGATTATCTTAATTATATACATTTTATGATATATTTATGATTTTTGGTTTTGGTTTGACCTATAAAGAATATTGGTACTGAAGATATTGACTTTCATATTTCCCACCATATTTTTGGTCAAATTTTTCGCTTAAGATATGCCTCTTCTAGTTATATTATTAGAAATGAAGCTTAAAAATTATTGAAAAATATTTTCAAAACCACAAAATTATTTTATTTGGATTCATATAAAAACCATTTTTCATTAGATTTATGGGTTTTCTTTGAAATACATATCACCTAACACTACACATGTGTTTATCTTTCTTACTCTTAATCGAGAGGTGGTGGTTCTCTGTAAGTTGGATAGAATGATGGTGTTTCATGAACTAGTTTAAGATTTTAGATAAACTTGGATATGGTATTATTGGATGGTGATCCATTATGGTCTTGGATTTATTTTTTATTCTTGTGTTGTATGATTTCTATTGGGTCTTTAACACAACTTGTTATAGTTATTCAATAAAAATGAGGATAAAATTAAGATATATATATATTAGTAATATCTAGGAAGAATATTAAAATAAAACAAAACTCTCTCTCTAACACTCTCTTTTTAATGATGGAATCAGGATGATATACTCTCTCAACTACATCTCTCACACAAATCTTGTTTACACCTTCTCCCATATCTTGGATCTCTCTCACAGCTCCACACGAGTTTCTTTCATTATACTTTGTTACCATTTCTACAAACACACACATAGAGACACATATAGTGTATATATACTATAACTCATATTTAATAGATCCTTAAATACTACAAAAAATAGATTAAGTGAAGATTTATAATTAATCTGTATGGATGAAACCAAACAACCAACTATCGAGGGTGGATGATTTTCAAAGGAGAAAAAGTATCTCAATAGTGTTAAATATAAATGAGTTCAATAATTATATTTTAAACAAAAAGGAAAAGTTAAGGTAGAAGTGAGAAATGGATAATACATGAGAAAATTAATCATGAAAATATAATGTAAATTAGTAAAGAGCACAAAGATATAACATGATTTCTTCCATAATAAACCTACATTCATGGAAAAAAATCACCCTCCACAGTATTTTTTTATGAAAACAAAACATGCCGGCTTATAAATAAAAAATAGAGAAGATAATGACTAGAGAATATATCCATTAATGAATACCTTATCACTCTAAGAACCCATAGCTAAATAAAGCTCAAGATTATAAAATTATACGATAGATTAAATGTACTCATACACAATACCCTAGGGAACTAGATAGAACAAAGTGAAATAAAAAAAATAAAAAAATGAAGAAAAACATTCTATGAAAACTCCACTCTGACTCCAAGAACTAAGAAGTGGAATTCAAAATGAATATAAAAAATGTCATTGTCGTTTTTTCCCTCTAAGATCACAAAAATTTAACTCTGTACCAAAAATTAAGTGATTAAATGATGTGTTTATATTTCATGAAAGAAACCTCATCATATGTCTCAAATCCCTCTCTGATTTCTCTCTTGGATTCACAATAATGGAAATTTTAAATGTTAAATGAAGTGATGAGCCCATCCTTGGGAACTAAAAAGGGAGTGGCCATTATGAAACCTCAACTAAAAGGATTTAGAAGGGACATGAGTGAAACCGAGATTACATAGAAAGTTCTCGAAGAAAACCATTGTAACTAATCTGGAGAAGCTAGTAAGAAAATGGATAGAATATAGACTGTTTCAAAACAAGAGTGAAAAAAAACATAAATGAAACATAAATGGTAATCCATGATTCATAAAATCCTCAATAACAATAGTGTGGATTGATACAACCAATTAATATGGTTTACTATATAGTCGTGAAAGAATGGGTTCTATGGGATCTATAGAAAGTGAATCCTCTTAACATCCCAGTAGATCAAACTTAACTCGGTTGTGACATTAGAATAATATATAATTAAAAAAACATCTCACATTAAAATAATTATGTAAGAATAACTAAACAAGTAAAAATGTAAGGCCACATAAAAACATACATGTGAGGTTAAACAACATTGAGTAGAGACCAAGTCATACAATATATATGAATATTATTAAATAATAGAAAAACCTAAAGTTAATCAACATGGGGATAAACGTGGAATCTACAAAAAAATTAAACAATTTAATATGAAACAAATCAAGCATTCTCAAAACAAATAAATTTACAGGTTATAAAATAAATTTTATACTAAAAAGGTAAATGTTCTTCCAATTTTATTATAACCTAGTACACTTTCTTAAGAAAAAGGTAATCCAACTAAAAAACCTAATTATGACACCAATGATCTCATTTTGATCTTTCACATAACATGTGTTTCATTGAAACATGTATTCCCATACTAATAAATCTAAATATCTCAGTTACTAAACACATGATCAAAAATATTTATCATGTTTCAAGAAATAACAATAACAAATGATTACCAATATATACCAATATCTAATATAATCAGTGGTTTATTGTGTGATTTTCCACTCAATAATGGCACCTATTTCATCCAAACACCCAAGTGACACTTGAAAAACATCCAACATATATAGAAGAATTCACTTATATAAAAAATAAAAAAATTTGAATCAAATCACATATATATGAAATATCAAATGTAATAAATACAATAAATAGAAATGTTTATAAATCAAATTGGAAATATAATTGGAGGAAAACCCTCCACCTAGACATACATAGTCCTAGAAACCTATCCCCCTTGCACACCCTCCATTTCAATAACTTGGAACTTGTAAATCACATGAAAATACAGTCCTAGGGGTTTATAAATGAGACAACCAATAGATACACCATAACTCTACAACAAGGAGACTAAATAGATCCAAAGGACATCTGAACTATCTAGATAGGGTTTTCCAAATTTTATTGATTTTCACCATCCTTAAGTATAATATTGGGACAATACCTTTTAGTTTTCTAGTATTTCTACCATGATGACACCAAAAATACTTAAATTGGTTTCCTTTTTTTCCTTTCCACTTTTTTTTGGTTGACCCCTAACACTCAACCACTCAAACAAAAACACCCCTACTAGAATTCACCTACATTTTATTAGTCTGAATGTCCCTAGAAAGAATAAAAAACAACACTTTATCTTGGGAAATCCAATCCTTAGAGTATATCATATAATCCTTGACATGATTGAATTAGTTATCTAAGTAATTTAAAAATGTAATGGCTTGAATCTAATCACATTTCTGCATATCAATATTTTCCAAGATTAAAATCACCTTATTAAAATATTTTAAATTAATCTGAATAGACACATAAGGAACCATTTTAAATTTATAATGATTAATTTTATTTTAAAATATACCAAGAAGATATTTAGTCAAATATAGATGTTAAAGTTTCAACTAGTTAACACAGTAGTGTTTTTATAAATAAATTTACCCAAAACCTTGTCTATTTGGGTTTAAAACAATAATCATATTTCATAAGAACATAATGGAAAATATAAAAATATGATTCCACATTCTACCATTAAAAGGACCTGGTGGTGATCTTATTCTTTAAAAAATTTATCTTTAATTACCTTATAGACTAGAAGAGAACACATCTTAACACTCTCAAAATTAAAACCATTCTATTTGTAAAACTCATATACATAAAAGCTTAAAAAATATGTTATTAAACAAAAATAAAAGATATAATAAAAATTTATAGGGGAGGAAGACCATCAATGATTAAATTCTCTCATAATACAAGTGATTATAATTTAGTTTAAAATTGATATTTTAAATGAAAAATAAAAATAAAGGAAAAAGAGATGACCGATAAAGATAAGAGAAAAAATAAGGCAAATAGAAAATAAATTCATAAAGGGAATAATTTTATAATGTACTTTGGTCAATGTTGGACTTACATACATTGAAAGAACACCAACCTATATAGTATTTATTATGAAAATAAAAACATGCAAGATTATAAATAGAATAAAAATGAGATAGTAGCCAAGGAATCTATCCAAGAATAAGGTCATTGTCACTCTAAGAACTCATAAATATATTAAATTTGAGGATGATAACATAATCCAATAGATGGGATATAATCATTCACATGACCCTAGGGAACTATATAAAAATAAAAAGGAAAAAATATAATAAGAACATGCTTAAAAAACACTAGAAGCCAACTTTGAACTTGGAAGTGGGATTAAGAATGAGCAACATAATTATCATTATCATTGTTTCCATCTGAGTTTCCAATAATAAAACTCTATATCTATATTTAATTGACCAAAAAACATACTAATTTTGTAGGTGATTAATATTATTCTCTATCATAAATACATATATGATTTATCTCCCATATTCATGAGAAAAAAGTTATAAATTCTAAGTGAATAAATGAAACCAATCATTGGATGTCAAAAGGGATAGTATATCCTGATTCCCAAACTAAAGGGATGGGGAATTGATATGAGTGTGGTGGAGCTTCCATTAAAGGTTCTATAAGTCATCCATTGTAACTAACATAAATTAGTTTGCAAGGACCAAGTGTAGGGATCCAATGGGTACTGTGGATAGAATGTGAATCATTCCAAAATAAGATAGTAAACATAAAAATACATGAAACATAAGTAAAAAGCCCCAAATATATCAAATTGTGGATGAAACTCTTAATCAGGTGATAAATTAGTGAATTATATTCCATTGTTGGAAACAATTATAGTGGGAAACTTATTCCTTGGTTGGCAGGCATTGTAGTGGATGTCAAATAGGGAGTAGTGGAAGCATTCAAGGGTTAATGAATTCCTTGAATCAACCCTTGAAATCATCTAATATATTCTTTATAAAATGGGATCAAATTACATGAATTTTATGTATAAGAGTGATCCCCTAATGTTTCATCCAAATAGAAATAATAGATGTCCATACCCTTTCTCCCACGGATGTATGAAATAATTATGAACCACATAAATCCTTTGAATCCATCCATTTTCCTCTCTATTTGTGTTTATTTCATCACATAGAACATCCACTTCCACCACCCCCAAAATTTATATCAAATCCATTAGGATCAAAATGATAATGGTATAGAGAGGTTTTCTAATGACCAAAAAATTTATGGTGGTTGGAATTAATTTTTGAATCCAGATTCATAAAGTTCTCATTGAGATAATTCCAATTCCACAAATAGAATAAAATTAGAGATAATGTTAATTATGTAGAGGTGGAAAATCCTTCAGTTGATTATATAGTGCTACTATACAACATTGACTAATTAGAGTCCATTTTATGCAATCTAGGAGTTTTTTATAACTATTTTGGAAATTTTAGACGCATCTGTATTGTTAGACTTTTAATATTCTCACTAAATCATTGCGGGGAAATACCAGTGACATAATTAAACTCACCAATATTAATTATGATCTATGGAAACCCAAAATAGAAGATCATTTTTATATTAAATATTTATGGAAACTAATATAAAAGATCACTAAGCCCATTGAAATGAAAGTGGAGGAATCTTCAACAAGTGGTCAATCCTATGAGAATACATCGACCAATACCTCTTCAGTTTATTTTGAATGGATTTTTCTCAATAAAAAATTTCATTGAACAAATTGGTTAGTGTGTCTAGAAGAATATGATTCATAATTTCCAAAAAAAAACAGGATGCTTTTTTTCTCATGAAAAAATTGGAGAAGATGTATGTAAGGACAACCACATAGAATACATAAAACCTGATATGATGACCTGTAAAATTGAAGTACAAGGATAGAAACTACATATCAAGATACATGAGTGAATTCTAGTTTATTGTTGATCGATTTAATTCCATGAAAATTGTGATTGATTATGAGTTAAATTAAGATAACATTATTGGTCACAAAGAAGGTCATGTCAATTGTGAATTCCAAGTCTTTACATGAGTGATTGATTCAAGAACCTTCTACCATGTCATCGATAGAAGATATTTCCTATCATCTTACACTTTAGGGAGTTTTATACACTTTAAGATAGGAAATGATAGTGCATACACAATACATGGTATTGGTAATATTTGTTGGAGACTAATATTAGATGTAGGTTACTGTTGAAGGATGTGTGCCATGTTTTTGATATTCACCACAATCTAATATCTACTGAAATTTTTGATGATAACAGATTCATAAACTCCTTTAGTGGTAGGAAATGGAAGCTTACCAAATGTAACATGGTAATTTCTAAATTCAAGAAATATACTTATCTTTATCTCAAAAATTCTATACCTTATGGAGGTGAAGTCAATGTATCCATAAAATATGTTCTTATAGAATCATGTCACAGATAGCTTAGTCACATGAGTTAGAGAGGAATGAAAGTGATCATTAGGAAGGATCTCTAATAGGAATAAAAATGAACACATTTGGATACATGATTTGATCACATCCTGGGAAAACGACACATAATATCAATTCATGGTTATTTATCATCTATAAAAAAAATAATGTTTTAGATTTGGTTCACATTGATGGCTTCATGGTGAGTACTAAGTCTATGTGAGGTGAAATTTATTTTTTCACATTCATATATGATCATTCTAAAAAATTATGGACCTTTTATTTGAAAACTGAAGACCATGTGGTGAATTTTTTCAAGAAGTTCCATGTGAATGTGGAAAGAGAAATAGGTAGATAGTTAAAGTGTGTATGATTAGATAATGGATGAGAGTACCGTGATCTATTTGAGGAGTACTATAGTAGTTTTGAAATTAGGATGGAAAAATCAACATTAAATTTTCCTTCACATAATAATGTTGGTGGGAGGATGGGTATAACAATTTTAGAGAGAGTCACATGTATGGACCACACCGCAAAGCTTCCAAATACCTTTTTGTGGGAGGTAGTAAGGACAAAATTTGATCTTATAAACCTTTATCTATCAGTTCCACTAAACTACGATCTTCTAAAATGGGGTTGGATTGGTGAAGATGTTTTATACAAACAATTGAGAAAATTTGGATCCAGGGAATTTTTTGACATTGTAAAAGATAAGCAGGCGAAGATTGATGGAAAAAGAAAAAAGCTGCCTTTTTGGGATATGTTCAAGATGAGTTTGGATAAAAAATTTGGGATCCTATCAATAATAGGGTTATATAAGAATATATGTGGTATTTATTCAGTAATAAAAGATTAAATATTCCAAGAATTAAGAAAATATAGGGAAACTAGACATAATGACTATGTTATTATATGTTGATCTTGATAAGAAGATTTACTTGGATAAACCAGAGGGATTTTAGGATAAAGTAAATGACAAACTGGTATGTAAAATTAGGAAATGTTTATATGGTTTTAAATATGAATCGAGGAAATGTTATAAGAAATTTGACTCATTCATGGGGAAAAAATGAGTATAGGGGGAAAATTGATGAACATTGAATTTTCATCAAACCATTTTTTGATGGTGATTTCATTATCTTTTTACTTTATGTTTATGGTATATTGATTATTGGATTAGATATCAACAAGATTTATAGGTTGAAGACGGATTTTAATAATTCATTGAAAGTAAAGGATATAGAAGATACTACATAGATTATTGGTATGATGATTACTTGTAAAATGGGGAATCAGAAGATTTAGATATGTTAGGAATGATACATTGAAAAGTTTCTTGAGAGGTTAAACATGAGAAATTATAAACCTATTAGAACACCACCTTAAATTCATTTCAGGATCATGAAAAGTTAGAGACTATCAACTGAGGTTGAGAAAGAAAAGATAAAAAAATTTGGTAACCAAATATCTGTTGGTAGTCTTCTGTATGTTATAGTGTGCCCAGACCAAACAATTCTCATGATGTTGGAATTGTGAGTAGATTATTATGAAATCTAAAAAATTAGAATTTGAAATCAATCAAATGGATATTGTGGTACATATATCCGTTGTTTATGTTTTGTAAATTGAAATCCTATATTGGTAGGATACTCATATACTTATATGGATGGAGATGTTGACATGATGAAATCGATATCTAGGTTCATGATGTCATTTTTAGGGGGAGCAGTCTCAATGAAATCATGACTATTGAAGTGTGTTTCTTTGTATACCAAAAAAGAAAAGTATATCATTTTCACTAATGGATTCACAAAGATTCCATTGATGAGGAAGTTTCCATAGGATATGGGACATAATTAGATGAATTACATTCTCTATTATGATAGTTAGAGAACTATTAATCTTAGTAAGAATGTGAAATTTCATTCTAGGTCTAAACAAATTAACGTGTGATATCACTAAATTTGTAATGTAATGGATGAAATATTGTTTAATGTTGAGAAAATACACACCAATGATAATAGGGCATGCATTATGATGATATTTTTACCAAAATAGAAGATAGAAGACTGCAAGGTGACTGAAGGTCGAGCTTCTACCCCAAATCGGTCACGATAGATGGATTTTTGGGGGAAAATTTTAATTATAGGAGAAACTAGTAGAGGTTATTAATTTTTTTCAAACAATTGTAGTAGGAAAATTATTACCTTATTATCTACCAAAGTAGTGGATGCATAGGAGGCAATGGTGCTTGAGTTAAAGGGATGTTGAACAACTTGAACTTACCCTTAACATTATTGAATCTTTTGTCTATAAAACAAGATTAAATCCCATGAACTAAAACTATAATTTGGATCCTCTAATGTTTCATCTAGAGAGAAATAATATAATTCTAGCCCCATTTCTCACATGTACATAGGAAACCTTACTGAACCATGTAAATAATTCTCATTTATCCATTTTACGTCTCTATTTGTGTTTATTTTGTTGCATATAACTTCCTCTTCCCAAACAAGAATCCACCCCATCAATGATGTGGATTGAGGCGACCAATACTTAGGATTAAATATCTAGATATAGAATAATGGATCCCACATGAGCTACCAAATGTGAACCTATATGCTACCCATCTACATTAGAATAATTCTGAATGCAATTTCAGAATATGATGCAAAGAAAAATAGCACACATCACATTAATCATGTAAGAATGTATGGATAAACAAAAAACTCATGTAAGGTTAAATTGATACCCACATGTTAGATTAAAAATAAATGAGAGGTGATCAAACTAGCCAATATATATGAATATTAATTAATAATATAAATAAACCGAAACACTTGAAACCTAGGGATAAACTTGTAATATATAACTGAAAATTAAACAATTTTATTTTTAACAAATCAAGCATGATAAAAAACAACACAAAAAAGGTTCCATAATTTCACACACCATGATATACTAATCACTTCCAAAGTTACTACCTTTGTTACTAAGTGATGGTAATTATTCTAGGAAATTTTAGAAAGGATTGTACCACTTTACATTCTTGATAATCTAAAGCCTATGTATTTTCTTATGATTCCCAGTATAATATCTAATTGAATTGAAATTACACCATCTGAACATTTTTAGTGTGTGCATCCCATGGTTAATCATATAAAAAATTTATGAAATAAAATTCACTTTTTTTATAGGAAAAAACGAAATTAATATAAATTAAAGTGCATATGTAGTGCATTTTCTCCACCTTGACTAGATATGAAGTAACAACTCTAAAAATATATAAAAACAACACCGGCTTACCTATGGATAATTAATTTATGGGTTGTAACATCCCATTACCATTTTGATCGGTATGTCATAAACCTTGTCTTAGTTTTCTTTTTCATTGATGAAGCAGGGTGGATTTCTGAATGGATGGATACCTATAATGGTGAAGTTATATATTTTTTGTATTCTCACCTTCAAATAGACTTTTCATCTACAATGATAGAGGATTACATGCCTTGTAATAGGATTACAAGTTGTGTAATGGTCCCACTGAAATTCATGAATGAATTCATGTTGTGATAGGTACACATACTGATTATCCATTTCACATCATAAAGGATTTAAATATTGGTTTTTATTTCAGAGCATCGATATTTAATTCAAGATGATGTTTGTTTTCCACTACAAAAATCAAAGGGGTTCAAAATGTGTATTGGGATTACACGCTGTGTAATACCCCGACTTCATTTTTTAAATAAGAAGTGTGATTGGTTATTTCTTTTCCCTCTGCTCCAGACTTAAATTCCTCAACATAAGTCATTTTCGAGGCAATATCGAATCTATCTAACCCTTTCGGATCTGTTCCTTTGGTGTTCAATTGTTTTTTCACTTTCGGTGTGATTCCTGGGTAAATTGTTTCTCCTATTCTTCAAGTTTCTCTCTTTATACTCTCTTGGGTTTTTAATGTATCATCATGGAATTGATGGATCTATGCCTTTTAGTGTTGGATATTTATTCTAGGATGAGTTTCAAGGTCTTCTACACCTTCATTCTCATTGACGGGTTCCATTGCGAGTGTTGAGTTTCGGGAAGTGGTAGGTGGTTCCATCCCAAATTACCAAATTAATTGACCTAGTATTGCTCAACTTATTTAAATTGATGATTTAAATTCAATTTCTCAAACTTTCTTTAAATTTATTTGATAAAACCCAATTATTGTGAATTGGGATATTTGAAATGGTTTTGGCATTAGAATTTGGAAAACCCAAAATTCTAATGAATTGGGGTGTGTTTTCTAGAAATTGGTTAATTTAAATTGTTGGATTTAAATTATGGATTTGATGGAAATGATTTAAATTAAATTATATAATTTAATTATGGAAATTAATTATGAAAATGATGGAATTTGTTTTGAATGAATTTCAAACTTTTGAAAATGGAATAAAATGATTTGATAGAAATCCAATGGTTTTATCTTGTGAAAAGGGCACGTTTTTTTATTAAAACCTGTTTTGGTTTTAAATTGAAAGAAATTGGATTTTTTAAAATAGAAGAGTGGGATTTAATTACATTTTAAGAAGTATTAAAATAAATTTCCCATAGTGTAAGAGTGCATGCAAGACTTAGGTAGTTGGTGAGTTATTTGGATACACTCTATGCTATATCAACATTTTAAAATATACCTAAGGTGCGTCACATCCCCAATGGGAGGGTGAAGAGTCACTTTTGGCTAGTGTTAGGGGATGTGAGTATACTCATTTTTTCGAGATCACTTAGAGGTTATGGAATTTTATAGATGGTTAATACTATTGTACGTTTTGGAATATGACCACATTGCTTTCTTGTTTACTTATATATGAGATATAAATGTATACCAATTTTGTAAAACTACATTACATGCCTTTTATATATTTGAATAAACTTTTTTATGTAACTTTTTTATTTAAGATATTGTTTTAGAAAAATTTCTTTTTTTGTAATGTAAATCCTATGCCTTAAAATTCTTTTCCATAATTTTAAAACATTATAGCATATTTTGTTTAAATATGATTTTTAAATTTCCAAACCTATTAATATTGAAAATTAAAATCATTTATTCTGATAATATGTATTTAGAATCTGTTATGGAAGCTTTTGTAGTATCCTACTGTGATTCGGCTCACAGCCTACTTTTTCCTTTCAGTGTTTGTAGACTTTCTCCTTCTATATTTGAGCAGAGGGAATAAATATCTTGTAGGTGGTTCCAGCTGTTGAGATTTGGACTTGGTGAGTTGTGTCCTTAGGAACCATGGGGCTATTTTACTTGTTTTTAGTATTTGGGTTGTAGTACATTGGGATTTTTATGCCTCCTTGTATTCCGGTACTTTACTCCTAGTGGATCTTCCTTGTTATGCATATTGTCCTATTTCTTTTACTTATGCTATGTTTTGTGGAATATTTATTCTGACTTTCATGTTGTATGATGCTAGGTTCTAGTCGCCAACACGTGGGGATCCGGAATTCCCCTCCCGATATATCTGGCCTATCTCGGTTATCAGTTTACTGTGGTACCCGAGATAGTTCCTAAAAAAGTGGTATAAAAGGATGATGTTTATCTTTTGTCATGAAGTTAGTATGCATTTTTGAAATTTTGTCGGGACTTGGGAGGTAGTTACGATTGAGTTTCTAGCCAGCTCTCACCACAATGAACTGTATGTCTCCAGGGGTGGTTAGGGATAGATGTATTATGGATTAGTTCTTTTATTTTTCCTATTTCTATTTGGATAGAGTGAAATCCAAATCCTAGTTGTTCCATATGTTGGGAATAATTTCCTTTTTTGCTCTATTTGAGTATTAATATGATGTATTCCTTCTATATACTAATGTTGAGTAGCATCATACCTCTAAGAAGATATGAAAATTAGATCCATAAGGAATTTATGTCTACCCATAGTGATCTAATCCTCTAGCGAACCCAAATCTATTTGAGGTGACTGTGTTCACTATTCATGCTCTCGGATAAGCACCACCTCAGATACCCATTTAGGGTCCAGTTGTGAATCCTCAGGGGTATGTTCTTCTAAATCATTCCCAAGAGTTCCTTCACTAGAATCCACCAGTTTTCAAAGGCTCCGCTAACCCTCAAAATGATGTGGAATGGTTGAGCAAGATAGAATGTTTATTTGAGTTCTTGGAAACACCAGACATGATCAAAGTAAAGTGTGTAATCTTCATGCAGGAAGGACCAAGAAGAAGATGGTGGGACATGATGGTGATAGTAGGGAAGTATGAGGGATTAGAGTGGAAGGACATAAAGGTTATTTTCACTAACCAGTTCTATCTAGAGTCAAATTTTGTTGGCTAAGGCTGTAGAGTTTCTCAAGCTTGAGCAGGATAACATAATCATGACTTAGTATTCAAATCGATTTGCTGAGCATGTGTAGTTTTCTCCTACGATTTTATCTAATAAAAGGATGAATGATCGATGCTTAAAGTTTTTACTTCGATATGAAATTCATTCTCAGGTTTTCTTTCTAAAATCTACCCACTTATGATGATGTGATGGATAGGGTGATGATGGTTGAAATGGACCTAGCTAGAAATTCCGGGTTGACAGGAGTTCCTTTTTCCCCAAGTGGTAGCATTAGTTCCTTCAAAGGAAAAATGAATCATGATGATTCTCACTTCAGTTCTTGATGAGAGAGTCATTACAGTCCTCCTACAGTTCTTGGATGAATTTCTTTAAGTTTTTATTCATGTGGAAATCCAAGAAATTCTAATAGGGTTTTCACTGAGGCACCCAAGAACTGTAGCTCTTGCGGACATTCTGGGCACTTACAGAAATTTTTACATCATTTATCTACTCTGCGTAGTGTAAAAGGATCATCATCTCTTCCTAAAACTATATGTAAACCAGATGCTTCCTGTACAAAAGGTTTCTAGCCACAAACATACCGTACGAAGCTTCTTTACCGAGTGAATGATTCTCTAGAGGAAGAAAACATGGGTCCAATGACCGTGAGAGGTGCCATTAAAATAACATCGTCATTAGTGACTTGTCTTTTTGATATTGGTTCATCTAAATCCTTTATTTTAACATGTATTGTTAATCCAATTAATCTTCCTATGGAGTAACTATCTTGTGCAAAGGATATTACTACACTCCTCGGTATGAAAAGAGAGTGGGGTCTTCATAGTCCTACTTGTGTCTTCCCTATTTCAGATATCAATCTTTCTTGGAGTTTTCTAGTTCTTGATATGAAATATTTTGACATTATATTCGGGATGGATTGGCTCATTTCCAATAAATCCTCGATTGATTGTTTTCTTTTATAGGTTTACTTTACTACACTCAGTGGTGTATCACTTTTTTTTCAAAGAGATTGGGACCTGGGGTTAAGCAGAGCTAGGCCTTCTTATCTATATTTTTTGAAAGTAATATCAATGTATGATTTTGATCTAGAGTTGGAATCATTAAGAAATTATGTCCCTCTAGTCATTGTTGAGTTTACTAACGTGTTTCCTTCAAATTTCTCTCATCAACCATTGGAGAGAGTTGTTGATTTTTATATTGACTTAATTCCTTGTACTCAACCACTCTATATTCCCTCTTATTGCATGGCACTAGCTGAACTGAAAGAGATGATGACCCAGTTGGACGATCTTCTAGATAAAGGATTTATACACCCGAGTGATTCAACTTTGGTGGGCCCAGTTCTCCTCACTTATGTGTTGATTACTGAAAGATCGATCAAGTCCTGGTAAAGAAAAGGTATCTAGTTCCATGGATTGATGATCTGTTTAATCAGTCGAAAGGTGTGAAGTGGTTTTCAAAGATCGATCTTCGATCTGGCCACCATCAGTTAAGGATAATGAAATATGACATTCTAAAAACCACCTTTTGGAGTAGGTATGACCATTATGAGTAATGTTTTATGCATGTTTCTCTGAAAAATTATCTTACAATTTTCATTTCTTTGATGAACAAGATCTTCCATGAGTATCTAGAAAATTTTGTAGTGGACTTTGTGGATGACATCTTTGTTTACTCTAAATTTTAGTAGGAACATGTGCATCATTTTAGAGAAGTCTTGATTCTGCTGAGAAGTCACCGAATATATGCCAAGCTTTTGAAGTGTGATTTCTAGATTCAGGAAGATAAATTCTTAGTACACGTGGGGTCTGAATTGGGTGTATCAATTGATCCTTAGAATGTAAAGGTTGTTATGTTGTGGGAGAGACCATAGAATGTCTTCAAGATCTCGATCTTATTGGGATTATCCAGATATTACTGTAGTTTTATAAAGGACTTCTCAAAGTTGGATTCTCTGCTGAATGATCTAACTTGGAAGGGGATAAAGTTTTCTTGGGATGATAAATGTTATAATTATTTTGTTAAGCTCAAATTTCATTTGAATACTACATCTGTGTTGACTCTTCTAGAGGCTGGGTAAGGCTATATAGTCTTTTGTGATGCATAAGGTTTAGGCTTGGGCTGTGTTCTTATTCAAGGAAACCATATATTTGCTTATGGATCTCATCAGCTTATGCCACATGACTAAAATTATCCTACCCACAATCTTGAACATGAAGCTGCGATGCATGCACATAAGAGTTGGCGACATTACCTTTATAGAAAAAGGTTTACCATGTATTTAGACAAAAAAATACCGAGTTACATCTTCTCTCAAAAGAATTTGAACATTCTACAGAAGAGGTGGGTGGAGTACCAGCTGTCATTCAACTTTGACATCACCTATACCCTGGGGAAAGGTAATTTCTTTGCAGATGTGTTAAAAAGGAAACTCCTAACCTAGGTAGTGGAAGAATATTTGGAAGAGTGGAATTTGATGGCTGTCTTTGCAAAGTTGCATATCAAAGTTTAAGAGGAAGGGGATAAAGTTTCTTTAGCTAGAATTCACTTGAAATCCTCTCTTCTCGAGGTGATTCTTCCATAAAAAATGGCTTAATTGTGAATTATATAGAATTAAGAACTCTCTTGATGGTGGGGAGACAATTTCCATTTGTTCATTCTCCAAAGTGGGTGTTCTATGATATTGAGATCGCTTCATTGTGCCTTTAATGAAAAGGATGACTTTGTTGGGGGATTGTCATAATTCCCAGTGGGAAGTGCACCCAAGAACCAAAAAAAAGTTCTATGATATACGATAGCAATTTTGGTGTCCAGGGGTGAGACGAGGCATTACGGATCTTGTTTCCCATTTCTACACATTCCAACAAGTGAAAGCTGAGTAGCAGAAACCTTCAGGTTTTCTTCAACCACTTCTAGTCCCTACTTGGAAGTGAGATGAGATATCTATGAATTTTTTGGTAGGCTTTCCACGTACCCAGATAAAAAATAATGAAATATGGGTTATGATCAACCGACTAACCAAGTTGGCTCACTTTATACCTATTCGCAACACTACCAAATTTGAGGCTTTGGGAAGTTTTTTTGTGAAAGAGATTGTTCGTTTGCCCGAAGTTCCATCTCTTATAGCCTCCAATCGGGATCCTCAGTTTACTTATCACTTTTAGAGAGGCCATTAGGAGTCACTGGGATATTAGGTTCATTTGAGAACATCCTACCATCCATTATTGAATGTCCAGACAGATAGAGCTATACATATTCATGAGGATATGCTTCGTTCTTGTGTTCTAGACTTCGGCAGGGCTTGGGATGATAACTTGGGGCTGATTGATTTCTCTCATAAGAATAGTTACCAGTATATGATCAGGATGGGTCCTTTTTAGGCCCTGTAGGGATGGCATTATAAATCTCTATTGTGCTTGTCGTAGGTTGTTGAATGATCCTTTGTTGGACCAAGCTTGGTTTATGAGATGGTAGCCAATATTTAGCTTATTTTTCAAACAATGTTGATAGCATAGAGCTGATATAAGTCTTATACTGATTGACATCGTAAACCATTGGAGTTTTTAGAGGGGGATTAGGTGTTCTTAAAGGTTTCAACCTGGTGGGGTCATCAATGACTTGGGGGGAAAGGGAAGCTTGATCCTCATTTTGTGGGACCTTTTCAGGTTATTCAGATTGTAGGGAATGTTTCTTACCATTTAGAACTTCCACCACAGATGATTTTGATACATAACGTATTCTATGTATATAATTTTATAAATTATCTCTCTGATCCATCTCACATTTGAGTCGGATTGATCTTGAGATTGAGCCTGATTTATTTTTGACTGAGCAACTAGTCATGGTTGTTGATTCTGAGACCAAAGTGCTTTGTGGGAGGTGATACCTTTAGTTCACATGATATAGAAGCATGGTTGTGATAATCACGAGATTTTGAAATGTGAGGTAATGATGATAGATAATTTGCCTCATCTTTTTGTCATCAAAGCTTATTCATAGGCTTTCTGTAGTCAAAAGGTTCTTATTATGGGAAGGTTATAACATCCCGTTACTATTTCGATAGGTACGCCTTAAACCTTGTCTTAGTTTTTCCTTTTATTTGACTGATTAGGGTGGAGTTTGGATTTGGAGGATACCTATAATGGTGAAGTGGGATATTTTTTGGACTCTAACCTTTAAATCAACTTTTCATATAGACTGGAAGAGGATTACTCTCCATGTAAGAGGATTACACGTCATGTAATGGCCCTGATGAAAGTTTTGAATAGATTCATGATGTGAGGGGTAAACACCGTGAGTATCCATTTCATATTGTGAAGGATTTAATGATCATTTTATTAATTCAATGCGTCAAGATTTAAGTCGAGGCGATGTATTTTTTGGAGGTTTTGAAAATTAAAGGGTTTACTATGTGTATTGGGATTACACGTCATGTAATACTCTGATTTCATTTTTTTAAATAGGTAGTGCATATGGTTATTTATATTACCATAGATCTAGATTCAACTTCCTCAACCTAATTCATTTCATAGGAAATATCAAATCTGTCAAACCCTTCTAGATCCATTACTTTGGCATTCAATCATTGTTTTGCTTTCAGTGGGATTCCTAGGTAAGTGTTTTCTCTCATTCTTCAAGTTTCTATCTTTCTCCTCTCCTGGCTTTTCAATGGATCATATTAGAATTTATGGATCTATGCCCTATGGTGGTGGATCTTTCTTCTTGGTTGATTTTCAAGGTCTTCTACACCTTTATTCTTGTTGATGGGTGTTGTTGCATGTGTTGATTTTTTGGAAGAGTTAGGTGGTTCCATCCTAAATTTAAAAATTGATTAACCTTGTTTTTCTTGAATTATTTCAATTTATAATTTAAATTCAATTGATAAATTTTGCTTTCAATTGATTTGATAAAACCCAATTCTAATAAATTGGGATATTTGAAATGGTTTTTGGCATGAAAATTTGGAAACCCCCCAATTCCATTTAATTTTGGTGTGTTTTATTGAAATTGTTTAATTTAAATTTTTTAATTTAAATTGTGGATTTTATGGAAGTTATTTCAATTAAAATTTTTAATTTAATTGTGGAAATTAATTTTAAAAAGGATTGAATTTGTTTTGAATAGATTTTAAACTTTTAAATATGGCTTAAAAATAATTTTATAGAAATCCAGTGGGTTTATATTATGTAAAGGGAATGTTTTTTTTATTATAACCGATTTTGGTTTTAAATGGAAAGAAATTGGAATTTTGAAATGGAAGAGTTGGATTTAATTGTATTATAAGTAGTCTTGAAATAAAATTCATGTCACATAAGAGTGAATGAATGACTTAGGTAATTGGTGAGTTATTTGGATATACTCTACACTTTTACAACATTCTGAATCATACCTATAGTGGGTAACATCCTAGATGGGAGCGTGAAAAGTCACCTCTCTACAGTGTTAGGGGGATGTGAGTATTCTAATTTGGATGAGATCATTTAGAGAGTGTGGAATCCTATAGCTGGTTAATACTATTGTACCGTTTGAAAAAATGACAATGTTTCTTGCTTATTAATTTATATATATGATATAAATGTATTCCAATGTTTTAAAATAGCTTTACATGCCTTTTATAGATTTACATAAACTATTTTATGTAACTATTTTGTTCAATCCATTTTTTAGAAATATTCCATCTCTTTTAATGTCGGTGCCTTAAAAAGTATTTTCCATCATTTTGAAATTGTATGGAATGTTTTTTTTAAATATTCTTTTTAAATTTCCTAACCTTTTTATTTTAAAAATTGAAAGATTTTATTTTGGTAATCTATATTTGGCATCTGTTATGGAATATTTGGTGGTATCCTACTATACTTAGGTACACACCCTACTTTTCCCTTTGGGTGCGTATAGTCTTTCTCTTACCAAGTTCAAGTAGAGGGAAGGAATATCTTAGAGGTGGTTCCAACTATTGAGCTTTGGACTTGGTGAGATGCGTCCTTATGAACCTTGGGACTATTTTCTATTTTCTTAGTACTTGGGTTGTTGTACTTGGTGATTTTTATACCTCCTTGCATTTCGGTAATTTACTCCTAGTGGAGCCACCTTGTTATGCATATTTTCTTGTTTCTTTTTCTTCCTATATGTCTTGTGGAAAATTGGTTCCTACTTGTATCTTGGATAATTCCATGTGCTAGTTTCAAACTTGTGGGGATTGGGAATTCCCCTCAGGCAATGTTAGGTCCAAGTAGGTTATCAGGTTACCAAGGTGCCCTGACAGTTTCGTGACAAGAGATATAATGATTTATATCCAGTTTGTGTTCAAATAATCTTCTGGATTAGTTTTTTCCACCACTTAAACTGAAATTGCAATATTACGGTGCATGTTGTATCCTTTTCCCCATCATTTACCTTAAAAATACACTAATAAAAATCTGTCTCCCCTTATCCTTAAAAATCCAAATTGTTGAAAATTAAATCCCCATTCATATTATCTCACAATAATACTATTATAATCCACATTAATTTAGTCAAAATAAAACATTATAATATAAAAATTAAAGAAAATAATCAGTTAATAGTTATATATTCCTAAAAAATATCTATAATTATAAATCTAAAATTGATTCTAACACAATATAAAAGATAAATTCTTAAAAAGATTTCAATAACATATATTCAACAATCAAGCACAAACAAATATATATTAATGAATAAGTTTAACATAAATTTTTAATATATTTTAACCCAATATATAATATAATTATAGTTAAAGTAAAATTTCATAACATGAATTATAATTATAATATATAACATATTGATAACATAATGTTGAGAAATGATAAAAACTTATTTATATAAAAACCCTTTTAAATATTTTTATTGTTTTTATACTATTTTTATTTTAATTTATTTTTATTGTTTTTTAAAATTTTATGACTTTTTATAAATTTTATAAATTTTTAACGAGAAAATAAATTTGAAACAAAATTTAAAATGTATTTTTAATTTTATTTACCTTTTTATACATTTGATAAAACATACAATTTAGTGAATTTTTTTATAAAAAATATTAAATGGGAGGGATTAGAACACTCAATGTTAGTTTTGATATATAAAAAAATTATATAAGGTTAAATTTGTATATAGAGTCAAGGAGGTAACTTGATCTTTAAAACCCAAGAACCATATGGAATCACCATAAAACGCCTTTCCAAATAACTAAATAAAAATTATATTTCATGAATTCTAAGGAATAGAAGGCTAATTTATTAAATTGAGAATTGTATAATGGAAACTGAATTGATGGAAAATAATCATGAACAGTGAATGAAAATGTTCTACTAAACTTTTATTGCACATAAATGATAATTTTCAAATTTAGTTTGGAAAAATGAGTCATATGTTTATTTATTTATCCATATAAGTTAAATTTATACTTAGCACACATTTTCAGTTGTTTAATACAAGGGGTGTGAGATAAAAATAATTTTTCAAATGAAGATTAATCAATTGAAGAAATTTTAAAATTAACAAATAATTCATAACCAAGCTTACCCCCTTTTTAAATTTCAAAAAAAATATATATTCATAGAAATATTTATTAAATATATCAAATAAAAATTCAAAATTCACTAAACTAGTTTGAATAATTTAATTTCCAAGTTTCAAAAATTACAAAATAGTTATAAAAAATAATTCAAGAATTTTATATTTTTTTAATATAATTTTACATAATATGGAAGTGAAAATCATGAATCAAGTCATTTTAATTTCAGTCACAAAAGATTTTTTTTAAATTTAAAATAATAAAACTCAAATTCATGCATAATAAATTGATTTTTTTTTCAAAATCCATATAATTACTATCAATCAAGAAATAATTTTTATCTAAATTAACATGACGTTTAATAATTGAAATCCTATTTTTGATTAATTTAATTTCATTCTCCAATTCAAAAAATTAGTCATATCAATGGGATTAGTTTGAAGTTTAATTTTATTAAAGGAAGTCAATTTAGTAGAAAAACCATTCCCTATATGTGAATTATAAATAATTTAATCAAATTTAGTATATTAAAACTCATTTATAGTTTGAAAAAATTGACTTTTACAATAAAACTAAATACATATTTTTTAAAGGTCTAGATTTTTTCTAAGATATTACATTATTATTCTAAGTTCCCTAGCGTTCAAGAGAGGTTTCATAAAATTTAGAAATTGTTTTTAAAATGATTTTGTAAATTAGAATTAGGTTTTAAAATGGTTAACAAATTATAGAAGTGATTTTAATGCCTTAATATTTATTTGGAATTTAAATTGTTAGTTTTGGAAGGGATAATAAAACCTTATATTAATTATTTATGAGTTTTCATAAATGGAAATTAAATATTTTTAAATTTATTATTATCCTTATGAGTGATTATTCTTTTTTGTAAGGGTAAATATTCTTTTTAAAAGGTTAAATAAGGGTAATGGTTTTCTCTATGAGTTGGGTAAGGGTATGGCTCATTTTCTATAAGCAGTGTGAGGGTATATGGGATTTTCAAATGCCTATATAAGGGTATGTTTTAATTTCCAATAGATATGTAACGGTGACTCCATTGCTATATAAAGGTATCCTTGACCTTTCCTTATGTATTTAAGGATAATATTTGACTTTCATAAGGGTAGTTGTGAGTTTCTTAAGGATACATAAAGAGAAAACAAGAACTATATAAAGGTAAACCCATGTTTTCCTTTATTACATAAGGGAATCAATATTCATATGTTTAAAAAGTTGGTATCCTTGTGCAATGTATATGAGTTGTGTGTAGGTATCAATTTTTTCATTGATTTTCATATTTCCTTCCCCTCTTCAATTTGTAACCGCGTGAACTGCTTGTCAAAGTTTTTAAAATCTTTAAATCATGGGTTTAATTGATTTTTTACTTATTTAAAATTATATCAATAATTAACAAAGTTTTTACTTATATCATAATCAAATATTATGCTAAATGTGAATTAATTGTTGAATAAATCGAAATATGATGGAATTTATGTAATATCCCTGGAGAGATATATGTGAATCTTAAAAGTTATTTTTCTTACCTCATATGAGCCTCTATTTATTTCACTTGAGTTTAGGTGACCCAAACCTAACCTTTTGAAATATGAAATTCTTTAAAAAATCATTTTTAATCCCTTTTTTATGTTCCCAACCTATGCATGTTTAGCCTCTCTTCTTTTTGATGCTATAGTTTGTGAATCTTCAATGTGGTTGGGGATTTGTGACTTCCCATTAATTTATATTATGAAATTATATAATTAATATACTTTACAATCCTATATTTAGATTATTGTGATTAAAATAATTAGATAAAAACATGTAAAATAATTGCATTATAAAATAATGTATGATAATCTTAAAATCACAAATGTTTAATTTGAAATGAATAC
The DNA here is from genome assembly GCA_963277665.1 of Viscum album. Taxonomy (NCBI): domain Eukaryota; kingdom Viridiplantae; phylum Streptophyta; class Magnoliopsida; order Santalales; family Viscaceae; genus Viscum; species Viscum album. The sequence goes on from OY728137.1 coordinate 239,705,531, forward strand.
AATAAAATATTGATAACATGTTATTATATTTTTATTATGAAAATATATAATTATCTTATATTGAAATTATCTAGATATATTAATTTTATAGAACTATATAATTTTTGTTCTATATAAATAAATATTTTGAAAATATTATAGCATGTTTTGGAATTTTACAATTGTTCTTTATAAAGGAATTACTAGCATACGTTATGTCATAACTTTATGATTTGTAATATTATTAGAAGAAGTAGAAATAATGAATTTCATGTTATAAAATAGTGATTATTTTTTTGGAAAATATCCAAGAAAGAGGAAGATGAAATTGAATGTCATTTTCTAATTAATATATGATAAAATAAAAATAATAGCATTCCATGATGTTAAACTGTTTCAATAATATTTATGGGAATTATTTTATAATTCTATATATTAGAAAATTGAAATGTAAATTATCACATGTTTTATTATTGTTATTATTTTTCTATAGAATATTATTGTATCCATATAACTTTATTCATTCTTACATATGATTATCTCTTGATTGTAATAAATTATTTAAATTGAAATATTATCACTTATGGGAATATTAATATTCTTATATGAAATATATGGGATGTGTGATCGCTTGGTTTTGAAATATATATTTTTTTCACTCTGATATTCACTAGATATCATGATATCTATTGAAATATTTGTTAATCATGGTTGATATGCATGGATTTTAGATAACAACATAAAGGTCGTAATGATTTATTTATAATAAAGGTGGCATATTGAAATAATTATCATCATGATTTTTGATATATGGAAGATTATCTTATGGAGTGATGCTAGATTTAATAAATAATATTCATCCTTTGGATTTTTTATAGCTAATGATTCCATGAATTATGATTTACTAATGGTTAAATTAAAATGGTTATGTGAATTTAACAATTTCTCAAATCATTTCTTTTTGAATGAGAAAGCACATCATTATTTGATAAAGTGAAGAATGCCTTGTTTTTTTCCATAGTTTCGTTGAAATTATATGTGGAATAATATATTACATATGTATTTATGATTTATGGATTTAAATCTGTGATATGTTTAATTGATAACCTCGTGTGGTTATAATATTTGATGATTAATGAGATAGATTGCCTGAGGATGTCATGATGGAATAAGGTGCAGATTATGTTGATGATGGTGGCATGGGGTGCCACATAAGTTGATGATATTATAATGTGATATTGTATGTGATATTATGTTTAATGGTGTGGAACACTAGGTTATCATGTTGAGTTTATTGTAGGGCTTCCTCATCAATAATAATATTTCATGTTTGATACATGCTTGATTGCCACTAGTCAATTTTTATTTATATAACGTGTTTCCAACTATGGTTTATAGTTTAATGTTATGAAATTTTGAGGGAATATTTTATGTGGTAGCATAGGAAGATCCATAGAGAACCTAGATATCTATGAATGATAATTAATTAAATAATGAATGAGGTTGGTTCATGGTTGTATTCTATGATGATGTGATATTTGAGAATATAAGAAAATAATTAATGGTGTTGTTGGAACATGGATTAGAATATTAAAATTTTAATATTGGAAATTATAATGGTAATAATTAATTAATGGTTTATTAATTAATTAAATAAAATTGAGATTTATTCATTTATACCTATTTGATATCTAGTATTTAGTAGTGGCTATCGAGTCTCTGAGAGATGATTGTTGCAGTTGAGTTTAATTATAGCTTATTGTACATAGTGTGAATGTGATCTATATATCATGTTGGTTTTGTGATTTCAGATGCTACGCTACCCTGGTTAGTTGGGATATTAACACCCAGTGGGCTTTGGTAGGGTGGTTTCCCCAATATTCAGGTTGTTGAGAAACTACTAGATAACTACCCCCTCTATCCCTATTCTCTTTTGCTAGTATAATTATGTGCTATCATGCATTGTGTTTATCTTTCCTGTATATGTGTATAGAGATATGTAATTTATAGTGTTTATTTCACACACACGTATTTATAGATATATTATCCTATGGATCATTATTGTAAATTTATATATGGACTATGGTTGTTTTGGTATAATACTTCGCATACGAGCTCTGGTGGCTCCCAATACTACTCAGTTACTATCTAGAGATGTAGCTTGGGATGGTGAGATGTTGTGATACATGAATTTCATGAGATGTGATAATTAGATGATGTGATGAACATGGGGCATGATATGTTACTATATCCCATGTATCTTTAGGCTATATTACTTTTGGAGAGAGATGACCTAGGACGTTTGACATTAGAGAAGAGCGGTGAACCATTAGGGAAGTGGTAACATGGTAACTTCATTGGATTTTGTGATTAAATATAATATTATTACTTGTATACAATAATTTACTAGTGAGTCTTTGTGGGGTGGAAAAAAAGAGTAAACCAGTATAGGTAACGATTTAGTTTCATTTTTTTATTTACTGGGCTATATTATTCATTTATTACATTTTTAATGAGATGTTTTGGGGAGGATATTACTAAATATGCATTTTATTATCACTCTATGTACATATAAAATGTGTCTCATGTTTTAAAGGATTGGTTAGTAATGGAGCTAGACATTACTAGTTTGAATATTTGTTCAAGAGATATTAGAGCATTGTGATAATTTATAAGGATCTATTTTAGTGTTTTGAGTTGTTTGAGTTGTATTTTATCACAATCATGTATTGAGAATTTTTAGTATTTTATTTTGATCATGATTTTTTTTCTATTATCATCTTATCTAATACATAAAAAATATTTTTGAAGGAAATACCCCCCATGTGTTTGATTATATACCCCATGTTCTTATCACCAACCCATGAAAAATTGGAGGTAAGCTTCAGACATCATTATCTCTCTTTCTACATTGCTAGCCCAGGAGGGGTGCCTTTGAAGGGAGGGGGTAATGGAAGAGTGGAATCCAAGGAGAAAATTGAGATATATGATGGAGTTTGGAGTTAGGCACTAATGAGGATGCATTTGTTGGTAGGTAAATAATATCAGTTGGGATTATTATACAATGTAAACAAGGGAGACATGCTAGGAAATAATGTTTTAGTTTCCCCGGTTATTCGATGTAAAATCCATCATGTTTATTGAATATTTTATGTTAATTGATGTTTCTTGGATGGTTGAAACCACGGAAAGGATCATAAATCATTCTTGTATGTGCATTTTATTGAATTAATTATATAATAGGAAAATGTTAAAAATTAAGTAGCTAATTAACCTTAAATAATATGGGTCTCAGTTTAAGAGTCCTTAATGTTTATTATTTTATAGGAATGTATCTAGGCCAACATACCCCTCAGGTTCATGTAATGATATTGAATAATATGTTTCAGTGAATTACCTTTGAGTGGGGGTTGAGGATAAAATTTCTCGGAGAAGTACACTCTAAGTTTTCTAGAATTATATTTTTCAAAGACCAAGAGAACCATTTTGGATTATGAGATAGAGGTTTGGTTGGAGGATGTGGTGAAGGAATTCATTATGAATCACTCGTAGAGGGATCACTGAATTTTAGTGGTTGTGATAGTGCTACATAAAAAATCCCTATAGTGGTGGTTCTTTTTTCCATGAAGTTTTTAGGGAGTTGGATATTTTTATGGGAAGTCTTGATATTATTTTTAAAGTATAATTTATTTATATGATCATAATGGAATCTATTTAGCCAATAATGTTTTCCCATTTATTTTTATTTTTGATTTATTCTTTTTATTTTTGTGGGGATATTGAATTACTTTATTAAGACTCAAATCCTTTGATTATTACCCCTTAAAGTGAAAGACTTAGTTTATCATCATTCCTGGATTTCTATCCCTTCAGAAAGAGTCAGGCAAACATCCTCATTCACTTTATTTGAACCCACTTATTAAATTCTGGATTCATGATATTTTATATCACTTTAACTATTAGTTACCAAACTACACCTATCAACCTTCAGAGGTGCTATGTATAACTCATTCCTCAGGACATGTTTTTAGATGGAGGAATGTTTTGGTGAAAGGGTTTCCGTGGCCTTATTCATATCATTTTATAACCCTCTCCTTGAGATGAGTGATGTGAAGATATGGTATTGGGGGAGGGATTGTGATATTTATATATTTTACAAACATTTTGATATTAAAATGAATCAAATTTGAACTTATATGATTAATTATTTCCTGAATATTTTATTTACTACTTCATCTATGGTAGGATACAAACAATTTATGGAAAAGAAGAAATAAGAGATTAAAATGATCGTGAAATATACTAAAATAAGGCTTTCCATGACATTGGTTGATCATACGATGATCTTGGGGATCGAAACCAAAGAAGTAAGGTGAATCAGATCCAAATGTATAGGAAAAAAACTATTCCCAACATGAATTGAATTTAAAACTTGAACCAAGTACAATATGTGAATACATAACATCAAAAACCATAAAACATTGTCTCCCTATGGAATTCATAGTGTGACATCATAAGTGATGTCATGACTTGGTCAGATAGACCCAATAAATAATGCTTCTACACAGATTTTGAAGGAATATCCACTTTTATAACCCGAACCACCATTTAATCACTAGGGTTGACCCAAAACTTCTTAATGATGGCATTTGTGGTGAATTAATCCATCCTAATAACCCCTAGAGACCTATAAATAGATGAATAATATTGTACATATAGGGATCGATCCTGAGACCAAATCCTATTGTAAGTTGTTACGCTATTATATCATCCTTTACTAGTATTTCTCTCCATTTTCATTTGTGTTTTCTCTTTTCATTATAAATCCCTCTTACTCCTTCATTACAAGAATAAGGAGTAAATCCCACGATGTACTAGGTTGATATAGAAAAAGGTGGAAGGTATATTGGACATTACTCACTTATTTTATTTAGGTTAGGTTTCCATAATGAATTAATTTAAAACCCCAATCTCTTTGTTTTTACTTATCATGACTATTAATGTTTAAATTTGAAAGGAAACATTTAAAATTTTGAAACTAATTGCACTAAAATATTTCATGACCACTAAATAGTATCTGGAAATTGTCTTTAAATATGATATCAGGATAAAATTAATACATTAAAACCCAAAATTACCTGACCATGGTAAATAGTGTATTTTTGTACTAAGGAGAGGATAACATGATAACCATATCCTCCTCATCCCAACTATAAGACCAAAGAATAACTAATCAAATTAATTTTTAAATCCAAATTCACTAATCCCTAAAATCTATAAAATCCTAGAACACCTTTCAAACATGATTTTCAAAACTCAAACCTACTTCACTCTCCTTTCTCTCTCATAAAAACAACGAAAATATAATATATTTTTCCCTTCTTCAGTTAAATCCAATATTTTTTTCTTTTTCTTTTAATAACCTAAGATAACCAACTGTGTTGTCTCATGGGTTTGACCATGAACTTGCGGCAAACTAAATTTTAATTAATCAGTCACACTTGTTTGTGTCTAAATAGATTATTAAATTTAGTTAGCCATATAGGAAATAATGATTCCAAAAAGAGATCAAATTCCTCACACCATTGTCACGGAGGGTTTTTAGTTATTTAATTTTTATAAATTTAATTTAATTTCTTTATTTACGCCAATGAGTTTATGAAGAATATTTAGATTTTAAGTCATTAAATTAACACTTATAACACTCGATAAAAAGAAAAGGTGATTTTTGAGCTCAATCCTAGCCTTAATGAAACTCTAAAGAGAAATAATAAAGAAATGACCATAGAAAGCATAGAGAAACATTTTTCTATTGGAGGAATACAAATATGAGATCCTAGAATGTGAACCATCATGGACTATGGAAGGCCATTGAACATAATATTTTAACTGAGTATCCTAATCCTTCTCATTACAAAAAATCATTTTGAGATGAATCCAATAATTATGTAGATGATCTCAAACACCATGCTATTCACCAAACTACCTCATGAAGATATGAATGCACTTCTGGGAATTTTCTCTATCTATGTGACATGTTCCAATTTTTGAATATATTAAGTGATATGGAAATTCTTTGAATATTCCTATTTTCTTTTTCAGATCAATAATGGTAATGAATCCCGAGTTTTCCATCACATTCCATCACTGCAATGGATGATCTAGAAAGATACTTTCTTACCCGCATCATTCCTCCCTCCAAGCCAATATATATCTATTTAAATATTATGAACATTCGTCAATTAGAAGATGAGTACCTTTAGAAAACTTGGCGAACTTTTTTGGACTTAATTAAAAAATTCCCACACCATGGTATTGAAATATGGATTTTTATACAAATATTTTATAATGGGTTTTCATTGGGAAGTAGATCAATTTTGGATTTTGCAGCTTGAGGATCATTGGTGAATAAATCACCTGAGGAAAACTACTGTCTTCTAGAAGAGATGGCTAGAAACATTTATCAATGGAATACAAAAGTTAAACTATGAAGAGGCATACATAAGATCGAAAACAACTGTTGTATAGTAGCGCAAATGGAATCACTGAAAAATAAAATGGACATGATGATGGGAAAACAACCACAACCCTAAGGTATACTTATAGAGGAAGTAAATTATTCTAATTATAAACATCATAATAATTTTCATAGATAGGGGACACAACTACAAGGTGAAGGTTATCTGTAGAGAGTGACGAGTTCTCAAGTGCTATAAGTACCATCAACTATAGATACAAATCCACACATTAGAAGAAAATTCTCCTAAATTTTTGACCAATATCGGGGATAAAATCAAGAACTTAAATCCTAATAAAAAAATCAAGGATTGTAAAAAAATTTCAAGGATGATTCATTGGATCAGAAAGACGATTTAATATATAGAGTTTAAAGTAGTGAAAATCACTAATAATCTTAGGGAGATTCCAATAGTAGTACTTACAGGATGCCTAGAAGTAACCCCACATGAATATTTGAAAATAATTACATTTATAAGTGGAACATTCACTGAGAACTATCCTAAATCAAGTTAGAAACAACAAGAAAAACAAGATGAAAAATAATTTCAAGATATGGAAAAGAGTGAGGAACAAGTAGCTACTAAGGATAACAAGGAGGAACCAACATAGTACAGGGAATAGATACCTTTCATAGAATGTATAGAACAAGGTAATACTAACATATAAAAGGAAAATTATTTGAACATTTTAAAAAAATTCAATTTGACATCTCTTTTGTAGTGGTTCTCGCCAATATACCAAATTACGCTAAATTTATGAAATTGGTAGTGTCGAATAAATAAATGTTGGAAGAGAGTTTCACTATACCACATATACAGAAATTCCCAAATATTGTCTTGATGAACCCAACAATTAAGAAACTAGATTCTGGTTGTTTTCATTCCTTATTTATATTGGTTTTAAAGAATTTGGAGAAGTGTTTTGTGATTTATGTACAAGCTTTAATATTATGTCATACACCACCTTCAAATGACTAGGATTAGAAGGACTAAAGACCATGAGAGTTTTAATTCAATTAGTAAACTCAACAGTGAAATTCCAAGGAGGATTTATTGAATATGTTTTGATCAAATTTGATAAATTATACTTCACCATGAATTTTTTGGTATAGATATGGAAGAGGATCATACACATATCATTTTAGAAAGAACATTTTTATCCATAAGGTGAGCATTGATTAACACATAAAGTGTAGAACTCTATATGATAGTTGGAAGTTAATAGGGAAGTTTAAACATTAATCATGTCATTAAAAGTTTTTGAATTAAAGGATAAAAATGGGTGGGTTGAAGAGAAAATACCTGAAGCCGAGGATATTGTTGATATTGAAGTACATGAGGTAACTATTATCTTATAAGAAGAAATTAAAATTAAAGATACTAAAAAGATGAAATAGAATCGGGGGGGGGAGAGAACAATAAAATTGATGGAGTGGATGATCCAACCATGTTTGAAAAATTATAGAAAGTATGGCTGGTATACGACCTTCTATTCAATTTTTTAGGATTAAGGAAACACTGGGGGATCGGTCCGAATGAAATTGACCGAGTTATATAAATAAGTACAGTTAAGATGTTTTGAGAGGAAGGACATGGACAACATATATGGAATGGTCAGAGTTGAGACCACTTATAGACCTAGACCGGATAAAATATTTTTAATATTTCATCACGTCATATGAAACTGAAGGAGTTAATTTCGAGTTAATGATATGAAATAAAAGTGCTTCTGGGAGGAAAGTCGAAATTTTATGATTCTTATTTTTCTATTTTTGGTTTATGAAATCTCTTTAGAATCATTAAAATTTGATTAATATTTTATTATACTTTCACTTGTGTGTTTTCATTTATTATGACCATTAAGACACCTTCAAGAAGTATTATTGGGGTCTACAGGACAAATCCCGTTTTAAACCTAGAGCAGGATGAAACTACACATCCAAAAGTAAAAGAATAATTGAATGTGGATTAGGAATTTTAATTCTAAAATTTATAATGTATTATCCAAATTTAATTTTCTTTTAGAAATTTTAATTTCAAATTTCATTCCCCACATTTAATTTTTTATTTAATCAACTTAACTATGAGACAAAAAACTACATAGGATACTTTCCATTCCAAGGTTTTTAAATTTCTTTGTAGATAAATTTGAATGATAAAAAATGGGGAAAATAAGTAGGGATAACCTTGTGGTTTTGGATTTAACAAATAATGATTTAGGTAAGCTGGTTAATCTTTATAAGTGAAAATTTTATGAGAATTTCCCAACCTTAAATTTTTTATATTCTCATTAATAGGTTTATTATTAATATGTAATTATATAAGTGATTATCCCAACCATGCAACTCATTCTCAAGATATTATCTTACCTAGTATTCTCCATTCATTCTATATTATACTTTTTGAGAGACTCGAGCATGTTCACCTCTAGAAACATGACATCTTATCAAATATATGACTTAAGAAAATCACTTTTTATAGGATTTAGAAATTTTATTTTTTAATCCCTTTATTATTAGACTATAGATTATTAATATTTTTTAAGCCCATAAAATCCATGAATGGAATTGTTTGGAATTAATCCATGTAAAAGAACCTATTATATCCATTCATACCCTATTCTAAATATATTTTAATATATTTAAAAGAATAAGTATGGGAAGAGGATTAACATCGTGGATAGGGATGTACTACATTGAATAAATTTTACCTGGGGGTTTTCATTCTGATTTAGGAGAGGCCACAAATCATTAATTGTAATTTATTATTCACATTACTGTCATCATCCAAAAAATAATAAAGAAATAATAATAATAAAAATTGGGACCTGTATTAGAAGGATAAATAATCACCATTACCAAACAGATGATATTTTGATAGTGTGTCATCAGGTGATAGATGTGTGATCTACATTAATCATAGATTTTGAAAAAAGGAAAATAAAAAGAGAAAGATTGGGTGATTCATTTCTTATGCTTACTTTTATTATGAGGCAAATTTTATCATTTTGAGGGAAAGAGAGATATGAAATCAACAAAGGGAGATTTCCATTGATCTTATATTTTTGATATCATGCACTATGATTTAGATTCAAAACTCATATTCAATATTTATTTTGTTTTCAAACCATTACCCTCCTACCCTTAATCCTTAGAGTATTTGGAACCTTTATTCAAATTCCTCATGATTAACTATGATCTCCATATTTATATGGTGGAGATGTTATATTCCTTGGAAGCCTATGTAAAGTGACATGTTCTTGAGGTATTTCCATAAATATTTTCACACTTATTACCTTGATTATTATTGTAAAAATTAATTTATGGTAAATTAAAAATGTAATACATATTAATAATGAATTGGATAATTAAAATGGATGAATGAAAAGGTTTAGTTGTTTGAAAAGATGAAAAGTAAAATACACAGTTAGTCTGTTTATTTGAAAAGCGAGGCATCAATGAATTTTATTGTATGATGCTTGAAAATTTAATTCCACATTGGATCAATTTATTTTATTGAATTTTAATTTTAATCATGGTATGGTGACTATCCTTTATAGTATATTAGTATTCCATTCTTGAGGAAAAACTAGAATTCATGTGTGGGGGGATTTTATACGTATATTTATTGAAAAACATTTATGTTAAAATGAATCAATGTTATGATTTAAATGATTAATTATACTTTATATATTTAATGGATTAGTTTGAATATGAAAATATATAATAAATTTGTTGGAAACAAGAAATAAGAGACAAAATAGATAAATATTTCTACTAAAAGAATGATTTCCATGAAATTGGATGACCATGGGATGATCTTTGGGATTGAAAATATAGAAACTGGGTGAAGTGGAGCCAAGAGTACTAGAAAAAACCACTGACCTCATGAATTAATTTTAGGACCTGGACCTGGTATAAGTCGTGAATATAGGAAATAAAAAACCATGAATTAAAAGAATCCCTATGGAATTAAAAATGTGAAATCAAGTGACAACATGACATTGGTTAGACAGACCCATTAAATAATTTCTCTACATGGATTTTAAAGGAATGTCCCCTTTTATGATTTGGACCCACCATTTTATCAAAAGGATTTGACCATAACTTCTGTATGACTGTATTTATGGTGAATTAATTCAACCCGATAACCCATGGAGATGTATAAAAATTGGACCACCTACTACTACTAGGGATCAATCCGAATACCCAATCATGTGGGGGGGGGATAGTTGTTACGCTACTGGATTTTCCTTTACCCATTATCCTCTACATTTTCTTCCATGTTTTCTCTTTTTTTTATCCTTCCTACTTACGTCGTCATTATTAGAATGAGGGGTTAAATCCCACCATGTTCAAGGGTGATGTAGATAAATGGGGAAGGTGTTTTGGATTGTATTTTATTATTTTATTAATGTTGTTTTCCACAATTAATTTATTTTTAACTCCAATCAATTACTTTTTATCCTATCAGGACTATTGATATTTTAATCTAAAAACAACCACATAAAATTGTGCAATAATATTCCTTGAATGGTTTTATGATCATTGAATATTATAGGGAAACTAGGTTTAAATATCATATCAAGATAATCTCAATATATTAAAAAATTAAATTAATTAAAACATAGGAAATATGGTATTTTTATACTAAGGAGGGTATACCCTGATCATCATACCCTCCTTATCCTGAATCCAACACCAACTATGAACTGATAAAATTAATTTATAAATAGAGTTATACTTAAACCCTAACATCTACAAAACCTCATCATGCCTTTAAAACCTAATTTTCAAAACCTAAACCCTCCTTTCTGTCTTTTACCTCTCATTTTTAAAAACAACCAAAATCTTCTTTCTTTTTCTCCTCTTAAATTTATTCTTATAATTTTTTTTATTTTTATATTAGAAACCTAAAATAACTAACTTTATGTTCTAATGGGTTTTACCTTGAGCTTACTGATAACAAAATTTTAATTAATTAGTCATAGTTGTTTGAGATTAGATAAATTACTAAATTTTTTTAGCCCCATATGAACTAACAAACCCACTTGGGGTATCCAGTTTCTTTCATTATATTTATCATATACTCTTATCTCATGCCTTATGTGATGGAGATTTGGTCTAGGGAAAGTGGTTCTTATATGTATTCATTTATTTTAATCAATATATTCTTTACTCAGTCTATGTGTTATTGGCCCTAGTTTGGGGATAATATAATATTTTATGTTTTTAATTAATTTATTTTCTACCTAATTTTAGAATAATTTCTCTCTCAATTTTGAATTGAATTATTATATGTTATGGGATTTTAATGTGACTTTGTTTATAATGTGGTTATGGCCTTGTATTCTTAAATCCCTGGAAAAGATTTCTATTTTATTGGTAATGTGTGATATAGACTTGAGCATTTGGAAAAGGGGGAAACCTCACCCATAATAACATATTATCTTTTTCGTGATGCATTTTAAAAGTGTTTAGGAAAGTCAAATCCACCCAAAAACAAACAATATTATGATGTTATGGATAGTTTCCTTGATTATTTATTCCTGTGGAAGCTCTATTAAGGCGATATAAGTTCTTATGTTGGATTGAGAATGATATTTTGTGATAATTTAAAAATCTTTAACATAATGAAACAAACCTGTGTGAAATTGGAGATTTAATCCTTTTCATCCTTTGCATGAGTGTTCCCGTGTTGAATAATGTTTTTTCAAAAAACTTGGAAAAAAATTGGATGAATAATATAGATTGTTCTAAACCCAAGTTTTATTTTACGATTCATGTCATAGGTTAAATTTAGTCCTCTAATTTTGATGGTTTGTGCATTAATTTTAATTTGGTAATGATTATGGCAGAGTTTTGTTAGTTGAATAAAAATAATTTTATAAAAGTATTTAAATTTTATATAAATCATGATAAACTAAATTGATTAATTTATTGACTAGTTTGATTTGTTTAATAAATAGTGATTTTTTTAAAAGAAAAATTTACATTGAGTATCTCATCCGTGGAATTTTTCTTTATACTATGTAATAATATTCAACAAAACCCACTTGAATTTTTTTATAGAAACATGTAACCTTTAATAAACTACAAGAATTATTATGGGAAAATTCATTTATCTTAATAATAATCATTAAAAATATATTTTAAATGTTTCCAAAAATATGATTTATGATAAAAAAACATGTTATGAAGAAGGATTAAAGAAGTATTTTCAGTTAAAGGTTTCCTAATCTATCATATTTTAAATATAAGAGACTTGGTGAAATGTTTTTATCAGTAAGATAGGGAATTTATCATTTTTTTCTGTGAAATGCTGTGATGAATTTCTATGAAGTAGGAATCATTTGAAAACAATGTTTTTGGTTTGAACTCAATAACCAACATGACTTAATGAATTTTTGTATGTATCATATCCATGAATATCGATTAATTTTTACGTATGAATTCTTATTTACTCTTTCTCATGAAATGTTAATCATGATATATTCTAAATGTTATGGATTAAATTTACTTATATAATAAATAGAAATAAATAATGAATATATTTCCATTTGATGGCTTGGCTAAGAAAATTTGTCGAAGTTAAAGATATAGTAATTTTTTCTCCTTCATGAAATATTACGTTTCCAATTTAAATCATGAGATGTGATTGTTTGTGAAGTTGTTTCTTTATGTTGTTTAGTTTCATAATAATTTTTGTAATTGGATATTCATTTTTTTGGTTATCTATTTGGACATTGCTTTTTTTGTGTTATCGTACTTGGGAACGAAAGTCACAAATGTGTGCTAAATATTCCAATGTTGTTTAACGATTGATTTTTTTGGTATTAGGTATTTGATATCATGTTGATATATGAAATTGATTATCCTTTCAATTAAATGTATTATTAATGGCCTTGTTACAACTTGAGAGGTATCACCCATAGGATATTATTTTGAATATATTTTGAATACTTGTGTATCTTTATACTTTGATACTTTGGAGTGTTTGTGTTACAAATGTAGAGAGAACCTTAGGAGTTATCTTCTAGGGTGATTGATTTATCCCCATCCATTACCTCTACTTATTTTTTTAATTCTTCATGATGAGAATTTTTTGAGAGTTATCTAATGTAAATGATTATATTTTTCCTGAGCCCTTACATTATTATTAAAGGTTTTTAGTTGTTTACGATCAATTTCATAAAATTTATAATTTATTTTTAAAATTATTTTGAAAATTATAAAGAGATTTTAAAATGGTTTATAAATTATGGAAATGATTTAAATGTTTTAAAAGGTAAATTAGTATTTTTTTAAGTGATAATAAAAGATTATATTAATTATTTATGAGTTTTTTTAAATGGAAATTAAATAATTTTCAAGTGTAAATATGAATTTCAAATAGTTGTGTATGGGAAATTCCATGATTTTATAAAGGTAACCTTGACCTTTTATTCTATACATATGGGTAATAGTAGACCGACATAAGGGTAGTTTTGAGTTTCTTAAGGCTACATAAGGGTAAAACCAGATATTTTTAAAGGTCAACCCACATTTATCTTTGTTGTGTTAGTTTAGAAATCTATGTAAGGTAAAATTGTCTCACCCTTATACATCATATTTCTGTTGTGTTTGGGTATCTATTTAAGCCTAATTTTTTTATTTCCTTCCCCTCTTCAATTTATAACTATTTATACTCCTTTCAAATGTTTTTAATACCCTAAATCATTTTTTTTAATTTTTAACTTATTTAAAATTATATGTATCATTTTCAAAGGGATTAATTGTATCACAATCAATTTTTGAGTTAAATGTGAATTAAATGGAGAATAATTGAAAATTTTACGAAGTTTCTATAATTTTCATAGATATTATCTATGAATCTTAAAAGAATGTTCCTTTACTAATATAAGTTTCTATTTGTTTTCCTTGAGTTTAGGTGACCCACACTTCACCATCTTAATATGAAAGTCTTTAGTAAATCATCCGAACCACTTTTGTGAGATCTTAACCTGTGCATGTTTCTTATATCCCCTATTTTGATGATGAAACACATAAATTTATAAGTGGCAGGGGATGTTTATCTTCATTTTAACTTATATATTTCACGTGTGAAATTAATATTCTTTATACTCCTTTATTATGATGAATTTGAATAACCATAATTAGATAAAAATATTGAAAATAATCACATGATGGAAGATTGTGTGATAATATGAAAATTCTAAAGGTTGATGTTCAAATGAATAAAGTGAAATATTGATAAAATATTATCAAAAAAATATTAATAAAATAGAAAATTATATTATTCTAAAATTATCTTGAAATATTAAATTGATTGAAATTTACACTTCATGTTGAAAATAATTAATTACATTAAAAACATTATAGAATGTTTTAGAAGATTATAAATATTCATAATGAAATAATATTTAAATTATGTTATGGACTATCTTGATAACTTGTAATACGATCAAAAGAAAGTGAAATAAATAATTTCATGATATATATTAATGATAATTTTTTTGGAAATTATCAAAGTAATAGAAAGATAAAATTTCATGAAATTGTCTAATTTATGTCTGATAAAATCAAAATAACAACATGTCATGGTGTTAAAATACTTAAATAATGTTGATGATAAATATTTTTTTGGGATGTATATTATAAAATTTAAATGAATATCATCACTTATGCTATTATTATTATAATTATTATTCTAATGAATATTATTGCATGCATAGAAATTTATTCATACTTATAGATGAATATCACATGATTTTGACTAATTATTGAAATAGAAAAAATATCACATGTGGGAATAAAAATATTCATGCTTGAAATATTTTATATTTGTGATATAACTATTTTGAAATATTTATTTTGATGCATAGATATTTACTATATAATGTGCTATCTATTGTTATAGTTGCTAAGCATGGTTGATATTCATGGTTGTTAAATAACAAATTAAAGTCTACATTGCAATGTTTATAATAAAAAAGGAATGTTGAAATAATTAGTATCAATATTGTTGATATATGAAAGAAAATATTAAATAAGGACTATAGATTTAATAAATAATATTTGGAATTGGGAACTCTTATGGCTAATTCTGCTTGGATTTATGGTCTATTAATAAATTCATTAAAATTTGTAAAGAGAATTTAATGATTTCTTAAATCATTTATTTTAGACTTAAAAATATAATCATTGTTTGATTAATTTCATAATTCCTTATTTTTTTGGCCATAGTTGAATTTTAATTATGTGTAGAATAACACATTCTATAAGTATTTATGATCTATGGATTTAGAGCCTTTATGTGTTCAATTTAAAACCTTGTAAGTTGGAATATTTGATGACTAGTGGGCATAGATGTATGAGGTTGTGATAATGGAATGGGGTGCTGGTTATGATTATTATGGTGGAACAGGGTTCCAAGTGTTATTATGATAATATAATAGGATGAAATATGTGATATTATGCATGATGGGTAGGAATATCAAGTGATTAGGATGAGTTCATAACAGGGGTTACTCATCTATATTCATATTTCTTTCTTGATTCATTATTGATGGAAAATGGTTGACTGTTATTTATATAACTAATTTCTAACTATGGGATGGAATGCGATGTTATACATTGTGAGTTAATATTTGAAGTGGTAGGTTTGGTTGATTCCTAAAGTACCTCAATATTTATGAATGATAATGAATTAAATAATTAATGAGGGTAGTCTATAGTTTTGTTAGATGATGATGACATACTTGGTAATATAAGAAAATAATTAATAGTGTCATTGTCACTTGTATTTGAAGATTAAAATTTTCATATTGGAAATGATAATGTTAATACTTGATTAATGGTTAATTAATTAATTTGTCGATATGAAAATTTATTATTGTATTTTTATTTGATATTTGGTCCTTATTCAGGGCATATAAGTGTCTGAGAGAAGATAAGTGTAGTTGAGGTTATGTCTATGAAGTTTCCCATAGTTTGTATGTGATCTATATATCCTATATATTTTGTTATTTCATATTCTACACCACCCTTATAGATAGGATGAATAGAACCCATGGAAATCTAGGAGGTTATTTTCACCAACATCCAAATTGGTGAGGAACAGATGGATGACTATAACCTAAAGCCCCACTATTTTCTCTGATAATATTATCTGTTCGAATGTATGATGGTTATATTTCCTATATATATGTGTATATGGATGTAATATATTTTTGTTTTTTCAAAATAATGTATATCCAAATATAGTATCATATGGACTACTATAGGTATATACTATATGGGATATAATTGCTCGAGGATAATACTATACCTATGAGTTGTGGAGGATCCCAGAACTACTTAGTTAAAACCTGGAGATGAGGTATGGGATGATGAGATGATGTGAAAAATGGGGTTAATTTGACATGATGATGTGATGATGTGATGTAGAAGGTTCATGATATGATACAATAGGCCAGGTGTCTTTAGGATAGCTTATTTTTTGGGAGAGATAGCTTATAAAGTGTGATGTTAGGGAAGAGTAATGAAATAGTAAGGATGTGGTAATAGGGTATATTCATTTTATTTTGTAAATATATATTATATGATTAATTTTATGTGATACTTGGTGATTTATCCTTGATGGGGATGGTAAAATAATAGTAAAACTATTTAAGGGATGTGTGAGTTTCATTTATCCACTAGGTTTTAGTATGATTCTTTCACATTTTATACAAGAGGTTTTAGGGAGTATCTTCCCAAGTATACAATTTATACTCACCCTACATATATATAAACGTTTTTAGGTAAATAGGGGTGGTTGGTGATTGACCTAGATATTACTAGTTTAAGGATTTGTTCACAGTCTATTAGAGCTTCACGATCGTTGTTAAGGATCTGTTTTTGTGTTTTTAGTTTTTTTAGTTGTCTGTAATTATGTTCATGTATTGGGAATGATTTTTTTATTATTATTTGGATTTATTTTGTGTTTTTTCTCATCTTATCTCATACTTAAAAAATAATTTCGAGGGAAATTCATCCCATGTGTGTGGTTAAATACCCTTTAGTCTAGCTTCCAATCTATGAATGATTGGAGGTAGGTTTCAGGATTCATTAACTCTCCTTCTCCATTACTATATTAGGATGTGTAGCTTTGAATGGAGGGGTTCATGTCATATTTTGCATTTAATAAATAAAATTTATTTTTATATATAATTTCAAAAAGTTGAAACTCAACCTCTAAATAAAATTCTGCATGAAATTCATCATTTTTCCTTTCATTTTCATCACAAAAAATGACCTCAAAAAAGTTCCAGAAACCTTTTTTGAGAATTTACCTCTTGAATTTTATCACTATCATTATTAAATATAAAATTTTAAGTAGAAAAATTTCATCCAACTATGAGTTAGAATTTTAATAAATAGTTATTATAGATTTCATCAATTTTTTTTAAAAAAAAGAAGAAGATCATTTCAGTAGAAGATAAATGCAAAACAACAACATTAAAAAAATTATCCCAATATAAAATTATTTCAAAAGGAATGTAAATTGATAAAAAATTAATGAAATGTTTGGAAAACTCAAATGAAAGATATGATTCATTATCTTTTTCTTCTTTATACATATTATCTCTTTGATGTTTTTTCTTTTTTTCAAAATTAATTATTAATTTATACTTTATTTCAACAATACTATAAGATATTTTTTCCTATAGTTTCATTGTTTATTTTTTATAGTGTCTCTATCATTGATTAAATTCATTAGACTCATAATTTTAAAAAAAATAATTGTGAAATAAAGGTTGAAAACTACTTCTTGATTGGAAAAATCTTTGAATGGTTGGCATTAAAAGTTTTTTTAAAAATTATTTTTCTCATTAAAGTTAGTGTGTTTAGTATTTTTAAAATTACATGGTTTTCCAAAGGTATTTTTTTTAAAACAAGTAAGGCCATTTTTTTTCAAAATTAAAACATAGGCTATTTTTATTAAAATTTTCATCTTGAAGAAAACCACCACCATTTTGATTATTTTGAAAATTACATGTTCTATTAAAGTTATTATTTTGATTAATTTCCCAAAAAATAATTTTTGATTAAATTGGGTATTCTATGGTTTTTATTTAATAAATA
Source organism: Viscum album (assembly GCA_963277665.1). Classification (NCBI taxonomy): domain Eukaryota; kingdom Viridiplantae; phylum Streptophyta; class Magnoliopsida; order Santalales; family Viscaceae; genus Viscum; species Viscum album. The sequence continues at coordinate 239,724,156 of OY728137.1, forward strand.
GATTTATGGTGGATGATTAAAATAATTTTGAGTAGAAAATTTTGATGGTTTTGATTGTAATTGAATGATTTTTGAAATTGAAAATAGTTTGTGTTTTAAAAAAATTTGGTTTTGAAACTTTTTTGGGTATTGAAAACTATTTTGATTCTAAAAATTGTTTATCCCATAAGAATTGTGGCTTAAGTTACTTACTGATCAGTTAAAATTATGTTTGTGAGGATGGATCATTTGAAAATAGTTTATATTTAATTGAGTGGATCCAAATATGAATTTTATATTTGAAAACAAGGTTTAAAATTATTATACTAGGTAAATTAAACAAGTTTTCACACTAAAAGTGCTATGTTTCCCAAAAATATCTATCAAACAAGAATTTGTGAGTAATGAATAAATTATTTTCTACCAGAATAACTAATATTGAATAAAAATACACAATCTATATAAAAATCAACAAGTAACATAGTTGTTTATATAATTAAAGATATTGACATTAATCACTAGTGTTTCTGTTTAAAAAATTTAGGATTTTTTTTCATTTTGTTTATTATTATGATTTTCTAAAAAAATTTATAAATTTTTAGATATGAGAAATTTTAATCCCCCAATAATGCCACCAAAATTTGTTGCGTTAGATACATGTCCTGAGATTAATACACACAAATTATTCACCTCTGCCTCACTAATGTAGTACTAGTGATGAACTTGGGTCATTTGTCTCAAGGAAGATGTTATTTATGATTTTTCTTAATTATATATATATATATAATAATGGCGGTTTTTAACTATGTAACACCAATAATGTTTTAGAATTTATAAGAATTCGTAGATTAAATATATACTATAAAACAAAAGATTCAACTTGTCATTAGAAAATTTAATATTAACCTTTTCACAATCATATAGAATTTATTAATGAACTTAGGCCAAAAATATAAAATCCAAAACCACAAATGTTCCACTAAAACCTTTATAATCTTAGGTTCGGTACCTTACTTATAATCCATTTAACTTGATTTTGTAGACTCTTCGTAATCCATGACTAATGAAAAGTAATTTTACTTTCATAATTCATGAAATCCAAAATTCTCACTTTCTTCATGGTCAAAATTTATGAAATTAATTAATCATAGTTGAAAATCATAAAACTGAAGACACATCTCCACATAAACCTACAAAATTAATTACAAGAATTTAAATTAAAACAGAAAGAAAATATTTATAGTGGATGATAGTATATTTGAAATAATTTAAATGTGTATTTTTATATACAAATATATGTATAAAATTCAACTATAAAACCCAAATAATTATATGAAAATAAATATAATTATGCTACTTACTACTTGAAAAAATAAGATAAGGGAAGAAACTAAAAGATCTACTAGAATTTTCTACATCTCTAGTATTTAGAAAAACACAAATGGAAAAGGAAAATAACAAAAATATAATGTTTATCCTACTCACATAGATAGTATAATAATAATAATAAGTGTACTCTATATAATAATACTAATATAATTTCCATAGTTTTATTAGGGAAGACCACTCTACATCCAATAAAGTACGAAAGCCCTACACAACTACCTCTATATCTTATAAAAAAATTGCATCCTTAATAGTAAAACCCCTTATAGACTACATAATAACTCAAGTATATTTATTTCTAGTGAACATACCTCTATAATGTTTAATCACTATAAAAAACATGTCTTACTTGGAAAAAAATCTTAAACTCCTCTAATATTCAAGTTTCAATGAATCTAGACATATAAAGAATCTTTAACTCATCTAATAGATTGATTGACTCTCCATACAGATGGTGACTGGTGTTTCTCACCATAATCAAGGGATATATATCTCTCTTATGCAAAACAAAATATTTATTTGGATTAAATATATTAGTGAAACCCTTATTTAGTCAACTTATAGTTGACCAAACCCTTTCGAAACATTAGTTTTTGAGTTTTCAGTAGTGTAAGCCTTGGGATGAGTTTGAGGAAGGAAGAGGGGGAGATATAGTTGAATATGAAACTAAAGGTGGTGATTCACATTGTAAATCACCAGTTCTTGGTTTTAATGATGTTTCTCAAAGTTTATTAACAACTTGGGAGACTTTTTTCTAGAATTTATTTCTAGGAGTAGTTCCTGATCAATTTTGTTTGTTCACGACATAAATGCTCATAGAGATGTTTATTTGTTTTTATAACTTTGAATATGTCATGAATTGAAAGGATATATTCTCGATGTTAAATCTCTCCAAGGTTTGTTATATCCATCACCTTATTTTTTGGAATATGTGAACCATATAAGTTTTATGGAATGATCCATCTATTCACACTATGAACAAGGATCTTTTTAGGATGTTTATAAATTAAAATCTTCCTCTGATATCCCTCATCATCCCTTCATTTCTATTATACTTCAAAATATTCCCTCCTGATTTTGGGATCCCTAATATCCTATAGTAATTATTGTTCACCCTTGGGTTCTGGAGATTTGATATCAGTGATTCTGGGAGAGTTCTTATTTTATTTCTCCTTGGGTTATTCCTTGTTTCTTTGAAGTTTTCACAATAGCTAGGTTGTTTGGAGTTGGGGTTTTATTAAGCTATAATTTTTACAAGATATCATTTTGTTTAAAATTTATTCAAGGATACCTAGTGTGGTTGTAGTCTACAACTTATCCTCTCTTACATTGGCTTGAATAGTGAATTAGAAAGATTCTTCTATGGTAAGATATTTTAGTTCTAAACCTTTTATGCACATTTATGAGATTATCATGAATTTTATTTCCATTGGGTTAGTGGAATGAATTTTCATAATAAATTTAATAAAATAGACTAATGAAATTGAAAGGTAATGGTGTGATGTAAAAGTGGTTACTAGGTTTCTCAATTCTACTGATGTTGTTTCATGTTATATGCTTGTTATGGAATTATTCTTATTAGCTATGGATTGATTTGTGAATTCCCTTGAAATGGTTAAATACTTAAAGTTTTTAAATGAAAAGAAAAGGTTGAATATGCTTGTTTTATAATTTCCTTGATGTACATGGATTAGTTGGATTTATTTGTGTGACTTGGTGGTCATGGTTATGTGTGGCTTAGTGGACTTGGTTGTTTGTGTCTTGGCATCATTGGATGTGATATAGTGGTTTTATGTGGTGGTTTCTTGATACAAGTTTGGTAGAAATGGAATAAAAATGTTGACATAAGTAAATGTGGTTATTGTTAAATAATTCATTGGTGTGAATTTAAATTGACTACTAAATAGTTAATTAATAGTGGATAGATTGTTAAATAATGTTATCAAAAATTGAACCTACGTTATGGACACTTTATATGATGCTTGTGATTGGTCATTTTGTATCATAGGTATCACTTGCTGGTGTGATATTAGTAGTGTCTTATGGTGGATGCAAAGATGTTTCTTATGTGAACTAATAGGTGAAGGCATGTGTGAGACTACAATATACATAAATTTCATTTGTAAAAATTCTTCACACCCCACCCAAGTTATATAACTTAAATAAAACCTATAGAGTCTAAGGTTTTTTTAATAATATCATGGATGGGGAGGATACTAATGGGTGAATACCCCTCTCCTATGATCTCTCTTCAACATAATATTTTGGGGATACTGATGGTGGGTGATCAAATATATGGTGGGGTTTATACGTGGGGTTGGAGGATATAAGGTCGATATCCTACACATTTGTGATACCATACTACCCTAGTTATGTGATATGAGATATGTGGTTAGTTCCATGAGATGTGATTTATGGTTGTTTCCACAATATAAGATATATGACTGGTGTCAAGAAACATGATATATGGTCAGAGTCATTATTGATGGATTTGGAATGGATGAGAGAAATTAATATATTTTTATTAGGGAATAGTGGAAAATAAATTGGGAATTGGTTTTTAGGTTCCTATTATTATATTCTTATTATTATTATATTATTATAATTTGATGCATTATTTGATAAGTGAGCCTTGGTTAGGTTGGGGGACTAGTTGAACTGTTTTGGTGTTGGTTAGTTCTTATTTTTTTCACAAGGAAATTGTTATGCCCTATTCCCATTTACAAGAGAGACCATTTGTACGATCCTATTCAGTATACTTGTTATGATCACCCTATGTATATATAATTTTTTTAGGTTTTTAGGAGGACTTTGGTCATCTACCTGGATATTACTAGATCGATGCTTTGGTTGTTGTGGTTGATGCCTTAGAATTTTCATTTAGTATAGATTTATCTTGGGTATGTTTGTATATTTTTTATATCCATGCATATGAGATATCAATTTTTTGGGATTCTAGTTTCATTTAAATTTTATGATGGATTTATTGGGTTGGTTTCCATTTTATCTCTCAATATTGTTTTATTATATTGATGGTAATGCTTCCCATTTCCGTGTTTTATACACCAGGTGTTAGTCACCAACTTGAGACCTACTAGAGTTGGGACTCTAGGGGCACTTATTCTCTTCACCACCGAGCTAGGAAGGATACCAATGGAGTGGTATCATAGGTGTTGGTTAAAATATAGTGTGCATTTTATAGTTAGACACTTTTATGGACTGCATGGGTTAATGAGGAAAAAATGTTGGTCAAAATTATTATGTGACAATAATAATGGATGTATGCTAGGAAAAAGGGTTTTAGGGCCCCTATGATTCAATGCAAGGACCATAAGCTCTCTAAATGTACTAGGTGAAGGGACAATTGTTATTGGGTAGAGACCTAGGAGAGGAATACACATCCTTATTTCATGAGTTCTATTTTGAATGTGTGGAATTAATAAATTAATTAATTTAATTAATTTAAATAAATCCATTCTTATGGAACCTAGGTGTTTATATTTCTATTGTAGATATTCTAGTTGGCCACTAACTATGCATGGTCCACATTCAGGAGGATGAGTATTGGTGGAATATTTTGTAAACCATTAAATGCTAGAGAGTGAAAAAATATGTGGGTAATGTCTCTGATCTATAGATGGAATACTGGTTAGAGGAGTTGGATATTTCTTTTATCTTTAATTGATCTCAAGTGGAGTATGGGGTTCTCTTCATAGTTATCTAGTTGATTGGAACAATGCATCAGTGGTGGATGTTATACATTATAGTGCGAAAGGAGACTGGGGTTTGATGAGATGACTTACAATAAGGGTTATAGGTTGAGTTATTATCGATGACGATGAAGGCACTGAAGAGGAAAGAGTTTCTTTCCCTTCAATAGGAGAGAATGAGCATTAGAGAGAAACAATTAAGTATAATAACACTTTGTAATTTCTCCTTGACATCTTTCTAAATGAGGAGACCCAATAATTGTGCTTAATGGAGTCATTTCAAACCATCCTATATTATATAGTCTCCCCATTTATGTTACCTATGTATTTATAGGTGGAGAAGGAGGAGGAGGTGATGGAGAGAGTGTATTAGGAGGTTGGAATTCCCCTTGTGAAAATATATCAAAGATAACCTAGGAGTAGTGCATCAAATTTAGGGTATTAGATAATGGTCAAGTAGAGGTTTTGATCAGAAGGGAAATAAACATAGTTCTTAGAATCACATTTATTGAGGGTCTAAATCTATCATGTATTGTGATTTATCTATGACGTTATTTTAAAATACTAGTGGTAGTTCCATTTATCCCTAGATAATTAGAACTTCTTAAGATGTCAAGACCCCTTCTAGTTGTGGAGGTAGTTACCCACCTGGTTATTTCAGATGTAGGACCCACCAATATATGTTTAGTAGCCTCTTAAGTAGTCTTATGATCATAAAGTAGGAGGTTCATTTGGAAGAGGGTTGGCTTTGGATGTCCCTCTTCATCAGGGACCCAGGCTTGAGTATAGATGTGGTCCACATCAATAGCAAGGTAGATAACTTGACTAATTTCAAATGTATGTAATAGAGGAATCAATGATAGAGGGTCCAAAGGTCATTCAAGGTGATATCAGTTTATCATCTACCTAGGTTTCTACTTTTTTTGATTCATGATATTCTCACTCCTTTGTTTCACCCACCTTGGTTCACATACTGGGATTGGATATATAACAAACCTTATCTTTATTTCACATTAATACTTTATTTATTACATAATACTATAGTTAATACAACCCAGATGATCAAGAAGTCTAGATTCATTAAGAATTAGGTACATTACATAACAACATAAAATAGGGAATACACCATCTTTATTGAAAAATTCTTTAACATGCTCTAAATACTACTTCGAACATAAAACTGCATGGGATAACCTGGGGAAAAACATAAGAAAGGGGTGAGATATAAATCCCAGTAAGGGAATAAATATGTAATAACATGAAGAGTAATATATGTGTTAAAAATAAGCATATCAAGGAGGAATAAAAAGTGGAGGAATCATAAACATGTACAAAGATACATGATATAACATGATAATCATAACATGGGTAATGTGGAAACAACTTAAAACACTACATCATAAAAATATTCCAAGGATAAACCTGATAAGAAATCATGGTGGAAAATTTACCATAAAGGAATTATGTTCATTCCCTATCCCAACATGACATATCATGATACTAAACATTACCTAATGCATTGGAGCGCTATCTAGGCGCACCCATCATATTTATTTAATAATCATGCTTAAGCGTGCCACATAGATCATTAAACATGTATTCATTCATCACCATAATTTATTATAGGATCAAGGATTTTGTAATAGACATATTTAAATAACCAATAAAAAAATAATTTTTTCATAAATTTGAATACCCTTAATAAGAAATGGGTATGGTATTTACTACACAATTATATTTACATGGAAAATTGTAGTGACACTTCAGCCTCATAATAACATCACATAAAAATACATAAAATGTGTTAATGAGAGGGAAAGGGGTATCTCAGAATTTTGACATGAAATTGAAATTAAAAGGTACATGGAAAGATATTTCCCAAATTTATGAATTGGAAATAGAAGTCACACGATATTTAATAAACATTAATAAATAAGAGAAAGGAAAGAACTCTTACAAAATTTCACCATGATAATCTGTGTACATATGGGTTCATATGAGGAAAAAATGAGAGTGAAAGAGGATATCATAATTTCTACATCAAATGGAGAGTAAGGGGGATATGGAAGAACATATCCAAATATATTAAAATTTAAATTAAAACACATAACATAAAATGAGTGCTTGATAAAAGAGGAGAGTATGGGATCCCTTATTGACTATGTGACTCCAATGGATTAGGAGGGGCTTCATGAGAGCTTTGGGTGCCTTAGGAAGACTCTAGGGAGTGTATGGAAGAGTTATGTCATGGTAAAGAGATATTTATTGAATAGAAATGTGATTTTGGGTGGTTTTATATTGGAAATGAGGGGGATTTCATTATTATTTAGGTTTTGGACACTACATAATAAAATATTCAAAACCACAAACCATATCATGGTTTTCCCATAGTTTCAGTCAAATGGGAGTGCTTTTTATTATTTTATAAGTAAAAGGCCTAAATTATTAAAAAAATTACCTTTCTTATGTGTAGTTAAATTATCGTTTTAAAGAAATCATTTTAAAACCTTAAAATATATTATAGGTTTTGGAGGATTCATAATGGATTTACAAAATAAATATAATAAACTTAAAATAAAATTATATTAAATGGAAAAACATATTTTGTCTTGTATCCCATTTATATTAATTATTACATCTTTTTTGGGTCATTATGATGTTATAAAATACAATGTTTATTTATACAATATTTAATTTTTATCCAAAAATTCGACTTTCTTAGAAAAATGTGAAAAATTCACCATTGGATAATTTCGCCACTTTGATTCAAAAACTAATATTAATTTTATCTAAATATTTTTTTAATAAATACATTTTCAATTTTAATATTAAATCAACATTTATTAAGAAATACAGGTTTTTTGACAATTATATTTTCTTAACACTAATAAAAATTAAATTTGATTATATGATTATTATATTTGATATTTTTTTATAATAATATTTTATTAAAATATTATTTATTTCAAAAATAATTTAATTTCATAAAATTAAATTCCTTAATTAAATTTGAATATTAACCAAATATAATACTTGTGTTTTATTGAATCGAAATAAAAATCATTTATAAAGTAAAAATAATAGGGTAAATATATATTAATTATTATATACAGAAAGTAAATATTTATATTTTTATGGTCTTGGTACATATCAATTTAATACACCGGTAACTATCCTAAGATTAAGGTGTGTGATAGTGGGACTTTTATGGGGTGGTTTAGCGAACATGGTTTGGGTTTTGATCTCAATGAGATTGAACTTCTCCCATAAATAGTTTCCCTCAAGCTTATGTTATTGGATCTCATATTAGGATTAATCGTGGGAAAAGGCTAGAAATTATATCCCATTTAGAAGCTCAGATAAATGGGACACATAAGGTATGATACTATTGGTTGAGGCCATCACTTCCTTTGTGTGTGTCCATTATATTTAATAAAACCCTATATTTATACCAATCATGTAACGAATTTTCAACAACTATATTATCAATGGTAATGATTCTTAACATTATTTTAAATCAAATAGTATATAATAAATCAAAATAAGTGCATTTGTTTTCTATAACCATATTTCATGATGATACATTTAAATAAATCAAAAAGGGTAATTTTATTTATAACAGTCTCGGTTGTTTAAATATTCCCCCATTAAGAAATTTCTCCCTCAAAATATTCATTTCCCACACTAAAAAAGATAACGGTAACTCTGATTCATCACCTCCTCTATTTACCACATCGCTTCTTTAATATTTTGGTTTCTCCATAACAAATTGACAAGGTGAATTGTCTTATTTCTTAGATATTTTTCTCTATGATCTAATATTTATACCATATACTCATCATAGGAATGGTCAATCTCTAATGAAACCACCTCTGGATTGTGTACATGTGAGGGGTTTGGTATGTACTTCCCTAAGGGGGATACATGAAATACGTTATGTACTTGAGATATGTTTATTGGGAGTGTTAGTCGATAGGCCACCACTCTCATGCAGTCAAGGATCTCAAAAGGGTCCAATGTATCTTGGTCTAAGATTTACCTTCTTCCCCAATCTTATCACTTTATTCCATGGATAAAATTTGAGGAATACCATGTATCCAATAGCAGACTCTAGTTCTGATCAATGATTGTATTCATAGCTCTTTTTTCGACTCTGAGAATCCTTGATGTGCTACTGAATAGTCTTAAACTTTTCAACCATTTCATCAACCATTTTAGAACCTACCAATTTTCTTTCTACAACTTCATCGCAACATGTAGGTGTTACAAACCTCCCCCCCATAAAGAGCTTCATAGGGAACCATTTGGATACTTGAGTGGAAACATTTTTTGTAAGAGAACTAGAATTGAAGAAGATATTGGTCTCATCCTACTTTGAAGTTATTTGAGACTGCTCTCAACATTTCCTCATCTTCTGGATAGTCTTTTAATATTTTAATTTACTTTGAGAGTGATAATATGTACTAATGTTCAACTCAGTGTTTAGAGCATGTTGGAGAATTTTCCCAAACTTAGAGTTGAATCTCAGATCTCGATTGGATATAATCGATAGTGATACTCTATAAAGGCTTGCAACTTCTTTGATATATATCTATGCAAGTTGATACAATGAAAAGTCCTCTCAAATTGTGATAAAGTGATTTGTCTTTTTAAGATGATCTACAACAACCCATATATTATTGTTCCCCTTGGATGTCTTCCAATGTCCTATGAAAAAGTCTATGGTGATGTTCTCCCATTTCCATATTGGTATGGGCAATGGCTTCATTATCCCCTTACACTTATACCTTTCATCCTTCACTTACTGGCATACCAGGCACTTTGATTTATATTCAGTGATATCCTTTTTCATATTTTCCCACCAATAGTTATAAAAGAGATCTTGATACATCTTTTTTCTTCCTTGGTGAATGGATAATGTTGAACTATGTGCATCATCCAACAGTTCCTTCCTTGACTTTGGATTTGATGGAAAACATATTGTTGAACCAAATATAAAGATTCATTCTTTTTTAATTTTATACTCTGAGAAATTTCCCTTTCTCATAGTTTCCCCCTTATTATGAACTTCTAGATCACTCATTTGATAATCCTTAATCCTTTATAAAGGATATAGTTGAGAAATCATTTGTGAAAGGATTTATTATTTACTTCCTTTATGATTCCCAAGTATATCATTTTCTAGTATAAGAAGATTGGATCCTTCTAAATTATCATAATTGATAATTTGGTTGGATCCTTTATACTTAGAGCATCCTACACATTATTTGATTTAATAGGATGGTAGTGGTTTGAGCAGTCATAGTCCTTCATGTGATCTAACCGTCTTCTTCTGCACATATTTAGCTTTTTCTAGGTGAATTTATACATGAATCTTTTATGATCCATATATATATATCAAACTTCTATAAATATAAAATAATTCAACCATATTTTAAATGAAAATATCATATATGACAACTTCGGATCAGGCATGGGACTATTTTTCTCGAGAAATTTCAACTACCTTGAAGCATAGGCTATGACTTTGTCATTCTGCATTAATAAACATCTCAATCCCTTCTTTGAAGCATCACCAGATATTATAAAATGTTCTCCACTTGTGGGTAGTGTAGCATAAGAACAGTGGTGAGCCTACTTTTTGACTCCACGATTCTCTCTTCACATTCATCATTCTAAGAAAACTTGACTCTATTTCAAGTTAGCTTAGTAATAGTTTTTGACAATCATGACAAATTTCTCACAAATCAGCAATAATATCTATCAAAAATAAGGAAACTATAGATATCTATCAAAGATTTTTTCCTTGGACATCCTTTGTAATGCCTTGAACCCAGAAGCCTAGAGCCAATTTATTATTTTAATACATTGGCATGATTACAGGGAATTAAGTCCCGAAGGACCGATCAGTTTAGCAGTCTTGGAAAATAGATTACATACATGAACTTTACATTACAATTTATAACATAAAATACAACATAGATAATCCTGTGATAAATCCATTATTCCCCTATCTTAAACCTTTATATCAATCATAATACACTTCTTGGCATCCTAGGAAAAAAAATAAGAATGGGGTGAGCTCAGATTCTTAGTATGGGTAAATAATTTAGCTAAAGCTATAAAATTTTAAGGCAATATATATAATAAAAACAAAATTCTTCTAAACATAAACATGAACATAATATGGAAAAAATAAATAAAACATTTCCATATAAATATTCACATGGATATTCTACTAGTCGAATAATCACATGTAATAACTAATTTCGTAATGAGGGAATGCATAATGCCAGAAATAATAAATACTACATCAAGGCCTTGTGCTAAGACCATTCACAAATATTCTGTCAAGGCCTTGTGCCAATACACTAGTTTGTCTCACGAGACCTACCGATGCATCGAGGGGAAATAGTGGGCCTTGCCTTCCACTTACTAATTCCAATACATTCTTCATATGAAAAAGTTGAAACATAACATAAATATTCATATTAAAACTAGCATACGAAATGTCAATACTTCAACCATAAACCATGAATGGTATAAAAATAGCACATCCAAAGTCAAACATATCATAACTCATTCAATATGGTTTGGAATATTGTATTATAATAAATCAACCTCAATCAAGAATAATATCCCGCAAAAGATTTTGACATAGCTGAAAATGATCCGTAAAACTCTTTGAGATAAATATTCCTTTTTCATGAAATCATTTAAAAGTCATACAATTTATAAAGGAATTTATTTAAAATAGATTTTTGAATAAAATCATCCCATACCACTTTGAAAATTTTGAAAGGAATTAACTTTTTAAAACAATCATTTCCATATAAATAAATCATTAAAATCATTTTGAAATCATGGACATTAATTAAAAAGATTTTGAAAAATAAATCATTAAAACATTTAAAATGATGATATAGTTAAGGAGTCCCTTAAATAAAACCTTAAAATATTCCTTATGAATTTTTTTATAAAACATGTACATGGATGATAAAGATTTCCTAGTAGAACTTACACATCAACAATCTCAGATAATAATGAGATTGGGGAATTAACCCTTACCTTAGGTTCGATAATCTTCGTACGTGTACGAAACAACTATATAATTTGTTTAAAAATATTATTAATTTATATTAGAATCATGATAATATTCATGATATCGTATATGATTATTTGATGACTTTATATTAACCGTTTATTAACAATTCCAAGTTAATGAAACATTTCAGCTAACAATCGCTTTGTTTATCGTACGTATTTTGACGTGTTATTCTTGATCATATTACTTAGATCATAATTTACTTACTTCCAGAATGTAAAATATAATTTATATATTATATATTTCCTTTATATAAATATATATAATAGAAATATATATATATATATATATATATATATATATATAATGGAACACACCATTCATGGAGGCGGTAGGTCACACGTACGCATGAACACTATTTTTGTTTTCTTATCGTATTGATTGAATGTAAGTGAATGAAGTTTATATATATATATATATTAAGTATAATTATTAGGCCATATATTACATACTTATTAATAATATATATTTTTATATCCATTGTTGAATGGTGAACGTGGAAATAAATCTTATTGCGTCATGGAGACGGTAAGTCGTACGTATGTACGAGCAGCGATACCATTTCCTTAATGATAAAATTGTATGGAATTGGAAGGTATATTAATAATATAGAAAAATTATCATGTTGTGTTCATTATTTATATAAATAATACTCATCATTATATCCATCCAAATAACATAATGTTGAATAACAAACTACACCACGATGTGGAGACGATAAGCCGTACGCACGCACGCATGGTGACATTGTTATTCACAGGATAGATAGAATAAATAATATGTTTGTAGAATAATTATAATAAAATATTATCAGGTATAAGGTACTGTATTTATTATTTTATGACGGAAACAACAGATAAAGAGGAAGCATAAGAAGGAAAGAACATAGAAAGAGGTGATAAAATAATTACCTCTTCTTTGGGTGTTTCCATTTGATTTGAACAAAAGGGATCCTTTGGTTAGATTTCATCTCAGTGTAAGGCCTCTAGGTTTAAGTGAGGGTAGTTGGGAGGATATTTGAGTAGCGGTTGGCCGAGATAAAGGGATTTTTAGGTGTGAATGAAAGAGAAAAGGAGGTTTCCTTTTATAAGAGGGGTGAGGGGCACTTTAGGAAAATCTTAAAATATTAATTTATTATAAAATGATTTTTGGATTATAATAGCTCCAAATTAATTTATTTAAAGGATAAGATGAGTATGAGTATAAATATTCTCAAAAAAATAGTTTTTAGACATTTATAGGTCATAAAAGCAACCCTATCGTTTAGATTTAACCATTTGTAAAATTAGTTAACTCTTACCATGTCCTCTTGTATTTTTATACTACATAGTTAACATCATTAATATAAAATTACAAGATAACCTAAAGTGGATAATTTATGATATTTTTATTACTATACAAGTTATTTGTCTGACCTATATATTTTTATGATTTTTATATCATTTAATAAAATAGTATTTTTTTAAAAACTCATTTATTGAAATTTAGACACAATTTAGTAATTGATTTTTTTCAAATTCATAAAAACTTGATTCCTACGGTCCTAAGGTATTAAATAATACCAAATATGTAAAAATATTCCATAAAACTCATGGATGACATCAAAACTTTCAAATTATATTTATTTTAATATTTATAATATCATTTCATTTAATCTTTCATTAATAAGGTAATTACTGCATCATCATTGTGTCATAAATAAATTTAATTATTCAATGTCCAAAAATTATAAATAAATTACCATGATGTAGGAAATATTTTTTTATTTACAATTATTATTTATAGTCAAATTTATCTTATGTATAACTCGATATTAAAAATGGTTTAGTTATTAAAATTTGAATTTAACACTTTTAAATCTTCTTTAAAAAATATAATAAATGTTCTAATCTAACCCAAGTTAATAAAAAAGGATCATATTTTTTTCCTAATTTTGATTTTGGTCAAAAAAAATTTCCAATAGAATTAGGACATGTGTTGGGGTAATTTTATATTATTATAATATTATGTTAACCGTTAATTGCCCTATTTACTTTTAACCGTTGTAAAAAAATCAAAAGTTACTACTGAAAAATATTTTTTTTAATCTATTGAAACAAATTTTACTCACTCATTATTACCATGTCTATAAGATTTTTGAAATTCAATTCACGGAAGTGGTAAAATTACGTTTTATGCAAATTTGTAAATGTGCCAAGAAGGTGCGTAAAAGACGTTAAAAAGTTCAATGAAATTTTATATATCTAATCTTATTATAAAATGAATCTAATGCATTTAATTGGACTAATATATGTATTATATATCTATTTTGACATTAATATAACTTTTAATTAAAAATAATTATTTTAATGAAAAAGTCGTTTTTTATATACTATGCAGTATTTTTCACTATTCATTAAAAATTGAATGTTTTCAGAAAAATTTCAAAAATTCACCATAACCTAATTTATATATTACGAATTCAAAAATGAAGTCTATTTTACCAACTTTAGTTTTTAAAAGTGTCTAAAATTAATTTTATTTTTTTTCACCAAAGGGCATAAAAAGTAATTCATTTAAGAAGATAGTTTTTCTAAATATATAACTATTTTTAAAAAAACTTATAAATTTCATTATAGATATGTTTTATTTATGTGAAAACATCATAAATAAAATTTAAAATTTATTTTTTTCTATTCATATTACAATATTTAATTACCAAATAAATATATCGTTTAAATAATTATAATACTAATGTGTTGTTTCCGAGAAACTAAATCTCACATATAATGCAAGCCAAGTCGGTGTTGCAAGCAATATAAGCAACTAATTTACTATAAATAGATAACGTACTACAAAATATTGGTGTGTTACATTCTCCCCTCATTCAATAAATTACGTCCTTGCAATTTTAAATTGTTATAAAAAAATAAATGGTTGAAAATAGGAAATACCATTGTGGAAAACCTACATAGGAAATAGGGTTAATAAAATCTACTCTTAATAATATGGAAAGGGAAATGAAAAAATCACCCCCAAATTAGTATTTTGAATAGGATAACATTGGTGGAAATTAGAGACACGTAATTAGAGGAAAAACATAAATATTTATAGGGAGTGATTGAGTTCATCAATCACAAAAAGTGAACAATAAATCGAAAATTGAGGGCCTCAAAGCCATAAATCTATAATGATTTAAAATATCATCGGTTCAATAAAACAGAAGGAATTAAGATAACTCATTTTTTTAGATATTTTTTTTTGAATAGGTGGGATTAATTTACTATCATGATAATAAATCAACAAAAAATACTTGATTTAATTACCTATCATAATCATATTCTCAACATTTAGTTGTGCTTCGATCTATTTTAACTTCATCCCTTACACTAGGAAATGAATGTTTAAAAATAATTTTTTCTCCCTAGAGCACATTTTATAAATCATAAGGTTTATAAGTATTCCTTTAATCCTATAATTGTTTACTAGAAAACCAAAAGGTTAGGTCAAAGTATCCAATGAATCATGCTTTAACCTCAAAAAAAATATAAAGTGTTCAAATTACTCAATCCCAAACTTTAGTCTTATCCAAAATACTTGTGTCCAAACAGAAAATCCGAAAATTTATAAGGAAGGTTAACAAAAAATAATGAATATATCTTTTTTCACATAACAACATGTGGATACCTTCATCATGTATACAATTAAAGCATGGTAACAACATGAATTGCCATAAAACTTTATTTGAATATGTATGTACTTACTTATTCCTTTTTTAAAACATAGAATATTGGATATATTCCTTAAATCTATAAATGTTGAAAACTCCTAATATTGATTGTATAAAACACTTTTGAAACAAACCATTAATCAGTTCTAAGGATGAAAATAATATCCAATCTACTTTATCCAAATCAATTATCTCTTATTTCAAAATCAATATCTCAGTTTAAAAAACATATTAAGGTTTATATTTCCCAAAACCATATATTTTCCAAAATGTTTAAATTGAAATGGTGTCACATTAATTGGTATCATGAAATCTCTAATCCTTAATGAAATAATACTACAGTATAATCCTTATATACTCTATAATTCTTATATCTTGTACATTATTAATACAATACTCAAATGACAAAATTATTTAATAAAAACATAAGAACGCTAATAATTCCTCTTCACTTGTGGTAGTGTAATAAATTGATTATTATTTAATAGAATCATTTGGGGTATACTCTGATGATTCAGACATTGATTCGCGTAGTGTCCCAACTCTATGTAGATGAAGCATTATACATTTGAAACCTTTTTTCTTACCCTTACAATCACAAACTTGGTGTCCTTTTTATCCATACTTATAAAAAGATCCCATTCCCTTTCAAGAATTTTCCAAGGTGATTGTTCCAGTAGTTATCACATGTGGGAAAATCCTTCTTTCCCTTCTTCCCTTTATCTATCTTTCTCACTGCCATCCTCTTCTTCTCTTACTTCCCTTCAATGCCACAAGACTCGGAGAATTCACATGATACTATTTCTTCATATGATGAGAATACATGGGAGACTATTTCCCTTTTAACTGTTGGCTTAAGACCCTTAATGATATGATCCTTCTTACTCTTTGGATCATGCATATTGTTGGAGTTCTCATTCCTTTTACTGGGAGCCATTTTTAAATGACGACATACACTAGGTTAGATCATATCATAATGTATAATCCAAAAAACTAGAAAAATTATCAACATTAATTGAATATTTTCACAGATATAGTCTCATAATCATAAAAATGGTATCTTTGCTAACATATTTACTCATAAATCCTTTATAATGGTTTGAAAATAAAATGTGAAATATCCTAAGCATATCCCCTCTGTAGTTTCAAACCATGTGCGTAGTAAGGCCCGTTGTTGTGTACCAGGTTACCCCGAGTCAGGATCGAGACACCTTGTCAGAGTTGTTACTCCTAAGTACATTTTTGCCAAAAGCACACCCATTTTTAGTATCCAGACAGGGATGTATTTCATGGAAAACTAAAAAAATCCCCACATTACCAAAATTCTAGGAAGTTCTTCTATACTAATCCTCAAGGTCTATCATAGAGTAATGTTCCCTAATATGAGTTTATCTAAATATAGTTTCCAAGTTTAATGATAAAATTACTCCAATACAAACTATAACTCCCTGACCCTTGAATCCTAGAGGCGGTGCATTATTTTAATACATTTTCATGATTACAGGGAATCAGGTCCTAAAGGACCGATCAGTATATCAGTCTTGGAAAATAGATTACATACATGAACATTACATTATAATTTATAACATAAAATATGACATAAATAATAATTTGATAACTCAATTATTCCCCTAGATTAACCCGTCATATAAATCATAATACACTTCTTGGCATCCTGGGAAAATGAAACATAAGAAAGGTGTGAGCTCATATTCTCATTAAGGGTAAATAATTTAGCAGAAGCCATAAACTTTTAATGAAATAAGCATAATAAAAACATGATCCTTTTAAAGATAAACTTGAACATAATATGGAAAAAATAAATCAAACATTACCATATAAGCATGCACAAGGATATTCTACTAGTAAAATAATCACATGTAATAACAAATTTCATAATGAGGGAATGCATAATGACAAAATTAATAACTACGACGCCAAGGACTTGTGCCAAGACCATTCACAAATATTCTGTCAAGGCCTTATGCCAAGACACTATTTTGTCTCATGAAACCTACCGATGCATCAAGGGGCTATAGCGGGCCCCACCTGTCACTTACTAAGTCCAATGCATTCCTTATATGAAATGGGTGAAACATAACATAAACATTTATATTAAAACTAGCATACAAAATGTCAATACTTTAACCATAAACCATGAATGGTATAAAAATATCACATCCACATTAAAGCATATCATAAATCATTCAATATAGTATGAAAGATTTTATTATAATAAATCAACCTCAATCAAGAAAAATATCCACTAAAGGATGTTGAAATTGTTGAAAATGATCTGTAAAACTCTTTGAGAGAAATATCCCTTAATCATTTAAAAGTCACACAATTTATAAATAAAGTAATTTAAAATAGATTTTTGAATCAAAGTGTCCCATTAACCTTTTAAACTTTTTAAATGAATTAAAATTTTAAAACAATCATGTCCATATAAATAAATCATTAAAATCATTTGGAAAACATAGACATTAATTAAATAGATTTAGAAAAATAAAGCATTAAAAAATTTAAAATGGTGATATAGTTAGGGAGTCCCTTCTATAAAACCTTAAAACATTCCTTTTGAAAACATTTTTATAAAACATCTACATGGATGATAAAGATGTCCCTGTAGATACTTACACATCAACAATCTCAAATAATAATGAGATTGAGAAATTAACCCTTAACTTAGGTCTGATACTCTTCGTACGTGTCCAAAACTCCTGTATAATGTGTTTAAACATGTTATTAATTTATATAAGAATCATGATAATATTTATTATATCATATATGATTCTATTATGACTTTATATTACCCATTTATTTACAATTCCAAGTTAATGCAACATTTTGGTTAATTATCGCTTTATTTATCGTACGTGTTTTGACTTGTTATTATTGATCATATTACATAGATCATAATTTACTTACTTCCAGAATGTAAAATATGATTTATATATCATATATATTCTATATATAAATTTATAATATATATATATATATAATGGAACACACCATTCATGGAGGTGGTAGGCCGCCCATACGTATGAATGCAGTTTCCGTTTTCTTACCATATTGAATGGAAGTAAGTGGATGATATTTATGTAAATACATACATATATATATACAGTAGCATTAGTATTTCATATATTACATACTTATTAATAATATATATTTTTATAATCATCGTTGAATGGTGAATGTGGAAATGGATCTCATCACGTCATCGAGACGGTAAGCTGTACATACGTACGAGCGATGATATCATTTACTTAATGATAAAATGGTATAGAATTGGATGATATATTAATTATATAGAAAAATTATAATTTTATGTTATTTATTTATATACAAAATATTCATCATTATATCCATAAAAATAACATAATGTTGAATATAAAATTACACCACAACATGGAGACAATAATCCATACGTACGCACATGTGGTGACATTATTATTCATAGGATAGATAGAATAAGGAATATGGTTTTAAC
This sequence comes from Viscum album, assembly GCA_963277665.1. Lineage (NCBI taxonomy): Eukaryota > Viridiplantae > Streptophyta > Magnoliopsida > Santalales > Viscaceae > Viscum > Viscum album. The sequence goes on from OY728137.1 coordinate 239,743,541, forward strand.
ATAATTATAATAACATCTTATCATGTACAAGTTACTGGATTTATTATTTTAGTATGGAAACAACAGATAAAGAGGAAGTTGAAGAAGAAAAGAACATTGAAATAGCTGATAAAATAATTATCTCTTCTTCGAGTGTTTCCTTTTGATTTGAACAAAATGGATCATTAGGTTGGATTTATGCTCACATTAAGGCCTTTAAGTTGAATTGATGGTAGTTTTAAGGATATTTGGGTATGGTTTGGCCGATCAAAAGGGATTTGTAGGTTTTAATTAAAGAGAAATGGAGGTGCCCTCTTATAAGAGAGGTGAGAGGCACTTTAGGAAAATATTGAAATATTACTTTATTATAAAATGATTTTCTAATTATAATAGATCCAAATTGATTTATTTAGAATATAAGATGAGTATGGGTAGAAATATTATGAACAAATATGTTTTATACATGTTTAGGTCATAAAAGTAACCTAATATTTAAGATTTAACCCTTTGTAAAATAAGTTAACTCTTACCATGTCCTATTTTATTTTTATACTACATGGTTAATATCAATACTATAAAATTACAAGATAACCTAAAGTGGATAATTTATGATATTTTTATCACTATCCAAGTTATTTGGACAAACTATATAATTATAGGATTTTTATATCATTTAATAAAATAGTATTTTTTTTAAACTCATTTATGTCAATTTTGACACAATTTCTTAATTGATTTTTGTTAAAGTCATAATAGCTTGATTCCTTTAATCCAAAGGCATTAAATCATACTAAATATGTCAATTTTATCAATAAAATTCATGTATAACATCAAAACTTTTAAATTATATTTATTTTAATATTTTTAATATCATTTGTTTTAATCTTTCATTAATAAGGTAATTACAACATCATCATTGTGTCATAAATAAATTTAATTATTTAATTTATAAAAATTATAAATAAACTACCACGATGTAGGAAATATTTTTATTTTTCTAATTAATATTTATAGTCTAATTTATATTATATATAACCCTATATTAAAAATGGTTTGGTTATTAAAATTTGAATTTAACACTTTTAACTCCTCTTTAAATAAAATATAATAAATGTCCTAATCATACCCAAGTGGATCAAAAATGGTCATATTTTTTTGTTAGGTTTATTTTAGTCAAAAAATTATATCCAATAGAATTATGGCATGTTTTGGGGTAATTTTATATTATTATAATATTATTTTACCGTTAATTACCCTATTTACTTTTAACCGTGGTAAATAAAATTCAAAACTTACTATTCACAAAAAATTATTTTCATCCTGTTGAATCACATTTTATATACTGATAACGACCATGTCAATTGGTATTTTGAAATCTAATTCACAGAAGTGGTAAAATTACGTTTTATGCAAATTTGTAAATGTGCCTTGAAGGTGGGTAAAAACGTTAAAAAGATCAATGAAATTTTATATATCGAATATTATTATAAAATGAGTCCAATGAATTAAATTGGACTAATATATGTATTATATATCTATTTTTACTTTAAGATCAATTTAAATTAAAAATAATTATTTAAATGAAAAAGTTTGTTTTTATATACTATGCAGTATTTTTAACTATTCATAAAAAATTCAATGTTTTTAGAAAAATTCCCAAAATTCACCCTAACCTAATTTTTATATTCCAAATTCAAAAATGAAGTCTATTTTACCAAATTCATTTTTTTGAAGTGTATGAAATTAATTTTATTGTTGTTTAGAAAAGGACATAAAAAGTAGTTCGTTTAAGTAAATAGTTTTTTCTAAATATTTAACTATTTCAACAAAACGTATAAATTTCATTATTAATACGTTTTATTTATGGGAAAACATTATAAATAAAATTTAAAATTTATTTATTACTATTAATATTACAATATTTAAATGATAAATAAATATATCGTTTAAATAATTATAATACTAATGTGTTTTTTCATAGAAACTCAATCTATTGTATAATGCAAGGAAAGTCGGTGTTGCATGCAATATAAGCTGTTAATTTGCTTTAAATAGATAACATACTATGAAATCTTGGGGTGTTACATCCTTCAATTACTTTTTCCTTTGATTAATCCATAGACATCCCATTAATTATGATGATATTCCCCAATAATTAGGCTTCCTTTAACCAAAACTCACACTTTCTGTATTTCTCATAAAGATTCCCATTTCGCAAGGTCTTTAGCACAATGCTCAGATGCTTCTCATGCTCCTCCTTGGTTTTGGAGTGTATTATTAAATCATTTATAAAGACTACCAAATATTTGTTGTGGTAATTTCTAAAGAATATATTAATCAAGTCTGTGAAGATTGATATAGAATTAGTGAGTTAGAATGACATCACTATGAACTCATAGTTCTTGTACTTTGTACGAAAAGTGGAATTGGGGATATATTCATTCTTTAACCTTACTTGATAATATCCTGACCAAAAATCCACCTTAGAGAAATATTGTTGTCTAGATATATGATCAAACAATTAATGAATCTGAGGTAGAGGAAACTTGTTCTTTATTGTGATGTTATTGAGATCACGATAATCAAAGAAAAGACACATTGTCTCATCCTTTTTTTGATGAATAGGACTGGTGAACCCCATGGTGAAGCACTATAACGTATAAACCCTTTATCCATATTCTCATATAGTTGTTTCTTTATCTCCTCAAGTTCCTCAATATCCATTCTATTTAGAGTCTTGCATGTTAGAAACTCCCTAGGTATATGATTGATTAAAACATTAACCTCTCAGTTAGGAGGAAGACCAAAAAATTCCTCAGGAAGTACATTATCATATTTCTCCATAATAGGCATGTCTTCGAGGATGATACTTTCCTTAGAGTCAATAATTTGAGCTATATATTCTTGCTCATATGTAAATAATATCCATTATTGAGATGGCAGCACTAAAGATGGTTTATCCTCCTCTTTGTACTTGTACAAAATCGGGGGTCAATTTACCATACGTAGAGTGCTTTTCTTCTCATGATAAATTATGTTGGATCAATATTGGGAAATATAATCGATGGCCAGAATTGCATCCAATTACAAAAAAGGTAGTTTGAAAATGTTCCCTAGGAAGTTATTCCCATAAATTGTGACATGGGAGGATTTATATACTTTGGATGAAATAATTGACGCATTTTTCATTTTCCTGGATAGATTTACTTCAAAGAATTATGATGGTGATATAATAGTTCTACTAAACTTTTGTGATATTAACGAATCCATAGAATCTGAATAAAAAATTTTGATTTACATTATTGAATTAATAACTAGTAACCTATCACCACTTCATTTTTGGGATCCACCTCATCGGCTTTGATGGAAAAGTCTCTCCCCTAATAACATGGAGGTTATTGTTTATCTCTGAAAACCCTTGTCTTAGGGCATTGATTTTAAAATTTCCATGGTTCCTTGTAGTTTAAGTAATTAATAATTCACCAAGGGTTGACTGGAGTATAATGATCTAGGCTTGACATACATGGATATTTCAACATTTTTTTATGAATATTCAGTACATTTCAAAAATTCATGTCTGAGGACCATATTAGTTTAGTGTCATTGGAAACTTTGAAAAATAATCTTCTATCATGGTGAATGACCTTCAACATCTCCCATAAATATCTTCAACATTATTAATTCTACCTAAAACCCTTCCTCATTCCCTGGGGAAGGGAAACATAAGAAAGGGGTGAGGTTAGATTCTCAGTAATGGTAGATAAAGGAAATACACAAGCATAACATAAACAGAATGGTATGAAACTTGTGTATAACATTTGAAGATCATGCTCTGCATATTAGAGAACACAATAAATAATAGAAGTTCATAAGACATTAACCAATGTAAATAATGAACATAGGACAAGGAAGCATAACATTGGAAAATACATGGAATTTCTGGCATGTATGTTGGTTTATAACATTGTGAACATGCATAAGTAGAAATAGGTTCACTCATTAAGTTAGTGACATGAAATCAGGTTCCATCTTCAACTTGTGTACATGAAACTAGGTCCATAAATAACATTTTGAACATTTAATCAGGTTCACATATAACCTTATGGATGTGAAACCAAGTCCATGCATATCATTGTGAATGTGTAATCAGGTTCACACATTACTTAATGGACATGAAAATCGGTCCCTTTATAACATTATGAACATGTAATCAGGTTCACACATAATATTATGAACATGTAATAAGGTTGACGCATAAACTAATAGACATGCAACTAGGTCCATTCATAACATTGTGAACATGTAATGAGGTTCACTCATAAAATTACAAACATGTAACCAGGACCACACATAAAATTATGGACATGAAACCAGGTTCATCCATAACATTGTGAACATATAATCAGGTTCACACAGAACATTTACACTCATGAGTCATCCATCATTACCCAATGTGTTGGAGAGAGATAGAGTCCCCACCCATCTTATAATAAAATCATTTAAATATGTGCCATAAGATAATAAAACATTCATCATATCATGACCCATAAGAAGACATAGGTTTTATAAAAATCAAATTGTAACCCATGAAATGAAATTTGTTTCGTTAACATTTCATCTCATCAAAACCCTATGTAAAATAGATAGGTTTCATAACCATTTCATCAAAGTATAACTCGTGAAAAGAAGCATGTTTCATAAACATGTAACCCATGAAATTGAAACATGCTTCATAAAGACCATGACATTAAGAATAACCCATTCATAGAAAGGATATTAATGGAACCCTTAAAACATTTACTATAAGGGAATGAGTAACATAAATGGATTTCATCTTAGATGGAAAATAATTTTGAAATATCTATCAAAAACATTTTTTGAGGAAAATATCCTTTCCTCTTTGAAAACTCTTTTTTATAATCTAAAACTTTTTAGAAATATTTTTATTTGAATATAGCTTTGAAAACATATAAATGAATATTTTAAAACAATAAAACATATTTTAAATATTTTTTTCTTTAAAATTATCTTCATGGATCTTTTGAAAACATTTTTTATTTTTTTTCAAAAACATGGTTTTTGAATACAATAGATTTCTTTCTGAAGAGAGACGCAATCATATTTTACTTAAAAACATTATATTAAGTACCAAAGGGTGAAAAAATGGTACTAAAACATGAGTATATCTTGAAAAAATATATGATAAGGAAACTCATGAGTTTTATTTGGATATGTAACATAATCTATAATCAAAGTAAGCACAAACATAATCAATCTCGAAAAGCGATGAGATTGCCTTAATAAACTCTTATAACTCGGTGACTTGGGATCATAATATCCATGTAAGAAAAGGAAATCAATTGAAGCATAATATATCATTAAAATAATTATATTCATGATATAATTTTTAAAATTTAATTATATACACCTCAAAAAAGATTTTAGGTTCATAACAAAACAAGAGTCTCAAAAAAGGAAAATTGAGACAAATCTTTTTTACCGATTTGATAACTTTTAGAACTCAAACCCCATGAAACAATGATTTTAAAATGGAAATGTGAATAACCATAATATTATGTATAATATATATATAATTAAATAATTTTTATAACATACATCACAAAAAAGGAAAGGTCAGTGAACATAACATGAATCTCACCGAAATTAAAAGTGAGATGAAATATGCTTACCTTGTGTCTTGAATCTCTTAATACTCATACAAGATTACTCTATAATAAATATAAGTTTATTAGAAATATTTTACATAAGTATATTATTATATCTATTACCAAATATGGTTTTATTATGTCCTTATATTACACACTTTTTAACGATCCTATGTTAAGGTTTCACTTCGGCTAATATTCTCTTTGTTCTTCACATGTGTCCTAATTTGTTATATCATTATTCTTTATACTTATATCAGGATTATAGAATGTATAAAATGATATAAATATAAGTTATATACATTATATTCATGTTATAATAATTTATATCATAATGAAGAATGGAATGGAATACATTGTTCATGGAGACGATAAGTCTTACATACGCATGAACGTTGTTTCTGTTTTTATTGTCTTATTAAAAGAAAGTATGTAAATAAAATATGTATATATATGTATATATATATAGTTAATTATTATGTTATAATTAATATATAATATATATCATATAATTTCATTAAACCCATCCTTAATACATTCCATGTGGTGTGTGAATGAATCACATAGTTTTGAGGGGCTGTAGTCCACACTTCCTGAAATGAGATTATGGTATTACCACCAAATGGTAATAAAAATTTATGTATTGTAAAAATGAATATTGAATAATAAATACATAATAGGTATTATATATAACATTTATAAATATATTTCCCATCATAATGTCCACCATGATTGGTGTGGTAAAGAAGAAATGAACAATCATCATTTCGTGAGGTAGTAGTTTGTCGTACATAGAAACAATATGTTCGATATCCATTAGATGTAGGTGTGTGTATGTTTTGGTAAAAATATTTCCATAAAAAAAATTCTATTATATTTAGGATACTGGTTTTGTCACACAATAATTTAATAAAGAGAGTGGAGGGGTGGAGAAGAGAAATAAAGGTAAGGAGCTTGAGAGAAGACGTTACCTCTAAATTGGGTAACTCCTTTTGGATTGTTCCAAATAGATTCCTTGAGTTTCATTATTCCAAAGGATAATATTATAATAGGAATAGAGGGAACTTGGTAGATTAATTTATTAGAGGTTGGGAGAGCCAAACAGTTTGATATGTGTGATGAAGTAGTAGAGTGCTTGCCTTTTTATAGTGGAGGGGGAGTGGAACTCTTGTAAATACAAAAAGGTATTCATTAATGGGTGGTCTACCCTACCTAAAGTTCCTCAAAAATGGAAAAATAATTTATTAGAGAGTAATAAGGGTATATTAAAACCTCCACCACACAAAATTATGTGCATTTTAATGATTTGGGTCCTTAACTTTTACAATTCCCCAATTCTATCATTTTTGTTTTTATTAAAGCATATACTTTTATAATCTAATTCATTTAACCATAAAGAATAAACTAAAGTGAGATTTATTAGATGATATAGATCTAATTAATTATTAATATTATATATCATTTATATAATAAAATTCCTATGTGTTTTGGTAATTAATTTTAGAATAATCTAACATGACGCACAAAAACACTGCTTAAACTTAGACCGTGTTAACAACGTTTTTACAATATATGGGTCAATATTTTAATTATAAAGGATTAATTGGATAATTAATAGCCCATATTTTATATTTATTAACACTTAAAAATTACATGGTAGAACATAGTTTTTTTATTAATTTTAAATCATTTAATAAAATTTCATTTATTGTTAAATTATAATAATGTCAATTTTGACATTATTTAATTAATGTTAATTTTAAAATATCAATCTAATATTTGAATTAAAATATATTAAGTTATCATATGTTTAACATGATATATTAATCTAAAAATAATAATAAAGTCAATAATTCAATCAATTAACTTCACTTTTAATATTTATAGTATCATTTATTTTAGTTAATTATTAATTAAATAATCACTACATTGGCATTTCTTAAGAATTTTAAGTAATTAAACCATCTCTAAAAATAATTGATAAATTATTATGATAAAAATAGCCCATATATATTTAATATATATATAACTGAAAATATTATGTTTTGTACACATCTTAATGTTTTATAATGGTTAAATGTAAGAAAAGTTCCATTTTTATCTTTTTCCTTACTTAACCTTTTATATAGGGAACTTCCATTTAATAATATCCAAATAACCCATAGATTTAGAACCATGTGAGGTTATGGTCTAAAAATTGGAAGCAAATGGATTTTGGAAAAGTATCCAGGTCATTTTGGTCCTTTTGATTAAAATTTAGTCCCTTATTAAGCTTAATCGTTCCTTAATCACTATAATTAATTTTAATCACATTCACTAATAATTTTGGTCAAAAAACTAAGTTGATATTATTAGACCAAAAATATCATACAGATTTCAACCATGTATTTTTTATTTTCAAAATTCAAATAACAAAATTGTTAAAATTAAGATTAACGCTAATCCCGTAGATGGGGTGAAATAAGAGGGTTTTAAAGTTGAAAAACGTTCACAGCTTCGTTAAGTTTTTTATATTCAATTCAAAGTAAAATTTAATCTAATGAACTTAATTGTATAAATAGATGTATAATTGATCTAATGTGACTCTAAAAAAGTCTAAAATATAATTTATCATTAATAATTATTTACAAAAAGTCAAATTTTAATTAAAATGAAAAAGTTTTCACTATTCATAAAAATGAAGTTTCTTAGAAAAATCCCACAAATTCACCATAGGATAATTTAGGCATTATGAATTAAAAAATTATGATTATTTTACAAAATAAAATTCATAAAACTGTCAAAATTTAGTTTTAAAATAGGTTGGACCTTAAAATATGGTAAAACTCGGTCTTGCATGTCCCACAAGCTAACATAGTGTTGCGTGTAACGAAAGCTAAGATAATTGTTGAGTGTAGTGAATAATAAACTTGATGCTGCCTATAACTTAATAAAAACATAGAATAACCTATTTTTAATGTTTCAAAATATCAAAATGTTCAATTTAATCAAAAAATATATTTCAAAAAATCTCAAGGTGTTACATATTACCCCCATAAAATGAATTTCGCCCTTGAAATTCTTCTAGGTTATCAAAGGTTTAATAATTGAATGTTTTATTCATACAAACCCACATTGTAAAAATGAATACTAAAAATTCCCTTAAAAAGGGAACTCTGAAACCGTAAAATTTACCCAACATAATTCATAACAAGATTCCCACAAGGAGAACATAGGTTGGAAGTGAAAACATGGACATGGAAGAAAAATGAGACTATCATGTTTTTATGGAGAGTGATAGAGAAAAAAGGTCAGGAAAATGTTAACAGCCACAAAAACATAAATCTGTGATGAAATAAGGAATAGTAAAATTTATCAGAAATGGAGGTACTATGATAACTTTTTTGGTTTCAATATAATTATTTTCATGATGTTAAATAATTTTCATTAAAATATATATTTTCATGATATCTGGAAAAGATCACCCCTTTATTATTTTTTGATCTGCTTCACATATTTCTATAAAAAGGAAGGTGAGTTTTTTCATACCTGAAGTATTTAAATATAATTATATCCATGACATGCCACCCCTTTTGTCATCGATTGTCATAAACTCAAAGTAGTTTGAACAAGATATCCAATATGCATTAATCATCATAAAAAGATATAACAATTTAATCTTACTCACTTCATATTTTGTTTAAATTAAAATTTATATAAATTGTGAACCTCATAACACCTCTGAAAGATTTAATTTCAAGTATTTATAAAGAAGGTCATAAAATCCGCTTAATATTGATCCCCCATATATCACAAAGTAGCACTTGGTTTTCAAATTCCAAACATGTGAATAACCTCATAGTGTAGTCCCTAGAAACATTGTAATTACCATAAATCATTTTGAAAAAATGTATTCCTCCTTATTCTGATGAATAATGGATATATTATTTAATTCAAAGATGTTATAAACTTCATCTTTGCTGACATAGAACATTGGTTCAATAACCAGTTCCAGAGTAAATTTTTCTGTCTAATTTACTTATTCATATCTAGAATATCTTTTTCCAAACATCATTATCTCAATACCAGACATTAATTAAGGGTTACCTTCCCTTAAATAAAAATATCATCATCCCATTAAATCACTAGTCTATATCTTCATCACTGTTCAATATTTTTTTTCAGTAATTAATGAAAACATATATAAAAAATACTTATATATTTCATGATTCATATAACATAATCTTTGAATTCGAAAACATAAATACATCATTAGTCAAACCTTATTCTTAAACCCTTACTCAGGTTTAGTCAAGTAATTCCTTAATACCTCTTTAATAGAACATGATATATGAACCATGTATCAGGGTTTCTCAACCTCAAACCAATCATGCTTCTAATGATTAATGTAAACAATAATGGAAGAACATCACATAACTTTCACATTTCATTTGCGGTATATTTATCTTCAAACGTATAACCAATACTCATATCACATTCTTGATTATATTTATGAGATTTTTTCTAGGGAAATCAATTTTTATAATGCCTATAATGTCCACATACAAAACATTGAATATTAACCATGTTCATCATAGTTATCTCTATTGACTAAAACAAAAAATCATTGTGTGAGAAACATTTGTCAAAATGGGATACCATAAAATCATGAAAAAGTAATTATAGGATGCCTATTTTTTTTCTCCTACTTTTTAATCTATTACACCTTAGGTTTATCATCATCATCATTATTATCATTTTTATTCAAGGAAAATAGTTACAATCCAAACTGGGACCCCGAGACCTAAGGAATCTTGTAGTAATACAGGACGATGGCACCCCCTCGTATCAAATTCACTCTCTCAGGTTTAAAGAAAGATATGTTGGATCGAAAGGTGGATTTGAAGGTTTGATCTTCCAGGGATGCAAGGTGGTCGGATACTTTATTCCCCTCTCTCCAGGTATATGTTACCTAAATATTATTGTTTATTAGAGATCTATACTTCATGATGGTGTAATATATTGACCATAGAGTGGATACTTTCACATGAAAGGAGTCATGGATGATCATAGATCTTGTTCCCACCTTGTATTTTCATGAACAGGTTGATCCCAGTCAGAACCACATTGGCCTCTACCTATAAGGAATTACCACTGCCATAGTGCGCTATGAAGGCTAGAACAACACTTGTCCTATGGTCCTTCACTACCCCTCCTACTCTTATGACTCCTGATATGCACGATCCATCTGTATTCAGCTCGAAGACATCCGTTGTAGGAATCCACCACACCCAATGGCCATGTAACATGGATCTTGGTGATTGAGCTGCTAAGGAGGAAACATGGAGAGTCTAGAGTGAAGTTGCATCTTTCCAATTGCTGATGAAGGTCACCTAATTAGCTAACAAGCTCCTTGTTATTGTGATAATGGTTCTCTCTGTCGAAGGGAACCCCTAATATCTCTCCCAATTCATGGATTTCCATAAGCTCTAGCACCCTACATTAAAGATAATAGATCTCGCCACTCTTTCTAGTCCCACGTTGTCGACCCCTTGAACCAACACTCTAGGAAAGGTGCATCCTAGAGGTCTTGAGAAAGGTACGTAGTAAACTCTCCAAAGAAACTCCACACCGCATGGGCCCATTTTCCTTTAAAGAAAATATGGCATGTACTCTCCTCACATTTACTCCTGCAATATTGTAAACTAGAGGCTAGACTGATTCCAAGATTTTTGATGCTATCATCTGAAGGAATTATGTGTTTTCTGATTCTCCATGTGAAGAAGCTGTTCTTTGTGGGTATTTTGTTTCATGACACAACTTATTTCCATCTGATGCTTTGATTCTAAGGAGTGAATATCATTAAGAAGTCTTTAGGTTATTCATAAGTTATTCATAACAAACATCAATTTAAATCCTTCAAGATGGTCCATGATGAGCTTGTGAATTCCCAATGCATATCCCCGAGGAGTGTCAAACCAGGTTTGCAGAAAAGACCATTGTCATGTACTAGATTACCTAGAGTTAGGCCCGAAACATATTGTTAGAGTATTAATCCCTAGGTACATCTGTTCTAGAGCCACATCCACTTGTAGTATCCAGACCGATCTATGTTTCTAGAAAACCACTCACTCTATCCTTTACCAAAATTTTAGGACATTTTCCTAAACATTAACTCATCCTTATACTTATCCATAGAGACATCCCTAGAAATATCCTTAGAAATATACTTAAGGATCTCACTAAGGTTTTCTCATCCGAGTTTCCAATGTTTGATAAAACCTTTCCTTTTATACCAACTACAACATCCAAGATTTATATACATAGATATTACACCATTTTATATGAATATTGAGTACATTACAAAAATAAATGCTTGAGGAACATAATAGTTTAGTGTCTTTTGAAACATAGAAACAAAATATTATATCCTAGTGAAAGATCTTCAACATCTCTTGAAAAGTTCTCCACCTGTTGTACTTATACCTAAAACCATTCTTCATACCATGGGGAGAGGAAACGTAAGAAAGGGGTGTACTTATATGGTCAGTAAGGGTAAATAATGGAAATTCATAAGCATAACATAAAAAAAGGGAATTAAACTTGAGAATTACATTTGATGATAAAATTGGATAACACAATAAAGAATGACATTTCATAAGACATGAATCATAAGGAAATAAATAAAATAGTCCAAGGAATCATAATATTGGAAAATACGTGGAATTTTTGGCATATATGTTGGTCTATAACGTTGTGAACATGTATAATTAGAAATAAGTTCACTCATTATTTTAAGGAAATAAGATCAGGCCCCAACATCAACTTGTGAACATGCAACCATGTCCATGAATATCATTGTGAACATGTAATCAGGTTCACACATTATGGACATGAAACCAATTCCATGCATAACATTTTGAACGTATAATCATGTTCACACATTACCTAATGGACATGAAACTAGGTCTCTACATAACATTGTGAACATATAATAGGGTTCACACATAATATTGTGAAAATGTAATTAGGTTCACACATAAACTAATGGACATGAAACTAGGTCCATGCATAACATTGTGAATACATAATATGTTTCACTTAAAACATTGTGAACATGTAATTAGGTTCATACATAAAATCATAGACATGCAACCAGGTCCATGAATAACATTGTGAACATGTAGTTAGGTTCAAACATAACATTTATACTCATGAGTTATCCATCATTAACCAATGCATTGGAGGTAGATATAGGCCCCACCCATCACATAATAAAATCATTCATACATTTTCCACAAGATAATAAATCATTAATCATATCATGAACCATAAAAAGACATAGGTTTTATAAACATTAAATCATAAACCATAAAATGAAATGGGTATCATTAACATTTAATCACATCAAACCCTATGGAAAATAGATTGGTTTTATAACCATTTCATAAATGCATAACCTGTGAAAAGAAGTGGGTTTCATAAACATTTAACCCATAAAAGGGAAAAAAGATTCATAAAGACAATGAAATTAAGTATAAACCACTAATAGAAAAGATATGAATGGAACCTTTAGATCATTTATTATAAGGGAACGTGTGACATCAACTTATTTCATATTATATTGAAAATAATTTTGAAATATCTTTCAAAAACATTTCTTGAGGAAAATATCCTTTCTTCTTTGAAAATGGTTTTTTTATAATGTAAAAGCTTTTGAAAAAAAATTCCTTTGAAAAATGTTTTGAAAACAAATAAATAATGATTTTAAAAAAATAAAACATTTTTATAATCCAATTTACTTGAATATTATCTTGAAGTATCTTTTTAAAATAATTTTTAAAACATTTTTGAGAACATGGTTTTTGAATACAATAGATTTTCGACTGAAGAGATAGACGCTCAGATTTTACTTAATAACATTATATTAAGTACAAAAGGGTGGAAAAAGAGAACTACCACATGAGTATATCTTGAAAAAATAGAGGATAAGGAAACTCATGAGTGTTCTTGAGATATGGATCATAATATTTCATTAAAGAAAGCATAAACATAAACATTCTAGAAAAGCGATGAGATTGCCTCAATAAAATCTTATAAATCAGTAACTTGGGATCATACTCTCCATGTAAGAAAATGAAATTAAATTAAGCTTAAGATATAATGAAAATAATTAGATTCATGTTATAACATTTAAAATGTAAGTATCTACACATCAAAAAAGAGTTTAGGTGCATAATAAGACACGAGTCTCAAAGAAGGAAAATTGAGACAAAACATTTTTACCGATTTAGTAAATTTTAAAAATCGAACCCCATGATAGAAGGATTATAAAATGGATATGTGAATAACCATAATTTTAAGTATAAGATACACATAATTAAATCATGATTATTACATTCACTACCGAAAAGGAAAGGGTGGTGAACATAACATGAATCTCATAGAAATTAAAATTGAGATAAAATCCCCCTTCCTTATGCCTTGACTCTCTTCAGACTCATACAAGATTCTTGTATAATAAATATAAGCTTATTATAAATACTTTACATAAGAATATTATTATATATTTTATCATATATGGTTTTTTTATGACCTTATATTAGCATCTAGTTAACAATCATATGTTAAGGTTTCACTTCGGATAATATTCATTTCATTATTTACATGTGTCTTAATTTGTTATATCATTTTTCCTTATACTTATACCATGATTAAATAATTTAGAACATGATATAAATATTATTTATATTTAGTTTATTTATATTATAATAATTTATATCATAAATAATAATGAAATGGAATACACGGTTCATAGAGACTGTAAGCCGTACGTACGCATGAACTTTGTTTCTGTTTTTATTATCGTATTGAATGAAAGCATGTAAATGAAATATATATCTATATATATATATATGTAATTATAATTATTATATAAGAATTAATATATCATATATATCATATAATTTTATTAAACTCATCCTTAATACATTATATGTGGTGTATGAATGAATGTCAATGCTTTAAGGGGACGGTAGTCCACACTTCCTCAAACAAGATTATCATATTACCACCAAATGGAAATAAAAATGTATGTGTTGTAAAAAATAATACATAAGAATAAAGAAATAATAAGTATTATATATAACATATATATAAATATATTGTCCATAATAATGGCCACCATTATTGGTGGTAAAGAAGAAATGAACAATCATCGTTTTGGGAGACAGTAGTTAACCGCACATAGAAATAGTATGTTTTATATCCATTAGTTGGAGGTTTGTGGAATTTTAAATTGAAATATTTTCACAAAAATATAATATTATATGGATTATCATAGTTTTTTACACAATAATGGAATAAATAGAGTGGAGGGGTGCAAAAAGAAAATAAAGGGAAGGAGCTTGAGAGAAGATGTTACCTCTTATCGGGTAACTCCTTTTAGATTGTGCCAAAAGGCTTCCTTGAATTTCCTTCTTCAATAGAGAAGGCCTATATGAGTAAGGTAGGGAAGTGGAAAGATTATTTGAATAGATTTTGGGTGATCCAAATGGTTTTACATGTGTGATGAAGTGGTAGAGTGGTTTCCTTTTTTATAGCGGAGGGGGAGTGCCACTCTTGTAAATACCCAAAGGTATTCCTTAATGAGTGGTCTACCCTACCTAATTTGTCTCTAAAAATGTAAGAATAATGTATTACATAGTAATAATGGTCTATTAAAACCTCCAACACACAAAAGTATGTTCATTTTAATAATTTGTTTCCTTAACTTCTAAGATTCTCCAATTTTACCATTTTGGTTTTTATTAGAGCATTGACTTTTCTAATATAATTCATTAAACCATAAAGAATAAACTAAAGTGAGGTTTATTAGAAAATATATATATAATTAATTATTAATGTTATTTCTAATTTATAAAATAAAATTCAATGTGTTTTGAAAATTAATTTTATAATAAGCTTATGTGATGCACTAAACCATATCTAAAAATAATTGATAAATTATTATGATAAAAATAACTCATATATCTATATAAAATATATTTATAAATGAAAATATTATGTTTTGTACATATCTCAAATTTTTATAAAGTTTAAAGGTAAAAAATTTACTTTTTTGTCTTTTTCCATACTTAACCTTTTATATAGGGAACTTCCATTTAATAATAACCAAATAACTCATGAATTTAGAAACATGTGGGGATATGGTCTAAATATTGGAATCCCATGGATTTTAGACATGTTTACATGTCATTTTGGTCAATTTTATTAAGGTTTACTCCCTTATTAAGCTTAATCATACCTTAATCATGATAATTAATTTAAATCACAAGCACTAATCATTTTGGTCAAAAAATTAAGTTTATCTTATTAGAAAAAAAATCATAATTATTAAAACTACTTCTGTAATATTTTCAAAATTCATATCATAGATGTGAGAAAATTAAGATTAATGTTAATCCCATAGAAGGGATGAAAAAATATTTTTTTAAAGTAGAAAAATGTTCAAAGATTTGTTAAGTTTTTTATATACAATTCAATGTAAAATTGGTTCTAATGAAAATAATTGTATAAATATATGTATAATTGATCTAATGTGACTCTAAAAAAATAAAAAATCTCAAATATAATTAGTTATTATTTAAATGAAAGGCTGTTTTAACTAAAATGCAGTAGTTTTCACTATTCTTCAAAAAATGAAGTTTCTCATAAAAATCCCAAAAATTCACCCTAGGATAATGTTTAATTTTTTAATTTAAAAACAATATTTATTTTACAAAAGAAAATTCATAAAATTGTCAAAATTGGGTTTTAAAATAGGGTTTCTCTTTAAAGATGGTAAAACTCGGTCATGCATGTACCACAACCTAACTCAATGTTGTGAGTGCCGTATGCTAAGATAAGTGTTGCATGTAGTGAAATATCAACTTGGTGATGAATATATTCCAATAAAAACATAAAATAATCTATTTTCTATATTATAAAGTAAAAAAATATTAATTAAATCAAAAATATATATTTCAAAAAATCTTTGGATGTTACATGGAGCATTCCTTTCCTCCATCGCATTTGAAGGTTTCTATTTTCGAAAAATTTTATCCATGTGACCTTCCTTCACACACATAAATAATTTATTCATTACCTTTTGGAAATTTCAAAGGTGCTTCTTTCCGCACCTTTGACAAAAGCGATTTTGGAATTTCTTGGCACTATTAGATTTCTCTATTGGACCGCTGGAATTAATCTCCAATTGGCACTTCTTATCCCCATGATACCCTTGAAATTCCATGATATCCATCTTGACTTTGAGGTCACATCGAAAAATTTACTCATAGATATCAAAGTCACAAATCTCCAGGTCTTTTCATAGAAATGTTTTTATCCAACCAAAGGCATGGTCAACATTGCATTCAGGGGTAACGACAAAGACAAAGGCATATCGTGCAAGTATTTTGATTTTTTCCTCATATTCCATGATAGATTAATCATATTATTACTTGATAGAAATAAAATACCTTTAGATTTTATGTTTTATAGTGTGAGGAAAATATTTATGGAAAATTATTTTCCAGAATTCCTTCTACTCCGTCACTTCGATCTATTCCTCAGTATTTTTATTCTTAATCAAGGAACCCCACTGATCAAATTCTCCCTCTACATGATAAATAATCAAAATAACCTGCTATTTTCATGGAACATTTAAGTGTAACATCCCCAAACCAGAAGCCACTAAACCGGTGCTCCGAGCCCGGTGGTTACATAACCATAAGCGCACCTCCTCGTATGCCAATGGATGCCGACTAGCAGTGGGGGTCTAAGGTGTGATGTGGGGAGACTATACCCCCTTTTTTATCAGAGTAATCCACAACAGAAATAAACTGGATATCCAAAAAAATAACCAATAAACAAGAAACATGTATAAACAATTCCAACAATAAATATTCCATGTCATACTACACGTGCAAGAGTGAAAAAAACCCAAAATAAGGACAACAGCCAAAATCCCCAGAATAGTCTTGACTCCAAGTCCGGATCCTCCACCAAGTGATACCCATGTCCACTCAAATATCTAGCAACGACCCCTGCCCTTCTCCTGACCTACAAACATGAAGTCTGCTTGGGTACCCAACGGCGGCCCGAACAGGGTGTGAGTACAACTCAGTAGGCCACCACCAACGGTGTCTAAAAAATATACAGTATAAATAAGTAGTGCATTCAAAAGGCATATGAATGATAATTGCGAAGTAATTATTTAAGGTTCCATTAACCAGTTCAAAGCCAAATCCATTTCCACTTCCATTACCATTCATTTCACACCAATTATCATCACTTACCATTTCATCACATTTCCATGGGTTAATCACATACATTATGTTACATGGGTCTAAGGCCAACAATCACATGCCAGAGGGTATACACATGGTTATCCTATATCACTAGGACTAACCCCATCATGGAAACCACACCTCACCTCAAAGCCTTAGTCTGGGTGGATAATCATACCCTCACCTCGAAGCATCAGTCCGAGTGGATAACCATACCCTCACCTCAAAGCATCAGTCTGGGTGGATGAAACCGATAGGGAAAAAGAGCATCAGTCTTCTTCTCTAACTCGTTCATTTAGAGTGGAGTTCATAGCATCAGTCTTCACACGACCCGTGGGCGTAGATCCTCAAGTCATACCCCACTCTACCAAGCCATGTTCACATGATTATATATATAAGTAACCATTAACCCATCATACCATTGCCCTTGGACAAACACTATTCACAACAAACCACATGAAAATTCACATTATTCCTTAACCCATTAACACATTACCATTTCAATTCATTTAATCATTCACCCAATTTCCATGTTTTATTCTTATCTTGCTAAGCATTCAACACTAAACCCATAACCTATCTCATTATGGTCTTTAATCAGTTTACACATTAACCCATTTAACCCATTCGTCATTTCCATGAATCAACCATTCATCCCATTCTAAATAACCCTTAGGTTATTGCCAAGTCTAGGTGCATCACCTAACATCTATTCCAAGTTCAACCAATCATGCCAAACATATTCATCAAGGGCTCTACCATTTATTACAACAAGTTCACTTGTTTAATAACAATCCCTAAGTACGGGAAAGCTGGCGCATCCCATGGATGACCCTAAATTCGGTCAAGTCAATCCCAACACATTCCATGGGGATCGTGAGGGTTCCCATTTGCCATTTCACACACCATTATTACCAAACATGTCAAGGTTATTCAAAACATAACCAACGGGAAACAAGAACACAACTAAACATGAACAAATACCCAAATAACCATGGGATATAACTTTTAGACCACCTACCTCGAAACCGCGATTGAACACACTCTCAATCGAATCCTTAGACCTCGATCCGACCAACCTTTGAAGTTTCAACCTAAAACTCACCCAAAAGTTAGGGTTTTAGAGATTTGAAACAAGAGGGAGAGAAGATACAAACCCTAAACCAAAAAGAGAAGCAAGTATGAGGTTTGCCTTACCCGGAGCTTCGATCCGCAATCAATGGCACCAAAAACGCCCTAGAGTCAGGCCTGGAACACCTTGTCAGAGTTGATAATCCTAGGTACATCTATACCAGGACCACGTCCTCTTATATTATTGAGACAAAGGTGCATTTTATTGATAAATAAAATAATCTATACTAAAAAAAATATATGGATTTTTTCTTATTCTCAGTCATATCCCCAAGGTTTTCACTAGAGTTTTCTAATCCTAATCCAAAAAATAATCAATATTTTCCTCTGATACCAACTATAACAACTCTTCTATTTATTTCACATTAATAATTTATTTATTACCTAAGACTACACTTAATACAAACCTAATGTTTGATAAGTATATTGTACTTGGGAATTAGGTACATTCCCTAACAACATAAAACATGGAATATGACATATTTATTGAAAGCATCTTTAACATGCTCAAAATACTCCTTCAAACTTAAAACTGCATAGGATAACTTAGGAACCAACATAAGAAAGGGGTGAGTTATAAAGCCTAGAAAGGGAATAAATATGGAATAACATGAAGATGATATTACATGTTAAATAACAGGCATATCAATGATGCATATGAATAGTAGGAATCATAAACACGAACAAATAGATATGATATAGAATGATAATCATAAGTTAGGAAATGTGGTAATAACTAAAATCACTACATCATAAACATATTCCATGGATAAATCCTCCAAGACATCATGGTGGATAATTACCATAAAATAATCATGTTAAATCTATTTCCCAACATGATTTATCATGAGACTAAGCATTACCCAATGCATTAGAGTGCTATTTGGGAACATCCATCAGATTCATTT
Source organism: Viscum album (assembly GCA_963277665.1). NCBI lineage: Eukaryota > Viridiplantae > Streptophyta > Magnoliopsida > Santalales > Viscaceae > Viscum > Viscum album. The sequence goes on from OY728137.1 coordinate 239,763,533, forward strand.
CATACTCATGCTTAAGTGTGCCATTTAGATCATACAAAATTGATTCATTCTCCACCATAATTTATTCCATGATGAAGGAGTGTGGAATAAACATATTTAAGTCACCAATAAAATATTATATGTGAATAAATGAGAATACCCTTGATAGGAAATGGGTGTGGTATTCACTACATAATCGGTTTGGCATGGAAAATTGTGGTGGCATTTCAATAGCATAACAACGTCACATAAAAATTCATAAAATGGGTTAATGAAAGAGAAAGGGTTATATAGTCATTTAGAAATGAAGTTTAAAGTAATATTGACATAATAATACATGTCCTAACATGATTAATTGGAAATATAATTCATACAATATTGAAGAAACTTTAATTAAGAAGAGAAAGGAATGAACCCTTACAAAATTTCAGCTTAGTAACATGTGTACATAAGGGTTCATAAGTCAGAAAAATGATAGTGAAATGTGATATCATAATTTATAAATCAAATGGGTAGTATGGGGGATATGTAAGAACATATCCCAACATCTTAAAATTGAAATTAAAGGACATAACAAAAAAATGAATCCTTGATAAAAGAGGAGAGTGGAGGTTCCCTTACTTGAGTTTGTGACTCCAAAGTCTTGGAAGGGGCTTATTGACATCTTGGGGGAACCTTGGGAGGACTATCAGTAGTTTAGGATAGATTATGGTCAGGATACAATGAGTTTGAGTGAAGAAAAATGGGATCTTGTGTGGGATTATATAAGAAATGAGAGGGTTTTCTTTATTATTTAGGCATTGGACTCTACATAATTAAATATCCAAAACCAAAATCCATACCTTAGTTTTTTACCATCATTTCATAAAAATGGGATTTTATTTTATTATTTTATAAGGAAAATGGTATAAATTATTAAAATAATTCCCTTTCTAATGTGTAGGTGAGTCATACTCTTAAAGAAATGATTTTAAAACCTTAAAATATATTATATGTTTTAGAGGATTCACAATGGAATTAAAAAATAAATAAACTAAAATTAAAATAGAATTATATTAAATGAAAAAAAATTATTTATTATTTTATCCCATTTATAGTAATTATTACATAACATTTGGGTCATTATGACATCATAAAACACAAAGTATATTAATACGGTAATTAAATTTTACCCGAAAATTTGACTCTCTATGAAAATTATAAAAAATTCACCATCAGAGGATTTTGATGATATGATTAAAAAATTAATATTCATTTTATCTAAATAATTTTCTAAATATATGAATTTTCTATTTTAAAATAAAATCTACATTTATTACGAAATGTTGGGTTTTTAGACAATAACAGTTTTCTAACACGTATAAAAATTTTATTTGATTATATGATCATTTATATTTGATAAAAGATATTTTATAATAGTAATTTATATAAATATTATTTATTTCAAATATACATTAATTTCATAAAAATAAATTTCTTAATTGAATTTGAATATTATAAAATATTATTTATGTTTTACTTAATCAAAATAAAAATCGTTTTCCAAGAAAAAGTAATAGGATGAAAATATATTACCTATTCTATAAAAATATGCACATTAATTTTTCTAGGGTCTTGATAAACATACCTTTAATACACAAGTAAATTCCATAAAAGTATGGTGTGTAATGGTGGTACTTTTTAGGGTGGTTCAGCGAACATGGTTTGGGATGTGATATCAATGAACTTGAATTTCTCCCATAAACGGTTTCAATCAAGATTAAGTTGTTGGATATCATATTGGTATTGTTCAAGGAATGAACCCTGAAATGATATCTCTATTGGATGCTCTAATAAATGGGCTTCATAGGGTACAATCATACTTGTTGATTCCATCACTTCCTTTTTCGGTGTCAATCAGATTTGATAAAACCATATGTTTATACTAATCATGTAACCAATATTCAATGACTAAATTATAAATGGTAATGATTCTTAATGGTATTTTAAATCCAATAGGATATAATAAATCAAAATAAGAGCATGTGTTTTCTATAACAATATTTCATGATAAGACATTTAAATAAATAAAAAAGCAAATTTTATTTATAACAGTTCTGGTCATTATAGGATATGGAGAGTATTTTTATGCCCTTATAGTTATCTACACCATTCAGAGTATATGATAGATTATTTGATTTGTTCTAGGGATGAATACATATGATGTGGAAAACCTCATTCATTAATATGTTTCTTTATGATACAGATGTAACAATACAATGTTATTATTGGCCAAGATTGGTTCTATTGCATTTTCATGTGGTTGATTATTTCTAGGGGAAAGTTTAGATTTATGATATAGGCGGATATTTCATGGTGTTATCTTATAGGTGAGGCTTCCATATAGACGGTAGGTGGGTGGAGCCCTTTTTTCTTTGATATCTGTTTCTTAAATAGATATAGTGAGACTTAATGCTATAGGTAACCCTTGAGTTATTGTAGAGTTTTTGGATGTCTTCCTTAAGGAGTTTATAACACTATCTAATTGAAAAAAATTTCAGTTTGGGATAGAGTTATAGATAGGTGATACATCAATTTTTATGGATAAATATCATATAGAACCCTCAAATTTGTGAGAGATGATGATTGATATTGGTGACCTAATATCGAAATGATTTGTCGGGCCTAGTGTCTCATCATGGGAGAGCTCTAGTTTTATTTTTAAAGAAGAACGATAGTAGTATTAGGTTGTTTATATACTATAAGAGGCTAGATGAGGTGAAAATATTGAATCGTTACCATATTTTAAAAATTTATGGTATCTTGGACTAGTTGAGGGGAGCTAGTTGGTTTTATAAAATATATTTGTGCTCTAGATATCATCAGGAAAGTGTGAAAGAGGAATACTTCTAAGAGGATATCTTATAGTGCTTGTATGGGAACTTTGGGTTTGTAGTTATGTCTTTAGATGTTATAAACACACAAAATGTGAAAATGGGACACATGAACTCTATGTTTCATGAGTTCCTAGAATAGTTTGTAGTTGTGTTCATTGCTTATATTCTCATATACTCAAGATTAGAGGAGGAGAATGCAAAACACTAGAGGATAATTTTTTACACATATCAACACCACTATTTTTATGTAAAATATTCTATGTGTAAGCTCTGTATGTGAGAGTTTCATTCTTTTAGAAATTTTCCATCCTAATAAAGAGTGGTGGTGGATCCAATGAAGGTTGAGTTGGTTCTTTCTTGGGAAGAACCAAGAACATGGAAGAGGTCCATATATTTCTTGGTCTCATGGGTTATTATCAGAGGTTCATGTACAAACTATCTCTAATTGAATCCCTATTGACAACCTTTACTTGGAATGACCATAATTTCATTATGAATGATTGATTTTCTGTGACATTCAACTACCTGAAGGGGTAGTTGGCTAGCGCCCCATTTATTTTTTTCCTGAGTATGGCATGATGTTTGAGGTGTTTTATGATGCTTCCTGTTTTGGTTTGGGATTTGTGTTGATACATTAATGGAAATTCATCTCTTATGTGAATAGACAGTAATGTGTATATGAGTGTAACTATTCTGTACATGATCTATATATGGAAGTAGTGGTGTTTTCCTTGATGTTATGGAAAGATTGCCTCATCATGGAACCACTTACAGTATTTATATATCACAAAAGACTATGGTCTATTTTATCATAGTGTGTCATGTATATATAGTAGCAGAGGTAGTTGTAATTACTCTAAGACTATGACTTCGAGATATCCTATACATTTGGAAAGGGAAATGTTATGGTAGATGCACTTGGAAGAAAATCATGAGGATCTATTCAGGAATTATAGGACTTATAGAGGGTGATGGAGAGTTCACTAGTAGAATAAAGGTCTTTATCAACTGTAAAAAGACGTTGTTAAAGGCCTATATCATCCATATAGTGTCCACCAAATGGAGGACTCGTTAGGCCCGTCGTTGTTTCCTATAACATCTTACAAATGAAATACACTATATATGATATATACATGGGCTATAGTGACCATTTTTGGAGGTCTTTATAGAACACGTTGAAATTCACAATAGCGAACACCAAACGACGGTCTATAAAGCTTGACTAGGTAAAACTTATAGAGACCGCCCAATGGAGGTCCCTATAAGGTATTATATTTTTTAAATCTTTTTTATAGAAATACTATGAAAACCACTATATTTGAAAAGTAATGTTTTTTTTCAAAATATCTAAACTCATAGGAACATAAATCTATTCACCTCATCATCTTCCAAGCTCCACTTCCTTCATCAAATATAACTGTATGTCAAAATTTAATAAGAAAATTAGTACAAAAAATACCCCAATTAATAATTAAAATGAAATAGCATATTTCAATTAAAACATAGTATAATAGATCAAAGTTATTTGATTTCTAAAATATATTAATAATTTCAAATAATTTTTTAAAAATTTAAAATTTCTTATTCTATCATTCTAAATAGACCACATGTCTGATTGATGTGTCATGTTTCCAAAAATGTCACCAATAATAATAATTAAATTTTCATGTGATTTTATGTCCTTCTGAGGTCGTTTTCTATGAATTTGATTTTTAAATACATGTTTTGGGGTTTTATTAAACTAAAAGTGTTTTTTACTTCATCTAGGTCAAAAGAAACCACTGATGGAAATACCATTTTCTCGATAATTTCACAATTTAATCTACAGTTGTTGTCGACTAATTTAATGGAATTTGCAGGTCGTTTGGCTGATTTCAACCCCATGACATGCCTCTTTTAAGGGCATAAATTTTTTAAAAACCACAAACTTAGTCTTAATACGCACACCATATGTTCAATTGATGATTCATCTTCTGAAAAACATCAAAAATAATAATAAGATGATTTTCCCCTGATTTCATGTCATTCAGAGGTCATTTTCTATGGATATGACAGTTAAACGTTTGTTTTGGTATTTTACAACACTGGAAGTGTATTTTCTATTTTTATGGTAAAAAAACTCTTATTGATGTACAGTACGCTCAACCATATCAAAATTCACTCCCCTGTTGTTGTTGTTTTCTGATTTCATGGAATTCCGTGGTTTTTCGACTAGTTTGGACCACCCGACACCCCTTTTTAAAGGGTGTCAAACCATTAAAAACTACATATTCTATTGTACTGTGTAGACCACATGCCTGATTGATGTGATGTCTCCTTTTACACATCTAAAATTATAATTAGATAGTTTTCCTATTATTTCAAGACATTTCAAGGTTGTTTTCTATGGATCTGACCATTAAACATCTGTTTTGGTCTTTTGTGACACTGTAATTGCATTTTCTATCATCATGGTCAAAAGATTCCTCTAATTGATGTACTGTCTACTCAACCATTTCAAAATTTACCCCATGTTTTTTTTCGTCCGATTTCATGGAATTTTAAGGACATTTGGCTGGTTTTGACCACCCAACACACCTTTTTAAAGGTCAACAAATCTTAAAAGACCAGATATTCCATCCTATAATGCAGACTGTAGGTCCAGATGGCATGTTGTCTATTTTTACATGTCGTGAATAATAATTATATGGTTTTCATGTGATTTCATGTCATTTTGATGGCATTTTTATGGATCTAACCATTAAACGCCCATTTTAGTGTTTTATGACATCAGAATTGAATTTTCCATCACTACAGTCAAACAACACCTCTGATTGACGTATTATATTCTTAGTCATTTCAAAATTCACTCAATGGTTGTTTTCATTTGATTTCGTGGAATTACGAGGTTATTCAGCTAGTTTTGACCACCCAACACAGCTATTTAAAGGGCCTCCAATATTTAAAACCCACATATTCAGTCGTATCGTGCAGATTGGATGTGCGATTGATATGTTGTCTACTCGTACACATCACAAATAATAAATAGACAATTTTCCTATGATTTCATGTCATTCCTAGTTGTTTTCTATGGATATAACAATTAAACATTTGTTTTAGTGTTTTATGACATCAAAATTGTGTTTTCCATCACTACTGTCAAATGACACCTTTGATGGACATATCATCTACTTGACAATTTCAAAATTCACTTCACGCCTATTTTTGTCTAATTTCAAGAAATTATGAGGTCATTAATATGGTTTTAACCACCAGATCAACCTTTTTAAAGGGACTCGAATCTTTAAAAACCACATATTCAGTCGTACCACATAGACCGCACTTCTAATTGATGTTCCCTCTCCTCATACACATAACGAATAATAATTTTAATTTCTTCCTTCGATTTAAAGTCATTATAAGGTCATTTTATATGGATATAATAATTAAACACATGTTTTGGTGTTTTATGACACCAAAATTGTGTTTTCCATCATCGCGGTAAAACAACACCTCCGATTGACGTAATGTCTGCTCGACCATTTCATAATTCAATTTGAGGTTGTTTTTGTTTGATTTCATGGAATTATGTGTTTGTTCGACTAGTTATCACCACCCGACACACCTTTTTGAAGGGTGTCATATTTTTAAAAAACACAGGTTCAGTCATACCACACACACCACAAGTCCAATTGATGTTTTGTCTCCTAGTACACGTCCAAGATAATAATAAGATGGGTTTCCACTGATTTCATGTCATTGTGAGGTCATATGGTATGGATATGACCGTTAAACACATGTTTTGGTGATTTATGACACTAAACGTGCCCTTTCAATCATCAAGGTCAAATGAAACCTCCAATTAATGTACTGTCTACTCGACCATTTCACAATTCACTTCACAATTGTTTTTGTATGATTTCATGGAATTCTGAGGTCATTCGTCTGGATTTGAAATGCCAACACCTTTTTAAAGGGCCTCAAATCTTTAAAAATCACATATTCAGTTGTATCATGTAGACCGCACATCTAATCAACGTTCTGTCTCCTCATACACATCCCGAATTATAATTATATATTTATCACATTATTTCAAGTCATTATGAGGTTTTTTTCTATGGATATGCTTGTTAAACGTCTGTTTTAGTGTTCTATGACACTTGAATTGTGTTTTTCATCACTGCAGTCAAACCACACATCCGATTGATATACCGTCTACTCAGCCATTTCAAAATTCATTCCACATTTTTTGTCTAGTTTCATGGCATTATGAGGACATTCAACTAGTTTTGACCACTAAACACACTTTTTTAAAGGTCATAAATTCTTAAAAGACCACATATTCAGTCATATCGTGCAGAAAAAAGGTCCAGTTGAGGAATCATCTTCTCGTACACATCCCGAATAATAATTAGATGGTTTTCCTATGATTTCATGTAATTACAAGGTCATTTTCAATGGATATGAATGTTAAACACCCATTTTGGTGTTTTAAGACACTAAAATAGCATTTTTCATCATCACAGACAACTGATTCCTTCGATTGACGTACCATCTACTCGACCATTTAACAATTCACTTCATAATTGTTTTCGTCTAACTTCATGACATTCTGATTTCGTTCATCTAGTTTTCACCACCAAACACACCTTTTTCATGGGCGTCAAATTTTTAAGAACCACAAATTTAGTCGTACCACACACATCACACGTTTTCTTGACATGTTTTCTCCACACACACGTCAAAAATAGTAATAATAAGGGTTTACCCTCATTTAATCTCATTCTGATGTTCTTTTTTATGGATCTAACCACTAAACACACGTTTTAGTGATTTATGACACTAGACATTCATTTTCCATCTACACGGTCAAATGAAACATCTGATTGACATACCGTCTACTCGACCATTTCAAAATTCACTCCCTAGTTTTTTTAGTTTGACTTCATCACATTCCAAGGAGGTTCAACTAGTTTTAACAAATGAAACATTTTTTAAAGGTTTTTAAATTGCTAAAACCCATATATTCAGTCATACTACACATATCGTATGTCTAATTGATTTTACATCTCCTCATACACTGTAGTAATAATAATAATTAGACAATTTTCCTATGATTTCAAATCATTCTAAGGTCGTTTTCTATAGACTTGATAGTTAAATGTCTTTTTGGTATTTTATGACACTGGAATTTCATTTTCCTTCACCGCACTCATAAAAGACCTTTGATTGACGTACCATTTTCTTGACCTTTCATAATTCACTCTAAGGTTGTTTTTGTCCGATTTCATGGAATTACAAGGTTTTTTGGCTAGTTTTGACCACTTGAAACACCTGTTTAAAGGTCATCAAATCTTAAAAGACCACATATTCAGTCCTATCAAGTAGTCCATAGGTTTGGTTGATGTTTTTTCTGCTCATACCCATCAAGAATTATAATTAGATATTTTTCCTTTGATTTCATGTCATCCTAAGTCCATTTTTTATGGATATGGCTATTAAATGTCTTTTAGTGTTTTATGACACTGTAATTGCATTTTCCATCACTACAGTCAAATGACACCTTCGATTGAAATATTGTTTTCTCGACTATTTAAAAATTAACTCCACAAGTGTTTTCATCTAATTTTATGTCATTCTAAGGTCGTTTGGATGTATTTGATCACCCGTCACACATTTTTAAAGGGTCTCAAATATTTAAAAAGTACATATTCAGTCGTACCGCATAGACCGAAGGCCCGGTTAACATTTCATCTCCATATACATGTCATGAATAATAATTATACACTTTTACTATGATTTCAAGTTATCATGTGGTCGTTTTTTATCTATTTGATCATTAAATGCCTATTTAGGTGTTTTATGACACCAGAATTACATTTTCCATCACCGTAGTCAAATGATACTTCTGATTGATGTACTGTCTACTTGACCATTTCAAAATTCACTACATTGTTGTTGTAGTCTAATTTCAAGTAAATATGAGGTCATTATGCTAGTTTTGACCACCCGACACACCTTTTTAAAGTCATCAAATCTTAAAAGATCACATATTCAGTCATATCACGCAGACCGTTGGTCTGGTTGACATGTCTCCTACTCATACACATCACCAATTTTAATAAGATTTTTTACTCTGATTTCAGGTCATTCCAAGATTGTTTTCTATGGATATGATCGTTAAATGCCCGTTTTGGTGTTTTATTGCACTAAAAATGATTTTTTTCATCATCACAGAAAGATGACACCTCTGATTGACAAATCGTCGACTCAAACATTTCACAATTCACTTCATGGTTCTTGTCATATGATTTCATGTCAAACTTAGGTTGTTTGTTATGGATTTGACCATGAAATTCACATTTTGGTGTTTTATGACAATAAAAGTTCATTTTCCATTTTCAACTACATTTCCATTGTCAATTCACTTGTTTTGTAATAAAAGGGAGATTACTAACCAAAGTAACCCCCACAAAACATAAATTGAATCAATTCTCCTTGATAATTTGTTGTTTGAATCAATCACTACCCCTACCCATTATACATTATACACACACTTTAATTATAAAAAAATTAAATTCTTTCATGAAAATTGATAAAACAATCTCTCATTCATCATCATTTCCCAGTTCCCAAATATAAGTGAATTGGTGAATCAACCACCTCTCCCTATAGATATGACTCGATACTAACTTATATGTGTTCTCACATTTTTTTTCAAACTCAAATGGGAACTATTTTAGAGATAGGTGTGGCTATTTCATTGTCTTTTTAAGAATTTAATTAGATTAAAATTTTAAAATACAAAAATAGACACAATAATTGATTATAAACATTTTCAAATAGATTTGATTTTCTGGAATTTCCTTTGTTGAAATATTTTTTAAGGGTTATTCGAGGAATTGTAAGGACCTCATTCGTCCACTTTAAAGACCTTCAATTTTTGAATTGAAGGACATAATCAAGGGAGTATGCTTCAAAACTATCAAGGTACGGAAAGGGGAGTAACACAACATTCTCTATGGGATGAAATTGGTGGAAAAACCCACATCCATATGGCCAACTAGAACTAGAATCAAGATCCACCTAAGTTTTGAGACTTTTAAATACCTCAAGTGACAGGGATTCAACCAAGAATCAATCCCTCACCAAAGTAAAGCGAATATGTGCTCAAGAACCATCAAATGAATTCCCCTCCCATTATTCTTTGGAGCACAAAGAGAATTCCTAACTATTCATTAGTTATTTTCTGATAGAATTTCATTCATTCCCTCTCAATGGACCTGAATTATCAAGTGAACGAATCAAGAGGTAAAATAGGTGTGACTAAGGAATAAATTTCCAAAAATAATGTGCACTTTCAGATTGATACACTTCAATTCAATCAAATTCTTTGATTTCAAAGATCCAAGATAAGGGGAAGTGCTATACATTTGGAGATCATGAGAATCACCAAAATTTTAATAGAATCATTTATATGAAAGAAACACATTCACCCCTCTAAATTGAAGAAAATATCATTAGAAACATGGTAAATTAACCTATGAGAGGTGAAACATCTTCACACCCACTTTGACCATGGTTGGTGGGAGCAACCTCATCAATTTTTATGGGCTCAAAGAAAACTCCATCTTATTGGAATTAATGTAAATCAAGCCAATAATATGTCATGATTAACAATCAAGTAAACATTAAAAGAGTGAATTAAATCACAAGAATTAAAATAACAAAACACAAAGATGTATAAATAGAACTAATGGTTTGGGAATAATAATTAATTTCTAATTCATGTACAATATTAAAATGGTAATGTACATTAACTCATGAATAGGGGTCATCCTCATTTGGATCACTAATGAACTCAGTATGATGTCCACCAACTATATACAGAACCTACAATATATATAAATATTATGTATCTTAAGCATATAAATAAAAATCAATATGAGTATGGTTTATTTTATTTTTTACGTGTAGAACCACTTGAGTACCATCAATATGATATTGTGTCGTTACCTCATCGATACATGCAGACATCTGTGATAATCTCTCCTCATACTCTACATGTAATTGATGAAACCACTCATTTGTACTGCACTACATAGCCTACATAGAAGCATCTAACTCAGTCTGTGTGTGCATCCATGCATCTCTATATGCACCCATCACCTCTTCTTTAACAATTTCACGTCTTGGGACTCCAGTTCCATAAGTCAACGAATAAACATGACCATCATGCCCCATAACACACTGAAATATCTCATCTATGCGCACAGTACTAAATCGTTTCTACTTTGGAAGCTCTATTAACTCAACATCAAAATGAGCCTGTAGCATATACATAATGATTTAATGAACAAATATGAATAATTTCTATGAAATAAAAATTCATTTATTACTAAATAATTTTATTACTATAACACCCAAAACATCAGGATCACCCTCTCAACAAGTCCTCTCCCAAATCAACATCTGATCGGTCTACTCACCTCACTGGTGTAACTATAATAAATGGGTCCCCCAAATGTATATTTATATTCATGCTATAATACAATATTTTTCTTAATGGAATAAATAGTAAATTCTAAACTTACGTTATGTCTGAGTTGTGACACGTGTCGAGTACCAAGTCTGGAAAGCGTGCCCTACATCACCAGATTACATGAATGAAAAGCAGAATCAATATAAATTCAACATATTCATTTAACAAAAATATGAAAAATTAGGCTTTTATAGATTAAAAGAAATAAATTTTACCATCATCGGCTCACTCGACCAAAACGTGACCAAATCCCGCCACTGTATGGGAAGAATTCTTGGAGTGACTCACTGAAGAATGTATAGCACACACGAAAATGGTATACAGTGATCTATCTTCACCCTCCCCTAAAAATCCTTCCATAATTTTCATCATTTGGAAATACATACTGCCCAAAACACATTTGGATAAGATGTTAAATTAGAATGTTAAAACAATAGCTAGTAGCTGTGATAATAATAAAAAAATGTAATGAAAAATTAAACATTTAATATACCTGAACCTACCTCTATAACATGTCACTCGTATCATGAGGGAAATAAGTCCAGTCATGATTCTCCAGAGGTAATTTTTGGGATTCTTGTATCATATTCCCAAACTGATGAATCAATACACTTTCACCTTCTCCAACTGGATGAGATGTTTCATAAAATAACACATCCAATTGGGCTCTAGAGTTCTACGATCAAAACCATATACTATGACCCCCATGTCTTCTAGAAGACACACCTGATCCCGATAAACACAAATTCATAATGAAATTACAGTATAACATATTTTTTAATTAATAATTAGAAATAGTTATAAACATATACTTACAAAAATTACAATAAATTAATTAAGAAAAATTAAAACATACTTACTGAAAACATCAGGTGAACCAATCTAACCACCCTATGAAATAGATAAATTAATAAAAAATATACAGTTAAATCAATCATTTTTAAAAATTTAATTCATAATTATTTCTACAAACATAAACTGGGAAAAAATTTCAATCTTTCACTGATCAAGCAAGTCTATCACATCTCCTTCAATTGTATCTCGGGTCTATTGTATATCTTCTTCTCATACCGCTATATTTTTTTGGTCATGTGTTTGACCAAGAAAGGTGACTACATTCAATTCCTCTTGGTCAATTAGAAAAACAAATCCTCTCAACATTTTCACCATAACCTTCCAATTAGAATCAATGCTGACAAAGTAAACTTGATATTCCTAGGATTTCAATATGAATGGATCATTACTTACTTGGTCATATTCGTATAGCATATTGTTAAAATTTACTGACATAAATTGGAAGTGATCAACTTTTTTTCCACAAACCGGATCTACCAAATTACACGTTACCAATATTTGTTTTAAGAAAAAACCATAAATTACCTAAATAATATCTCTCAACAATCCATAATAATAACCTGCATCAACAAATGAACAACCAAAAACACTTTTCTACATGGTTCGGTTCACGTCAACATCACTTATATGGATTCAAAATTCAGTAGCATTCAAATAATTTTAGTGACGAGCTGTAATAAATGTTCCATAAACTACTTGTTTGAGTTCTTCACTCACACTTTGAGTACTTAAATAACACATATTTTGAATCTATAAATTTCACATAATTCAATGGATAATGGATTATAAAAATACAACTAAGTTACACTATATAAAATGTTAAATCAACTATTTATATGTACGTGAGTCTTGAACCACTCTTGGAATGTGTTGAAATGATGTTTTTTCCATTCACATTTCAACTCAGAAATATGCATCCTAAATCACAAAAAAAATAAGGGGTAAGTAATAAAAGAAATATAAAAACATAAGACAAAATAGATCAACTATAAAACTTACCATATAAATGGAATAACCTATGGGGTGTTGAACAACACATATCAATGAACTTGAACCCACTCATCATTGTGCATATCAAACATTATCCCTTATCCAATTGGACCTTCATAATTATGGGATGGTTTATCTAAATTTGTTTCAACCTCATCAATATATGAAGCACAAAAATTAGTAAACTCATCCATAAAATATCCCTTGGAAATTTAAGCCTTTGAATGAGCTTTTTTGTACACATACCGTTTGTAATGACCTAAACTTTTATCAAATGAAAATTACTCTTAATCTGCATAAATGTCTTAGTATGTGAAATGTTTATATAATATATTCCCTTCATTGGTTTTTTGTTTCTGGATTGTAAAATACCAATAATATTTTTGACCATTTCTAATATAGTCTTTGAATAGTGATCTCATGATTAGTATAAATATAGGGCTTTAACAAATCCAATTTACTCAGACAAATGAAGCGATGGCCTCATCCAGTAGACTTTCTCTATACGAATCCCATTTGTCGGAGCACAGAAAGGAGGTTTCATATTAGGTATTCTCTCTTAAACAAGCCTAATATGAGCTTGAATATGTTAATCTCGATCAGAACTTCCTACGAGAGAAGTTGAATTTGATAGAGATTACCACTCGAGCGATGTTATCTGAGCCACACCAAGAGTCTGTCACCATCACACACCTTACCCTAAGGTCTTATGCGTGTGTTTTAAGGGGTTATGTAACAATACCCTATTACTATGAACATTGTACATTATTTTTGTATAAAAGATTTACATTCATTTTATTATTGTTACTTTGTAAATAGTTTTTAAAGCGTAAATAGTATTTTAAGTTAATATTCAATTAAGAAATCTATTTTTATGAATTAATGGATTTTTGAATTGAATAATATTTCAATAACATATTATTATTATTTTTAAATTAATTTTTATTAAATATAAATGATCGTATAATTTAATGAATGAAATTGAAAATTTTATTAAGGTTTGAAAGTTGTTTTTGTCAAAACCCATGATTTTTAGATAAATGTCAGTTTCTATTTTAACAATGAAAATTCACATATTTAGAAAATTATTTAGATAAAATGAATATTATTTTTGGAATCAGGACTTCGAAATTATCTAATTGTGATTTTTTCATAATTTTCTGAGACAGTCGAATTTTTGGGTAAAAAATAAATACCGTTTAAATATATAATGTGTTTTGTGATCTCATAATTAACCAATAGTGATGTAATAAAATACTATAAACATTATTTTCGTCCAATATATGTTTTACCATTAAATTAATGTTTTTTATTTGTTTCCTTTATTTTACAAATATTTAGTGGACCCTCCAAGACTTATAAAACATTTTTGCTTTTTAAATTGTTTTTCTTTGAGAGTGTGACTCACCTCCACATAAGAAACCCTATTATTTTAAGAAGTTCTTCCATTGGCCTTATAAAATATTTTTTTCCACTCCCCTTTGGAAAAAACTATGGGAAAAACCATGGGGTGATTTGTGGTTTTGATTAGTTTAATGTGAGGTGTCCCAAACCTAAATAATAAATAATTCCCTCTTCTTTCCTATATAAACCCACCCAAGTTCCCACATCCTCTACACTAAAAGCCTTTGGAGTTCGTCCAAAATCTGCCCTCCTCCCTCTATAATCCTCCCAAGGTGCCTAAATATCCCAAGAAGCCTCTCTCAAGCCTCTTCCAAGCCTTTGGGATCACACTTCCAAGTAAGGTATTTCTTCATATCTGATTTTGTCCATTTTTCTTTAAGTTTTTATGCCCTTTTATTTTCAATTAAAAATGTTGGGGTATGATTTCGCACCTCCCACATAAAGCACTATTCATTTTTTAATGATGAGATACACCCTTTCTCTCTCATTAATGCCTTCCATGTACACATGTTACCATGCCGAAATTCCGTAATGAATTTCGCTCTCCCCTTTTACATTCAAGCGATTCTTTTGTATTATGAATCCAAATTAAATTATTTATCTTGGGACATATATCTCTATGAACCCCTTAATTTCCATTTCAAGAAAATATGATGAGACAACCCTTTCTCTCTCATCAACCATTTTTATGATTTCTTATGTCATGCCGTTATGCTGTCGATATTGCACCGCGATTTTCCAAGCCAAGGTCATTCTGTAGTGAATACAATGCCCATATCTCTATCCCGGGTATTCACCTTTATGAACATTTACTTATTGATTATATAGTTTCATGTATGAATTCCACATTTTTTTTATTGTGGAATAAATGAATATGTTTATTGAATCCATGTTATATGATCCATGTGGCACACTTATGCATGAAATGAAATGTTTAAGAAGGGTTCCCCCTGATAGCGCTCCAATGAATTGGGTAAATTATAGTATCATGATACGTTATGTTCAATTAGTGTTGACTCATGATAATTCAAGTGCAATGAGGTTTTACTTGGTCTTCATGTGTAATGAGGGTTTACTCATGCTCCATGTGCAATAAGCCTTGGCTCATGCTAATTAGTGTTGTTGTGATATTTCCATGTTATGTTAATCATGTTATATCATGCATTTATGTTCATGTTTCTATTACTCTCTAATGATATTACTATTTACCAACATGTATTTTATTCTTCACGTTATACCTTGTACTCCCTTACTGGGATTTATAGCTGACCCATTTCTTATGCATGTCCTCAGGTTATCCCATGAAATGCTAAGTACGAGGGAATGTAGTGGACATGTAAAGGGTGTTTTCAACAAAGATGTTGTGTTTCATGTTTTAAGTTTTTCTGTAATGATCCTAAGCCCCAAAGACAGTATACATATCGAACTTCCATGTTGTATCAAGTGAATATTTTATGTAATAAATCATGTTTAAGTGTGTAATAAAGAGAAGAGTTGTTATAGTTGGTATCATAGGATATGATTAGTTATTTTTGGGATTAGGATTAGAAAACCGTAGTGAAATCCTTGGGGATAAGACTAAGTATAATAAAAACATCCCTAAGTTCTGGTGAGTATTGAGTAAGTAATTTATGAAGAAAATACATCCCTATCTGGATATGAGCAGGTAGAAGCGGCTCTAGCACAGATGTACCTAGGGGTGAAAACCCCAACAAGGAGTTTCAGGCTTGTCTCAGGGTATCCTGGTACACGACAACAGGCCTTGCTGCACTCTTGGTTATGACACTCTTGGGGGATATTCTTTGGTAAATTCATAATCTTTGTATGAACCAATATAAAGGGAATAAAAATAATTCCCCTAGGAATTTATATTATAAAGTAGATGATGGATAACATAGATTGAATCATGTATATTCATAAGTTATGAAAATAAAAGTAATTTATAAGTCATCCATTTTTGTTTTTGGATTACCCTTTATGTGTTACCCCTAACATTCCTTTTATTCCAGCTAAAGGCCGGTAATAGGAGGACTCGTGATAACAAATGATGTGAAGATCAATGCGATGATTGTTCTAATGAGATCCCCAATCAAATGGGAGCAGGAATTGTGAACTTTGTCACGATATTTTCTCAGTTAACTCAAGATTTAAATAGAAACATGGGTAAAGAGAAACGTCCACCCCCCCCCCCTAAAAGAAATAACAAGTTGCTATCGAGATATTCATGAGACAAAGACATCCTACTTTTAATGGATCATCTGATCCCTCATTCTTCAAACAATGGATCAACTCCATTGAGAAGATCTTTTCCATCCTTCAATGTTCAAAACAAGAGAAGGTCCTTTAGGATGCTTATCATATTGAGGGTGAATCTAATCAATGGTGGACATTGATAAAAAAATACGAAGCTTGAGGAGGAGATTGAGGCCTTGAAATTGATGGATTTCCGGATGATGTTTTTTGATAAATATTTTCCGCATACCCTCTGACTTAAGATGGAAAGGGAATTTATTTCTCTTAAGAAAAAAGACAGCGAATCAGTCAGAGTGTATGAGGAAAACATCTGAAGGCCAACATGATACAGCTATGGATTTTTTGTTACCCCCGAATACAAGGTTTACTGCTTCTTTGGTGTGCTGAAACCTAGTTTGTGAAAATACCTGGCGATCCGTGACTTTTACAGCTATGAGGAAATTGTCTGATGTGCCCTCAAGGTTGAAATAAAGATCGGGGAATCTCAGGTATATCACAGGGATAAGAAGCATAAGGTGGACTTCAATCATGGTCGTCCAATGGATAAATCCCACGATTCTAAGAAGGTCTAGCACCCCACTTTCCAAAGGTGTGGAAAGAAGCACCCTGAAAAATTTCCTAAAGGGGAAAAGGAAATGCTTTAGGTGTGGAAGAGAAGGGAACCTATCTATTAACTATCGGCAAGAAAAACCCGTGGCTATGACAGAAGAGAGGAACACGCCGTTCGACTCTCAATGCATTGTTCATTGCTTCAATTGCAAAGAACTAGGGCTTATTGTAAATTAGTGCCCTATTCCAAGGATTTTCAGAGGAAACCAACAACTGCCAAGGAAGAAAGGTAGAGATTTTTCCATCCTTACCGCCGAGGTGAACCCCAATAATGAAGTGGTGATAGGTAAGCTAGTTATTCATTCAATAATAGAGAATTTTCTTTTTGATTCTAGTTCTATGCATTCTTTTATATCCCGAAAGTTTAGTAGAACAATCCCAAAACCACCACAAATCATGGAAGTAAAGATGTCGGTGAGTACGGAAAATGGGGAAATCATTGCATCCCATGAATTAACTCCTCTCTTGTCATATTTTGTGGATTGAAATTCACGGGGAACCTCATCATACTCCCTCTGGTTGAATTTGATGCAATTATTGGCATGGATTGGATTTCCTTATATAGAGCCAACATTAATTTCCATGAGAGGGAAATAACTCTCCATGTGGAGAATCGAACCTTGATTCTGTACTAGTGCAAGGAGGAGGATGAATATTCTTTATCTCCATCATCTCAAGAGTGGATATTATTGCCCTATGAGCATGATTATCTGGATCAGATGATTGAGTCTAAGGAAGAAACCATCGTTGAAGACATGCCTATTGTGAGGGAATTCACTGAAGTGTTTCCTGAGAAATTTCCTGGTCTTCCTACTAGAAGAGACGTTGAATTCTCAATTGACCTTATACCTGGGGCATTACCAATATCCAAGAATCCATATAAAATTGTTGTTGTGGATCTTGAGAAGCTGAAGAAACAACTACAAGAGAATCTGGATAAAGAGTTTATATGCCCAAGTGCTTCACCATGGGGTGTACTAGTCCTCTTCATCAAGAAGAAGGATGGGTCAATGCGCCTTTGCATCGATTATTGTGAGATTAACAAAATCACAATAAATAACAAGTATCATCTCCCATGAATTGATGAATTGTTCAATCAGCTACGTAGAGCACAATACTTCTCCAAGGTAGATTTGTGGTTGAGATATTATCAAGTAAGGGTGAAGAAGGAAGATATCCCCAAGTCTGCTTTTCGTACAAGGTACAGGCACTTTGAATTCATAGTAATTCCTTTAGGACTCACTAATTCTCCAGAAATCTTCATGGAATTGATGAATAGATTCTTAAGGGATTACCTCAACAAATTTGTGGTACTATTTATAGATGATATTCTTATATACTCCAAAACCGAAGAGGATTATGAGGAGCATATCAAAACTGTACTGGAGACCTTGTGAAAGGAGAATCTATATGAAAAGTACAACAAGTGTGAGTTCTGGTTGAAGGAGGTCTCATTATTGGGTCATATCATCACAAGAAATGGTATATCTATGGATCTCTCCAAGACAGCTGCAATAGAGTGATGGATGAGGCCAACATCGGTAACAGATATTCGTAGCTTCTTGGGGTTAGCTGGATATTATTGCCAATTTGTGAGAAATGTCTCATGATTTTCCAACCCTCTTACCAAGATTCTCTCAGAAGGGAGTCAAGTTTTCTTGGAGTGATGAATACGAAGAGAGATTCAAGGAGTTAAAAAGGAGGCTTATCACTACGCTCATGCTCACATTACCCACTAGTGGAGAAATTTTTGTGGTATTTAGTGATTCTTCGAATAAGGGATTGGGTTGTGTGTTGATTCAGAATGATAAAGTCATAGCCTACGTGTCAAGGAAGATGAAAATCCATGAGTAAAACTATCCCACACATGATCTGGAGTTGGCAACTATGATATTTGCGTTGAAAACATAGTGGTATTGTCTCTATGGGGAGAAGTGTGAGAAATATACTGATCACAAGGGCCTCAAATATATATTCACATAGAAATAGCTTAATATGCGCCAATGAAGATGGATAGAACTCATCTAGGATTAGGACTGCTCAATCCATTACCACCCTGGGAAAGCGAACAATGTGAAGGATGCTCTAAGTAGAAAGGATCCCGTGAATCTATCATTGGTGAGAATTGAGAAGGACCCAATCTTCTTAGATTTTATGAAGATGTAAATGGTAATTGTAAATAAGGGAACATCATCAATCCTTTCTCAAATTTTTTCTCAACTGTACCTCATGGTGAAAATAAAGGATTCTTAATGAAAGGATGTGGAAATTTTGAAAAGGGTAGAAGCTATCAAAAATGGTAAATCCTCAAAGTTTGTGGTTGACAAGGATGAGATTGTGTGATTTGAGTCACGATTATGTGTACCATCCGATCCAGAGATAAAGAAGGAGATTCTGAATGATGCACATAGATCAACCTTCTCTATTCACCCGAGGAGCACAAAGATGTATCGAGATCTCTGAGAGCATTATTGGTGGGATAACATGAAGAAGGATATCACTGAGTATACATCAAAGTGCCTGGTGTGTTAGTAAGTGAAGTCAGAGAGGCATAAGTCAAAGAGGGTGATTCAATCATTACCCATACCAGCATGGAAATGGGAGAATATCACCATAGACTTTTCCATCGGACTTCCGAAGACATTTAAAGGAAACAATGAAATCTGGGATGTTGTGGATCCTCTTAAAAAGGCTACACACTTCATTGCTATTCAGTAGGATTTCTTATTGGATAAATTGGCACAGATATATATTAGGGAAGTGGTAAGGCTGCATGGAGTACCACTATCTATTATATCCTACTGAGATCCAAGATTCACCTCTATGTTTTGGAAGATTCTTCAACATGCTCTGGATACTGAACTGAAATTCAGTACGACTTATCATCCTCAAACTGGTGGACAATCGGATTGAAATGTTTAGACAATAGAAGATATGTTAAGATCATGTTTTATGGACTTCAAAGAAGTCTGGGATCAACATCTTACACCGGTTGAATTCTACTATAATAACAGTTTCCACTCGAGCATCTGAATGGAACCATATGAATCCCTTTTTGGGAAAAGGTGCAGAACACTGGTGTGTTGGGATGAAGTTTGTGAGCCTAATCTTCTAGGACCTGAAATGGTCGAATAAATGGTGGAGAAGGTGAAAACCATTCAGCAGCATATGAAGGAATCCCAAAGTCGACAGAAGAGTTATGTAGATAACCGTTGGAGAGACCTTGAGTTCAAAGTTGGATACATGGTGTTTCTATGCATATATCCATGGAAGAAGGTCATGAGGTTTGGAAATAAAGAGAAGTTAAGTCCTAGGTACATCTGCCCCTTCGAGATTCTTGATCATGCCGGGGTTGTGGCCTATAGACTAGCACTTCCACCTACCATGGCCAAAGTATATGATGTATTTCATATATCCCTCTTAAACAAGTACCTTCTGGACCCTTCACATGTAATCTCTTCAAAGGTATTATAGTTAGAGGATGATCTTTCTTACGAGGAGAAACTAGTGAAGATCTTAGATCGTAGAGAAAAAGTTCTAAAAAATAAGACAATGCCCCTCTTCAAGCTGTTGTGGTGAAACCAAAAGTTTGAAGAAGTGACGTGGGAATCAGATGAAGTGATGAAGTAGAGTTACCCACATCTATTTTTTTTTGCGGGAAAGGGAAATTTTGAGGGTTAAATTTTTAAGGGGGGAATATTGTAACGAACCAAAATTTTATCACATAAAAATTCCTCTTGATCTGATTAAATGTCTTAATATGTGAAATGGAAATATGTCATATTCGCTTCTTTGGTTTTATGTTTCTAGATTTTAAAATACCGTTAAAAATTATGACCATTTATAGTATAGTTGTTGAACTATGATCACATGATTAGTACAAGTATAGGACTTTAACAAATCCAATTTACTCAGACAAAAAAAGTGATGGCCTCATCGAGTATAATTGTCTCGTACAAAGCCCATTTATCGAAGCTCGAAAAGGAGGTTGTGTCTTTGGGCTTCGCTCTTGACCAAGCCCAATCAGAGCATGAATATGTTAAGCTCGAGCGGAACTGCCTACGGGAGAAGTGGAAGTTGATAGATATTACCACACGAGTGATGTTATACGAGCCACCCCAAGAGTTTGTCACCATCGCACACCATACCCTAAGGTATTATGCATGTGTTTTAAGGGGTTATGTAACAAGACCCTAGTACAATGAACATGTACATTATTTTTGTATAAAGTATATACATTCATTTTATTATTGTTACTTTGTAAATAGTTTTTAAAGCAAAAATAGTATTCTTAGTTAATATTCAACTAAGAAATATATTTTTATGAATTAATCGATTTTTGAATTAAATAATATTTAAATAAAATATTATTATTGTTATTAAATTAATTTTTATTAAATATAAATGATTGTATAATTTTATGATTGCAATTGAAATTTTTATTAATGATTGAAGCTGTTTTTTTCAAAACCCATAATTTTAAGATAAATGTCAGTTTATATTTTAGAAGAAAAAATTCACATATTTATAAAATTATTTAGATAAAATGAATATAATTTTTTGGAATCAGGACATCGAAATCATACATTGGTGATTTTTTCAAAAATTTTCGAGACAGTCGAATTTTTGGGTAAAAATTAAATACCGTTTAAATATATAATGTCTTTTATGACATCATAATTACCCAATAGTGATGTAATAAAATAATTTAAACATTATTTTCTGCCAATATATGTTTTAACATTAAAATAATGTTATTTTTTATTTTTTTGATTTATTTTACAAATCTTTAGTGGACCCTCCAAGACTTATAAATCATTTTAGCTTTTTAGATTGTTTTCCTTGAGAGTGTGACTCACCTCCACATAAAAAACCCTATTATTTTGAGAAGTTAGGACATTGGACTTATAAAATATTGTTTTCCAATCCCATTTGGAAAAAACCATGGGCAAAAACCATGGAATGGTTTGTGGTTTTGATTAGTTTAATGTGAGGTGTCCCAAACCTAAATAATAAGCAATTCCATCTCCTTTCCTATATAAACCCACCCAAACTCCCACTTCCTCTTCACTAAAATCCTTTGGAGTTCGTCCAAACTCTTTCCTCATTTCTCTATAATCCTCCCAAGGTGCCCCAAGCTTCCAATAAGCCTCTCTCAAGCCTCTCCCAATCCATTGGGATCACACTTCCAAGTAAGGGATTTCTTCGTTTCTCATTTTTTCCATTTTTCTTTAAGTTGTTATGCCCTTTTATTTTCAATTAAAAATGTTGGGGTATGATTTAGAACCTCCCTTGTACTTACCTATTCATGTTTGAATGATGAGAGACCCCCTTTCTCTCCCATTAATTCCTCCCATGTACACCCGTTACCATACCGAAATTCCGTAAGGAATTTCTCTCTCCCCATTTACATTCAAGAAATTCTTTTGTATTATGAATCCAAATTCCATTATTTATCTTGGGAAATTTATATATATTAACCCCTTACTTTAAATTTTATATAAATATGATGATACACCCCTTTCCCTATCATCAACAATTTTTATGAGTTCTTATGTCACGATATTATGCTGCCGATACTGCACCGTGATTTTCCAAGCCAAAGTCATTGTGTAGTGAATACCATGCCCATATCTATATCAAGGGTATTAACCTTTATTAAAGTTTACTTATTGATTATATAGTTTCATATATGAATTCCACATTCCTTTATCATGGAATAAATGATGATGTTTATTGAATCTGTGTTATATGATCCATGTGGCACACTTATGCATGAAATGAAATGTTTAAGAAGGTGTGCCCTGATAGCGCTCCAATGCATTGGGTAAAGTATAACATCATGATATGTCACGTGAAATGAGTGTTGAATAATTCTAACTCAAGTGAAACGAGGTTTTACTCATGCTTCATGTGCAATGAGGGTTTACTCGTGCTTCATGTGCAATGAGCCTTGGTTCATGCTAATTCCATGTTAAGTGTTGTTTCCACATTTCCATGTTATGTTAATTATGTTATATCATGCCTTTATGTTCATGTTTCTATTATTCTATAATGATATTCCTATTTCCTAACATGTATTGTAATCTTCATGTTATACCTTGTTTACTCCCTTACTGGTCTTTATATCTCACCTTTTTCTTATGCATGTCCTCAAGTTATCCCATGCAACACTAAGTACGAGTGAATGTAGTGGTCATGTAAAGGAAGTTTTCAAGAAAGATGTTGTGTTTCATGTTTTAAGTTCTTATGTAATGTTCCAAATACTCTAAGACACTAGACCTCTCGATCATCCATGTTGTATCAAGTGAAGACTTTATCTAATAAATCATGTTTATGTGTGTAATAAAGAGCAGGGTTGATATACCGTTTCAATGTATTTAAGTATCTCTCTTTAGGATACATCCACCTGAATTTCACGGGACTGCTCGCAATGAATTCACTGGTTAGTTTCACAATCATGTGGACAATGACATCAAAAAAATATGGTGGAAATAGTTTCTCTAGGTGACATAGTGAAAACACAATTTTATCTGACTACTTTTTAAAATCACTCATGTAATGATTCCTTGAAAAGAGCTATATGAAAAAATTATAATCTTAAATCAACGACTCAATAACCTTGGTAGGTAAGAAATCAAAAATTTATAAAAGGATTAACTATTGAAGCAGAATATGGTTATTGGTAATTTTCAACCCCTGTAATATCATGGTCATCATATTGAAACACTTTTATATAGTAGATAAATAGCCTTCTGGAACCTTGACGGTCTTCCAAATTGATAGAAACATTTTATTCTCTTTTTTACTCGTTGTGTACTATGCAAAAGGAATTTATACCTAATTATCATCACCCAAATTTAAATGTAATGGTTTTCCCAATCCAATTTCATTCAAATCATGTCGATCATTGGCACTGTCATTTTATTTCCCCTTGATGCCTAAAATGGTGCACAATATATTATCACATACATTTTTTTAAAGTTCATCACATCCAAATAATGTCTCAAAATATTGTATTTCCAATAAGGCAATTCAAAAAATTACCCCATTTATTCCAATTCTGACTATCTGTCTATTTTTTGTTGGAATATAAGGAAATGTAGGAGCTAATAAATCATGAAAATCATATATTGTATGGATGTTTTATTGATCAATTTGTGCATGAATATGAACTCCATACATTTTTTGTGGTGATGGGTCATGCTCTATATTCCCATGAAATAACAGAATGTATTTTATGAACCTGTGCAATAGAGGAAGAAATAATATGTGACCATGATATTACCACTTTATATAGTGATTAATACATATAGATTTTTTAGTTTTATTACAATAAGGGTAAGAAAATTATCATATTGTATTCCAACATGATAAGTTATTATATGTTGGTAAGTCATTAATTGTCCATATGAAAGCATCCCAGCATCTAAACATTTCATTAGCTATTGAGTCAAAATTCATTACACCATCTTCCTTGAATTCTTACAGATCATCAATAAAAGGTTTCAAATAATCATTGATTGTATCATCAGTTCCTCGCTATCCGTCAATTTGAGTTTAAAGTAACCAAAATAGTTTCTTCATACATTCCCATATGGGAAGATTGTGTAGAACCAGCACCAATGGCCATTTACTATGTGTCTCACCAACCATGGACCTAAATGGGTTAAAACAATATGCTTTCAAACCCAGTTGAACATTACGATCATCCCAATAAATGTATGGGTGTCTTTGATCAAACTCTTTCCATGAAAAATAATCTTATAAATGAGTTAATTTATCAACCTCTTGGATTTTCATTGAATACCAACTCATAAATTTAGCAATTTTAGTTGGTATGAAGAATCCATTCAGTCTTGGTTTCAGTGGGAAATAATGAATCTTCTTAGCCACAACTTGTTTTCCTTGATTCAAGACGCAACTGGGAAGAATATGACTAACTTGATTAATCTTATTGGACTTCCAGCTAGATGAAAAGAAATCAGGACAAGTATTTATCTGTGAATTCTCGTTTTTTAACAACATATAGTTATTTTGGCATGAATAAATGGTCTCATATGTAAAACCAATGTCATCAGTCAACTTGAAAGCTTGATATAATGACACTAGAATCTTCGCTCTGGTAGGTAGTACCTTCTTCAACAATACCAAAAATATGTCGAATTAGGTGTTTGACCACTGATTCAAGTCCTTCAGGTGTAACAATTCAACGATAAACAAAAATGTACTAAATTTATTACATCCATGATATAATTCAGTATATGAATCGTCAAAAATTTCAATGCTTGTCCATCTGTAGAATAATGAGGATTACTCTATCCATCATCATCATTTACGATATTACTGTCTTCAGGTTGAAACTGATACATCAATTCATTGAGAATTATGTTCATCATATCAAATTTTCTTGAATCCACATCCATATGAATACATTATTATTGGTGACATGAAACAGACTCTTCTCTATGATGTGTCCATGTCTTATCATTTTAAAAAAACCCATTAAAAACAGTTGTTCTCTAAAACTATCTCGTTTTAAGAGATATCTATTTGCACATTTTTTTGTATGTAAAACTAATCAAATCACTTTGAAATACTACAGTGAAATCCATAAATTTCTTAATCCCCTCATAATATTTAGTAGAAAACCTATTTTTAAGATTTATCTAGCTCTTGTCTATATCTGTATTTAATAGAAAGAAAATAACTGAAGTATCTTATTTAAATTCAAAAAAAACCCACATCATTAAAACTTATGAACCAATGAGTTCAAATATATTTTTAAGAAAAAATAAATGAAATAAAATAAATGGATATTAGAGGATATATTTGAATAGTAATTATGTACATTTTAAGAAGATAATAGTTTCTATATTTTAATATGGGACATGAAAATATTTTTTGGAAGATATTTAAGTTTCATTGAATGATGACATCAAAACAGAAATTTATTGGGTTTCCAATATTCAAAAAAAATTATCCCATCTTATTTTAATTTATAATATTTAAATGATGTTTCTTTGAAGAGTATATAATAATGAGAGATCGAGAAATATCAACCATGAATTAATTCTAAATAATAATTAATTGTAATTCTTGATGAAAGGAGAGTATGCTCAATTATATGAATACAAAAGGTCATGATATACATTATTATCAAGTGTTATTTTATACAAGACATCTATAGATATCATATATGATTGAAATCTGGGATAATTGATAATATCAATCTACTAATGATGAACCATATTTTAGATTCACAAATATCTTTTTCATTGGGTTTTAATGCCAATGTGTACAAGATGGATCCAGTATTATTAATGATGCACCTATTAGACTCACATCCATTGAAAAATGTTTTCCCATTATACTTGTTTATAAAAATAATATTAAATTTGATGGAAAGTAATGTAATTCTATCATTTTTTCCCTATCAAAAAATAATTTTAACAAAATGAATATATTAAAGTCTATAAAGTATATTTAGGATAACGCTGATAATATCCATGATATAAATGTTAATGTAAAAAATCCAAGAAAAAAAATAGTGATAGGTTTAATGATGTGAACATGGATAATGATGAAACCATTTATGAATTTTTAAAAAGTTTACATCGAAATTACATAAATCATCAAAATATTTTGAAGAAAATTATTGGACTCCACCATGTTGAAAAATAAATTATGGTTTGTTCTTAATAGATTTGAAACTAATGTTTCCTTTAATAGATTTGAATCTACTCTCTCAAGATGAACTACAAAGTATAAATGATACATATGAGATAATACATCCCCTTCATTTAAGAAGAAGTTCAAATAAGAGAATGAAATTTCATTAAAAACAATGATAAAATCTAAACTAAAGTAGATGAAAGAATATTTTAATAGTAACTCTAAATATTATGGAGAATAAGATAAAGAGTGTTAAAAAACCATGTGTCTCATATCAAAATATTTTTGTAAAACATAGGATGAATATACAAAGTTAAATGTTCTTTCAAATTATTCAATTGTTGTAAAATTATAAAATTATAATTTAACTATCCAATGAATAAAAATATTGAAAATATAGAGGATGAGAAAGAATATTCATTTTAAAAAAGTAAAAGGAGTAAATATTTTTGAGATATGAATACTTCTAATGAAACAAAATTCCTAATTGTAATAAAATTAGTTTTTTTGGGTAATTAAAAAGATAAAAACTCTATAAAAATAATGATTTAAAGAAAAATACCAAAGAAAGATATTCTAATCATATGATCAAAGAAAAACATGAGTCCTATCGTCGTCAAAATTACCAAATCAAGAAAGAGATTGAACAATTAATGATGAACATTGATAAACTACAAGAAGCATAAGTATGGTTAAAATCATGTATAATATTAATTAATATGACATTTATTATTATTATTATTAAATAAATTATGGTCACTGTACATTTACAAAAGTTCTAAAAAATAACAATGTAAATTCAATCACACTAGATCCATAAATTAAATCATGCACCTTGTAACTTCTAAAGATATTGAAAAACTATTATTATTGATAAAAAATTATATTAAAATCAACATCAAAATTTTATCACACACATAGAATACATATACATCATAAAGAATATCATTTTTATCATTCCTCATAGGATATGATTTTCTTACTTTCAAAACAATCAATATTTATATTCCATACTATGATTTCATAGTTACAATTAAAATAATTTCACAAAAAAATACTAATGTGAACAACTTACCTGGAGGAAACTCCATTGTGGGTAAAGGGGGGTGACCAGATAGGGGATCCATGTAAGGCATAGGGGCTTGACAACAGGGACTCGATGACAGGGGCTCGACGATAGATATTAACAGGGTAGAGATGACTTGAATGGGGTAGGACAACTCGATGGAGGAGGGAGGGTTCAATAGAGGGGCACAATGGGGATGAGAGGGTTTGAAAATGGTGGGATGGGATGGCTCGACAGTGGGTCATGATGGGGCCTGTAGGGTTCGATGAAGGTGGTACAAGAGGGCTTGACAGTGGTAGGATGGGAGGTCTTGATGGTGCTGCGCAAAGGTGGGGGTTGGGGGTCTTAGGGCCGTAGGTGGGTGCATGAGAGGGGAGACATGGGGTCACGAGAGGGTGAATGATAGGGTAGAGGAAAAATTGTAGCGGGGGAGTGAAAATGTACAGCGATCACCTTTTGGTGGTTGCTACTAATATCAATAGTGACCACTAAAGAGTGGTTTCCTAAAAACCCACCCCATGAATCCATAAATTTCTACTAGTGGTTAGCTACTTTACATATATAAGACTAGGTGGTTGATGGAATCGGTTACCTATTATAGATTATAAAAATGCCTATTTTGTTGTATTAGGTGGAGGAGTCTCAGTGGGGTGAATTAGAGGTTGAGGTGACGTGGGATCAGATCATTCGGGGTGATTCCCCTGTGGGATGGTCAAAAGATATCCAGTACTAGGTCATGTTCTAGAGATGGATGTTTTTATATTTGGTGATGGGTTAGGGAGTCCCCCAAAAGGTTTATATCTTACTCTTAGGGATACATCATAGAATATCTAAGATGTATCAATAATTGAGGACGTAGTTTTAGCGCTTAGAGATGAAGAGATTAGTGATAGAGTTGACAACATGATCTTTAATCTTTCTACAGGTAAAGGTAGAACATCATGTACCAAGTAAATTTTTTCTAACTTTAGATGTACCCTAGTAGGAGGAAATATTGATGGATTTTATCACCAGAATACCCTGACCTCATGGTGGATATAATGTTATCTTGGTTATGTGGACAAAGCGATGAGGTTGGATCACTTTTTAGTGATCTGGGAATTGAGTACCATGAATTTTATGGGGAGATAGTATGTGGATGACATGGATAGGATCTGATGAGCCTCAAAGGACAACATTTCCAACTAAGAA
Source organism: Viscum album (assembly GCA_963277665.1). NCBI lineage: Eukaryota > Viridiplantae > Streptophyta > Magnoliopsida > Santalales > Viscaceae > Viscum > Viscum album. Next base: position 239,792,952 of record OY728137.1, read on the forward strand.
TCACATTTTACATTCTTATAACACACATTTTTCTCTTATTTATTCATTATTACTTATTTCCACCCCCAGATGGGTGAGAAAGAAAATTAGAACATCAAAATGATGAAGGATATATTGTGGGTGAAGTCATAGATTTTTGTGGACCATGGGTGTGATTCCAACATTTGGATGGGTTCTCCTATTATAATATCTATAAATAAAATTTTGGTATGATCCCCATTGTGGCATTGTACATGAGGACATTTTAATGCTCATTGAGATTAATTATGATTGGATAGGTAGTAGTTATTTCTCCCAACATGAATCATAGAATGATGGAGAAGATCCATGGGTTTTGTGAGAGGATAAAGGAGAAGAAGGACTCCTAGAAATCTTATTCAAATTTTTAGAGACAACCATTAGAGTGTTGTGTTTGAGACCATTTTTTCTTAATGGTTTCCCCTTAGGAAAATCATTAGATGTTTTTAAGGGGGGAATGATATCTCCCTGGTTCATGGGAATCTTCAATGTGTTGGAGTGTTTCTAAAAGGTATATTATCTATTGGAACTACCTCTATAGCTAAATATATTTCATGATATCTTCCACATGTCTCGTCTATATTGGAATCTTCATAATGATTCCCACATCATTAGATAGGGGGAGTTGGATATCAAGGATGACATGAGGTTTATGGAATAATAGATCAAGATTTTGGACCCTAAAGAGAAAGAAATATAAAGGTGTGTTATTCCATTAGTTTGAGTTATAAGGTGGAATGGAGGCATGAAGGAGACTATGTAGGAGCGGGAGTTGAAAATGTGCAACAAGTACCTAGAATTATTTATTTCCTAGAAATTTGTTCCCCTGATGTTATAATTTTGTGATGTTTGTTTGAATTAATTATATTTTTTTATATCCATTTTTTATGTTTTAAGGTATAGTTTCATCATTGTTTGAGAGGTATCTCCCAATGGAGTTTATGGTAGTTTATTTCCCATGGTGATTACTTTATTAGGTTGGTATTGATTCTTTATAACATGAATCATTACGGAGTTATCTATTTTAATATATCATAAACTTACATAACATTTCTTGTGATTTTTTTGTGGTGGAATCCTTAGGATGAGTTTAAGGAAGGAAGGGGAGGAGATGAAGTTGAATCTATAACTGTAGGTGGCGATTCACATATTGAATCACTAGTTCATGGTGAGGATGATGTTTTACAGGATGTATTTGAAACTTGAGAGATCTGGTTTCTATAATTTTTGTTTAGGGGAATTTCACTGTAACACCCCAAGCTTCCACGGTATTCTTCTCTTTCAATAATACAATAGTGTGTGTTGTACGTAATTTTGAGTTCTAACACATCACAACCAGTCAAAATAGCCCTTATGAATAGTAGTACCCACTTTTTGAAATTTTATAAATTTTATTGTTCAAAATGGACTTCATTTTTGGATTCTGAATATTGAAATTATCCTAGGGTGAATTTTTGGTATTTTTCTGAAAACTTTCAATTTTTGATGAATAGTGAAAAACACTGAGTTATTGGTTAAAATCGTCTTTTCATTTAAATAATTATTTATTTTATTTAAATCTATTTTAGGTCAAAATAGATACATAATACCTATATAATTTCAATTTAAATCATTGGAGTCATTTTATATTAATTTTATATATATAAATTTTTTATTGAACTTTTCACCGTCTTTTACCCACCTCCTAGGAGATTTTGAAAATTCACATAAAACATAATTTTACCACTTCTGTGAATTGAATCTCAAAAATCTGAGAGACAAGGTTGATATCAGTAAGTAAAATTTGATTCAATGAGATGAAAATATTTTTTGGTGAATAGTAACTTTTGACTTTTATTTACTACGGTTAAAAGTAAATAGGTAATTAAAGGTAAAAATGATATTATTTTTACCCTAACACATGTACTAATTATATTTTATAAGTATAATTTGACCAAATAAACCATAGGAATAAAATATGAACCTCTTTGGTCCACTTGGATTAGATTAGGACATTTATTATTATTTAATTCAAAGAAGAGTTAAAAGAGTAAAAATAAAAGTTTAATAACTAAATCATTTTTAATATTTGGTTATACATAAGATAAAATCTATTATAAATATTCATTAGGAATATAATAATATTTACTACATAATTATATTTTATTTATAATTTTTAGACATTATTTAGTTTAATTTATTTATGACACAATGGCGATGTAGTAATTACCTTAATAATGAAATATTAAAATAATTGACATTATAAATACCCAAATAAATATAATTTGAGACTTTTTATGAATTAAAATAATTCTATAGGTTAATGTGACATGTTAGTATTGATATAATTTACTTTTTTAGAAGTAATAATTCTGTTATGAATTTCACAAAAATCAATTTCCAAATAGTGTCAAAATTGACATAAAAGAGTTTTTAAAACAAATATTATTTATTAATTGATGTACCATTCCCAAAAATCTAATGTTTCCACAAGATAATTATATAATGATAAGTGTATCATTATTTTTCCACTTGGGGTTCTCTTATATGTATATAGTAAGTTTATTAACCATATAATATAAAAATACAAAGAGACATGGTAAATGTTAAACTAATAAACTAAGAGTTAAAACTAAAAGATAAGGTTTATATAGTGACCCAAACCTGTCTAAAACCTATCTGTTGAGTGTTTTTCGACCCATTACCACCTTATCCTATAAATAAATCAGTTTTGAGCCATTATAAACCGGATATGAATTTATTATAAAATAATATTTCTAGATTTTCCTAAGGTGCCCCTCACCCCTCTTATAAAAGATCACTCCCCTTTATCTCTAATTCACACATTCAAAGCCATTTTACTCGGCCAAACCTGGCCCAAATATCCTCTCAACTTCCCTTAATTAAACCTAGATGTTTTAGTTTGATCAGAAATCCAACCTATGGTGCCCTTTTGATCAAATAAAAAGGAAGAACCCGAAGAATGGGTAATGTTTTCACCACCCTCTTTCAAGTTCCTTTCTTGTTCCAATTCTTATTTCTTTGTTATTTCCATTCTAAAATAATAATTCCAGTATCTTCTATATACTGTGATGTTATTATAAATATGGTAAAACCATATTCTGTATTCTATCCATCCTTTGAATGACATGTCACCATACGTGCGTACGTACGACTTACCGTCTCCATGTCGTGGTGTAACAGTTATTCAATATATTATTATTTGGATGGGTATAATAATGAGTATAACTTATGTAAATAATAAATATAACATGATAATTATTATGTATATATGATATAATACTCCATTATATACGATTTTAATATCAAAGGAATGATATTGTCGCTCGTGCGTACGTACAGAATACAGTCTCCATGAACGCGATGAGATTCATTCCCCATCGTACCCATTCAAGACTAATTTTCATTTGATGATTAAAAATAATGTTTAAGGACTTGATATCATTTTTTATATGAAGAAGATACAACCTATCCATAAAAAACATGACATACATAACAAATCATATAAAGGAAAGCGAATCAGTTAACACCTGAAACGGCGATAATACTAAGATATTATTAACAAACCAATGATAAAAGATCATATATGATATCATATTAATGTATATGATTCTTGTATAATTTAATAAAAATTATTTCACCATTATACAAGAGGTTAAACTACCCTCGACCAAGGAAAAGTACAAGTTAAGGGTTAATTTCACAATCTCTTTAGTATCCGAGGTTGTTTTTATGTAAGTATCTACTGGGACCTCTTTATCATCCACATCCATGTTTCTTAAAAATGTATTTCAAAAAAAAATTACTATTTAATATACAATGTGTTAAAGTCATTTATACCCTTTTTCAACTTTTTATAAGATGTTTTCAAATGAATCTATCCTTCGTTTTCCAAACAAGGTCCTTTTTAACCTTTTCGAGAAAATTAAGGTAAGAATGTTTTTTTTAACTTATACGGTGGGTGCGACTGTTTTCCGCCATTATAAAATCATCAAATCTCCCCTTACATTATTATAAGAATATTTTCAAGATAAATGATTTCTTTCATAATTATGTGACATTAAATGATTTTAAAAAATAAATATATATTTCTCTCAAGTAGTTTTGATTTCATCCATGTGAACATACTTTGATGGATTATAAGCTTATTTGTAGTTGATTTATTATGATACAAAACTTCCATATTGTATTGAAGGTTTTGTGATATGTTTTACTGTAGATGTGTTATTTTTATACCATTCATGGTTTATGGATAATGTATTGACATTTCGTATGCTAGTTTTAATACGAATGTTTATGTTATGTTTAAACCTTTTCATATGAGGAATGAATTGGAAATATTAAGTGATGGGTGGAGCCAGCTATAGCTCCTTGATGCATCAGTAGGTCTCATGAGACAAACTAGGGTCTTGGCATAAGGCCTTGAAAAAAATATTATTTGTAGTCTTGGAACAATACCTTGACTCTGTGGTTATGATAGTCTAGCATTATGCATTCCCTTATTATGAAAGAGGTTATTGATATTGCATGTGATTATTAGATTAGTAGAATATACATGTGAATAAGTAAATGGAATTATTTCATTTTATCATTACCATATTATGTTGAAGTTCAAGTTTAAAAGCCTCTTGTTTTAGTTATAAATTGCCTTAAATGTTTATGCTTATTTATGAAAGTTTCCGCTATATTGTTATCCTTATTGAGCATCTGAGCTCACCCCTTTCTATGTTTTATTTTTTCCACGATGTGAAGAAGTATTTTATGAATGAACTGTAGGGATAGTATAAGGGGATATGAGTGTGGTATATGGATACAATATGTTTTTGTTGTAGTTTTCACTTTATGATGTAATGTAAGACTTTTGAATAAATCTAGTGTTTCCAAGGCTACTAAACTAATCGATATTTCAAGACTTGTTCTTTTGTGATCATGCCAATGATACGTAATAATGCACCAACTCTGGGATTCTAGGGTCGGGGTGTTACAGTTGGTATCATAGGATGTTTAGTAATAAACCTTGGAAGTTATATTTAGATAAACTCTTATTAGAGCACACAGCCCTAAGATAGACTTTGAGGATTATTATAGAATAACTTTCTAGAATTTTGGTATTGTAGAGATTTTTTTGAGTTTTCTGAGCAATAAATCCCTGTCTAGATACGAGCAGATAGAGGTGGATCTAGAACAGATGTACCTAGGGTTAAAACCCGAAAACACCGCTTTGAGCAAGACTCGAACGGGAACTGGTGCACGATAATGGGCCTTGCTACACTATTGGTTACGACACTCTCGGGGGATATGCTTAGGATAATTTTCATTTTCTTTACAAACCATTATGAAAGGTTTATGTGTATATACTTCCTCAAAGAAAACATTTTTAGGATTATGGATTATATCCTAAACTATTCAATTTATGTTAAGTGTTTTACAAGTATGGAATTGTGTATTTTGATTCATAAACTAATATAGTTTATGCCATTGTTTAGAAATGGAACCTAGTGGAAGGAATGGAAACTGTATCAATGCATGAAATCCATATTGGTATTTCCCTCCTGCTCACAATAATTATAGTGGAGCTGGTGATACAACTGGTGCTGATCAGCTTATCACTATACTGGGACAACTCACTCAGGTTATGAATAATAACGTTACCCATATGGAGCACCCTGATCTGCAGCGTAGAGGATCAATGTTAGATCGCTTAATGATTCAAAAACCACCAAAATTTAATGGGGGTACAAATCCACTAGTACATGAGCAATGGATCAATTACTTGGAGAAAATATTCCACTCCTTAGGGAGTAGTGAAAGGGAAAAAGTTGTCATGTTAGTTTACCGCCTCACTGAAGATGTTGATCAATGGTGGCCATTGATTCAAAATTCAAAGGAAGATGAAGAAGTATAAAGTATGGAATGGAGGGAGTTTAAAAATATTTTCTTAGAAAAATAATTTCCTCATGACCATCGAGCGGATATGGAAAGACATTTTCAAAGTCTGAGGCAAAAGGAGGATGAGAATGTCGCAATGTATGAAGTTAACTTTACAAGGTTAGTGAGGCATGCATCAGATTATATACATAACCCAAGGAGTAAGATTGATCTTTTCTTTTATGGGTTAAAACCATTTCTTCGTCGAGCATTGGTCTCACAATCCTTCTCGTCATGCGAAGACATTGTATCATGTGCTATGATGAAAGAAAAGGAATTCTCTAAGTCTTATGACTTTAAAGCAAAGCAAGAGAAGAAGAGATCTGCTGGTCACTCTCGAAATGGAAATAAGGGGAATAAGGGAAAATATGAAAATCCATCCTATAGTAAATGTGGGAAGAAACACCCTGCTACTTGCTTGAAGGGAATGGGAGTCTGTTACAAGTGTGGTGAAAAAGGCCACCAAGCTCGTGATTGCAAGGGAAAGAAGGAAGCTACTGATGTTCAGTGCTACAATTGTAGGTAGATGGGGCATTATTCAAATTAATTCCCTAAGCGTCAGGTAAACTTACATTATAAAAGTCCAAGGGATCAATTCCAAGCTTATGATATCACTACTACATAGGTTGAAACTTCAAAAGACGTAGTGTCAGGTAATTTAATGGTTTCCTCAAGTTTAGTAAATTCTTTATTTGATTCTGGATCATCGTATTATTTCATATCTTCCGAGTTTTCTATGTAAATTAGATATTTCCAGTTTGATTTATCAAGGGAGTTGTCGGTCAAAACTCCTAAGGGATGTATCTTTGCAACAAAGTTTTGTGAATTAGTTCCCATTAGAGAATATAAATGTTCTTTATCTGCTGATCTCATCGTTATACCCATGATTGAATTTGATATAATCCTTGGTATGGATTGGCTTTCGGACTATGATGTGAAAATTTATTTTTAGAATAAAGAGGTAACAATTTTTGATGATGACAAGGAAGACCTTATCTTTAGAGAAGAAACGTCACCACCTAATTATTATATAGATCCACCCCCAGAAGCTCAACTAAATTCAATTATTGGGGAGGAAGAGAATGAAATTACTTTGGATGAGAAATGGAATGTTCAAATAGAGGATGTACCTATTGTGCAAGAATATGTTGATGTTTTTCCAGAAGATTTACCTGGACATCCTCCAGAATGAGAAATTGAGTTTTCCATTGACCTAATTCCTAGTTCAAGGCCCATATCGAAGACCCCTTATAGAATGGACACTGTGGAATTAGTGGAACTAAATAAACAACTAGAGGAATTGAGTAATAAGGTATTTATTCACCCTAGTGTTTCTCCATGGGGAGCCCCTATGCTTTTTGTTAGGAAGAAAGATGGATCAATGAGGTTGTGCATTGACTATAGGGAGATTAATGCTATAACAATAAAGAACAAGTATCCCCTGCCCTGCATTAATGATTTATTGGACCAACTTCATGGAGCTCAATACATTTCAAATATTGACCTTTGATATGGATATCATCAGTTGTGTGTGAAAAAGGAAGACATTCCGAAAACAGCATTTCGAACCAGTTACGGGCATTACGAGTTTATAGTAATGCCTTTTGGATTGACTAATTCACCCTCTATCTTCATGGATCTAATGAATAGAGTTTTCAAGGAATATCTTGATGACTTTTTAGTGGTATTTATTGATGATATCTTGGTATACTCAAAAATCTACGAAGATCATGAAAATCACTTACGCTTTATTCTAAAGACTTTTCGAAGACATGAATTATATGGGAAGTTTAGCAAGTGTGAATTCTGGCCTCAAGAGATTTTTTTTGTGGCCATATTGTCTCTAAGGATGGAATATCTATTGATCCTTCAAATGCAAGATCAATCCAACAATGTCCAGCACCAACGAGTATAACCGAGGTACGCAGTTTTATTGGTTTAGTAGGTTATTATCAGTGTTTCGTCCATAATTTTTCCCGATTGGCTAACCCATTAACCAAGATCACATGTAAAAGGGTTAAATTTGTTTGGAAAAAATAATGTGAAGAATGTTTTGAAGAATTGAAGAGAAGATTAGTCAACGCTCTTATATTGACTCAACTATCAGGGAATGATGGGTTTTTTATTTATAGTGATGCCTCAAAGAAAGGACTTGGTTGTGTCCTTACGTAGAATGATAGGATTATTGCCTATGCATCACGAAAGCTAAATATTCATGAGGAAAACTATCCCACTCATGATCTTGAGTTAGTATCTATAATCTTTGCTTTTAAGATATGGAGAAACTATCTCTATGGTGAAAATGTGAGATATATACCGATCACAAGAGTTTGAAGTATATTTTCTCACAGAAATAACTCAACATGAGGCAAAGAAGATGGATTGAATTACTCAAGGATTATGATTTCACTATACACTACCACCCGGGGAAGGAAAATAAGGTGGAAGATGTTTTGAGCAGAAAGGATCATGGAGTTTTGAACAAGATGAGAGTTGAAATGAATCCTATTTTCATGGATCTAGTGAAGATGGATATGGGAATAACCATGGAAGGTGAAACATCAATACATTTTCAAATGGTTTCCAAACCATCTTTACTATAAATGATAAAGAGTTCTCAGGACAATGATGAAGAGTTTCAAAAGAATATTAAAGCTGTGAATGATGGGAGATTGAGTGACTTTGTGTACGAAGATAGAATTTTGAAATTTGGGAAGAGACTTTGTGTTCTTGATATACCTGATCTGAAAAGAGAATTTTTAGATGATTCTCATAGTTCCAATTTATCTATACACCCTGGTAGCACCAAGATGTATAGAGTTTTGAAGGAACATTTTTGATGGGAGAACATGAAGAGGGATATTGCCGATTATGTCTCAAGATGTATGGTTTGTCAATAAGTGAAAGCTGGAAGGCAACAACCTGGAGGAGTCATGCAACCTCTTCCCATACCTGAGTGGAAATGGGATAATATTATGATAGAATTTTTCATGGTACTAACAAAGACTCCTAGAAGGAATGATGCAATATGAGTCATTTTTGATCATCTTACCAAGTTAGCACATTGTCTTGCTATAAGAAAAGATCTACCACTTGAACGTATAGAAAGACTATATATTAATGAAGTTGTGAGACTTAATGGAGTACCCCTATCGATTGTTTCTGATTGTGATCCACATTTTACATCAAGATTTTGGAAAAGTCTTTAGAAGGCCTTGGATGTGGAACTTCGTTTGAGCACTGCAAACCACCCTCAAACAGATGGACAATCAGAACGAACTATTCAAACCTTAGAAGACATGTTGAGATCCTGATCACTTGACTTTCAGGGTATGTGGGATCAATATTTACCTCTAGTAGAATTTTCCTATAATAATAGATTCCATTCAAGTATTCAGATGGCACCATATGAAGAATTATACGGAAAGAGATGTCGCACACCAACCTGTTGGGATGATGTTGGTGAAAGAAAACTCGTAGGCCCAGAACTTGTTGAGGAAATGATGGAAAAAGTGAAGGTAATCCAAACCCACATCAAAGCAGCTCAAATTAGTCAGAAGAGCTATGCTGATAATCGAAGGAAGGATTTGGAATTTCACGTCGGTGATCATGTTTTCTTGAAGGTATCTCCATGTAAGGGAGTTATATGTTTAGGTAAGAAGGGTAAATTGAGTCCCAGGTACATCAGACCATTCGAAATTCTAGAACGAATTGGGGTCATAGCTTACCATTTGGAAATGCCGCCAAGTCTCTCCAAAGTTCACGATGTGTTCCACGTATCACTATTGAGAAAATACATGCCTAACCCAACGCATGTACTCACCTATGAGGAATTAGAACTGGAACCTAGTCTTTCTTATTGAGAAGATCCCATCATGATTCTTGATACCTGAGAACAAATGTTGAGAAATCGGACGACTCGTCTGGTAAAAGTTATATGGAGAAACCATAAGATTAAAGAGGCAACGTGGGAACCTGAGGAACTTATAATGAAGAACCACCCGAGTCTTTTTATGTAGTAATAATATAGAAATTTCAAGGATGAAATTATTTAAAGGAGGGGAGAATGTAACACCCCAAGCTTCCACGATATGTTTCTCTTTGAATAATACAATAGCGTGTGTTGTACGCAACTTCGAGTTCTAACACATCACAACCAATCGCACTAGCCGTTATAAATAAAAATACCCACTTTTTGAAATTTTATAAATTTTATTTTTCAAAATGGACTTAATTTTTGGATTCAGAATATTGAAATTATCCTGGGGTGAATTTTTGGTATTTTTCGGAAAACTTTCAATTTTTGATGAATAGTGAAAAACACTGAGTTATTGGTTAAAACAGACTTTTTATTTAAATAATTATTTATTCCATTTAAATTTATTTTAGGTAAAAATAGATACATAATACCTATATAAGTTCAATGTAATTCATTGGAGTCATTTTATATTAATTTTAGATATATAAATTTTTTATTGAACTTTTCACCGTCTTTTACCCACCTCCAAGGAGGTTTTGAAAATTCACATAAAACATAATTTTACAACTTCTGTGAATCTAATATAAAAACTCCGAGAGACGCGGTTGATATTAGTAAGTAAAATGTGGTTCAATGAGTTGAAAATAATTTTCTGTGAATAGTAACTTTTGACTTTTATTTACCACGGTTAAAAGTAAATTGGGTAATTAAAGGTAAAAATGATATTATTTTTACCCTAAAACATGTCCTAATTCTATTGGATAACTATAATTAGACCATAAAAAACCTTAGGAATAAAATATGAACCTCTTTGGTCCACTTGGATTAGATTAGGACAATTATTATTATTTAATTCAAAGAAGAGTTAAAAGAGTTAAAATAAAAGTTTAATTAATAATTTTTTTTTAATATAGGGTTATACATAAGATAAAATCGATTATAAATATTCATTAGAACTATAACAATATTTCCTACATGATGATATTTTATTTATAATTTTTAGACCATAAATAATTTAATTTATTTATGACACAATGGTGATGTAGTAATTACCTTATTAATGAAATATTAAAATAATTGATATTATAAATACCCTAATAAATATAATTTGAGACTTTTTATGAATTTAACTAATTTTCTATGTTAATATGAAATGTTATTATTTCTTTAATTACCATTTTTCGATGTAATAATTCTGTTATGATTTTCAAAAAAATCAATTTCCAAATATTGTCAAAATTGACATAAAAGAGTTTTTAAAAAAAATATTATAATATTAATTGATATTCTATTCCTAAAAATCTATAATTAGGAAAATAGACTTATATAATAATTGGTGTATCATTAATGATCCACTTGGGGTTCTCTTGGAAGTATATAGTATGTTTATTAACCATATAATATAAAAATACAAAGAGACAAGGTAAATGTGAAACTAATAAACTAAGAGTTAAAACTAAAAGTTATGGTTAATATAGTGACCCAAACCAGTCTAAAACCTATTGGTTGAGTGTTTTTTGACCCATACCCACCTTATCCTAGAAATAAATCAGTTTTAATCCATTTTAAAATGAATATGAATTTATTATAAAATAATATTTCTAGCCTTTCCTAAGGTTCCCCTCAACCCTATTATAAAAGGGCACTCCCCCTTCTCTATAATTCACACCATAAAAGCCATTTGGAACGGCCAAACCCTGCCCAAATAACCTCTCAAATTCCCTAAATTAACCCTAGAGGAGTTATTTTGATCAGAAAGCCAACCTAAAGAGCCCTTTTGATCAAATCAAAAGAAAGAACCCGAAGAAGAGGTAATGTTTTCACCACCCTCTTTCAAGTTCATTTCTTCTTCCACTTCATTTTTCTTTGTTATTTCCATTATAAAATAATAAATCTAGTATATTCTATATAATTTTATTTTATTATAAATATGGTACAACCATATTCAGTATTCTATCCATCCATTGAATGACATGTCACCATACGTGCATACATACGGCTTACCGTCTCCACGCCGTGGTGTAATTATTATTCAATATATTATTATTTGGATGGGTATAATAATGAGTATAACTTATGTATATAATAAATATAACATGAAAATTATTCTGTATATATGATATACCATCCAATTATATATGATTTTAATATCAAAAGAATGGTATTGTCGCTTGTGCGTACGTAGGGAATACTGTCTCCACAAACACGATGAGATTCATTCCCCATCGTACCCATTGAAGACTAATTTTCATTTGATGATTAAAATAATTTTTAGGGGCTTCATATAATTCTGTATATGAATAATATACAACCTATCCAAAACAAACACGACTTACATCTCTAAGAATATAAAGGAAAACGAACCAGTTAACACCTGAAATGATGATAATAATAAGATATTATTAACAAAGCAATGTTAAATGATCATATATGATATCATATTAATGTATATGATTCTTTTATAATTGAATAACAATTATTTTACCATTATACTGGAGGTTAACCTACCATCGACCAAGGAAAAGTACAAGGTAAGGGTTAATTTCACAATCTCTTTATTATCAAAGGTAGTTTTTACGTAAGTATCTACTGGGACGTCTTTATCATCCAAATCCATGTTTCTTAAAAATGTATTTCAAAATATTTTTACTATTCAATAGAAAATGGTTTAAAGTCATGTATACCCTTGTTTTACTTTTTATAATATGTTTCCAAAGGAATCTTTTTGTCGTTTTCCAAACAAGGTCCTTTTTAACCTTTTCGACAAAATTTAGGTAAGAATGTTTTTTAACTTATACGGAGGATGCAGCTATTTTCCACCATTATAAAGTCGTAGAATCTTCCATTACAAGATTATAAGAATATTTTCAAGATAAATGTTTTCTTTTATAATTACATGACTTTAAAATATTTCAAAAAAGAATGAGATATTTCTCTCAAGTAGTTTTGATTTCATCCATGTCAATATCCTTTGATGGATTTTAAGATTATTTGAAGTTGATTTGTTACTATTAAAAACATCCATATTGTAATGAAGGTTGTGTGATATGTTTGACTGTGTATGTGTTATTTTTATACCATTCATGGTTTATGGATAAAGTATTGACATTTCGTATGCTAGTTTTAATACGAATGTTTATGTTATGTTTAATCCTTTTCATATGAGGAATGCATTGGACTTAGTAAGTGATGGGTGGATCCTGCTATAGCTCCTCGATGCATCGGTAGGTCTAATGAGACAAACTAGTGTCTTGGCACAAGGCATTGACAAAATATTATTTGTAGTCTTGGCATAAGGCCTTGACTATGTGGTTATGATAGTCTGGCATTATGCATTCCCTTATTAGGAAAGTGGTTATTGATATTGCATGTGATTATTGGATTAGTAGAAAATCCATGGGAATAAGTAAATGGAATTATTTCATTTTATCTTTTCCATATTATGCTGAAGTTCAAGTTTAAAAGGCTCTTGTTTTAGTTAAACATTGTCTTAAATGTTTATGCTTATTTATGAAAGTTTTCATTATATTGTTATCCTTAGTGATCATATAAGCTCACCCCTTTCTATATTTTATTTTTCCCAGGATGTGAAGAAGTATTTTATGAATGACCAACAACGATAGTATGAGGGGATATGAGTGTGGTCTATGGAGACAAGATGTTGCTGTTGTAGTTTTCACTTTATGATGTAATGTAAGACTTATGAATATATCTAGTGTTTCCAAGGCTACTAAACTAATCAATATTTCGAGACATGCTCTTTTGTGATCATGCCAATTATACGTAATAATGCACCGACTCTGGGCTTTTGGGGTCAGGGCATTACATTCATGACATGAATGTTTTGCGTGGATTTTTTTGGGGTAATTTATTTTAATATTTTATAACTTGAAAGGAGATATTCATGTTATGAAATATCTCCTAGGTTTATTAGATTGATTGACTTATTTTTTGGGGGATGTGAACCACATGAGGTTTATGAAATGAACCAATCATTCATGTACTGAATTGGGAAATTTTCATGATATTAATAAATTAATCATCCCTATGATCACCCTCATCATCCTTTTTCAATCATACTTTAGGTGATTCTATGTAAATTTTAGGATCCCTAATAACCTATAATTTTTGGCATTCACCCACCACTTTTATAGATTCAATATAATTTATTCTATGTGAGTTATTGTTCTCTTTATCTGTAGATTATTTCATGTTTCATCATATTTTTTCAATATGGTTGTGTTATTTTATCCTAAGATTTTATTTTGATTCATTTTTTATGAGATATTTTTGTTTTCCTATTTAATATAAGGATCCCTTGTGTGGTTGTGGTGTGTAGTTCATCCTCTATTTCATTGGCTTTCATAATAAATCAAATAGATCATTTTTTGGTTAATCATTAAAGTTATATCTATTTTATATTAATATGTAGGATTATCATGATTTTGTGTTCTAGTGGGTGAGTGGTATGATCTAGAATAATAAAACAAATAAAATTTATTAATGAAATTTGAAGTTAATGGTGTGAATCGCACATAGTTTCGAGTTTTATTAACACTGCTAATGTTGTTTCATGCTATATGTTTTTATTGAGTAATTCCTTATAGTAATGGATTTATTGGATAATACCCTTTTAATGATTAAATAATTAATTCTAGGAAATGAAAATACTAATTTGAATGTGAATATTTTATGATATCCTTGATGTGTGAGTCTTGGTGGAATTGATGTATACGACTTGGTGGCCTTTATTGTGGGCATCCTGGTGGCCTTGGTTTTTTACTGTTTAGTGACCTTGGTTTTGATGAATCAGTTTGATATAGTTGTTTCTTTATATATGTAACATCACAATAAAAAGTTATGCCTATTTTAATTTTTAATATTATTTTTTCATGTTATGTGGGAATTGGAGTTCGTTTGGGAATTGTATGTAGTACTAGGATTGAACACTATCTTCGGTACACATTCACATCATGAACTGGTTAAATGACATGAATTAATTTCTAGTTATATTTAGTGAGCCTTTTTTAGAGAATCAAGTTTTTATAGGCCATGAAATATTTTCTCATCATGAAAAGGTTTATCAGGGTTTTTAATCTAAGGAGATGCCTTTTTCAACATACTTGAAACTTGAAGGATTCACAACACGAATCTGTATTTCATGTCATGAATTTCTCAAGACCTATAGGTTTTATGCACTTATTAAATAACATATTTTCATTATTTTTACATGAAGTACTCATCCTCTATCCTTAGGTTTATTCTAGGTGATTTTGGGTGTATCTAATCCTTCAGAATCAGATAGTTTGTCACTTCATCTTTAGGTTGGTTGCACTGTATATCTCTGGGTAATCAACCATTTTTATCCTTTTTTCCATTGGTCAGGGTAGCACCATTGTACTGTGTTTGTGGATCCATTGATCTTGAGGTGATTTTATTCTTGATCCTTTTAAGATCCATCATGTGATCTTCATCTCAGGTCAGATTCTTTGTTGTTTGTGGTGTGACATGTTTATTTCTTTTAAGGTATGTTGAGACCTATCCCCTTCTCCTTTCATTTTTTTCATAATGTTATTATAAGTTATGGGAATCAATTATAGGGCCTCCATTTTTTCCTCATATTTATTTCTAGTGTTGTTTGATCCCATTGTGGGCTTGTGCGACCCATTTTTGATGTAGGTGGTTCCACCTCTAACCAATGTTGGATCAACCATGAATGCTCTAGTTTTATAAATAGTTTTATAAATAAATGGTCATGATTTATTAATTTGTGTGTGTAAACAAGTCTTGAAAAAAATATGGTTTCCCATTTTTATGGTAAAATAATTTTTTTTATAGAATTATGAAATTACTTTATGAATTTTTTTTCAAAGAATTGTTTTAATGAAATAATTTATAAAATACTACACATTGGTAGGCTTGGGTGCTAAGGTGGAAGGTGTTGTAATAATCCTCATACATTGATACTATTGGGGGTTTACTCATGAGGTGTTTCTCCACTCCCAATACTAAGTGACCTAGGGAACTGTTAGACATTGTTGGGAGGTTCCCATTATGAGGTGTTACTCTACTCCATATATGGAATGAAAATGTGAAGGGGCTTGATGTGCATGATTTTCTATGACTGGGTAGGAGTGTTCTAGATATAATAAACTCCAGTGATACGTGGTGTGATTTACCTATAAATTGATTTGTACCTATTTGGATTTTATTACCTGATTTGATATATGTGATATGATTTGAAACTATTTTACCTTTATTATTTATAATTGTGGGAAATAAGGAATGTTGTACCATGATTTTTATATAAAAATTTGTTTATAATTCCTTGTTTTCATTAAGGATGGGAATGTTCAGATTGTTATATAGAGACTTATTATGGATCACCTAGGTTGGATCATATTGATCCTATTTATCTCACACATTACTCACTACTTTGGTGGTGTGTAGACCTGGTTATGTATTTTGATATAAACAAAGGAAAGGAACCACAATGAGGTGATGACGTTTTAGTCAACTTGTTTTGGGTAGCTAGTGGTGAGATTGTGGGATGTCATCTACTTATCACATGGTGTAACTATTCTCATTTTGGGTTTTCTCCTATTCTTTTAGACCTATACCTTTATGTTTTAAGATACTTTTGACTTATATTATTTCTCCTTATATCTTTGAGTTATGGAATATATTTCTTCATGTTTCTTCATCATGTATCTTTCTATTATATATAAATATATGTGTAATGTATTCTATTTTTTGTTGGATGAAATTGATCCCTTTGGATTTTATTTATGATCGGGCGCTTGTTACGATCCTGTGGGGATTGGGAATTCCCTTCAGGTATGTTGTGGATCGGGTTGGGTGCAAGTTTATAAGGGTATCCCAGGTTAGTTTATGACAATTTTGTATTATATAATGGTTATACTCAGCCTTGGGAATCTATTATATGAGAGATAAAATTTTTGAGACTTGATTTGCAGGATGTGGTAAGTTTATGTCCATCACTTTCCATTACGAGACTCATGATAGAAAAATGTACTGAAATTATAATGTAGTTATTGTGGTACTACTAGAACCTAGAGAATAAAGGGATCAATCTCAAGAGTTATTACATGAGAATCCGTCCTTCTTTAAGTATGTGAATGATCCCCAATAGGGAGTGGAATTATTGGACAATATTGGTCAAATATTTGACTTCCTAGACACACATGAGAATATCAAGTAAAAGTGTACTATGTTTAGACTTGAATTTCCTAGTAAGTGATGGTGGTATTCTATGTTATAGTCATATAGGCATGTGGTATTATATTGAATGTTTTTATAGAACATCTTCTTCTATCAGTTCTATATAGAGGCTCTGATGTTGAAAAAGTATTTGGAGTTATAATCTTTACAGTAAGGAGATCATTTAGTGTTGGTGTACACCAATCGGTTAGTGAAGTTGGGTTTTTTTCTCTATAGGAAGTGAATAATGATAAGTTTAAATTTTAGAAGTACCTATAGGTTTTGAGACCAAATATTAGATCATAAGTAGTTATAAAAAATATTTATACCTATTAGAAGATGGTATATAGGTCTATAATGGTAGAAATTTACATGACATGCATGATTTTCCATTTTTTCCCTTATCTTCCACACAATGGTAGGGTCAGTGGTATTTTGGTAAAGAAAAGGACATGAAATGAGCATTGCAGGAGTGTTGGAGCTGGTTCTTAGTAGTGGGAATCCTCTATACCATATGTTACCACTATTAGTACACCCCTGACTTACTACTATTGTGGAATGGTTAGGCACACTCTATGTTTTTGTTCTACACCTGTAAAGGTGTGAAATTGTTGGGGGCCATTAGGTATATTTATAGTATTTTTGTTAGACCATGTCTATGCCTCGTTATGATCATAGATCATTGACACCGAAATCAACCATGGCATAGTTAGACTATTTAAAGTCACTTGGTATCTATCCATAGGCCTATGTAGTGAAGAAACTTCATGAAGTGAATAAGTTTCCATCCGAGGTTGACACCGATCCAATGATTGTGAAATATACCATATTAATTTCATCTTTTATAGAGACTTCTTTGTTCGATATTGATTCCCTAAAATCATTTATATCCTACCATTTTGTTAATGTGTTGAAACTTATAATAGATCTCATTTCCTTTATTGTGGATTTATAAAAACCTCTAGGGAAGAGGGAAGAGAAAGGATTTTAATACCCTTGTTCACTATTGATAGCTGACGTAGAGTTAGTATGGGATTTTCTCATTCCTGGTCTAGTTCAGTTTGAAATCACCATCATGATATAATGGCCAGTTTCTCATCATGATGAGGTTGTCATGTCTTATTCCATTCCACTAATAGGATATATAGGATGTTTTAGTTATCATGGGATCATAGGTCTGGTTATGAAGGACCTTTCCACCAAGAATTCTTAATTATTTTTATTTTTTATTATATTTGAGCATGAAGAAGTTTCTTTTATTGCTAATATTATATTGGTTGTTACATAATTTCTTGATATTTTCTTAGAATCCATCTTCAGACTTTCTACAGAGAGGGATGTGTATTTTGTGCTTTATATGGTGTCAAGTACACATCATATCTGGAGACCAACTTATCATATGGTTCCATTCAAGCTTAAAAAGATCAATATTTAGCTAGATGATCTAGTGGAAAAAGGTTTGGATCACCCTATTGTTTGAAAATGGGTAGCCACAATGTTTTATTTTCTAATAAGGATGATGGTCCACTTTAATTATGAAGGGACCATCAGAAGTTGAAATAAGTTACAGTTAAGAATAAATATCTTTTTCCCTATGTGGGGTATTTCTGCTCGTGAGGCCTCAATTGATGAGACCTTTATGCTATGACTCACTTGTCCTTTATCAATAAAAATTCAATCTTGATACCTGATGCATCTTAGTATAAAAAATATCTCCTTCCCAGATTTGACAGAATCAGTATCGATGATGATGTTAAGTGTCCCTTCATCTCCTAAAAGGCTGCTTCATATAATTTCAACCATAATAATTTCAGAACCTTTTCTTCAAGCCCATAAGTGGAGAATAATGTAATGATAAATCCTATGTGAAGTATATTTAATATCCAGAATTCCCCAAGAAACTTTGGATGTCAAATATGTTTTTGTGCTAATCCCAAGAAACTACATCTCTCACTTTCCTTAGGTCTAATGAATCTCTTAACTCTAAGATGATGTGACCCACAATGTGAACTCTATCTATCCAAGTTCCATTTACTAAGAATAGCATAGAGCTGACTCTCTCTCATTGCATTTAGTATGATCTCAATTTGGGTTTCATGGTCGTGTCTGTAGCGTAAATACACCAAGATGTCATCAACAAAGATTACCAAAAATGAATCTAGATAGGTGTGGAAAACCCAATTCATAAGTTCTATGAAGACTATAGAAGCATTTGTGAGTCTGAACAGCATAACAAAGAACTCATAAAAACCATACATTCTCCTAAAAGTTATGCAAGGTGTTTCTTAAGACCTGACACACACATGACGATAGCCTATCCTTAAATCAATAATTGAGAACACGCTAGCTCTTTGAATTTGATCAAATAGGTTTTCAATTCTAGGGTGTGGATGAAAATTATTCGTAGTGAGTTGATTCAAATAACTGTATTCTATGTAAATCCTAAGGGTACCATCTGCCTTCTTGGAAAAAGGGACGAGTGAACCCAATGCAGATGTGCTAGTGAATATAAATCCTTTAGCCTCTAGATCCTTCAATAGCTTCCTGAGCTCTAGATTCTCCCTAAATGACATTTTATAAAGAGGAATGGTCATTGGTGATGCTCCTGGAACAATATCAATGGTAAATTATACCTCTCATATAGGAGGTAGAGTAGAAAAGTATTCAGAAAATACATTAATGAAATGGTCCACTATAGGGGAAAAATAGTGGTTCACAACACCAAGTCATCCTAAAAAAGACTAGAAATTTTTGTTGTAACACAGACAAACCTCTGGTGGTCCAACCCACCTCTATTTGCACTGATATCCCATTCTCCCTTATGCATTGGTCTGATGACCTCTGCTAAAGTAAATGTCACCCTACAATGATAGAATTTAATATAGGATTGATAGGAAACTAACTATTTCATCCTGATGATTATGTTAAAGTCCTTCATGATGAGGATGTAGAGATTCCACACAAAAATTTAACCACATATCTCAAGAGGACAATCCGTAAAATGGTGAAAACCCCCTGATTGGATAACTAAAGGGAAATACAGTATCATAATTCCTTGACAGTGTTCAATCTCAAGGCCTAGACTTCCCAAAACTATATCAAATATAAATGAGTGAGGTGTGTCTATGCCAAAAAACACACTAAGGTAGAGGAAACTAGAATTGTACCTAAAACTGCAGAAGTTCTGACCCTCTTCCCTTCTGGAATAGGTTGGACTGCGTGTAACTCTCATGTACAATGACCTTGGTTCACTTCCTAACTTCCCTGAGCATGTACACTCTGTTGGCACTGAGAATCATAATTCTGAACACCTCTACCTTGAATGCCACCTCATCCAGATTGGCCAGCCGTAATATAGCTACCAACCATCCATGATCCAACTGGAACCACTCCAGATAGAGGAATTGGTGCAAATCCTAACTCACTAGGAACTAGAGGTAATGTCCTACATAATTATTGGATATGGCTGTAATATGTTGGATATTTTCGTGTATTATTTTAAATATTATATGGAATTATTTTGAGACCAGGAGCTGAGATGGAGTGTGATTCTGGGACCTGATGTTTCCCAAATAAATTTTTGAAAAATATTAAACTTTAAATAGCACACATGAGTAGTTTCCTTGAAAATTTGGAATAACCTCTAAACGGGTTCCCATATAAGAAATTTGAGGGCACTTTTGCATTCTAAACAGTGATTTTACCCTAGGTGATGCCTCACATCGATTGGTGTGGGTAGGCTATGAAAGTTATTTTTTGGGCGTCAATGAATAGAATAAATTATTAATTTATTTTATTTTGAAGTAATGTCAATGCAGTAATGTTTTCCTTTTAATAAGACTATGTTATGAAATTTAGGGTTATTACAATAACCATGGAATTCTTTTATGACATATTGCGGGACCCTCTCAACAAATGGCGATGATGGATCGAGCAAATCGTGAATCATCACACCAAAAAAGTTGGAGGATCTTGTCAATGATGGAAACAAAACCGTTATTCACCAACAATCGATCCAAACTCCAGGTAGGATGTTTGTTTAATTATTTTTCCATCACATTCTTAATCTTGGATGAACACCAATCAATTTAATGAATAAGAATTGATATGCACATCTTCACTAGGATTAAATTAGATGGAATTTCTTTCTCATCATTCATCCTTCTAATGATAATGAATTGAGGCCGACATAAACAAAGGTAGAGGTTCATTCATTGGGTGTTATTTGTGATTTTCTCTCCCTCACTCTTTATGCTTTCACTATTGGACCCTCGTGGCCATGGTTTAACTTGATAGGTGGTTTTGAACATGATCATACACCCTGATTGATGGAAACCCAAGAACGAAGGATGGATCTACATATATCTAGTCTTAATGAACCCATATCTGCAACTATTTTTTATTCTGAACACCGGAGGTGGCCCATTGGTCCGTAGAAGGGACCACTAGCATGGGTCTGGCATGATAGTCTCATGAGAAAAGGCGATGAAAATGCATAAGTCCAGTGTAGCATGTGGAAGAGGTGGTTAGTGGTGACCGGAGGGTGTTGGATACGTTGAAAGGATGCAGCTGGAGCTGTGGGGACAGAGCGGAGGAGCTGCGGGGACAGAGCGGCAAAGCTGTGTGGGAGCCATGGGGGATGCAGAGGCTAGAGCGGATGTGATGAGTGGAGCCATGTGGTTAGGTGGCTGTGGATCAAAGTGAGGTTGCAAGACCTAGTGAGGCATCATGCGGGGCACATGCCAGTGTAGCAGTCCAGACACATAGGGCCAGAGCGGCCCAGTGGGGTGCAACCAGGTGGCCAGTGGGCCGGGTAGGCTAGACTGGGTTGGAGCAAGCATGGTGGGCCATAGTATGCTGGAGTAGGCTGGAGTAGGCCGAAGCAGGTAGGTCCAGAGCAGGCCGGCCTGGGCAGACTAGTACGGGCCAAACGGGTCGGACCAGAGTCGGTCCATGGTCCAGTTAACCCCCTTTAGAATCTTCAAACCACTATATCTTTCAACTTTTATGTTCATTTGACTAATATTCTATGCCATTGGGACCCTAAAAATGATATTTTCTTTTTGAAACCTACTGTAGGGTTTTCTTGGAAATAATTCAAGTGACATGGGCCTTTATATGGTAAGTACTCGGGGTTAAGGGACATGGAGGGTGTGACTCCTACTCACCGTGGACCCCCTATTTCTACGTGAATTTATTCTTTCATCCACCATATATTGGATGTTTTTAATGAGGGTTTGTTCCCTTTATCCTTCCCATGAAGGATTGTTTGTGTTTTCACCTACTCAAAGCAGTATGATCCCCCTCAGTAGGGATTCCTAGATAGAGTTGTTGGAATCCCCTAAGAGCCCCGATATGGGATCCTCTATTCACCTTCGTGCCCTAGGTAGAGGTCTTGGTTTCAACATGACCAACACTATCAGGGCACTGATCCTCTACTTAGAGGATTAATCCAGATGGAGTTGTTGGTATCACCACATGGACCTTGCTATGATCCTCATATGATGTATTGCATCTCTCTTCAGATCATTCATCATATCTCTCTATCATGATGGTTCTTGAAAAATGGTACTTCTCGAATGAACATCATCAATTCTATCTTACACCTGGGTATGTTCTCTCAGATGATTGTTGCGTGAAAATCATCAAAATGAATCCCTTTTGTTGGCATACCGTGGTTATGAATTACCCTATACTGTTTTGTGTATTTTGAGTATATATCGATATACTTGTTATATGTTGTAGACACATACTTTTGTATTTTTGATTGTACGTCTTTGTTTATTGCTTTGTGGTTTTGGGGTGTCTAACTGAGTATTGTTAAACTCACCACTACATAGTCTTTTCCCTCACATGTTATGTCTTTTACAGATGAGATACTTTCTGACAGAGTATAGGGGGACCTAGAATGGATGGAGCCTTGTGAGACCTGGTAGGGCGAGGTGTTCCTATAGCTTTAGACAGCATTTCCAGCACTTTGACTTCAGGTAGAATCATGTAAGGTTTTCTGTTGATGAGTTTCAGAAAAATTTTTACATAGATTATTTTTGGTGGGTTTGAATTCTGGTGTCGTTTACTTTACAACACTTTCACTATTGCACTCTTGTTGTGGGTTATAGTGGTTTCATTAATTTTTTACTTAGTGTTTTTACATTTTAGCATTTTTGTCTTGGAGATGTGTGCATACGTATAAGTACTTTAGGATAATTCATCCCATTAGTGTGATATTCCTAATCAATGATAATCACTATCCCCTAGCCTATTGGAGATGGAATTGGGGTATTCACGGTATGAGCCCCTCTTGGATGGCTCATGACAGAGTGGAATCAAATCTGGCTTGTTTTACCTTAGGACTGAGAGTTTTTGAGATTGGTTTGGGGAAACAATATTAAGAGTTCCGAGTTTGGATTTCAAGACAGGGACTCTATTATTGGTGCGGAGGCTAATGTATCCAAACATTAGGACTCTGATAACCAGATTTTTGACCCGGTACATGAGAACACCAGTTGGAGGAAAAATATTGGTACATGAATCATATAGGAATTGGTTAAGGTTTACATGTCCTTCTTGAGTCAGCTATCCAGATATATTCATTGGCCAAGGTATATCTTGTTTCCTTACAAGATACCTCTATGATTAATACCTTCTAGGATTTAGTATTTGAATCACGAGGATGATATCCTTAGTGGTGAGGATTAAGTACATGGACTAGTTTCCTAGATGTTACCTCCTGGTGGTGCACCAACTATACCGCCACCTGTGGAGAAACCCGTGGTACCTGTATTAACAGAAGACTAGGAGCACAGGATGAGCACAGTCCATGAGTTTTAGAGATAGATACCCCTCAAGTTATAAGTCAAGACTTACCATGAGGTGGTTGGGGACTCTTTTGAGGTAGTGACATGATTTTTCCATCTAGTTAGGACACCAGTGAATCAGATGGTGGTCCAGGAAGTGATCCTTCTATAGGGCTTAGTAGGGTGATGGTGGAGTTTGGCTACCCAGACTCGTGATAAGGTGATGATATCATAGAGAATGTTTAGCTTCCTCTTTAGAGAGGAGTTCTAACTATTTATGCTGATTTTTGTGTATATACATGTGATTCTTTAGCTTCAGCAAGGCAGTATGATGGTAGTTGATTACTCATCGAGGTTTACCAACCTTTCTAGGTACTCTATGGAATTATTTAGAGATTATTACTTCTAATATTGGACCTTTGAAAAATGTCAACATAGCAACATCTGAGCCAGTATTATCCCTATAATATTTCCTAATTATTCCGTGGTTCTTGAGTTGGTTTTGGTGGTCGAGAGCTTCCTAGATGAGTAGAGATAGCTGATGATAGTCACCAGAGGATAGCTAGGTGTAGAGACCTCAATAGTAGGGAGATGACACCAGTCTCAGGGATCCAAATGTGGGATACATTTTAGGAGGAGTTCCCCATATATAGGATATATAGTTTAGGGTTCACAGGGTGGATATATTCATCCTAGAGAGAGGCAATGCTACTTATGTGATGGTAGGGTACATCTCACTCGAGATTTTCCAACCTTCCATGCTACATATAGGGAGATAGTGGATGGACCACTGAATAAGGGGAAGAGGCAGGAGTAGGTAGACCTGTAAGGTGGGGAACATAGAAGAGGAGATGGGAGAGTAGTGTTAGTTGGTTGATGTTTTAACTTATTACCACCACCACCCCAAGATGGTCTATGCCAGGCTCAAGGAGCTGGAGGACAGGGGTGAGAATAGATACATGTGGTCGAGGCATATGACGTAGGAGCTTTTGGAATAATTCAAGGTGCGATCTGTGTCTTTTCAACCTTAGATTCAATAATGATAGACACATGTAATAGTCATTCCTTTCTTTCCACATATCTTGTATGAGACATTGTGATTCCAATTAAACTATTGACTCAACCCTTACACATAGATACACCTAATGGAGGAGACTTGATGATCATGCATCTATACTGACAGTGTGACCTGACCCTTGGAGGAGAGTGTTTCAGTTTGAACCTCTTAGTGGTAACGTCGAGGCCTTACAAAGTAATTCTTGATATGGATTGGTTATCTACAATCCATGTCGAGATTGACTATTTTAAGTGAGGGGTGCAGTGTGTCCACAACGATGGGAAGAGGTTTTCTTTTGTTGGTGAAAAGGAAACCTAGGAAGCACATGATGGACTCAGGAATATGAGGGAATAGATGATCACTCATCAATTGGATAACTTGACCCTTAGTAAAATAGATGTTATGAGTTTCCATATCCCATTTGTAGAGGTGGAGTATGAGGAAATCTTTCGAGAAGATGTTCTAGGATTACCTCTATGTCAGGAGATTGACTTCTGCATCAACTTACTCCCCGGGATGGTACCGATATCCTCACAAGCACATCAGGTGGCTCCTATAGAGTTTCTTGAGTGGAGGGTGCAGCTATAAGATTTGAAGAGGAAGGGATTTGTGAGATCCCATGTTTTACCCTGAGTGACCCCAGTATTTTATTCAAAAAATGTCGATGGGAGTTTGAGGTTGTGTGTGGAATACCATTGCATTAATCAAGTGACTATGAAGAAAAAGTATCTATTAACAAGGATCGATGACCTTTTCGACCAGTTAAGAGGGGCATGATGGATATCAAATTTTAACCTTAGATAAGGCTATCATCAACTGCAAGTATAGGATGACAATATACTAAAGAAAACTTTTTGATTCCACTATGGTCATTATGAGTACTTGGTGATGCCCTTTGGTGTGACAAACACCCCAACAGTTTTCATGGGACTCATGAAACAGATCTTACTTCCCTACTTATATCAGTTCATGGTAGTATTTATCAAAGATATCCTTGTATACTTGTTGTCTGAGGAGGATCACACAAGACACCTATGGATGGTTCTGGACATGCTTCGAGATCACCAACCTTATGGGAAACTCTCAATGTTCCAGTTCTGGATTTAGGTGGTCCACTTTCTGGGATATGTTATCTTAGAGAATGGAGTGTTAGTGGACCCGGCCAAGGTCCAGTTAGTGTTATCATGGGATCCACCAAGGAAAATGATGGAGGTGTGAAGATTCTTTGGGATGGCTGTTTATTACTGGAGATTTATTAATAATTTATCCAGGATATTCGCACCTGTCACATCTTCCACCCGAAAAGGGTAGCCTTTTGTGTGGAAGGAAAAGTGTCAATAAGATTTCAAAAAGTTGAGGTAGTGTGTGAAGAGTTCCCCGATCTTGAGATTTCCAGAGGATGGTGTCAAGTACGTAGTGTTCTACGATGTAGCTGGAACCGGGATTAGTTATGTCCAAATGTAGAGGAATTTTTTATTGCCTATGGTTCATGCAAGTTTATACCACATGAGAAGAAATACATGACCCGTGATCTTGATTTGGAAGTGGTAGTCTTCACATTGAAGATTTGGAGACACTACCTTATGGGAAATAATTTTATCATCTATTCTAATCACAAGAGTCTCAATTATATCTTCTCTCAGAAGGATCTGAATGTGAGATAGAGGCTATGTCTAGAGTTCCTCTAGTATTATGAATTTGAGATCGTCTATACTCCTGGTAAAGGGAATGTGTTGGTAGATGCTCTTAGATGGAGATCGAGTTCATAGTTACTGGATGATGAATTGGAACAGTTTTCGTAATTTTTGTTATCCTTTTTGGGTGAAGATGGGGAGCATACCTCCATCTGATGGTTATTACCCCTACACTCTTACAACAAGTCAGGGAGAAGCATGTTGGGGATACCAACTATGAGACTCTACGTGCTCAATTATCCATAGTTACTACTATTGATGGATATTGGAAAGGTAAGGATAAATTTGTTCTTTTCAGAGGATACATATTTGTACCATTGGCCTCACGAGAGGAGGTATGGAGGTAGTTTCAAAAATCCCCTTTAGTGGTGAATCTAGGTGTGTAAAAGATGTTCCAGGACCTCCGACATCAGTTTTTGTGGCCCAGAATGAAGAAGGGAGTTACAAAGTTCACTTATCGGTGCCTCGCTTGTCAGAAAGTGAAGGCTGAGCACCAGGTTTCAACAGGTCTGGATTAACCCCTTAAGGATCTAGAGTGGAAGTGGGATGGGATAGAGATGGTATTTGTGATGGGTTTACCACATATTTCTAGGGTACATGATACCATCTGGGTGATAATTTACCGACTCACCTAGTCTTCCCACATCCAACCCATCTGAGAGCAGAGTTTAGTGGAGATCTTGGGGTTCCTCTACATAGAAAAGATAGTTCAGCTTCATGAAGTTCCATCAATTATTGTTTCATATCATGATGATAGTATCACATATCAATTGTGTAACAGATTGTTGGAGGCATTTGGGACTCTGTTACTCTTGAGAACAATGTTTCACCCATAGACGGACGACCAGACTGAGAGGACCATTCAGGTTCTGGAGTACATGTTGTGGGATTTCATGTTGGATTTTGACCGTAGTTGGGAGGATCACCAACCACTGGTGGAGTTTCCATAAAACAAGAGTTATCATTCCACCATTGGAATAGAACCATTCAAGGACTTTTATGGGAAACCCTGCAGGTTACCACTTTGCTGGTCTAACCTAGGAGAGTCAGCATTCATGGGACCAGAGTTGGTTCAATCTACTACCAAGAAGGTGCAGATTATCCAAGAGCATATGAATACTGCACATAGATGACAAAAGTTGTGTACCGACAGGAGACGGGGTCCCTTGGATTTCGAGGAAGGAGACCTTGTGTTCCATCAGGGTTCACCTTTTTGAGGATTGAAGAGATTTGGTAGGGGTGATAAGTTATCTCCAAGGCTCATCTACCATTTTTAGATTCTGTATAGAGTTGGTGATGTGGCATACCTCTTATCTATACCCTTATAGTTGCATTGGGTACATGATTTCTTCCTTGTGTCGCAACTAAGGAGGTATGTGAATGACCCATCACACGTCATCTATTTGCATGAGTTGGACCTTGAATATGGGGATACATTTGTTAAGTACCCTATAGATATCGAGGATCGATAGGAGATTATCCTTTTTGGGTGGGTTATTCCCTTAGTGTGTGTCTAGTGGTAGCATGATAATATCTAGGAGAAAATGTGGGAGTGGGAGGCTCGGATTCAATCACAATACACACATCTTTTTTAGTAGTCTTGTTTTTTATTTTTGAGGATGTAAATCCCTAAGATGGGGAGTGTGTAATGTCCCATATTTTTCCATGAATTATTTTAAATATTATATATAATTATTTTAATACTAAGTGGAAAGTTGACATGCGATTCCAAGGCCTGATGTTCTCGAAATAAATGTTTGAAAAATGTTAAACATTAAATAGCACGTGTGAGCAGTTTCCCTAAAAAAGTAGAATAACATCTAAATGGGTGTGTAGATTAGAAGTATGAGGTAACCATTTCATTTAGAACAATGTGTTTACCCTAGTTAAGGACTGACATTGGCCGTCACGAGTCAGATGTGAAGGTTAGTTTTCAGACATTTAATGAATAAAATAAATTGTTTATTTATTTTATTTGGAAGTTACGACAACACATCAATGTTTTCCTTTAAAGAATCATATGTCAAAAAAATTAGTGTTATTAAAATAACCCTATAATTCCTTAGAGTTGTGGCGAGGAAACCTCTCGACAAAAGGTAATGACAGATCAAGAGGAATGTGGATCGTCATGCCAACAGAGTTAGAGGATCTCGTCAATGATAGAAACACAACTGTTCTTCACCAATGATCGATCCAAAATACAAGTAGGATATTTGTTCTATGGTTTTTCCATCCCATTCTTAATCTAGGATGGATTCGGATCAATTCAAAAACCAATAATTGATACCCGTGTCATCAGTAGGATTAAATTAGATGGAATTTCTTTCTCTCCATTCATCCTTCTAATGAGAATGAATTGAGGACAACATGAAAAAAGGTTGAGGTTCATTCATATGGAATTATTTAAGATTTTTCTCTCCCCCGTTCTTTGCGCTTTCACAGTTGGACCCTCATGCACATGGTTTCACTTTTTGGGTGGTTCCACACATGATCAAACCCTCTTATTGGAGGAAGCATAATAATTAAAGACAAATATATGTAGACTGGTTCCCAATAAACCCTTATCTAAAACTATTTTGGATTGCAGACACAATAGGGGGCCCGATGGTCCACGGAAGGGACCACCGGTGCGGGTCCGGTATGAATTTCTGGCTAAGTGAGGCAGCGGTGGTGTGGTAGCCTGGTGCGACATACGACGGAGGTGGTCAACGGTTACCAGAGGTAGCTGGAGCCGCATGGACGGAGTGGCAGAGCTACATTAGATTCATGGGGGACGTGGAGTCTGGAGTAGATGTAGAAGATAGACCATGTGGTGAGGTGGTCTTGGGGCATAATGAGGCTGTGAGATGTGGTGGGGAAACCACATGGGACACGGGCCAATGGATCAGGCTGAATGTAGAGGGCCAGACTGGTCCTGCATGGTGCGATTAAGTGGCCATGTAGGCTAGTGGTCTAGGAAGGCCAAAGTGAGATAGAGTAGGCTAGGTGGCCCAGATCAGGCCAGAGCAGTCCAGGCCGGGTGGACTAAGCCATGCCAAAAGGGTCAGACTCGGGTCTGTCCACATCCCAATTAACCTCCTTCCAAACATCCAAACCCCCATAACTTTCGAACCGTATGTCTGTTTGAAGAACTGTATGTGGGGTTGGGACCATGATGATGATACAGTCCTTTTGATACCTATGGTAGGTTTTATATTATACATAATTCTAGTGACAAAGTCTATTTACATGAGTAGTACCTGGGGTCTAGGGATAGGATAGGTGTGACTACTACTCACTGTGCACCCTCTCTTTCTACGTGAATTTATTCTATCATCCACTATATCATGTATGAGTTTCATGAGGGTTCATTCCATTTATTATTCCCCTTAAGGTTTATTAGTGTCATCTCCTAATCAAAGGAGTATGATCCCTTCATCCGAACATCCTAGATAGAGTTGTTGGAATCCCATGAGAGGACCTATGTGGGATCCTCTATTCATTTTCATGCCCTAGGTAGAGTACTTGGTATCGACTTGACCAACACTACATGTGCACTGATCCTATACTTTTAGATTAAACTAGATGTATTTGTTTTTATAACCCCATGGCCCTATATGTGATCTTCATCTGATGTATCATATCTCTCTTTAGATCATTAAACATATATCTCTCTCATGACAGTTCCCAGTGAATGGTACTTCTCAGATGGACATCACCAGTGCTATCGGGCTCCAGAGTGTCTTCTCTCAGATGAGTGCTTCGCTGAAATCTTGCAACTGAATCCCTAGTGTGTGTATGGAGTGGTTATGACTTCCCCTATACTGTGTGGTATGGTTTGAGTATATCTAGATATTTTTGTTATATACTGCAGACATAATCTTGTGTAGAGTAGACTGTACCTATTCTTTTTCTACTACTTTATGGTTTTTGGGGTTTCCTATAGAGTATTGTTATAATCACCCATGCATAGTATTTTCCCAAAAGTTTCATGTCTTGTGAAGAGACGAGACATTTTGACAGAGTCTGAGGAGAACCTGGACCAAATGGAGCCCTGTGATATCCAGCAGGAGGAGGTGTTCCTACAGATTTAGACAGTATTTCCAACACCTTAACATTAGGTGATATTAGGTAGGGTTTTCTACATATGTGTTTTAGGAACATGGTTACAAACTTTCTTTTTGGTGGGATTGTATTCTGGCCGTGTTTACTTTCGAGCACTTTCACTATTGTACTCTGGTTGTGGACTATAGTGGTTTGCATGAATTGTTTACTTAGTGTTTTTACATTTAAGAATTTGTGGCTTGGATTTGTGTGTGTGCATATAGGTGCTATAGTCTAATTCCTCCCATTAATGTGATAGGCCTACTCAGTGCTTTTCACCAACCCCTATCCTAATGAAGGAGGGCTTGGGGTAGTCCTGGCACGGGCCTCTTCGGGATGATTCATGATAATGGTCCATCCTAACATAGCCTCTTCACTCTACTATATCACTTAATCACTGAGGTTTTGTGTGTCCCAATGTTTCAAAGTAGTGGCATATCATAAATCAATAAGCATAGGGATCTTGAATGCTTCTAACACCATGAGTGGCCTTAAAACATGCCTTTCACCGAGAAGAAGAACCGCTGGAAGCTCTAGGTGATGGACTACCTTAACATGAACCCTCACCATCCCTCAAATTTCCCTATGTAATTATATCCTAGTATACAACTTAAGAATTGGTATTCATCCTAAATACATTGACTTTCAATCAGATGGAGTATACAAGAACATCCTTGAATCACCTGGTGGTCATAATATCATCGACATCTAGATAAGAAGATATACATTGTGTCTCTATGAAATAGGAATAGTGTTCCATAACTAACATGCTCCCTACCATAGGTTTATGAATTTTCTAGCTCCACTAGCCCTTATAGTATAGTGAAAGAAGTAATCATATAATATGGACACAAAATCTTCCTAGAACATATCATGATGTCGATCTACCTTGGTGATAACATCCCACCACCACTTGGAAGAATCACACATCATATACGTAGCTATCTTGACCCTCCACTCTGGACGCATCGTGAGATTCTCGAATAAATATAGGATTTCTTCAAGACAAGACTATGTAGAATGAGTTATTTCATCCCCTAAAAAGGTAGGAGGGTGATGCTAATGGAATTATAGAGTCAAATATTCCATGCTCGGTGTAGGTCGAATGATATCTTTTATATACTTTAGCATATGTTTAAACCATTGTTGGAACTTGGTGTTATCACCCACTTTAGGATTAGGGAGAGGAGCCATAAGTGGCTCTATGGTAGGAATCACTAGTGGCTCATTACCCTCCACCTTTGGTATGTGGTAATCACCACCTTTAGGGTGTGATACTGAAGGGTGTCATCAAAATATAATTCTAAAATTCCAAAAAAAGCACTTTAGAATTGATTTAAGCAACTAAAATGATTATAGATAAAAAACTCGGACATGATTAAATTGTTCCAATATAAATTATCATGCCTCTCTACCTACTTCAAAAGAGAGTTCTAGATGGAGAATGATACCATAGTGGACACAATAACATAAGGGATACCAACTACCCACTAATATGGTTTGTTTCTGGTCTAAGTCTCTATGTTAGATACATAGAATATGACCATTTCACTTTAAGGGTCATATTCATTATAATCTTGTTCTTGTTTAAATAATAAATTTATTTAAATGGTTGAATTAGGTGGATTAACATTTCTAACCCATATAGGCTCATACACCTTATGAAACAAAATATTGAATCCACTCAACTCACACCATAACATGTTCAATCCCATGTGATCGATGGTTCATGGATCAATGTGTCATAATTAACTGCTAAAGGTCTATCGTTTAAGTTATTTAGGAAAAAACTATTAAGTTAAGGAATACACTTTTAGTATCAATTATGTTTTCCAATATTTTCAAGAAGTTTCAGCACAATTAAATATATATTCAAGGAACAATAAATATGAAACAAGAAAATACATGCTAAAAATAAATGCAGCATGGAAAAATACATGGAATATTCATCCTACTGTGCCTGTAGTGATGCATGTTCTACTGAAAATCCTTCATATAATTGGTCCTAGGTAAAGAAATAATTGTTTCAATCATACCAATATCAATATCATTATAATTCATGTGTGTCACCCAATGTTGAAGTCATATCAACTATAAAAGAATAATTAAAAAAACAATTTCTAATCCTAGATAATTTGGTTTTCCCCTGTACATGGGTTAGATACGTCTAAGCACAAGGTAAATTCCAAATCCATTTAACTCCTAGAATCATTTCCAATACCTAAATAAAAAGACAAGTAAAAACAAAGGCTCTGATACCACTTTGTAATGTACTGACCCGGGATTCACTTTACCCTTGTCCTAAGCTGGTGGGTCACATGGCCGCAAGTGCACTCCCCCCATATCCCAGAGGCCACAGACTAGTAGTGAGTGTGTGAAGGCGGTATGGTGGGGAGACTATTCCCTCTTATCATAGTGGAACAATAGATATAAAAATCATACATAATCATATAATAGTAGTGAAATCATATAACAACAAATAGAGTAAATAAGAAATTGAAGAAGTGTAAATAATTGAACAAATGATAATATAACCACAATCCTTTAAGGTAGTTTCAATACATAATGAATGGCATGCTGATAATAAAAAAGGGAAGATTCCAACAAACATGCCATAAAAAATTAAAGAATAGGAATAGATGAACCTCTAGTATCTCAAGCACATGCTCAGTCCTCTTCTCTTATACTCCAAATAGTAAACATATCAAAAACCTTGATCTGGTACCTTTCCCTTATCAATACCCACATATACGTAATCATCTTGGGTACCAAACATATCCCGATCCAAGCGTGAGCTAAAAATATTAGCAGTCCACCACAAACGATATTTATGTGAAATCTGAGTAGTTCTCACAACTAAATAATGTGTAGCCATAAGTAATTAATTAACAATTATGAATAAATAAATAACCTCCCACTCAAGTTTCTATATGACACCTAGTAGGTCTACATTCCCTACATCCCAATAAGAGTGTGAGATATCATGCATGACGCTCTTAATGGTGACTGATTCATCATGTACTCACTCAAACAAAGTAACGTGGCATATAAATCCCAACATCATAACAATATTAATGGTGTGAGACATCATGCTCAAAACCAAATGTAAGGGAGCATGATACCGCCATGATCAACAATCCCTTACCATCTTATCACAACCACTATAAAGGAACATTATAATTATAATAGGCATGGAGCATTAACTCCCACACATCATTTTCACTCATACCAAATACATTTAAATGTGGCATAGTCATATTTATAATTTAATAAATGAGGCATTACCACTCATTTTCCATGCTATCTAAGTTCGACCACATACATTTCATTTTAATTCAAAATGATCATTTGGATAAAGCATAACCAAAAGGCATGGTTCCACCATCCTTTATGTGTCATTCATCAAATTCATTTAAAAGAGGTCAATACATCATGAGTATTCCCTTCAATTCGATTCAAGCCATTAAATTTACTAAAGCATGGAAATTCAGTTCATGAGGCTCAAGGATCCATTTAAATGGTCACATAGTCAAAGAAGGAAATTTCCTACATTGGAAATCCCAATCATAAGTTGTCCAAAAACCTATGTGGTGACTTGGTTTCTATTTAACACTCACGTATCAAGGGAAATTTCATTTTAAGGCCAATTCGGAAGCTCATTAGGTGTTTCGGTCAATTTGACCCGTGGCCATAGTGGCCAATTCTACTTGGAAATCCTAAGAAATGACCATATAAGGTTTGTAAAACCTCTAAACTTCCCAAAAAGGGTCAATAGACATGTATTAAGGAAAAATGATCAATTAAACATTAATAACTCAGTATAATCAGGATACTAGAAAAAAAATGATGTGCAGCACGACATTGTAGCTATGAGACATCAAAAATCAAAGGGAAAACGATGTGACCACCTTCCTCAGGGTTGTAGATGAATTCTCACTCGATATCGACATAAAATTCGAAGTAGTATGGAATAGATTTGAGAAATGATCCAAATCCCTAAAAATAGGGAAAATGATCCGAAACCTAATTAGGGTGATGGATATGAAGACAGACTTGAATTGGACAAATGCTTCTGAAAGATCAGGGATCAGATATTAGAGGTGGGAGATACTTCAAAGAATAGTTTGAGGGAATTTTGGGCTCAAAGAAGGAGGAGAAACAAGAAAACCCACTAGAGGTAGAAGGAGAAAAGAGAAAAGGTTTAAATTTTAAGTGTGGGGAAAATTTCATTTCACCAAAAAGTAAGGGGGTGCACAGTTTATGCACAAAGTTTTAAAATTTGGCATAGACCATGAAAAACCCATGTGCAAGTTACTACTAAATTGCGGAACCCCACACGTCTATGTGTGTGGTTTGACTAATCATGTGCAATATGTGCAAAAACCATTATCCCAAATCTCTGTAGCACCACACGACCATGCGCCTTGGGTTGCACGGTTGCAGAAAAACCGTACAACCCTGTCCTTTCTCCCTATTTCAGAGCTTCAGGCTCCGAACGAGCCCTGAATACTCTCAAGACCACCTTGTATTTATTATTCATAAATAATATTTCCCTTTAAGTAAACCAAATTTAAAAACTAATGATACATACCTTCATTAAAAGACAGTTCATTACAAAGATTGACATCGCACACCCCTGATGTTCAAGATGAGAGACCATTTTTTCCAAATAGTCTCCAAAAGATGAGGATTATGGTGATTCAGCTGCGGAGGCATTCTATTGTCAAGATTCACCAATCCATTCAATATTATATAGGTGTTTGAGAGGTTCCAGAATGCCTCACCTTACCCCCACAGTTGGAGCGGGTGCATTCTATCTTCCATGTGTCATAACTTAGGAGACACATACATGATCCCATGTGTGTTATTGAATGGGGAGAGATGCAAATCATGGATGGGTCCACCATTATGGAGTACCTGGTGGAGATCAAGGATTGGCATGAGAGGATCCCGCATGGATGGACCATTTCCTTAGTACATGTGTTGTGGTAGTATGGAGGCATGCATGAGAGCTCCTTGGAATAGGAGATCCAGATGTGGGATAAATATCCTGGACTATTTTCTTAGTTTTTTCTTTCCCAGGAAGAAATTATTCAAGGAGGAAATAATTTAGAGACCATGTTTTTTCCTTATAAGACTTTGAAATATATCAATTGGTATTTTTGGATCTAGGCGCTGAGACGATGTGCAATTCCGAGGCACGATGAGACCACACTTAATTTTGTCAAAATAACAAATATATATTATACCACGAGTGATAATTTCTTAATAAATATTGATATATCTCATAAAAATTCTTGGATCAGAAATATGAAACCAAAATTTAGTCTAGAGCACATGATTTACCCTAGGCACGACCTAATGTTTGTTGGCATGGGAGGTCTGGTAGAGTTAGCTGTTGGTGGGTGCGTTTAGTTAAAATAAAAAAATTATTTATTTATTCTAAATTAAATGACATGATCCAACTATAATTCTATAAATATGTTGTTACGGTGAATCTCCATGGTTAGCTTCATAACCTTGGTATCGTTGAGAGGATCTTCTTCCATTCTTCATTGATAGATCGAGATCAAATGATGACTGACATTTAGATCCTGGTGACTCATGCTGTAAAAAATGAAATGGGTCTTATACATCATTAGAAACTACTTTCTTCACCATTGAACAATCCAATATCGAGGAAGGGCACTCATTTTGATTGATTTTCACTATTTTTAATTAATGATCATGGATTAAATTATCTTCATTGATTTCAAGCATTTTATAACCTTCTCATGAGACTGTGTATCAAATATAATAATTAATTCGATTTATTACCCTATTTATTTGATTTTTATTAACCCAAATATCCAAAATTCTTGTTTCTTGGCTAAGAAGGATTCAACAATGATTGTAGAACATTTTTATTTTGCTTTCTCCAATCTTTCTTTTCATTCTTCACCACTGGCCTATATGTTCATTTTTCGACATTTTCAGGCTGGGTTTGAGTGTGATCGAACACTCAGAATAATGGTGGTTTCATGAATGATGATAATGATAGAGATTTTTGGATGGATTAGGATTTTTTCAAGATATATGTTATGATTATCATGCATTCATGATCCATGAATTATCGACATTAACATATGAGGTGCATTAGGCGATGGTGGATTCGATTGGAGGAACCAAATTTCGATTTCTATCTAATAATGTTAGGTAAATTGATGGAAAACATAATTATCCTTAGTTTTGAAAAGATTCAAGGTGGAATCAACTAGATTCGGTGGTAGTAGTTACAGATCTATGATGTGTGGAGTAAATCTAACTTTCTCTAAAAATCTCAACTAAACGACATTTACTTGGTTGAACACACACTCTGTAGTGACCCAAATATGATGACTAGGATTTACAGGTGATTTAAGTATCACACACTATGTGGACCCCTACAATCCGTGTGACCCAGTGCTGCCAAACCGATGTATACTCAGAGAGTACATGGACATAGGCACAGATAGGCACATTCCCTATACTATCACAAAACAACAATATATGGGAATAAACTAGAGAATAAGGCTTGGCCCCAAGAGCCCAAGACACTTTGTGTAGTGAACTTACACACCATTTAGGGTGACAATGATAGAAATACATGCACTATTGAGGAAATTACCATGAAAAGGATCGCAACCACATGCCACATGGACAACCTTACACGTCTTGAACTTCCTTTTAGAAAACTCTTAAATATCACATCTCATGTGGTTGGACATAGATATTGGCCCATGAGTAGCTTATCCGAAGTATTATTCATCATTGAAAATGACGGTGGAATTTATTGTGTATTTTGAGATATGATGAGAGATGTTCCAAGAATGATTCTTTTTTAGGTGGTGTTTGATGACGATAGAGGTCGAGAATGATCATTACAGAATGGGACCCCCCAAATAGGTAATGGGTCCTCAATTTATCAATAAGGTGTAACCATGTCACTAGGATAGGGAATGGGTTCTCTGTCCATTGAGTAGAACCATTCTTCTAGGATAGGTCATGGGTACTCTATCCATAGAGTGGAACCCTCCTGCTGGGATAATCCATGGGTCCTCTATCCATAGAGTGGAACCCTCCTTCTTGGATAGGGCATGATTCCTATATCTAAATAGTGTAACCCCTTTATATATTAGGGTGTGTGTCCTCTATCCATCCATATATTTGATCCATCCGTCTGGGATAGGTCATGGGTCCTCTATCCACACAGTAGAACCCACCTAATGAATTAAGGTGTGGGTCCATTATCTATCCACGGAGTGAAACCATCATGCCGGGACATGGCATGGGTACTCTATCTATATAGTATAATCCGATTGAATGATTATGTTGTCGGTATTATATCCATATATCTAGTGTAACACTCCTATTTTTTCAGTAAATGGGTTTGTTATTTATATATTGTGCCACCTCAACTTTTCGATACAGCGGAAAGATGTGGATCCATACATTTACTCTTCGGATAGTCACAGGTGATTTTCGTCTACTTGATGGACTCTTGGAACTGTTGAAATGCTATTTTACTAGGATAGGATATGAGATAGAGATCCATTTTCTCTCTCATATAGGTTTCTTTTATAAGCATTTATATATTTGTGGTTGGGTTTTGGTTATCTCTTTTTATGGGTTGAGATGTATTCTTATATCATGTATCATATTACCCCCTTCATATTTCAGGGCATCTTTCTAGGTATGCATATACTCACACCTAATTGTAATTTTCCATATGTTTTTTGTCTTATGAAGATGAAAGAAAAGTCATCAGTGATTACCAAGGAGCATAGGGTATACTCGGGTGCATTTGACATCATACAGTGGCTGGGTCTTCAAGATCTAAAGATAGACTCTCTCATCATTTAATTTTATATCTATTATCAGGTTGGGATATCTTTTCTAGTTGGTCATGTATTTTTACCTTTCATTTTGGTTTACTGAACCGTACTCTTTTTATTACATAGTGGTTTTTACAGGCTTGTCCATTACTCTAGATGTTACTATCTTATCGTTTATTCCTCTGCACTTCTGCTTGGATATGGTTGGTGTAATATCCTAACCTTTTTTTCTATAGATTTCTCAAGATCATATTTGGGTACTCTCTTTCTCTTTTTGATTATATCAGTTTTGGGTTTTACTCTGAGTATTTTTGGGGTGAAATTGTATAATTTTGTAAATAAAAGGGGAAGTGCACGATTGGAAGATAATTTTCCCAAAACATGCACCTAGCCCAACAAATCATGTGAACCCAAAAAGAGGGTATTCACATGATTGAAACATGATTTTTTAAACAATGCACCCTTATAGAAGTAAACATGTGACTCCAAGGTAAGAGGCACACTATTAGTGAAAATCATGCACCCTTGTAGAGTAAACCATGCACACAAACAAATATACACACAAAAATTCATAAAACAATTTCGAGCCCCCATATTATATCTAAAAAACCTTAGCTCAACTAGAACTAGTTTCTCTCATTTTTGGAGGCTCCCTAATGGTTTCCAAGGCCATATGAACTCCGTTCATTACAAAGTGAAGATCCATTTTATAGATATACACCTCTCCTAGTAAGATATCTCATCCCAATTGGTTTCCTCCATATCTCCTAGCATTATCTCATCCTTTGAAGGCATGTTTCCCTTCATTAGTAATGGATCTAGATCTGGTTTTTAGGGATCTAATCCATTTTATCATTGATCTAGGTTTCAGATCTTCATCTTGATCTTCATCGTGATATAGGGTGTTCTGCTTTAACTTGGGTATTCCATTGGAAAATTCTCATCAGTGATATTTTGGTAGGTGGCCTAAATTTCATATCCCATGGTCTCGATTTAATTAAATGTATGTAATTATTAAATTTCATTTTCCATGAATGAGATATTTCATTGGGAATTTAATTAGATTAAATTTAATAGCCATGTGATAATTGAATGGGTTGAATTTGGGGAAATTGTAAATTGGTTGAATTGGAATAATTAATTTATTAATTGACTAATGGAATGATGTTATTATCGTAGTAATAGGATATTAGAATTTTGGATTTGATTAATTAAATGGGATTTGAAAATTTCTTAATTGTTGACTTATGGAATTGATTAATAATGGGAATACAAGGATGTTTAACTTAACATTAAAAGGTTAATGGGTTATGTGAATAAATGTTAATTAATGGTTTAATGGTGAATTTTTCATATTACTCCATGTGTTTAACGTGTTTATCCTTGTTTTTCTATAATTTAATTAATTTTCCACGATATGAAATGTTGATAAGAGGTTTAATGATTATTAATCTTTAGAATTGTAATATATGTGAATTGTTTCATTGTTTGATAAATGGGTTGTGGGACATGTAATGATGCTTCAAATACCCATAGGGTTCTAGACATGGTGTTTTAAATTCAAATTCATGCATGTGATCATGTGTGTGGGAAATCGACTGATGCTTCAAAAGCCTAATTGTGTGATTGATTGATAATGAGTGTTAGACATGGACTACTTCTTCAAAATCCCACTTGTGTGAGTAATTGATAGTGGGGTCGTGGGACACCTACTAATGCTTTTAAAAACCCATGAGGTCCTAGCTATGGAATTGTAGGCCCAGAATGTTGGCATTGGACTATGGTTCCAATTATCCATGACATGAATTAAAATTAAATAGAAAATGAAATTCCATATGATAACGAATTGTAAATCCCTATGTGATATGGTTTATACTATGACATGGGCCGAAGAATGTATTGATGGGTTAGGTGTCATTGTGAACCCAAGGAAATTATGTGGTTAATTAAAGAATAATGAAATGTGATAATTGTTATCTATATGAATTGTAATTTATTATTTATACAACTTCATATTTTTTATTGATTGGATATTGTTTTAGACACCATTGGTGGCGGCCTGCTAAGTTGTACTCACACCCTACTATGGCTTCCTAATCAATACTCAAATAGACTTCATGTTTTCCAGACGGGATAAGGGAAAGATCCCTATATTATATGGTTGAGTTGGAATAGAGCATAGATGAGGGATCTAGACATGGTGTAGATACCCTCTTGGGGGAGTTTTTAGTGAATTTATTTTGGGTTTTTATTTTGAAACATGGCACTTGTTTAGAAATACATATCTACTATTTTAGTTTTGGATATTTTTTTTATTCATCATGTATTACTATTCTTATTTGGTAATGGAATTAGACTAGTTATTGGTAATTTTATTTTGGTTATTTCTTGGTTATTTCTATTATTGTTCTACTTTGATAAAGTGGGTATAGTCTCCCCATGTTATATATATCAGACCCTCTCTCCTAGTAGGAAGCCTCTGGCATATGGGGAGGTGCGCTTGAGGTTATTTAACTGACCAGATCGAGGCATAGGTATGTGGAACCCATATTAAGACACTACAATGAGGTATCAAAGAGGTTTTCTTTTCGTTTCTTTTATTTTTCTATTTCAGAAAGGAAGACGGGAGACTTGGAAGAGTTGGGACTTAGTCATGAGCTCATGAATGGTAGTAGTTAACCCTTGTATGGGGTAAAACCCAAGAAAAAAGGGTGGGGTCACTATTATTGATGTTTTCTGTTATAGTTGAATGTTATTTCACATTGAGTGAAGCACATGTTTTGTAATATAATTATTGTTTCTGTGGTTTTCTATGATTGGATCATCACCTGGTATGGCACAAGAGTTGAGCAAACATGCATCACTACAGGCACTTAACATTTATTGTTACATGTGTCATTTTATGCACGCATGGGAAAGAAAAGTTTTTGGGTAAGTCATTGGGACTTAAATTCTTTCCTTTCTTGTGTAATTATACTAAAAAAGGTTCCATACATGAAAATTTTAAATTTTAAATGATTCAAAAATATGTAAAAAAGTGAAATGGATAAATGGGTGTATAATGAGAAATTCGGAGAATGAGAACATGTTTACCCTTTTTTAACCATGGCTTAGATGTATGACAGTTTAGGGTAGTGATAATGCCTCATTTTTTACCATGTGGTGGGGTTTGTGGGAATGACTTTTTATGGATTTATGTGGATCTCTATTGTTAAATGTGTGAATATTGTGTTATGTGTCTTAAGACATGTGTTTGGAATTTTAGAGATATGCCTCTATGAAGATTTTTTTGGTAGGACGACATGAGGAAATGGATGGGAATGGTCCCCCATCAGCAGAACCAAAGGCTTTGATAGTTATGAGTGAGGAAGTCAAAGAGTAGTTCTGTGAGAACTTTTATCACTTCATACAATTTATAGAAAGAGACTATGTTGGGTTATGAAGAGTATGTCAAGACTGACTTAAGAGTTCCCATTGCAACACCCTCCAACATTTATCAGAGAGGGTAGACCTAAGGAAGTTGAGTTTTTGATTGAGTCTATATTGACGAGTCTTGACCACTTGGAGACTCTTTCTAAGAAAAGATTCAAACTTTTTACTTATATGTTACATGGTTAGGCAGAGTGTTGGGGGGACATCTAGACTCTAGATGGACAACTGAATAGTATGAATTTGAAAGACTTTTATGATAAGTTCTTGGAGATATATTACATAGAGACTCTCAGAATAGTTAGGGTATCATTGTTTATGAGTTTGAATTAGGGAAGCATGTTCATGATGGACTATGATGAACGCTTCATAGACTTGAAGCACTTTTCTCCATCGATGGAAGGATGTGAAGATACAATAGTGAAATAGTTTCATGTTGGTATTAAACTTGAGATTAAGTCCTATGTGAATATATTTCATCTGAAAAAGGTTTTTGAAGTGGTTAATGAGGCGCTCTTTTCTCAGGGTAACCTGAAGGATGATTCTGGGGGATGAAATGTGGTTTTTAATAGATGATTAGGAGGCACATATTTCTATAACTGGAAGAATCTCTATGATAATGCTAGCTGGGGTGATAGTAAGAAGTGTGGTCATGGGGATGGGTTAGTCACACAAGACCTTACCCAAGTGACCTATCTCTAGTGCGGTGGGAAAGGTCAATTTTTTATATATTGTCCCCAACCATTGGTAGAGTTCTAATATTGTAGAAGGATGGGACAACTAAAATGATCAAAGATGAACTGACGATAGATGGGTAGTGATGGATCAGCTATACAGAACCAAAGTAAAAAAAGGGGGTCTTCTACACCATACCTATCTACAATTTATAGTTTTTCTATCCATGATGGTTGTGGTAGTGGAAGTGGTACTTATGGGAAAGAGAGCTCGTATCAATAGGGTGTTTCTGCTCAGAGGAATCTAACTACATCACAGGGAAGAGGGTATGGATTGGTGCAAGCATTTTAGACTATACTTTTGGGTAGAGAGACTAGTTTATCAACAGTTAGTGGTATTATTCTTGTAGATTCTATGATTTCTAGTTCCTTACTTGATATGAGTGCCTCCAATTATTTTATATATACACAACTTGTGAAATTTTTAAGCGTGGAAGTAGATTTTGTGAGTGGATTTATGACGATCAACACACCATTGGGGGTAAGGGATAGAGACCTATTTTTTATTTGGGGTGTTCTCCAAATGATGGTGATAATTGTTTCTTATGGGATATCTTTATACAGGATATGTTAGGATTTGACCTAATTTTGGGTATGGACAGGTTAGTAGAGTACTGATCCAACGTATATTTTAACAATAAGAGAGTGACTTTTATATCTCCTGATGATGAAATTTATATTCACAATGGAGATTGGGATATCAAGATAGGATGTGTAGGGCCAATTTACTAGATATTGGGGGAGATATCTACCTAGGTTACTAGTCTATTTTGGGATGATTAGGGTGTAAATACTTTTGTCTTTCCACATATATTTGATAGATTCTAGGGTATGTTTCCCGAGGACTTATTAGGGTTTCCACCTGAGAGAAACATGGAGTTCTCTATTGAGCTCATACTGGGGGCTGATCTAGTTTCTGTTCGACATTATAGAATGAAACCAATAGATATTCAAGTTATCAAGACTCAGATAGTAGAGTTTATGGATAAGGGTTTTATCTATCCAAGTACATCACTTTGGGGGTTCTCCTGTCTTGTTTTCTAAGAAGGATAACATAACTTTGTACTTATGTGTTGATTACCGAAAATTGAACCAGATTAATCTGAATAACTGCTATCCAATTCCACATATTGATGATCTATTTGAAAATTTTAGAGGTGATTTTTTTTTCTAAAATATTTAATTGAGGTTGGGGTATAATCAGCTGAGAGTACAATCTTTGGATATACCTCAAACACCTTTCAGAAGAAGCTATGGACTATATGAGTTTGTGATGAGGACTTTTGGGATGAATAATGCACCAATAGTGTTTGTGGCCTTGATGAACCAAATATTCCATCTGTACCTAGTTTAGTTTGTGGTTGTGTTTGTGGATGAAATATCGGTGTACTCCAAGACTCATGGAGATCATGAAAACATATTTACATCATCTTTAGTACATTGAGAGAGCATCAACTATATGCCAATCTATCTATATGAAAATTCTAGACTAATCAGGTAGATTTTATGGGTCACATAAACTCAGAGGAAGGTGTGTCGGTGGACCTAGAGAAGGTGCAATCAGTTGTTTCTTGGGTGAAACCAAAGAATGTTTTCGAAATCCATAGCTTTCTAGGGGTAGCAGAATATTATTAGAGGTTAATCCAGGAATTTCCCCTATTGGAAGCACCATATTCAAGTAGAAAAAAAGTATGTTAAGAGTTAATGGATTTAATCATTTGAGAACACTTTCTAGTAGTTGAAGAAGCATTTGACTACCACACCGATCTTTATCCTACCCGGTATAGTGGAGGAGTATACATGGTTCTGTGATAGATCTAGGATCATATTCGGTGTTGTGTTGATACAGGGGGATCAATTTTTGGCATATAGGTCATGGTAGTTTAGGCTTCATGAATAGAGCTACCCTACACACTACCTCTAATTAGATTCAATGGTTTATGATTTGATGTTTTGGTAGCATTATTTGTTGAGAGAAAAGTTTACTCTACAAAATGATCACATGATATTAATTTATATACTTTTCTCAAAGGGATTTT
The DNA here is from genome assembly GCA_963277665.1 of Viscum album. NCBI lineage: Eukaryota > Viridiplantae > Streptophyta > Magnoliopsida > Santalales > Viscaceae > Viscum > Viscum album. The sequence continues at coordinate 239,837,784 of OY728137.1, forward strand.
AGCCTTAGATAGTAAAGGTGTGTTGAGTATAAGAATTCATTTGATTTTTAGCTAGAAAATATGATCAGGAAGGAAAATAGTGTTTCTGACACCTTAAGAAGGAAATCATTGACTCTGGAAGTTTATGAGTATAATGTTGGGTGGAAGATAATGACTTTTATGCGTGAGATGCAAGTTTTTGTTCCAGAGGATCAGGAATAGATGACTTTCATATCAGTTTCAATAGAGTCTAAACTTTTTAGAAGGATAAGGGGGAGAAAATATGAGGATCCATAATGTTTTTCCTTAAGGGAAATCCTAGAAGGAGGGGAGTCACCTTTAGATTGGACCATATATGAGAATTAGATCATCTATTTCATGAATCAGTTTTTTGTGCCAACGAGTTTATAGGAGGAGCTAATATGTGAATTTCATGGCTCGAAATGGGTGGTGCATCTAGGTTTGACCAAAATAAACCATGACCTATGTCGACAGTATTGTTGGTCAAGTAGGGAAAAGATGATTACAGGGTTTGTGACATGATGCTACTACTGTCAACAAGTGAAAGATGAGCATCAATGACTTAGTGGTTTACTACCACCATTTCCCATTCCATAATGTAAGTGGGATGACGTTACCATTCCATTTTTGGTGGGTCTTTGATGGATGGTTCTAAATAATTATGCTATTTGGGTTTTTGTGGATCAACTGATGAATGTAGAAAATTTCTTTAGTATACGAGAAACTTTCTCAGTGGACCAGTTGGGAGACTTGTATGTTCGGGAGATAGTCCTTCTACATAGGGTGATAAAGAGTGTTGTTTTAGATCATGACTCACATATTACTTCTCACTTCAGGATGGAATTTCAGAAGGTTCTTGGTACATAGGTTTTACTAATTATGACATTCCATCCATAAAAAATGGGTACTCAGAATATACTATTCAGGTGCTTGAGGATATGCTACGAGAATGTGTTATAGACTTCAACAGGTCTTAAGAGAAGTACCTTGAACTTGTGGAGTTCACCTATAATAATAGTTATCAGGTAACTATTCAATTGGAACCATATAAGGCTATTTATGGTTGACCATGCAGATCATCTCTAGGTTGGATGGAGGCAGGTGAGCCTGTACTATTGGGACTCAGCCTCATGTAGGAGACGTTAGAAAAGGTTTAGTTGATTTATAAGTGCAAGACTATGACTTAGAGTAGATAGATGTCATATATTATTAGACATCAATGACCCCTAGAGTTTGTGGATGGTGATCGTGTTTTCCTTTGGGTGTCGCCTAGATCAGGTCACCATAGGATTCAGATACATGGAAAGTTGGCACTCAAGTGTGTTCGACTCTTTGAGGTTATGGAGGGAATTAGGATAGTGGAATACCATTTGGATATTCCACATTAGTATAGTTTCATGCATTATGTTTATATGATGTCACATCTTATTAAGTATCAACCGATCCTTCTCATGTGGTTTATGTAGAAAATGTTGTGCTTGATACTGATGCATCCTTTGAGGATCATCCAATACATGTGTTGGATCACTGTGAGAAAGTGTTTAGGGGAATTATCATGACTATTCAATTGGTATTATGGACACATGGCCATGTTCTAGATAAAACTTGGGAGAGAGAAGTAGATATGTGGGATCAGTGGCCTGATCTTTTCACCTTGGAATCTTAGAGTTTCTTGGGAGTATAATTCAATGATGAGATGTTATAATGTGGGGAGATTATAAGATCCTAATTTTTTTGTGATGTATCAAGATCTTATTTAGTTACTATTTTCCTTGTTTTTAGTGTGTCTTTGTGGCTATTCCTTTGGGGAGTTTTGGGGTGAAATTGGAGTATTTTGGAAAGAATAGTGGTAGTGCATTGTTAGCGTAAAGTTTTCAAAAACCAAGTTCTCGGGACATCAATCCATGCGAACCAAAATAGAGGGGATTCAAATAGTTGGAATATGATTTTTAAACCCTATTCCCACTTATCAGTGACCATGTGACCCCTTGGTAGGAGGCACATGGTTAGGCGCATGATTAGTTAAAAATGTGTACCCCATATAGGAAACCATGCATGCGGAAAAAATATACCACCAAAAATTAATAAAAAAATTCACAACCCTCTATATTATATTCCAAATCACCCCAAATATACCCTAATTGGTTTCTCTCATATTTGGAGACTCTTAAAATAATTCCATGGGCTTCCAAACTCTATTCTTGTTAAATCAAATATCTGTTTTAAATATACGCACATCTCCTGATATGAGATCTTGTACCAATTGGTTTCATCCATATCTCCCATCTTTATCTCATCCTTTGTAAGGATTTTTTCTATGTTGGTAATGGACCTAGTCCTAGGTTTTCTTGGATCTTGTCCATTTGATCTTAGACTAGGTTTCAGATCTAGATCTCATTTTTCATTATGATCTTGATTGTTCGGTTTCAATTTGGGGATTCTGTTCGCAATCCCTAGTCAATGATCTTGAAGTAAGTGGTCTAAATTTCATATCCCATAGTCATGATTTAATTAAATGTATATAATTTTGAAATTTCAATATCCACTATTGGGAAATTAAATCTGGAATTTAATTAGATTAATTTGAATTTACATGATTCATGGGTTGGATTTGGGGAAATTGTAAATTGGTTGAGTTGGAATAAAAAATTTGTTAATTAATTAATGGAATAATGTGATTATGGAAATTATGGTATATTGGAATTTTGGATTTGGTCAATTAGATGGGATTGTGGATTTTTTTAATTGTTAAGATATGGAAATGATTAATAATGGTAATAAAGGGATGTTCGTATTATCTTTTAAAGGATAATGGGTTATGTGAATAAATTTTAATCAATGGTTTAATTGTGAATTCTTCATATAATAACATGTGTTTAGAGTGTTTTTCCATGGTTGGTTTGACAATTGAATTAATGTTCAATGATATGAAATGTTAATAAGAGTGTTAGTGATGATTAACCATGTGAATTGTGATATATGTGAATTGTGTGATTGTTTTATAAACGATTTGTGGGATATAGACTGATTCTTCAAATAAAAATAGGGTTATAGACATGGTGGTCTCAACCCATGTGCATGAATGTGATAATGAGTGTGGGACACACCATGATGCATCAAAATCCCACTTGTGTGATTGATTTGTAATGAGTGTGGGACATAGAATGTTTATTCAAAAGACCACTTACGTGATTGATTGAAAAAACAGGTTATGGGACATAGAATTATGCTTCAAATACCGACAAGGTCCCATATATGTTGTTCTAGGCCCAAAATGATGGCATTGGACTATGGTTCCAATTTTACATGACATGAATTAAAATTAAATGGATAATTAAAGGCCATGAAATAATGGGTTTTAAATCCCTATGTGATATAGTTCAAACTCCGACATAGGCTGATGAAGGTATTTATGGGCTGGGTTTCATTGTGAACCCGGGGAAATTAGGTGGCTAATTAAATAATAATGATATATGATAAATGTTTACTTAATGAATTGTAATTTAATATTTATACAAGTGAATACATTTTCATTGGATAGATATTGTTTTAGACTCAATTGGTGGTAGCCTACTGAGTTGTACTCACACCCTACTCAGACTACCTGATCGGTACCCAAGTAGAACTCATGTTTTCCAGACAGGATAAGGGCAAGATCCCAATGTTATATGGATGATTTAGGACATAGAATTGATGAGGGAACTATAAATGGTATCATTACCTACTTGGGGGGAGTTTTCAATGTCTTTATTTTGGGTTTTCATTTAGAAACATGAAACTTATTTGATATGACATATCTACTTTTTTAGTTTTGGATACTTTCTCTTGTTCTGATCCATCATGTATTACTAGCCTATTTTGGTTATGTAATTATACTAGTTGTTTTTTATTGTCTTGTTTTTTACTTGATTATTTCCACTATTGTGATACTTTGATAAAGAGTGTGTAGTCACTCCATGTAATATATATATATATATATATATATATATATATATTAAAACCTTACTAATAGTCAATAGCCTCTAACATATGAAGAGGCGTGCTTGAGGTTATAAAACTGACCAGATTGGAGCACCTGTATGTGTACCTTGGGTCGGGAAGTTAAAAGGTGGTATCAAAGGGGTTTTATTTCCTTTTATTTCATCATTCTATTTTGGAAATTTAAACACGAGACTAGAAAGAGTTGGTGTTTGGTCATGAGATCATGCATCAGAGTAGCTGACCCATGTATGGGGTAAAACCCAAGAACCCTAGGTTGTATTACTGTTATTAATGTATTTTGTTATAGTTTAATGTTATTTAACCTTGAGTGAAGAAATTGTAGTGTGATGTGATTATTGTTTTTGAGGTATTTTTATATTTTACTTGTGGATTAGTATGAAATGAGAGTTGATTATTAATGAATCATTATAGACACTCCAGATTTATTATGACATGCATCATTTTATGCATGCATAGGAAAGACAGGTTTTTGGGTAAGTCATTGGGATTGAATTTTTTTTCTTTGCTTGTGTAATTAAACTGAAAAAGGTTAATAATAAGAAAATTTGAAATCATAAATATTGAAAAATGTGGAAAAAACTGAAATGGATAAATGGTTTTCTAATAAAAATTGGGTTAATGAGAATATGTTTACCCTTTTATAACCCTGACCAATATGTAGGATGGTTAATGGTAGTGATAGTGCCTTGATTTTGACCATGTGTTAGGGTTTTGGGTTATGAATTATTTTGGATTTATGTGAATCCTTGTTGTTAAATTTGTGAATGTTTTGTTATATTTCCAAGGAAATGTGTTTTTCATTATAGAGATATGACTCCATGATGACACTTGTTGGAAAGATTAAAGGAGGACATGGATGGGAATGTGCATCTAGTTGAAAAACTTGAGGCTTTGATAGTTATAGGTGAGGATTCTAGAAATATGTTCTATGAGAATTTTTCTTGATTCATGTAGTTTTTGGAAAGATACCCAAGTCATGATGTGAAGAGTATGTCAAACCTGAATTAGGAGATCCTATTATAGAATCCACCGACATTTACCAGAGAGGGTGAACTTGAGGTAGCTGAGTTATTTATTTAGTCTATCCAGATGATTCTAGAACACTTGGATAATCCTTTTGAGAAAAGAGTCAAACTTTCTACATGTATGTTACATGTTAAGGAAAATAATGGTGGGACATCTAGACTCAGGATTGATAGATGGACAGTACAGGGTGTAAGTAATTTCAAGAGAAGTTCTTGGATAAATTTTACCCTAAGATTATCAAGAAGAAGAGGACAATATAATTTGTGAGGTTGAATTACGGGAGAATGTCTATGATGGACTATGTTGGACGCTTCGTGGATTTTCAGTGCTTTGATCCAAATTGGAAGGAGATGAGGCAGCTGTGGTGAAATAGTTTTTGGATGGGATTAAATGTAACATAAAATCCCTGGTGAATATATTTTGTTTGAAAAAGGTTTTTGAAGTGGTGAATTAGGATCTGATTTCCAAGGAGAACCTGAAAGAGGCTTTTGGTGGAGGAATATGGTTTCTCAAGGATTATTAAGAGTAATTTATTATGAGTTTAGGAAGCATCACTAAAAGAATGAAAGATAGGGTGATAGTAATAAGAGTGGACAATGGGAAGGGATAGTCATATAAGAGCTTAGTTAAGTGACCTGTCACCAGTGTGGTAGGCCGGGTACCGTTCATAGAAATTTTCCCTGAACACCAATAGAGTGCCTATATTGCAGTTGGATGGACCATCTACAATAGTTCTATAGGAACCCATGACATAAGGGTAGTGATAGAACGACTATAGTAAACCAATTTACGAGCAAGGGGTCTTCTACATCATACTTGTCTGGCAGTTATAGTTTTACTAGATGTGGTGGCCAAGGCAGTGGATGTGGTTCTTCTAGAAAAGAGGTCTCATATTAGTTGGATGGGGTATCTCATTGGACTTAGACAACATCACAGAGAAGAGGGGAAGGAAATTTTCATGCATTTCAACCTATACTTGTGGAGAGAGAGTATGGACCATTGACATTTAGAGGTACTATTCTTGAAGCTTATAAACTTATTAATGCCTTATTTGATTCTGGTGCCTCCCATTTTTTTATATCTGTTCTACTTGTGAACTATTTGAGCCGAATATTAGAGTCTGTGAGTGGGGTTATGAAAATAGACAAACTTTTTTGGGGGTAAGGTATAGAGACATCTACGTTTTCAAGGGGTGTTCTCTCAAGGTTGTGGAGTATTATTTTCTATGGGATCTCTATATACTCGATATTTTAGGCTTTGACCTAATTTTGTGTATGGGATATTTTGTAATGTACTAAGACAACATAGATTATTAGAAAAATAGAGTGAATTTTACGTCTCTTAAGAGTGACAATGAAATTCAATGTGGAGAGTGGGATATCAAGATGGGTCGTACAAGGCCAGTTCAATAACAATTCGGGGTGCTCACTACCCAGGTCACTAGTCTGTTTCTAGATGATGAGGGTGTAAATTGTGGTATATTTCAACCTATAGTAGACATATTCTTGGATGTGTTTTTGAGGACTTGTTAGGGTTTCCACATGAGATATATGTAGAGTTTACGATTGAGATCATGTCATGGGTTGATCCCATTTCTACTCCACCATACAGAATGTCACCAAAATTGATTCAAGAGCATAAAACTTAGCTAAAATGGTTTCTGGATAAGGGATTTATCGATATAATTACATTTTCTTGAGGTTCTCAAATATTTTTTTTTCTATTAAGGCTAATAGAACTTGGCACTTATCTATTGATTACCGGAAGCTGAACCAGATGACTGTAGAGAACCAGTGTCTTTTTACTCTTATTGACAATGTATTTGACTAGTTTATTGGATTTTTTGTTTTATCCAAGATGTTTTTTGATATTGGGTTATAATCAATCGAGACAATGACCTTTTGATATATATCATTATGTTTCAGAATAATGTATGGCCTATATGTGTTCTTTGGGATACTCTTTGGGCTATAGAATACACCAACTGTGTTTATAGAGTTGATGAATTGAATCTTCCTTATGTACCTAGATCATTTTGTGTTTGTTTTTTTGGATGACATCTTGGTGTACTCCAAGACTCATGATGATCATTCTCAACATATTTAAATCATCCTATGTGCACTGACAGAGCATTAGATATATGAAAATTACAGTATGCACCAGTTCTGGATTGACCAGGTACATTTATTGGGTCACATCTTCTTAGATGAAGGAATTTAATTGGAACCAGAGAAGGTGAAATCAATTGTCTCTTTAGAGAACCCCAAGAATGTTTTCAATATCTGTAGCATTCTTAGGTTAGCAGGATAATATTAGAGGTTCATCCAAAAGTTTTCCTACTTGGAAGAATCACTTTTAGGGTTGACCTAGAAGGGAGTTAAGTTTAAATGTCCTAGAGCACATGAGAACGCTTTCTAGGATTTTCATAAGAGTTTGAATAATTAATTTATCTTGATCTTAAAAATTCAATGAGAGGAGTATATAGTGTCCTGTGATGTATCTGGGATCGGTCCTATAGTAGTTTTGATGTAGGGGGGGTCAAATTTGGGAATATGGGTCATGGTATTTGAAGCCCCATGAATAAAAATACCCTATTCCTGACTTCAAATTAGTTGTAGTGGTTTATGAATTGAAGTGTTGGAAGCATTATCTGTTGGGAGAAAAGTTTACAATGTAAATTTGTCACAAGAGAATAAAGTATATCTTTTCATAATGAGATTTGAATATCTGGTAGCAAAGGTCGGTTAAGTATATGCAGTCATTTGAATTTAAGCTATAATATACATCTGAGAAGGGAAACAGTGTTTCCAATGCTCTAAGAAGGAAGGAATAGACTAATGTAGTTCAGGAGTCTAGTTCTGAGTGGAAGATGATGAATTTTTTGGTTGAGATGCATGATGTGGTTCAGGAGGGTCTAAATTAGATGAATCTCATATTAGTTTTAGTATAGTCTACACTTTTGAGACAAATAAGGGAGATTCAATATGGAGATCCAGAATTTTTGGCCTTGAGGGAAAGCCTTGATGGTGGGGAGTCACCTTCATATTGGACTATAGCTGAGTATGTGATAATATATGTCAAGAATTGTGTTGTTGTGCCTAAAAGTATGAGTGAGGAGCTAATACGTGAATTTTAAGCCTCAAAATGTGTGGTGCATCTGGGTTTGACCAAAATGTACCAGGACCTACGTCGATAGTATTTGTGGAAATGAATGGAAAATGAGATTGCAGGATTTGTAACATGTTTCTACACCTATTAAAATATCAAAGGCTAAGCATCAAAGACCTGGTGGTTTACTACAATCATTTCCCATTTTGGAATTGAAGTTGGATGAGGTTACCATAGACTTTGTGCTGGGTCTCCTGAGGGTGCCTCAAAATAATGATGCTATTTGGGTGGTTATGGAACGACTGGTGAATATATCAAATTTCTTTCCTATATGGGAGACTTTCTCAATGGACTATTTTGGAAACTTTTATGTTCGAGAGATATTTCATTTGCTTGCAGTGCCACTGAGTATAGTTTTTGACCATGATTCATATTTTAATTCACACTTCAAGATTGGATTGAAGAAGTTTATTGGTACACATTTTTTACTAAGGGATTCCACACACAAAAGATAGACAGTCAGAATGTACTTTTCCAGTGCTTGTTGATATGCTAGAAGATTGGATTCTAGACATTGGTGGGTCTTGGGAGAAGCAACTTGCACCTATGGAGTTCACTTGTTACAATACTTATCAAGAAAATATTTAGATAACATCATATGAGTCTCTTTATGGTAGGCCATACAGATAACCTTTATGTTAGAAGAAGGCATGTGAGTTATTGATTTTGGGATCAAGTCTCCTGTAGGAGACATCAGAGTAGGTTTATTTGATTCAAAAATATGTGGATATGGATCATATTAGACAGAAGTTATATGCCGATAGGCATCAACATCCCCCAGATTTTATGGAGGGCGATCATATTTTCCTTTTGGTGTCTCCAAGATTGGGTAACCATGGGATTTAGATACAGGGAAAGTTTGAACCATGTTTTGTTGGCCCATTTGAGGATATTGAGAGAATTAGGCTGGTGACATACTGATTAGCTCTTACACAAAAGTATGTTGCCATGAATGATGTTTTTCATATGTCACAACTTCTACAATATAACCTTGAACATTCTCATGTGATCTATATAGAATATATAGATCTTGAGACTGATGCATCCTTTGATAAGTGTCTGAGACATGTATTTGATCCTAGCGAGAATGTGTTATGTGGAAAGACCATACAGATAGTTCATATATTATGGAAAGATGGAAATTTTTAAGAGGATACATAGGATAGAAAATTATATATATGGGATTAGTGGACAAATATTTCTCCTCATAATATTAGAGATACATGGGAGTACAACTCAAGGATGAGTTGTTATAAGGTGGGGAGATTGTAAGATCCTTACCTTTTTCTGGAGATGACTCAAGCTTGTATTCAGGAACTCTCATGATATTTTTTTAATTTATCTTTGTTTTGTTTTAAATTGAGAAGTTTCAAGGTGAAATTAGAGAATTTTAGGAAGAAGATGTGAAGTGTACGATTGGCTCACGGTTTTCCCAAACCGTGCACCCTGGCTAGAAAGCCATGTGAACTTAAATAGTGGATATTCACACAGATGGATTAGGGTTTTTCAAACCATGTTCCCACCTAGTAGTAACTTTATGACCCCTGGGAGGAGGCACACATTTAGTAATACAGTTAGGGAAAATTGTGTGCCCCATATAATAAACCATGCACATAGAAAAATAAACCCCTAAAAATTAATAAAAAATTCAAAAAACCCTTTATTATAACTAAAAACACCTCATCATAACCCTAACTATTTTATATATTTTTTGAGGCTCCTAGATGGATTCAAAGGTCTTCAAAACTCTATTCTTGCCAAATCAAATATCCGTTTTATAGATATGAACCTCTCCTAGTAAGAGATCTCCTCCCAATTGGCTTCCTCCCTTTCTCTATTTTTTCTTTCATTATTTGTAGGTATATTTTCCTCTATTGGTAGTGGATCTAGTTCTAGGTTTCATGGATCTAATTCATATGTTCATGGATCTAGGTTTCAGATATAAATCTCATTATTTATCATGATTTTGAGTTTTCCACTTCAATTTGGGGATTCCATTGGAAAAAATCATCATCAATCTTGATGTAGGTCATCCAAATTTGAAATCCCATAGTCTTGAATTAATTACATGTTTTTAATTATGAAGATTCAATTGACACATTTTTGAAATTGATTTAACAATTTGATTAGATTAATTTGAATTTCCATGTGATAATTGAATGGGTTGAATTTTGGTGCAATTACAAATGGGTTGAATTGGAATAATTAATTGGTTAATTAATTAATGTAATGATATGATTATTGAAATGATGGGGTATTGGAATTGTGGATTTAGTCAATTAAATGGGATTGAGAAATTGTTTAATTTTTGAGATTTGTAAATGACTAATAATGGGAATTAATTGATGTTTGGAATTACTTTTAAAATTCAATGGGTTATGTAAATAAATGTTAATTAATGGTGAAATGGAGAATTTTTCATATTATTCCATGTGTTTAAAGTGTTGATAATTTCTTTTTTTATAATTGTATTGATGTTACATGACATGAAATATTGATAAGAAGTTTAATGATGAATAAACTTGAGAATTGTGATATATTTTAATTGTGTGATTTTTTGATAAATAGTATGTGGGACATGGAATGATTCTTGAAATATCCATAAGGTGATAGACATGGAATTCTTGACCCAAATTCATTCATGTGATAAAGAGTGTGGGACACAAATTGATGCTTCAAAATCCCACTTATGTGATTGATTGATAATGAGTGTGGGACATAGACTACTACTTCAAAATACCACTTATGTGATTGATTGATAAAGAGGATATGGGACATGGATTGATGCTTCAATTACCCATTGTGTTCTATCCATGGAGTTCATGGCCCAAAATATTGGAATTGGACCATGGTTCCAATTATATATGACATGAATTGAAATTAAATGGATATGTTAAATCCATGTGATAGTGAATTTAAAATCCCTAAGTGATATGGTTCAAACTCTGGCATGGGGTGAATAAATTATTGATGGTTTGAGTGTTATTATGAACCCATAGAAAAAATGTGGTTAATTAAAGAATAATGAAATGTTATAAATATTTACGTTATGTGTTGTACTTTAATCTTAATACAATTTCATACACTTTTATTGACCAATTTTTGTTTTATACATTGTTGGAGGTGGCCTACTGAATTGTAATCACACCTTACTTGATCTTCTTGATCTGTAACTGAATAAACTTCATGTTTGTAAGAAAGGATAAGGGAATGATCCATATGTTAGATGGATGAGTTGGGATAGAGCATGGATGAGGGAACCAGACATGGTGTCGAGACCTGGTTGGGGGAGTTTTCAGTGTCTTTATCTTGGGTTTTTAATTTTAATACTTTAAACATGTTTGGAATGTCATATATACTATTTTAGTTTTTGTTATGTTATTTTTTTTTTCTGATTTATGACGTATTTTTGGTCTTTTTTAGTTATGGAAATATACTAGTTTTTTGGTTATTTTATTTTGGTTATTTATTGGTTATTTATGCCATTGTTCTAATTTGATAAATAGGGTACATTATCCCCATGGTATATTGTTTCTGACTCTTTTACACCTGGGCGCGCGTGCATCCGTCACGCGGGGGGAGGACGTGTGGCTTATTGCCCCGCATTCCCGCTTTCCAAAGGTGGGCGGCATCCATTCCTTATTCAGGGATGTCTTCTCCTTGATCGAAACCGGGATGATGGGATCTCAGTTATTTATTCCTTGGATTCCTCCTCGGAGCTCGTCACCTAGTTTGGGTCTCCCTCATAGATTTAAGACGAGTTCATGAATCTCGTTCCCGGTGTCATATCTTCATGGACACCAGTTAATTACGCTGCTTCTATCAGGATGATCCAAGGGGTTTGGTCGGGGTAGCAACCCTCGGTGAGGAGAATGGTCACGCTAGAGTGTTGTTGGCATGTCTTGACGCTAGGGGATTGGCATGTCTGTCTTCTGTCCCTTATTATAGGGCTTCACAAGGGCACGAAAGCTCGAGGCATCCCACATTGAACGCGGGGAATTGGAATGACATAGGAATGTATCTGAGGTTTTCCTCAGCCTCCCATGTTTAACATGGGGTATGCCGTGAGTTTAACGTCTTGCGGAGACGGATCGGACCGATCGAAACACTGAGAGTGGATCAGATGAAAGAACCCCCTAAAGGGAACTCCGATGTTGGGGACAACACGTGGGCGGCTTCCCAGATACAGTGGAGTGGAATGAGGTGGCATGATCCCATAGGGATGTGGCGGCCTGGGTAAGGATCGGGATGGGTGATGGAGTGAAGAGGGGCTTGATCCTCATGGAGGCTTCCTACGTATCCCCATGGAAGGGAATCAAAGTCAGTGCAGTTCTAGGGTATGGTGGGACACCTGAATAGGCATCCCATGAGAATGAACGCATGGACTGAAGCCTGGAATAAGTACGGCCTCCGGGTTAGAGCATGAGCTTCCCGAGGCACGTGGGATCGAGGGAGAGGTCAGGATGGGAAATGAGAGTTAGATATGGGGCTTACGCTCTGAGGCGGCCCACAATGGTGGATATGGGGCTTACGCTCTGAGGCGGCCCACAATGGTGGATATGGGGCTTATACTCTGAGGCGACCCACAATGGTGGATATGGGGCTTACGCTCTGAGGTGGCCCACAATGGTGGTTGTGAACCGACACAAAGGGGTTAGAACAACTGAGTGATGGGCTTGAACCTCATGGAGGCTACCTACGTACCATGATTTAGCATGGATCAAAGTCCACGTAGTTCGGGTGGTGTAGTTTAACGTCATGCAGGACAGACATACAGTTTAATGTCATGTGGGATGGGGGAATACAGTTTAACGTCATGCTGGATAGGCATACAGTTTAACGTCATGCGGGACGATCATTTGGGGCTTACGCTCTGAGATAGCCCAAGGAGTTGGCGAACCGACGTGGTGAGGTCGGAACGACTGGGTGGTGGGCTTGAACCTCGTGGAGGCTACCTACGTACCATGCCTTAGCACGGATCAAATTCCCTGTAGTTCGCTGGGAAGGGGATTATGCTCTGAGGTGGCCCATAAAGGGATTTCATGGTTGATGATCGCTCTAAGCCGACATGAGTCTTGCTCAATGTGAGAAACAAGAGGCAGTAGGGACCAGACGATCACGTCGAAAAGGGTGAGTCCGTGAGAAGCGGAAAGGGGATTAAGCGTGGAGCGGCCCAAAGAGGAAACAAGGGATTATGCATGGTTAGCAGCCCTTAGTGCCGGGACTTACTCCAGGATGGAGGCCTGTAGTGCGACAAATTATAGAGGGAGAGGGATTTGGGACCGGGAAAAGAAGATGCCTTGTTCCCTATCATGGCCTCCCCTGGCCTTGGTAGTGGGGAAGTACGAAGGTGCATGGGTTCAACCTTCCACAAGAGAGGCTAGGGGCTTACGCTCTAAGGCATCCCTTCCCCCGTGGAAAAACACCACTCCAAAAATGAGGATATCATTCCATGTGATTAAGATTCCATTCCCGTAGAGACGAGAGGCGTAAAGAATGTCCGAGCCGGGGGAACCCTGCGTGCGAGGCACATGGTCGGATCACTGTTTAATGTCATGTGTTGAGGATGAGGTTATTAGAAGTTTAAAGTCCTACAGATCAGACGAGGTGGGTTCGCGCAACACCCCTAGGACTTACATGCCCAACACCCTCTACCCCTTGGAGGAGGGAATGCATCGGCAAGGCCGTAGTGAAGGGGGGCTGCAGGGGGAACCATCAAGGGGTCCACATTAGCATGGCTATGGTGGATGGGGATTACGCATTGAAGCTGCCCAGGTGACACTAAGGAGTGGCAACGATGGATGGGGATCACACATGGAAGCAGCCCGTAATGTCTTCCTCATGTATGGCCATGAGGGCATCCCAACTCACCGGTGGGTTGAGGTATGAACCTATGCGCTAGTGCACAGGAAGGATAATGCCAAGGGTGTTGGAGTCGGCCCAAAAAAAGGGATATGAAAAGCATGAATCACATGCCTGACATTTGGAATGCAATGAGAGTGGCGTAGTGATAGAGGATAACTGCTGATCATGTTCGCAACAGCGCATCCTATCGGGTTAGCCTAAAATGTGGACAACAAATGAGGGCTGACCACTAACCATGTTAGCAACACGGGGCCTAACTACAAGTGTTGTCCAAAGACTTCCGGGGTGTTAGCCCAGGATGGAAGACGAACCGTAGGTCAGTCATCCATGCTGTTACAGCAGGCAGACCTTAGGTCAATCATCCGTACTGTTACAGTAGGCGGACCATAGGTCAATCATCCATACTGTTTACAGCAGGCGGACCATAGGTCAATCATCCATACCGTTAGGGGGTCCCTCCAGACTTAGAAGTGGATGCAGATCCAAATAAAGGACACGCAAAGCATGAGGTGGAGTGATGGAATGTTTGAACGGATTCCAATTCTCTTGAAACTACGCCACTATAATCATGGAATTAGGCATCTTATGCTTGTCACATAAAGCATCTCTTATTTGGAACAAGAGGAATCCTATTATTGAATGATATGGCATTCTACTCAGGGAATTGATGATGAGAATCTAAACTCACGACATAGGAAACAAACCAAGAGGAATATGTCAACTCAAGGTGTTTCACAGTGTGGGGAGGAGTATCTTAAATCATGGTATTCCCTAGGTGGAAGGTTGGTGCGCAATGGAAAATCTCGACATCCCGTCCGGAAAAGTTCGCGGTGTGACATTCCATTTTTCATGGGGGGTCTGTGACGGTAGTGAAGGGACCGGCCCGGAGGGCCGGGACCACAGTCCAGCACTGACACCGAGTGGGGGTGCGGGGGCACAGCCCCCTTGGTATGGACCGGCGGCCGCAATCCAATATACTGTTGCGCGTAATAGGAATGACACACAAGATAGGCTGCGCGCAATAAGTAGGGGTTGCGCGCAATAAGGAAGGTGTGCGCGCAATTGAGGCTGTTGCGCGAAAAGGACCAGGTCGGCGCGAAATCAGCGCTGCCTGCGCGAAATAGGGGCTGAGTTTTTTCACGCGACTTGAAGGGATTGCATGCAAAGGAAGGGATTCACGCAAAAGAAGAAATTGCGCACCATTAAAGGGGTGTGCGTGCAAATGAAGGATTGCACGGAACTTAGCCAGCATGTGCGCAAAAAAGAAGGAATTGCGCACAAGGGGGCAGACCCCGAAGGGGTTGGAGTTTAGTCTAAGACATGGGGATCTCGCATGAAGGCACATCCCAGGTCGACTTGGCATGAAAAAGAACCATAATTGATGGTCATCTCGTGCGCGCGCGGAATGCCGATTACGTGCACGAGAGGCGGTTCGAATTTCTCAACTCCGAAACAGTTGGGATCGCCTTCTATTTATAGTCATCCGTGTAGAGACCCGAAGCGTGACGTACATGGAAATTACATTACTTTTTCGGAATACTTAATACATAACAAAAACAGACACACAAGGATCGTAATAGTTTAGTGTCTTTGAAAACTCAGAATATAAACTTCTAATCATGTTGAAATATCTTCAACAACTCCCATAACGATCTTCCCCTTTTTATTTCCTTACCTGAAACCTTTTTTTAAATCCTGGGGAAGAGAAAACATATAAAGGGTGATCTCAAATTCCCAGTAAGGGAAAACATAGAGAACATAAAACAATCCATAAACATTTGAAAGCAAGAACATAAACATGAAATTTAAACATCAAAATCTTGAGCAAAGACATAAATCGTGGAAGTACGTAAGGCATATATCATAATGGAACATCAACCATGATAAAATATAATGGGAGTAAAACATGTAATTGTGGCAACCATTCAGCACATGTCATGATTTCTATAGTATCCAAGGCATTGCTTCCAAGACCATCTTAGTGGACAAAGTCCCTTTCTGAATCGAGTTCACTCCTCGTTTCAGTCTTGTAACACTGAACCGGATTAACTTACTATTCCATCCATGTCTATCTCATGAGATATAAATCTTTACCCAATGCATTGGAGGGAGGTATAGGTCCCACCCATCTCATAATGAAATCATTCTTACTTTTTCCACAAAATAAACATACATCATTCATAAGAACCCAACAAAAAAAATGGGTTTCATAAACATCATCCCATCATCACATAATCCATATAAAAGAAATGAATATAATTTCATAATAAGGAAAGTGAAACCATGTAAATAATAGAGACATGATACTTGAAATATACACATATGAAATAATGTCATCTTAGATGAAAAATGGTTTTGATAAAACACTTGAAATGAATTCTTGAGGAAAATATCCTTTCTTCTTCAAAATCATTTTATTTTCACTAAATGTCATGCAATTTTAAAAGAAAAATATTTTGTCGAAAATATTCATGAAATATTTTTGAGGAAGATTCATGAAAATAAGGCTTTATAAAACCGTAAAAATCCGTTCGTTCTGAATAAGTTAAAAAAACATTCTTCTCATACTTTTGCCGAAAAAGTCAAAAAAGTACCTCGTAACGTAAACAAAAGAATGATTCATTACATACCATGTAGTAGAATTCAAAAATGGGTAAAAATGAATTTAAACATACATGAAAACACTTTTATAAAACATGGACATGGATGATAGAAATAACCCTAGTAAAAACTTACGAATAAGAAATCTCGGATAAAAATTATATTTGCAAAATTATCCCTTACCTTAGGTCTGATATGCTTCGTATGGATCTGAAACTGTTTTATAATGACTTAAATAATGTCATTGACTTATTACATAATCATATTTATTGTTATGATATCATATATGTTTCACTTATGACTTTTTATTACCCGTTCTTTTGTAAATTCCATGTTAAAGTAGTGTTTTGGGTAAAATCATTTCATTTATCGTATGTGTTTCGACTTGTCCTTCTTGATATTATTACTTATATCCTGATATAAATAATTCAAGAATGTAAAACATTATTTATATATAATTTATATTCATAATATACATATATGTTATAGATCGATAAAAGGAATGAAATACACCGTTCATGGAGACGGTAGGCCGTACGTCCGCATGAACGCTGTTTTCGTTTCCTTATTGAATTGAATGAAACTAAATAGATGACATAAATATATAAATATATAAATAAATCCAGTAGAATTATTATTTCATATATTTCATTATTATTCATTATATAAACTTTATGATCATTTATGTATGGTTAACATGGAGAATGAATCTCATCGCGTCGTGGAGACGGTAGTCTGTACGTACGCACGGGCGATGATATTGTTCCCATAATTATAGAATAGAATTGGAGTGGATGGTATAATATATAAGAATAATTATGATGTTATAATAACCATATATATATATTCTTTACACCATTATACCCATCCATGTAAGGTGTTGGTGGAAAAACAGATTACACCACGGCCTGGAGACGGTATTCCGTACGTACGCACGCGCAGTGATTTTGTTTTCCATAGGATGGATAGAAGGTGAAATAGGTCTGTTTCATATTTATAATAACATATCAGTATATGAGGTATACTTATGTTATTACTTCATAATGAAACAACTAAATAAGAAGAAGTTGAAGAAGAAATAAAATTGAAAGAATCGGTAACGGATATTGTCTCTTCTTTGACACGCCTCTTTGAATCCTCCTCTTAGGGTGATAAAATTGTTCTTTGAAGAAGAACAGAACCTCTAGGATGTTTATAGGGAAGTTGATAAGGGGAATGGTCAGGGTTTGGCCGAGCCTAAAGGCTAAAATTGGTGTGAGGAAGAGAGGTAGGAGGTTCCCTTTTATAAGGGAGGAGAGGGGAACCTTTAGAAATCTTAAAAATATTAATTTATAATAAATCTATCACCACTTAAAAACCTCCAAAAATTACTTATATTCGAATATTAGATGATATAGGGTTGTAATCTCATCAACCAATATAATTTATACATGTTAGGAATTTATTTTAAACATTATCAACTTGATTTATCCTTATTTAATCAATTTAATTTTATTTGTGGTAATAACATTCTAAATTTTAAATTATAACAAATAATTGTTTAATTGTTGTGAATTTTCCATAATTGGTTACTTTATAACATTATCTATCATATAAATTTAAATTTATAATTTTTAAATATTTTTGTGATTTTTAAACAATTTTATAATATGTTATTTTTATAAAATAACAATAGTGTCAATTTTGACACTATTCATTTATTTTAATTTAAATAAAATATATACAGAAGATATGTTTGAAATAAAAGATTTAATAGATTCATAAAAGGTCATATGTATCTATAAAATTAGTTTATCACATTAAATAGTTCATATAATATTTATTTTATTATTTTTAAAACCATTTATTTGGTTTATCTCTTAATAAAATAATTACTACAACATTTTTGTATAATTATTTAATATACTTATTTGTTGCATAAAAAATAAAACTAAAATCCTATGATGAATATAAATATATTACCTTTTACAATAATACTTTTACTCGAATTTATCATCTTAAAATCACAATATTTAAATTGTTATATTTATTAAATTATGAAGGTGACAACTTTGGCATCATTTAAAATAAAATAATATAAGTGTCATAATCACTTTTATAAGACTCCAAACGGTTATATATTTGGTCATTGGATGGTGATGGTGTAGATATACACTACCAATAATTTTTTGTCAGGGTTTTGGGCCTTTAATGGGTATTATTATTTCAATAAAAACTATATTACTGATTTTTCACTTAATAAATAATTTCTGCATCATTAATGTATCACCATTAATGACAATTATTTAATCCCTAAAAATTCTAAATAAATTATCATTATGTAGTAAATTTTATTAGATTTCTGGAGACTATTAATGTTCAAAGTTTTATGATGTTTATCACTAAATTAAAATTATTATACTTATAAGATTTAAGAGAGTGACATGTTGTCACTTTCTTTGGTTTTAATAATAATTAAATTATTTTCATGGTCAAGATTCCATAAAATGAATCTAATCCGACCCTTAGGTGATATGGGTATACTTTTAGCCATCCAATAGAATTTTCGCATGTGTTAGGGTAATTTTATAATATTATATTTACCCTTAATTACCCGATTGACCATTAACTATGGTAAATAAACTTTACCGTAGTTACTATTCATAATTCCCAAAAATAAAAAGTAGCATATTAACATAATTTGGACCCACTGATTCCAAATATAGAATTCATTTTTTCAAATTCAATACACAGAAGTTGCAGAAATTAAATTAAAATTAATCCTGTTGTCAAATGAAAACGGGTTTTTGTTTATTACATTGCAAAAGATTGAATTGATTTAACCTACGAATTCAATGTAAAATCAATGCTAATGACATACATTATATTAAATGGTAAAAATATATTCTATTTATACTTTAAAACCATTCAATATTATAATTTAACAGTATAAATTATTACGATGAAAAAAGTTGTTTTTAATTAAAATATAGCGTGTTTTTACTATTCATTAAAATATGAAAGTTATCAGAAAAATATCAAAACTTTATCCAGTGTAAATTTTTATATCCTGATTCAAAAGAAGAATTTTATTTTGTCAAATTGAACTTATAAACATTTCAACAACTAGATTTAAACTGGGTGCGCCATCAAAAGGCGGCAAAACTGCATTTTTTGAAAAATACTTATTTTACCGATAAAATTTATTTTGTTCACATACCATGTTCTAGAAAATGTGTAAGATGAAATAATAATGTCATAAAATTCAATATTTAGTTAATAATATTCATAACGGCTAGTCCATAATAATATAATAACAATATATCATTGTTTAGTGAAACCCGATACTGTGTACAACACACGCTATTGAGGATGGTCGTGATTGCGTGTAATGCAAGCCAAGTCAGGGTTGCGTGTAGTGCAAGACTCCTTTGTTGTTTTGTATAACATAATCCAACCATATTTCATTTATACATTGAATATATATATATATACACTTAATGTTGCGAACTTGAAATTGTGTGTAACAAGATCCAAAAATAGTGTTGCGTATACTGCAATCTAATACGGTGTTGCGTATAGTACAAGCTAATCTTGGTGTAGTGTACAATGAAAGGAATTAAAAAGAATATATCTCATAAAATCTCGGGGTGTTACATTCTACCCCGCTTAAAATGAATTTCTCCCCCGAAATTCGTTGGTGTTATAAATCGTTTACTATTCATAGAAACCCACATTGTAAAAATGAATACTTAAACTTAACTTTAAAAAACGAAAGTTAGAAACGTAATGGCCACCCAAGGTAACTCAGCATTGGGTTTCCACATAAGAGAGTATAGGTGAAAATATGGATATGGAGGAAACATATAACAATCTTGTTCTGATGGAGAGTGGTAGAGAACATGGCTATGAAAAAGCCAACAATCACAAAGCCATAGATTTGTGATGATCTAAGGTACCATCTGATTCATCGGATATAAGAGCACTAGGAAAACATTTTTGGTTTCCATTATCATTTCCCTAAAGTTGAAAATTTTGAATTAGAAGAAATACTTTCTTGATTTTGGTACAATCTCACTATTGTTCATGCTTTGAATAATTTCCATTTCATCTCTTAAAGAAATAAAGTTGAATTTTTTATTCGTGAAGTGTTAAAAGATCATGTGATAGAATGATGGGTCATTCCATTTGTTTCAAACAAAAGGTTAGCAAAATTTATCAAATATACATAAGTCCATCTATGGAGAGGTTAATCGTATATGATTCCAAAAATGAACTTATACTTCATATATCATACCGCTTAAAAAAATGAAACTAGTTTCTACTAAATAGGGACTTCCTGTAGGCTAGTGGTAGGCGATAAAGGCCAATCGCACTTCGGTTGTGGGTTCGATTCCCACAGCCTTGTCCGACGCGATGGGTTGTCGCCCGTCCTGCAGGTTGTCCTTTTTCTAAAACTACATTACTATAACATCCCATCAATAATATAGAAAAAAGTTCTATCCTTAAACAATACTAACTTATGTCCAACATAATCCATTCCAATCTTTAGGCTTATCTGAAATACTTCATTCCAAGATCATAGTATAAAGAAAATGATTACTTGAAATGTCACATAACAATCACGTGAATGCCATCATTTATCCCCCAAATATCATAAGATATATCTTGTTGGTCAAATTACAAACATGTGAATTCCTTAATCATGTATTCTCTTGAAAAATTAATACCCATTTAACCTTAGTGAAAACATGAATGCTGTCAAAAGTTAACTCTTTCCACATACCAAAATACCAAAATTTCTATATACTCAAACCATTATATCACATTGTCCTTATTTTAGTCATGAGCTCATGAATACAATCAAACATCTCATTATCTTTTTATCCCTTCATTATGCGCATGTCATCTACTTTCAAAAAATATCTGAATAACCTTCCATGGTTACCGGTACCATATACTTTCAATTACTTTAGGAAAAAAAATAGTGTAACAATCCTTAGATGATTCTTTATTCCATAATACCATTAACTATACAACATTACACTTTATAAACATACAATCATTACACTACCTTCTTAAACAACTGATTGAGCTTCAACACTTCTTTCATCTCATATATCATTTTTAGTCTCCTCATCATCATCCACATAAATACTACCCATATGACCATGCTTATTCTCATCATGAGATTTTCCCTTAAGTCATTGGTTTGCATAATGCCCATACATTCCACATTTAAAACATCTAATCATTGTTGATGTCGTAGCAATACCATTATCCTAATCCATGGTGTTAACTGAAC